>OY728150.1:1389474371-1390724371 GCA_963277665.1 Viscum album | reverse complement strand
CCGGCACTGGCTAGAGGTGGGAACCCCCTCGGGTCCCACGGACTCATTAAAGGATGACCTTAAATGACGGTCATTTCTCAAAAAAGGTAGGCAGCCCCCCCCCCCCCCCCGCATCTCGCTCGGCCGAAAGCCGAGCCGCCAGCCCCGGGGACCGGGCACCCGCACCGGGTCGGGCCAGCCGCGCTGGGCCGGACCCCCGTGACAGACCGGGCTGCACCAAGTGGGCTGGGCCATGTCCAACCAGGCCGGACCCGGACTAGGGTCGGGTCGGCCGGGTTTGGGCTGACCCAAGGGGTATTGGGCCGGGTCAGACTGGGCCTAATCCCCTATATTCGGACAGAACCGTTCAAATGCCCATATCATGGGCTACGGACCTCCGATCGACGTACCGTCAGTTGAGTTGGGATCCTTGGATCAAGACAGTAGTTTCGGTATATTACAATAAGGGTTTAAGAAAACTTTGGGTATGACCGGGTTGGTTCAAACATGAAACCAACTGGGCCCTCGGAACGGAAATGCTTATAACTTGAGCTCTGGATGTCCAATTGACATGCTGTCGACTTTGTTGGTTTCCTCTTAGTGAGACAGTTCTTTTGGATTACTCAAATCATGGTTTGGACGCAGATGGTGTACGGTCAGGTTGGTTTAGCTTAAAAACCAACCAGGCCACTCTGATGAAAAAGACAATAACTCTCAGACCGGGCGTCCAATTGAAGCGTCGTCTTTCACGTTGAGTTCCTTTTGACGAGACAGAACATTGTGATACATAAACTCAGGACTTTGTGACAGTTGATGTATCAACCCCTTGGCTCGTGGAGCGGACCCTCCTAGAATCAAGCGTGCTGTGTGTGGGAACCCTAGAGCTGGCTGCGACTGCGACGATGATGACGACTGTACTTGGATCCTACGTGGTTTCGGCAGCGATGATGACTATACATGGATCCTCCGTGGGTTCGGCAGTGACGAAGACCATACTGAGATCCTCCATGGGTTCGACAGTGATAATTACTGTACTTTTATCCTATGTGGGTACGGCAAAGTAGCTGGTCTTGTATCCTTTGTGGGTCCGACATCTTAGCTAGTCTTGTATCCTATGTGGGTCTGACAGATTAGATGAATCATGGGCTACATCTGATAATTTCTATCACCATACAAAGTATATACCTATGTGAGATGAGTCTTGAATTTCAATCACTATCTTCGATACGATTGACTTGCTTTCCTGTGTGGATTGGGACATACTTTCCCGTGTGGATTGAGTTATACTTTACTGTGCGGACTGGGTTGTACATGAGATCGTGAGTCGGAGCAGAACTGGAATTGATGACTTAGGTATATGTAAGGGAATATAACTAAGTAGTGTTGGTTGATACTTGTATTCTTATCTTTCCTTTTTTGTTTATCCTTTGTGAATTCTGGGAGTCCTTCGGGAGTCTCTGGGTCCCTACTCAGTATCGTATACTCCCCGCTGCATGGGCTACACCCGCACTAGTTGTGTTGGTTGCAGACGATAGACATCACTGATAGTGGTTGAGGCTTGAGGAGTAGGACGGTACCCGGATGTGGTCTATCTTGTAGGACGTACAAGGAGAGGATGACCAGACTCGAGGTGCCGATGAGACTTTCTGTACTCACCAATCAGGTGGGAGTTCCGGAGGAAGACGTGGTGGTTAGTGCTTACTTTTAGTTGTTGTACTTTCTTTCCAATTGTACTGCACTTTCAGTTGGGTTTGTATACTGGCCCAATACTTTCCAGCAATTACTTGTGTATTCAGTTTACATAGTGTTTACTTCAGTTGGATACTCTGTGGTGTTTGTTTTCTTTATAAATGAAATGCTTTCACTTTTTATCGGGATTTACGCCTTTGGTGCTAGTCGACAACCCCTGGCCTATGGAAGGCGGGGTTGGGGTAGTCACAACACGGGCCCCGAGGACGGGTCGTGACATGGTAAGAAACAAGTTTCATCATACCATTAAGGGGTGATAAAAAATATTGTCCCTCGAGTAAGAATAAAGAGGGGTAGTAGAAAAGAACCATAACATTTGGTAGATATTTTCTCATCATCTGAGGCTGATGATTTTGGAGTCAGAGGGTAAGGGTGATGAGGCACCAAGGTCACTAAAGAGACCTTGTTCAAGATAAAATCCACCTATCAGAGTCAAGAGATCTACACCATCAATAACAACTATAGGGGTACCGAGGTAGTCTAGTTGCCATCGTTTAGAAGAGAAACGGGTCCCATTTTATCTTAAATCATTGGTGATTACAGAAATTTGGAAAAAACATAAATCTAAAACTAAAAGATTATCTTCACAACCCTCTAGAATGTAATCTGAATATGTAGCAATAGAGGTGGTTCAATCATGAAAAATATTTCAGTGTGATTTTAAAACTACATGGATATTTTTTTTGAAGATTAGCATATTCCGAGAATAGGGGTTCTACGAGCCTCTTATGGTATATATTTTAAGAACAATCCTAATGAATTATGAACATATATTCGGGAATAGAAAATACTCATATAAGAATGTAATGACCCAATTCCTACCACAAAATGATAGAAACAGATGACAGCTCGTAGTGACACTGAAGGGATTGAACTTTCATAAGAAAAAGAAAGGTGTGATTTTGCGGATATTGAAGATGTATGATTTCTTTTTATCACATTCTGTTCTGATTTTCAATTTGAATTAATTCAATGAAATTTTGCTCAGCGGAAATACAATTTTAATATGGAAATAGGTAATATAAAATCGACTAAAGTTCCATCACCACTATAAAGCCTGGTAGGTACAACACATAGAACTATTGGATCACCCAGTGAGTCATGAGAGATATATTTTGGACAACATTCCAAAGAAGATTAGATAGTAAAGGGACTATGGTCTCCAATACATGTTTTTGGATATGATGATTGAAGTCCTCCAAAGAAGGAAATGAAACATAAATGTTGAAGAAATTAAACTATTGTTAAATATTCTCTAATTAGTGGTAAGCATTTTTAATTTCATGAATTTTAGCTTTATTCATAGAAAGTGACTAAACAATACAGAATTACAGAGAATAAGTTTTTTCTTCTCTTATAGAAATCACTGATGAGACTCTAGGAACCGTGGAGTGTGCTTTCGAACAAGCAATAATTCCCACAATCTGAGTGGCTACTTTGAGTGAAGAGGCAGTTTGGCCTGAGTAGTCAACATATGTTCCTAGAAATTCTCTTTTTCCTACAACCATGATAGTTGATAAATCTCATAAACTATAAGTGATTCGTGATAAACTATATGTAACAACATCTTAATTCAACACTGTGATACATTACGTTCTATTCATGCACCAGAAAATCCTACAAAAATAGATAGTGACCCACAACTATTAATGAGGAAGTTGTTCGGGGTCAAAAATTGCCAGAGGAGGTTCATGAAACAACCACTTCATGTTCTCCCAATGGTGATACTAACATGGGATTTATGATATCATTCAATGTTATGATGAATCAAGGCTTGTATTTTGAATAAGTATTTGAAAAAGTTAATATGCCAAATTCATAATAAGATTTTATTGTTCCTTATGTAGAACCAAATGGATTTGATATTTTATTTTCCATCATATAAATCTTCATATGATTAATTTTATATTCATGATTGATTGAAATATGATGTTCTATAAAATGGTACTACTATAGTGATGTTTCCAAAATGAAGAGTCGATGTCACTATCAATCCCACCATTACTGATACATTGGCTTAGTTGAACCTTTAAAAGGAATTTCTACCTTATATTCAATTATAGAATCCAGAATAGGTTAAATAAAGTTTTCCACACCAATATACTTCAACCAAAACTAATGAAGTTGATAATATTGGGGAGGATTATTTTCAAGATACTGACCTATTGTTAGGTAACGGTTACCAAAACAGTGAATGGGATAACTCTTGTTATCCTTTTGAAACTAAAAAATCAATAATTTTAATTATCCATAGGGGATTATCAACATTAATGGTTTGGTCTAGATGTGAAGCTTTTTCATTAGCTCAAACATCATTAGTAAGTGAAGAAACCATTGACATGGAAAGTGCAGAATAGGGTACTTCATTATGTTAATTAATCATGGAATATGTTACTCCTTACAACAATGATTCAGAATTAGATCTAGAGATGCAAAATTTTCTTCATCTTATAAGTCGCATGACATAACATAAAATCTGGAGGATAACATCTGAAATGCCTCTTGAGGTATAGTCCTCAAAAATTCAATGACATTCATCTATGTTCATTATGATGGGATTTGGTGGGTTTGAATAATATGAAATCCATATTGTATTGAAATAGATTATTTATAAAAGGGAGAAAGAGATGAAACCTCGACAAGATCTGATAAAAGACAGACTATTGACTAACACAGATGAATTCCAAGAAGCATTACCGAAAGTTGTGGCCAATCAAACTGTAAAGTTGACAGAACTCAAGAATAAAATTAAAGACAATATTTCTCTACAGCTGCGTCTTAAACAATAGTGGGATATTTATTTGGGGGATCTCGAAAAACAACATGATTCAATCAGATATCTCTAGAATGATGGAAAAAATACATTGCAGATTCCAAGTAAGCACATTGTTATATTTAAGAGAAAAAAACTAATCATCTAACTAAACATCAATAGGCATCATATAGAGCTCAAGAATCCGTTAATCAAATAAGATGTTTTGTATAAAAACTCTTGTGATTTATGATAGGGAGACTCCTGTTTTGGATATTCATATGTGGATTTTTACTCACAAATGAAAATAATTTTTTATCTAATCATTTTTTTCTTCATCCTTGATTTCTTTTATTTGAAATTTTAATTCTGAATTCCATAATTTGATATTTACATACTGGATACAAATAATTGAATTGGTAGGGATTCAATGCACCATGTTTTTAACTGTTCTAGTGGGCATAGAGAGCAATGTCTTATTTTAATAGGGGTATGAAAATAATGCCACAAACATTTGTTCTTTTTAATTATTATTACCCAATATTTTCTAAACCATGAAAATGTATGTCTAGAGAGCTGATACATCGACTTCACTCCAGATTTTCTTTTGTGGGTTTTCAATTTAGAGAGTACCATGTCTTTTTTTGGTAATTTTAGAAACACGAAAAAATAGACTAATAAGGATTGTGAAGGAGGTTGAATATTTGTGATCATAAATTTAGATATTAGACTCCAAATAAGGTTTATTGGTTATGAATTTATCCAATATTTTTTAAAAAATTTCAAGGGGAATCTTGAGTCATTAATTTTATGGTCACAAAATCTAAAACATGAAGTTTAAACATAGAGATATTTTCCAAGAACGAATTTATAATTTTCTTGAAAAAATAATAATGAGGAATGTATTATGCATGGCCAACTAGGGAATATAAGGAATATCCAAACATTGGAATCTTTTTTCTGATAGGACTGTTATGTTGGAAACTTATGCAATGTTATATAGGGGAATTTTCTGAATAGGCATGCAAAAGAGATCTAAAAAATATGACAATTTATTAGAGATAGAAAAAGGAAATTAAGAAATTGGTGACTCAAGGCCATAATATGTGGGTTTTACAAGGAAATATATTTTAAGAATAATGTTCCATCTATGACAACAAGGGTCATGAATGGAGAAGCCACTCCTACATAGATTAGGTGTGTGAAGAATGGCAAAAATTTGCCAGAAAGGTGTTTTCTGACATTATGTTGTGCAGTTTCCAATCATTATGCAAGGACATTAGGTTGTTCTCTTTCAATTCACACTACAAGGACATAGGAAATGAAGTTTCATTTCATTTTGTAGTTACATTTTTGGGCTTTAATTTATTTTCTTCACCTTTGAACAAAGGTCTATGAATCTTTGATTTCTTGATTATTTATCTTGAAACATACCACCATGTTCAATTATGGAATGAAAAAATTGTAAACATAGATATGGGAATTTATGGATCTGTATAATGGTATGGGGAAAGGTATAAAGCCATTAGATGAATTATTTTCCAAAAATTAAGTTACCAATATTTGATGAACCCATTTATGGGGTAGTAATGTGGAGGGTCCACTGGGTAATATATTGCATAGCCTTTTTATGAGTCTTTTGACTGACAATCCTCTTATGTATGCAACATATGCAAGGCCACCTAGGGGAAAATACAACATAGTCATGAAAAAGAACTCTTGGTTATCAATGATTATATTTCTAAAAACCAATGATAGTTTATAGATATTCAGATTATCTAAAGAATACATTTTGGTTTATAGAAAAAGGTACCTAAATTTAAAAAGTGTATTTCCTATCATTACATTCAATGAAAAGGTGGAATTGATTCTCTAAAAAGGTTTGTCCCAATCATAGGATGTACAAAATCTATAGATTTAGTTCATGTGACTATGATCCCAATATTATGAAAATAATAGATGATATGCGGTCAAATGATACAAGGATATTTCAAAATTCACTCACTATATGGAGAGGGAAAATGGGTATACTATTGTATTGGTGATGTTCAAATCAAGAGAAAGGTAAAGGAAAAAATACATAGATAACCTCTGTACGAAATAAATTCTTATATATTAAACTCAAAGTTATAAGGAGACAAAAGATGATTTTACCAAGAATGAAGTTACCATTATTTGAAAAAACCAGTTATGGGGGTTGTATTATGAAGGGCCAACTAGGGCATGTGTTTCATAGACAAATAATTGTATCATTTGACTGAAATTCCAATTACAAAGGAAGTGTATGAAATTCCACCTAGGGGTATGTACTTAATAGTTAGGAAAAAGAGACCTCATATAATAGAAACTCTTCCACAAATAATCTGTAAGAATGATTATTACGATTTTAATGTATTCATAATAAATTGTGTGAAATATACAAGGAGGTAATTCTCCATGCATAAGGGATAGATCTGAATTAAAATTTTCCATGAGTTTGGAGTCCCTTATATAGATATTATTCATATATAAAATAGGGACATGTTTTTCTTTGTGGGAACTCTACGGAGAGGACCCAAGATGAAGACTACCTCAATGATTGTTAATTATATGAGGAAGAGAGATAAAAAAATATCAGGTGGCTGAGACTAGGAGCTAATACATAGTTTTTAGTACCTATAGCGATGAGATAAGAATCTAGCCATACATTTTTATTTGGGTTATTTGTAGTTTAATGTTGTTCAGAAATGATACTATACTGTGCAGTTTAGAGTCATTCAATGAGGATATATGATTTTGATGTGAAAATTAATATTGTAGTTGGACCATATAACTCAACTCAGATGTCACTGTGAGTGTTATATGGATGAAAATCATGCCACATGTAGTTCTTGAAGAATTAAATATGTATGATTAATTCATACACATAGGAAATAAATGATTGTGTTATATTGTTTGGGACCATGATTTGAGATCCATGCATCTCTACGTATCCCATTGAAATGAGAGTCAATAAAAATGTATTTCTTGATAAACTCATTCCCCACATCAATTATGTTTGATGTGAGAGATGTGGACTTTGAACACGTTGTATATGAATGGTTAAACATAAGTCCTAATATGGTATAATGATCAAACCACGTATCTTAGAAGAGTAATATTCATAGTTTTGGTTCAAATTGTGGTCATCGATGTGCCTGATAATGTATACTCTTGTGTCTCTACATATCTCATTGAAATTAGAAACAGTCCCACCTAGTTATTCAGACATTCCTTATGTAGGATTGATTCATAAATATTGGGAATAAAGATTATTTTAATATAGTCATGACCTGGACCATGATGGGAGATATAGAAATCTTTATGAATCCCATTGAAATAATAATCAATCCATATGATGTTCAAAAAATGTGGTCTCTATGTAGATCTAATTTAATCATAGAATGAAATGGAACTCATGTGACACTATGTAATAATAATAATGTGAGTAATGCTTGCACATAGAAGCTACTCATTTTTTAAAGAACCTCAAGGAATAAAAAATTTTGGTATCCTATGGTATTTTTTAACATCATATGAATAGGATTTTAATCGTATAGTTTAATGTCCTATATCAAGGAAGAATTACATCATGTAGTTTAAAATCATGAAACAAAGAAAAAGTTGGTACACATTTTAACATTGTGCAGAATGGATGCATTTGGTTGTTATGCAGTTTAATGTCTTATAACATGGACTTTGTGTTATGGAGTTTAGAGTCATTTAGTGAGTATATTTGATTATAAGGGATTTCACAAATTACTTATTCATGAATCTTGAATTGTTTGGAGTTTTAATAAGTTCTTCATGTATAGAGATTATGGAAGAAGCTACATTAGATAAGACCTTATGCATAGTGTAAGGACATTTCCACACTAAATCATGTTTTGGAGGCTTCTTTCCTTCTATCATTAGTTTCTTGAGAACCAATATCAATTATCCTTAAAAATGAGTTGAGGATAACTTTTCGTTAATAGATTATTCTATTCTATTATGATAGAGTTCTAAAATATGAAAAGTATACAAATTGTTTTCATCTAATCTTTTAATCTCATCAAATCACTTCTGATACTATTAATCTATAGATAACTAATCATATGTTTCAATATGGAGTGAAGGAAAATGAATTTCAATAGTCAAAACTAATTATGTACAGTACACTAATCAATTTAGAGTTTCCTGAGTTGCAGTACTAGTAGTAGTCTGATAAGCCGCTAAATAATGAAAAAGTTTATCCTCGCAATATTTTCTATCTTTATCCACCTTTTTCTAGAGTATATTTGTTTGGGTCTTATTGAAAACATATATATGTCCATTTTCCTCTATATGATAGTGAGAAGAATGTATGTATTTGATATTGTGCTCCTAATATAATTTCTTTACATCAACAGAAGTGAAATTTTTCCATTTTCCGTTAATATGGTCTGAGGGACACCAAATATGGTAATAATATTATCTTTTACAGTTAAAACACTGATTTTGGCCCCGACTATATTGAAGGGTATTACCACTGCCCATTAGAGAAGAAATAAGTAGAAGTAAGAATATAAATGAACATCATAGCCATAAATGGAGGATATTATCATACTACAGCCATACCCCTTGTAGCAAATGGCTAGGGGTATTTAGGTATATGTAGAAACTCTTAGGGTTGATGAATGATGTTGTCAAGCACATGGAAGGGATGATATTTCATGGTGAATTCATTATAACCTTGCATCATTGAAGGACATAAGTATCCAAGTCTAGGGATTTGATCAGAATGAATATACCAAGACATGTGAGCACCACAATATCTTTCATGTACTTCATTCATGATAGCATCATTTTATTCTCCAATTATACAACTAAAATGAAATTCATCAACTCCATTTTTTAAAGGATCATGTGGTCATCTGGGCTATCATAAAGAGTGAAATTGGCCACATTTCTCCAAATCTATTTTGTTTCAATTTTATTTAATAGATGTAATCTGTTTTGATGGTATTTCATGATAGGTGTCATCCATCATATAATATGACCTAACGACTCATAAATATGGATATTTTTATTAATTTCCCCTATTTTAGTTTGATCAAAATGTAAAAATGCATGATGATGGGAAATTATATTGATTTTTTAATACCTATTTGGATTTTCCCAGGTTGTGGCCTCATTAGACAATGAATCAACATGGGAATTTTGTGATCAAGGGACATAATACAATGTTTGTTTTGAGGAAAATTGATACAATAACCATCTTACGTTATCACACAAATGGATTAACTCGTCTTTGATGATATCATAACCCCCATTGATATTTTTGATAACCAAATCTGAATCACCTTTCAGTTTTAGGTGGTTATCTTCTACTAGGAGCACCAATTATAGGAATGAAATGAGAGCATGATATTATCAATCATTGTTAGTTCCCCCTTTTGATAAAAAAATAGAATATAGAAGCACTTCTTTTTCTAAGGAGTTAAGAAAAATTAATAACACAACTTTGTTGAGTTTAGGATTTTCCACTCTCTTCCCAATTGTACTTATGGAAGCACCATCGATGTACATATCCCGTAATAGAAAATATGTTTGAAAATGGAATATTTTTTCATCATGATATTCTGTATTCAATATTCTATCTTCTTTAGATGGGTGGTCATTAATAATGTTTTCCATGGCGTGACCTTTTATTTCTATTTAAGGAAAAAAATTTATATAGAATGGTTGCTAAATAACATCCCATTGTTCCAAATGTACTTTAATTATAGGGTGACTAAGGGTAAATATTAGTGGGTTATTTAATGATACCAAGCGGACCTTGTGATGTTTCATGTAGTGCCTCAACTTCTAAACTATATTTTTTTTTAAAGAACTTCTAGATACATGAATTTTGAGTATCTGTGTCAAGCATGTTTCCAAAAAGATTGTAAAGGCTATTTTCATTAACAGTATCATTATTTTGTGCAATGATGGAACCCAGTGATCGCTCTAAACTATCTGATATAGAAAAAGAATATTTCCATCAAAATGTGGAATTAATACAAGTGAACACAATATATATTTATTAAGGATATAAAATTCCACTTATATGTCTTCAGTCCATTGATATGTAACTACCTTCTTCATTAAATTAATGAATGGTAAACACTTGACTCCCAAATTGGAGATAATGAGGAGAATATTGGACATGTTATCATTAATTAATCCTTATTATTTAAAATTTTTAGGAGGTTAAATTATAAAGATATTTTACATTATTTTTGGGATCAACTTTAATTCATCTATGGCCTACAAAAACAATAAAATTTTCCAGAGGATACCCTGAATGAACATTTATAGAGATTAATCTTCTAATTATGTTTCCGATGTTTACTATATGTGGTCTCCATATTAATCAACTTACAAGAATATTTTTTGGATTTTACCACTTGATCATTCACATAACATTCAAAAAAATCCCTCTAAAGTGTTTGATGATATGGTTCATTTCAGGTTGATATGTTCCAAAACCACTCATTGAGAAAAAAATAAATTTCTTGATATAAAAATATGCCATTTGGGGATCTAAGGGCTATAGATTCATCATATTCTGGGGCCATTTGATTTTGGTTATACCCATAGTATCCATCCATGAAGGAGAGAGATTTCTAACTAGCTGTTAAATCAATACAAAGATCTATGATTGGAACTATAAAGTATTCATTGGGAAAAAGCGGATTAAGTTCTCGGAATTCAATGAAAACATTGATTTTAACATTCTTCTTCTTAACTAGGACAATGTTGACTATCCACAGGGGATATTCCACCTCCCTATCAAATTTTTATTTTATAAGCTTATCAACTTCATCTTCCATTTTAGAGGTGTGGGTTGGGTGTGTT
Organism: Viscum album; assembly: GCA_963277665.1. Lineage (NCBI taxonomy): Eukaryota > Viridiplantae > Streptophyta > Magnoliopsida > Santalales > Viscaceae > Viscum > Viscum album. The sequence continues at coordinate 1,390,713,012 of OY728150.1, read as the reverse complement.
CTTCTTGCTGTCTATTTAAATCCTCGATGATCTTATAGAAAAACAAAATGATGAGTGACCACATATGGATTCAGGCATGTAATTTTTGTATTTTTCCATGAAAATATATATCTATATAACTTTATAAATAAACTATACATCTTTTTGTCTTCGTAATACATGGCCTTACTAATTATAGTAGGGAGTGGATCTACTTCTGTACCCGGATTTATTTCTCTGAGCCCATCTATATTGGTAGAGACGCCTTCCTCAAATGTTGTAGGGGTGTACATATGATCTTATTTTTCTTCTTCCCCACGTATCACATCTTTTATTTATTCTTCTAGAGTAGGTAAGGAAGCTAAACTTTCATAGAGAGGGTTGGAGTTAGTATTTGAACATCCTGAAGAAGAGGCAACCATTTAGGACCCAAATGATGAAGAAGGGTCTTCCTTGATAATTGAAGAGATAATTATGGGTTAATAATCCAAATCCATGTATTCCTTTATTAATGATATATTTTATTTTATCCTAATTAATGATGAAAATAATATCTGATGTTCTGTGGATGAAATGAAAACATCTACATTCAACCATTCACTGTCAATAACTTTTCCTATTCTCTCATGAACGAATGCCTCAATTGACATTATGGAAGTTACAAGAGATGTGTTTGGATTTGGTTCTGTCATTTTAATTTGAATGATAAGAAACACATAATATATAATCAGATGTTCAAATGGGTTAGCTAGTTTGTTTTCCAGACCATCTTAATAATAGATTCTTATTACATAATTTTCTATAGTCCTCGTTACCTTTTTGTGATTGAATTCTTCTTCAATATGCTGATATTAACACAATTTAAATAGATCCCTTAACCATATGAGGTCCCAATTTTACCATTTATGAAATACATGAGACATTGGTGGTACGAAAATGGTATGGTTGCATGTGGATGTAGCCAAGGCCTTCCAAACATAATATTTAAGGCTTTGTACTATCAGAAAACCTTGAAATCTGAATTAGATATACGATCCCCAAACTGGGTTTTGAGTGTAATTTTGGCTTGAGGTTCTTGTTCATCCTTTTCATGACCTTGAAACATTAAATTTTATGAATATAAGTCATATTAAGTGAGAAATAATCAACAAACCATATGGATGGGAATGAGGTTGACTCCTGAGAGATTATCAATAAAGGCTCATTGGATGTCTGTATAATGATCCCTAAAAAATAGAAACATGGGCCTGATGTGTCAATGTAAAACATCATATTAATCATCATACATGAAGGATATCACTTCATGACATTTGGTATGAGCCTTTTCCATATGATGAATCTTAGGAACAAAAACATCAACATCAAACTCTTGAGGACTCAACAGGGTCTAAATAAAAACTTCTCACAGATATTTTGACAGATTCAAGTCATCCAGTATTGACAACATGGTCTGTTCATGGACTATCTATTTCAAGAAATAATTGTTTTGGTCCAAAGGTCTACATTTTCCCACAGGGAGATGTGGGTTTGAAGGCACCTTGGATATTGATGCTCCTAAAGTAGATGTACCTTGTGTTAGGGCATAAGTTGGAAATATTTTTTTGTTTGGTAGATTATACATACTATGATTATCTTATTTCTGATAGAGTGATGGGATATACTCTAATTGGTTTTCTAAAATGATCATGTCATAGTCGATCCTATCATATGTGGGTGAATTTTCTTTGTTCATATGGAGTCCGTTGAAGGGATATTTCATGAGCTTCTACAAAATAAACAATTAGAGTAGGGGTATTGTTAAAATAGTGGATTCTTTCATATCAATGTCTTCCCCTGTATCCTCAAACATGGATTCTACCTCTAGTTCATCAATCATGTATAAGGAATTAAGGACTATCATAAAAAGAATCATTACTTGTATATAGTTATGTAAAGTGGATAACATTAATAGAACCTATGATCAATACTTCATCTAATGAAAAATATTCTTGATAGATCAATTCTAGTGGGGTAGTTTGGCGGCATGGTGCCCATGATTTTGATACCTATAGTATGAAATCCACAAAATTCAAGGGAAACATTGGCCCTGACTAGATCTCATATTATTCTAAATACTCTTAATCGTTCTGATTATGTTGATTATTTTAGGATTGAGCTTTGGAGGATTGATCTGTAGATGATGATGGATTTGTTGTAGCCAAAGTGGATGAAGACATAGTCAGTTGTCACAACTCGTTTTTAGAATTTTGTGAGTTTGGTTGAAAGTTTTCCTAAATATCCAATCATCAAACTTCTTCATTTTTTTCATATGACTTCAAGTCATCCACCTTCTTCCTCTAGATTGGTAGCTATAACACAGGCTACATGGGATGATTAACTATTTTGTTTCACTTGTATAGAGTGTACCATTTTTTTAGGATTACTTTTAAAACAAAACACTCATGAATGAGATTCCGCAAAAATTGATGAATGTGTCAATAATTTGGGAGATCTTCATCTTCTTTTTTATTTGTCTTCATCGGCCTTGTCAACTATACTAAAATCTTTTCCAATGCTGAAATGATAAAACCAAGAACCGATTATTTCCAAAAATAATATAATTAGTTCTTTATCTACTAATATTTTCTCTGCCATTGATCTTTTTGAAAATCTTAATGAAGCTGTCATTGCTGGTGAATCATGGGAGGTGGAGCCCACAGTATCATGGTTTTTTTGAAGTAGAAATAAGTTCAATTTCTTGTTTAAGTTTTACAATAACAACCTCAGCTTTCCCTATTCCTATTCCTATAGTGGATGGGATTACAAACGATTTTTCATTGAGATCCACAATAGAATCCTCCACATGTTAGTTTATTAGAGCAAGGTCCCAAAACCCTCCTATGTATTTCAAATGTATTGGTGGCATGTGTAACTCATCATGCTGATTTTCAACACAAATTGGACGGAACTATTTTTTTAGATGTTTTTTATTTCAGGAATATGCTAATCCTTTCCATTGACCAATGAAATCTGAAAATCCTTCATTCACCCTTTTTTCAATTTATAATATAAAAAATAGTTTTCTATAGCCACGTTTAGCAGAATTTTAGAAGGAATTTATGACTGAGGTCTTCCCATCTAGTAATTTATCATCAATGCAAACATGTATACTAGACAATGCTAGGACACTTTAATGATTGTACAAAGCTTATGAGCTATAATGAATCTTATTGTTGAGGTGTCCCTATCATTGGATCACAATGAGAAAAAAAAATTCATCATGTGTTGGTATAGATATCCCAGACCATTAATGATTCAAAATGTGGCATTCACGATGATTTGTGGTGGAGGGATCAGATCTACCCATTCAGGGTAAGATTATTTTCATTTTACTAGTGCACACTATTCTTCCATAGCACCTAATAGAGTTGTTGATGCATCAATTGTATTCATAATCATTTGGGGTCATTTGGATGATCTGGGACCTATATGGGTACAACAGCTGGAGCATGAACTGGCGCGACGACTGATAAAACCACTGGTGGTGGTGTTGTTGTTATTTATGTTGGATAACCCCAGGGGACATGTCTATAAGGATATGATTGATCTTATCCAAGCTATGTATCCAATAGAGGTAATTCATTATCGGACACTATAGTTACAACACACCAACATTGTTGAGGAGTTCATAGATGACATGCAAATTGAGGATCAACTTGTGGAGCATGTCTGGCAGAAATACTACATTGATGTAACTCTGCATTGAGTCCATGAAAGTCCTTCATCACCACATATTGATGGGAAAAACATTATTTAAGAGAAATACATTGACATTCTCTAATGAAAAAGTGAGACATGATCTAACATTTACGATTCCCCTTGTTATATGCACTTCAATGGGGGAAGGAGTTAATTACTTGAACGAATACCTAGATTATGGGTAAGCCTTCAATTTTGAGTACTCACACCTCATTAGTTTTATTCTGTTTATACCATGATAGTAAAAATAACTTCTTGTTATGAAACAATTCTACTAGACTGATTTTATGGAGGATCTTCTATAGTGGTATTAATGAAATTTACTAACACATAATGAATTTGTGGCATTTCGTTAGTATCAATGTAAGATCATCTCATTATGTGTCCTCAATGACATTGTGTTCTCCAATATGATGAATTCCAAAAAATTATTTTATGGATAGTAAACTAAAGGCAATCCTTCAAATGTTCAGTTGTGAATTCACTTTGTGTATTATTCCCTAACCTGGAGAAAACTGACTTCCATTTAGGAGAGGATTGTAGATGTGAGAAATCCACAATCCTTATTGGATGGGGATATTCTTAATCTTCTTCTTATTCTTCAAACCATTGAACATTTTATACTGAATTTTAAGGTTGATTTTAAAAATCCCTCATCCCTACATGATGGGGTGGATATTTTACTAATATGGAAAATATTAGATTAGCTTCTCTTCTTATTTTGCAAATTTGGTTTCAATCATTTTCTGGGTGCATTATCGAACAACCACTTAAATCACCTGTTTTGGATGACCGATGTGCTATATCATACATATTCATGATCTGATGGTTGAAATCCACTAAAAAATAGTCTTGGTTTATGATATCAAATTCTTGAGGCCAAAGGATCTCAACAGATTTATTTCTTTGAGTCCGAAATTGATGAGAGCTAGTCGAGGCATGTTCTTGATCATATCATTGATTACAGACAAAATATGTTGATTGTAGCCGACAATGTGAAAAAACTCCTCTTGAGACAATTTTTTTGGGCCTTTCTTATATATGAGTGATGTGAAATAAAAAGCTCTGTGTTAAACCCATCATCTATTATGAACACCAGATAGGGTATCCATAACATACTGGAGTAGCATTTTTAGTGCATCACAGCATGCACGCGAATGTGTTCTCTAGTGCTTCTTGTCGTTTGGATGTCACAAAACTGAGAGAGATTCCAAGTAATTTTTTGTTTCAACCCTTCTATTACCTTTACAAGACATTTATATTAATCATATAGTAACACATTGGCTTTTAGATGATTAATAGTTTTCTATATGTTGATGTATATTTCAGGAATGCAATATTCTACCATCAATTCTGGAATGTTGTATTGAGAGGTTTCCAAAGGATAGAGCATGAATGGTATTTTACATTTAGAAAGTTGTTTTCACATATTCAACATATCCTTATCATATTTTTCAAGAGGTTTCTCAACTGGGTCCGACCATAGTAGATAATTATCAGTTATTTTGTCTTAAACAATAGGGTCAATGATTTTTTATTCAAAAATATTACAAAGAAAATGACCCAATGGAATTTTGGAGAATGACCACCACCTAGGGATATCTTATGGTTGTGAATTTTATTCACCTATTAACAATGAGACATCAAAAATAACTAGAACTATGTTGGAAAGTCCCTTGAGATAAGCTGGCTTTCTCATCCCTACATTGTTAGTTGAAGAATTATCTTGACAATGTGAATGTCTAATGTAGAGAGATCATTTATAACGAATTCCATCGGGGGGAGGACCACCATGGTGGATTGCATGAAGGAATAAATTCCCTTTCTCCTTGGTCTTTTTTGATAAAGGATGGTTTTCTTGGATCTCATCCATAATTGTCTATATTGATTGACTGAATTTTCATGAAACAAGATTGCATGACTACGTATCCGATGAGGAACTTCATAATTACTACTACTACCCCCATATTTTGGTAATGGGAGAGTAGGATCGTGATTTTCAACCAATAAATGACTTCGGGCTATAGAAACTATATCATTTAGGGACCCATATTGTATATTGACTCTAGATTTTAAAACTATGTTTGGAAATACTTCTTCTTAGTTTCTCTTATACACGTAGCGGGGGCCACATGCTAGGAGAAGTGGTTCTCAGTGCTATGTGTGTATTCCTTCCTCAAATTGGCCATCAGAAAAAAAAATCATCACTTATTGTAAATATTGAATGTTCTCGATCTGGTTGTTTCTATGATATGGGGGAGTATACCACATAACCCTCCTAGATAGGAATAGAGGCATGTATCTTCACTATGGTTGCATGATGATGAGTCATCCCATGTGTGGGGATAGAATGATGTATTTGTTAACCTAATTGTGAAAAAGTATATATTATGATAATTTGACAGGATCTCAGAATATGGGAAGAAATGTGTGTCTTCCTTTCAATATTAATAAAATGTGTTTTGTGACTTTAGTGGCTAGAACGTGAATATAAAACCATTCTGTATCTGGAGTAGGTGTGTGTGCATGCTCATATCCTCCCTTTCATATCAGTTGATACTGATAGTACTGATGTATGGGGGAAGAGAGTTGAGTCTAACCAAGGATTATCATCATAGCATTCTATCTGAATTCTCTAGGTACATCCAAACGAGGCTGATGGCGGACTTGGTGAATGATGGAAGGTGTATGTTTCTGCCATCCGTTTTCCACAAAGCATGATTGGCTAGTTTCATTAATGCATCCAAACGAGTCTACTGACTAGATTATTGTTTGTATGTACATGTATACACCTTCTCACAGTACTCCACCAGATTTGAATGGTGGGATTGGTTGTGCACCCTGAGATGGGTCTACTGGATGGTAGAATTAAAGCAGTCGGGGGTATGTGCTAATTTTTTTTCACTAAGATAGGTTGATGGGATTCTCTGGTGTTGGAAAAGGTAAGAACATGTTATCTATTAGACGGATATTGTCCCAGATAGTTCTTCTTATGTTCCTAGGTCTGAGGGACCTATTCCGGAAAACCAAAGTTAACACCCCCATCATGTTGGCAGTTTACCGCCACATGATTCTGTTTTTGGTGATAGTTGGTGGGAGCCATATAGAAGGACTCCTTGTGTATTTTATTTGAGGACGTGGGTGCCCTCCTAATTCACCTCCCTATAGTATGGGAGGGACTTGTTATTGTGTATTGGGGATAAGGACCTAAAATGGTTGATGAAGGTTGTTGGAACCCTTTTCCTCTTCATGACCAGTTGTCCCTGACCAAATGATGAAGGGTTGTTGTTAGCATAGAGAACATGTCGGGAAGCCTCTAGGGTTGGGATAGTTCAATGATGATGGTATTCCCAAACCAATACATTTGAGACTCAGTGTTGATGATGTTAATTTGGTGATGAAGTCCTTCCAGTGGATATAGATCCATCTTGAACAACAGTTGTGACATTCACCGGTGCATAGTTAAAGGAATCCATTTAGAGTGAAGGGAATTATGAGAAAATAAGAAAAATACAGTCAATATACATCATTATAGAATCTTATTTTAGATGGACACATGCGTGATTGATTCAATTGTCTGGAAATCCTTTATTAATTCATAGGGTCGTGAAAGAAGAGTAATACTATCAACATGGTTAAGGATTCATGTCGGGTTCACCATTTTGGTTTTCTTTCCATCAGAATGTGAGTTATGGTTAGGAATTAGTACTTACAGGTAGTTTCTGTTGTATTTATTTATGGATCCAAAAAAATCTAATGGGTCTTTGTACAAAGTGACTTACTTTACAAATGCATGGGTTAATTATTTTTGGACCTACGATGCTTACGAACATACATTGGTTGAGATGATGGGAGGTCAGACTCATCACTCCCTTTTGGTTGGAATCATTCCCTACAACTGGACCCTCTTATAAACTTTAGATATTTTCATTAAATAATATTAATTTACAAAGTAAAACATATGTTTCCTTGGAAATTTTCAATCAATTATTAGAATGTGTGATGTTTAGAATCATATGCATGTATTCATGTTTTTTCATTAATGGAGAAATCTGTACATATTCAAAGTACTCCATCAATGGTGTCCTCCCATATACTATTTATAGATTCTATTTACAATTGTTATGATATTATTGGTTTTTATACCACTTAGTGGGGAAATTGTGAATTTATTACCGTCTAGGGAGACCAATGTTTTTTAGATATTGGTATCATACCCATAAATAAACTACCAACATATATTTGTGATGGGAATCAGAACCCTCGTTGTTCAATGCCACATAATGGTATACATCATACCATTTATGATGGAGTGATAAATTACTAGCCATATAGTTTAAAGTAATTTGGTAATGACTTCAAAAGGGAAGGTGGATTATTCATATCATGGAGAGGGACTTATGCATAAGCTGCACAAGGAAATTCGAATAGATAAGAGTTTCGGTGTTGGATTAGACCTTGTTGGGGATATGAACCAAGAAGACCATGGTTGTTTTTGAGTGTTGGGTTTCAAACTAAGGATGGCTTCTTATGTATCCCATTTTAAGTAGAATCAATGACAACATTGTTCAGTTAGTCTCACAGGGTTGTGTGATCCATTTAAAAAAAATGGTCGGGGATTAGTCTTAAATTGGATGACCTGATGATTTGGGGGATTAATTTTGGTATTACTTTGCTGAATGATTCCAAAATAATGTAGAAATGAGATGATGATCGGGACTTAGTAAGGCTTCCTACATATCTCAGTTTTGATGGGAATCAATGTCCTCATAGTTATATCAATTATATTTTGGTAAAAAATATTTTGATCATCCAAAATATATAAACCCACTAGATTCATGCTCAGTTTGAAAACAAGAATATGTGAATGTTTCAAAAAAGGCTCACACAATTTTCCTACTCTTCTGGTGGAAGAGGATATGTCTATGATGAATACATTGGATGAGGTCGAGGCCAGACCATTCCCCATCATCAGTTTACATTAGTCAAGGGTCCAATGTAAGGAAATAGATAAGGATACAGAAGTAGAGAGGATCAATAATACAACCTCCTACATAAATCGCTAGGGGTTTACACCAGGATGGATGCTCTAAACTTGGTCGTTGTTGGGTGGAGAGACTTCTAATTTTTTCAAAAGAAAAATTAAGTGTGAATTGTATCTTTACATCCAAGGAAATGAGGCTCCAGGTTATATAGATGATAAGGGACATTCATGGACAAAACCCTAATCCTCCAAACAGGGAACTCCCATACACTTTTTCTAGGAGAATATTCCATGTGACTGTGGATATAAAAACCCACAATCAATCCTTGAATCATAAACCCATTCCAAAACAATTGTGTCAAACCTCTGAATATGGATATACAAACCCAAATTGGTGACACATTGATATGTCCTTCCCAATGATTTTTAAGTTATGATTTTTTTTGAAGGATTCAACATAATACAATTCATAAAAGCATAGAAATAAAGAGGATTCCTTTCCACGATTGAATTTGAATAAGGCTTGATGAAATGCTAGTATAAGGTGAAGGGATAATGAAAATAAAGGAAGGTTGACCCAATAAGTATATGGAGCACGTGTATAGGTGTGTAGATAGTCTTGAGATACCTGATGATGTCTTTTGGGATGGACAACATGGATGTTAAAACGTGTGTGAGTCCTGACTCAATCCTTTATATCATTCATATTTATTCCTAGAAGTGTGGTTCTCAACAACCTTTGAGTGGAATGGGAGGCGTAAAAGTGTTTGTAATTTGGGGAGGTTGGGAACTTTAAGCATGTAAGTGTTATAGATTTAAAACACAAAAGGGACTTAAATCCTATTATCCTCTTTCAACTCATACACTGTAGGTGTTAATTTACTATCATAAAAGTTTCAAAAGACTCGGAAGAATAAATTGGGTGACCATAGTTGCAATTGGGATTCATAGAAATTTGTTCATCAAAATAAAGGCCCCAAGGGGTTATTTATAGGAAAATAAGTGAGCCTAGGTAAATAGTGATTGGGAACACAAGTGGATTGTGTTCAAGAAATGTGGTGTGCAAGTACATTGCATGCTGATAGAGCCTCTTCTTGATTGGGGTGATCCCAATTTTAAGTCGTTTCAAATCTTGATTTTTTCATGTATTTTATTCTCTTTCTAAAATTATTTTATCTTTTTCACTTTTTTATTGATGGGATGGAATAGAGTGTCAAAACATGGGTAATACTAGCTCACTCCTCTTTATCATTATATGTAACCTCTATCTAAACAATTAGTAATAAATGAATATATTAAGATCCAACAGGGATTAAATGTAAAATTAATGAGATTTACTTTGATGTAATAAAATACTTAATCATAAGGATTAAACTCTGTATAAGGGTGTCAAATGATTTTACGATTTTATATTATAGTATATGTAACCATAAATTTACCTTCTCAATATCAAATTAGTACAATTTTATTCTATAAAACTGTATTCCTTGAGAACACATCAAGGAAAAAAGAATAACTGGTTGGCTAATAAAATCATATTAGAAATATTCATTATCCGTAATATATTATTCAACTAATGTTTATATGAAATTTATTTCCACTATAGTGGGTCTATAATACATATCATTCACTATGTGATCAACTAGAGGAAAAATATTTTTAAAGTATGAGTATGATTTGGTAGAATTTATTACCTTTTGATGAAACCATTAATATAATTTGTTACATAAAAAAAAATATTTTTAAATTATGATTAAAAAAATTATTATGGAATTCATTCATGGTAAATATATTATCACGTTTGAGAGGAAAAATGAAAATTCCTAATCTAATCCCAAAAATGGGTGTAAATGAGAAACTAATTTCAAATCTCTAAGATGAATTATCTAATAATATCAAAAATATTTAGATCCTTTGGGAATTGATATCATCATTGAATTTATAAGTAAAATAATTAATTACTGTTGTGGACATAAAATAATTACAATGAAATAGATGATTATGAATAAAAATAAATGTGATATTTATTAAAAATATGCTTTTCATATCAACTATGTGGAAGAATATTTATTTTTTCATTATATTAGTTCCATTGATACCTTAATGTATCTATTATAAACCATTATTTATTATTAATGATTTACTATATCTTATTCCCTCTTTTTTCTGATCATGGAGGATACTATGTTTGGTTCTCACTTTTCCACAAAGTGACGGTATGGCATGTTTTTGTGGTTTTTTTTTGATGGGTTTGATCCTGGATCGGTTTCTTTCTCCAACCTGTAAATGGTTCCTTGTGATTTTGTGTAGGTTCTTACTTATCCTTAATGTGATTTGTATGGTGGGTTCTCAAATAATGAAAAAGTGTTTCAAAAATCAAAAATAATGAATTTGTAGCTTATTCCCCCTTTTAAATTTCCTCAAGGGAAGTTATATTTTAATAAATATATATATATATTAGAATCTTTCTATATCAGGTTTATCAATTTTGAAATCACTGTCAAGGCATAAGAACCTCTCAATAATCTACGTTCATCATGATGTACTTCCCTTGTAAACTTCATGAATATTTTCAAAAATTCACCACCCTAACAAAAAATCAGTCATGATTCTTCATAAATATTGTATAAATAAATATGATAATTTCAGTACTTGATGAATATTAATGGATAGGGTTTAGTTTATAATAAGGTCAAAATAAATAATAGGGGAGGGTAGTGGTAAGAGTATTATTTGGGGAGATCCTTATAATAGCTACTAGTGTATAATTAACTAACCACCAAATATATGATTTCTTTTTAAAATACACTATCTTGTCAAAAATTATTTATGATACAAGAATAGTTATATTTATCTCTAACTATTGTAATCATAGTGAATAAGGTCATATAAATGAATATTTAAAAACTAGTTATAGGATTATTATTGGATTTATTTCTTATACATTCATATAAATTTCTGATCAAGTTAGAGACATGATTTACAATCCATTTATAAATATAATCGGATAAAATATCGTATACCCCCACTAGTGTTCAATAGTTTTGATATATAAATACTGTTCCATATTGAAGGAGGCCCTGATGTTTGAATTATGAAGGAATGTTTTTATGGTATTCTATTATTGACCAACACAAAAAAACAATATGTATAATAGCTGTATTCAAAAAACATATATATTTTCTAAATAAATGTAAAATTATTATAGGATACTAGTTCATCACACTTATAATAATAATAAATGATTTAATAACATTCAAAAACAATAACAAATTCAATAATCATAATAATAATAATGGGATTTCTCTCCGAACGGGGATGTCTATGGAAAAAGAATGTCGATTTATTTTTTATCCGATTGATATTTTAGAATTAAAAGAAATTAATTTTATGTATTTTGTAGGATTTTTGGAATATTATTCTTTTATACCATAATTTTAGACCACATTACCCCTACCAATTCCTTTTTAAATGGTGTTAGTACATTTCTCTATATAAATTATAACAATTTCCTTAGTCTAACTCATAAATGTTAGGATGAATTCATTATATTTAAGCCTAGATTTATTCATGAATTTATGGTGAGCCATGATCATACAACACCTTATATTTTGTATAATGATAAATCCTATGGATTATAGGCAATTATGGTTAGCCATGATCAGAATTTTTATACCTAATAGTTTGTGATTTAGTACCCATATTATAAATATGATAGACCTTACATCATATAGTTGTCTTGTATTTCTATTTATATTCCCCACTAAAATTTAATAGTCTTCTTCCCCTACATATTCTTTATTAGGGGAGAATTTTATTTTATTTTTAAGACTATTATTATGATTATTATATAATTTAAAAGAGATTCATCAATGGGATCCATTATTGAATTTATAAAATTAGATGTTTCCATTTTCTCACTCTCAATATTTACTTCATAATGAGAGGCATAAAATATTTTCATCTTAATAGTATGGTGTTAACAAAATGATTCCATAGAATTATCTATTTATGTGGATGGAAATAATGATTTTCTTACCCATTAATAAATTTAACGATCTTATCATTTTCATGAGAATCAGAGGAAATCAATAGCTAACCATTTATGGGATGGAAAAAATATTCCCTAACAATACCCCTAGATGAGATATCATAAAGATAATATTATTCTCATTATTATTGATTTTCTGACTATTAATCAAATAATGACCCTTGATTTTGTAACCATTGGATGTTTTCAAACATCAGTAGTAGTTTAAAACATGACCAATATGTTTGTAGCCTAAAATTTTAATGTGGATTTTTAGATGTAATTATTATACTCAAAATATCTTCATCTATTGATTATAAAAAATTATAATCATGGGTTAAAGGTATTTCAATATAAATTATAATAATGTTATAATGACCAAAACGTTCACATTAATATTCTCTAATAATATTTATTGGAGTTCCCATCATGGATTTAAAGTAGAAATTAAATATTACATTCATGTAAATCTAGTTCGGAACATACATTTGCGTCTATTTATAAGAATGTTTATTTTTGTCCTCAATTAGATCAAAAAAATTTCCCACTAAAATATCTAAAGAATAAAATTATCACATGAAAACGATCCTAAGTTGTAGATGCTAAAATTTTTTCCCTTAAATTATAAAATGATACAGTAATACACTTTTCTCATCCACATCATATTATAGTATTGAAACCCCATTTCATTGAAATTATTTTTACAAAATAATTGACCAACCCTATTGCTTCCTCATATATAAGGGTATTTTGAGCTATTATAGAGAACATTCATAGAAGAAATATCACATGAATCACATTATAATAAGAAGAAAAATTGGAAGGTGTTCATTTGTTTATGATATGACTGGCCAAAAAATTGTCAAGATCATGCAAGGGTCCCCCATAAAAAATCATCATAATATCCCAAAAATATTTCATTGAAATTCTATTTTCTAAACAAACCATATTTTTAAAATTATATGTCTTTTAATCATTACAGATTTAAAAAATTTCCTTCTTTCCACATGGAGATAAAAAACATCGGATTTAAGAACAATAATTTCATTATAACATATGGTATCCTGATCACTAAAACCATTCCCATATTTTTTCTCCAAACTCATCTTCTGTAATGTAGTAATATGGATATTAATATTAATAATATTAATTATATTGTAAAAAATAATAATATTTACATTAATATTATTACCGATGCTAAGAATATTAACATTGAACTTTTTATATCAGTATTTTTAATGTTCATATTACTATTAGTTTTAATAATGTAATTATTAGTATTAGTTTTAAAAATATTAACATAAATTTATGTGTTATTATTACCAATAGTAATGTTAATGTTAATATTATTTATATTAATGTTAGTATTTATATTGAAAATATTAATATTAATATTCTTAATAATATTTTAATATTTTTATATAATATTCTTTGTTAATATTATATTAAACAAAATTAAAATATATATTATTTATAATAATTTTATTACTCTTACTCTTTTTAATGTTATTATGTTTTTTATAAAATTTTTAGATGTAATTTTTAATTTTAAATTTCAAATTATTCCGATATATATTCATTATTTAGTAATTCATATATAATAATAAATCATATATTTACTAACACACAATAATTATCTGATGATTATGAGGAAGTGTTGGAAGCTTAATTGTAATTTGACATATGAAATATTCATAGTAGTGAATTTTATATAAATCTATTAATGGATTTTTTAAATAAAATATTTTTACAAAGTAGATAAGTTAATAATCAATAATTTCTCTAAGGTTTTATTGTGAGTTTCATCCCTTGGATTTGACATGGTAAACATGGGTAAAATTCAACAACTAATCATAATGTAGAATTTCCAGATTTTAATTATAATAAAATTGAAGAAATTATTCAACATATTAATGTAGAAGAAATTTAAAATACACCAATGACTGAGAATATATATGGTCATGAAGATAAACCACAATATATAGGTTATGAATAGTTTATGGTTTTTTCAATAGTGTTTAGATTGAAAATATTGAATTTCTAGAATACACATGGTTACCCTACTTTTAAAGAATTGCTACAGCTTTTGAAAGACACAAATTTAACGTAAAATGTTCTAAAATTACCCAAATACAAAAAATTTTAATATTATTCCTCATGGGATTGGTGTAAAAGATGATTCTTTCATACCCAAATGACTATGAAATATATTTTAATGAATATAAAGGTCTGTTAGAGTTTTTTATACATTCGATATCACTGTATATGTTGAATGACAAATGACATGTTGATTTGCCTATTATTCAATGTTCCAAGTGTCATACTAAGTAAATTTATATTCAACTAATATTTAATCAGTTGAAATATTTATTTTTTAAAACAAATATGAAATAAAATAATATTCCATGAATAAGAGATAATATTTAATGTCAAATTACATCATTTAGAACACTATGAATATTATATGAACTAATCAATATAATCTTATATGATTAATGGAAGTTATTAATATTAGTAATGGACTATTTTTAACCCAAATAAGTAAGGATGGGGGATGAATTTTCATGTGAATGGTTTTAAATTATACCACTTTCAACCTTGTTTCATCATTATAGAGAACTATATCCAAACTCATACCAGTAGATAATAATAGAAAAAACAGAAAACATAAAAAAGAAAAATAATTTTTTTTTTAATTTTCATTTTAACATGGATATATCAAAGGAGAAAATAAAGGAAATGTAGTGATGTAACTATTCCAATAACTAAACTGTTATTACTATATTTGGAGTGGACTAATTATCCCTCCTAGTTTAAAACTATTCAAAATTTCAAATCACACTTCTTTATATCTCTCTTTATCAATGTGAATGCACTACTCCACGATAACAATATTCTAAAAATAAATTTTGTGTTGATTTACACTTGAAAAACTATGACATTGTTCTCAGATGTCATTAGATAGATGATACCGTCATTTTTTTAAAAACACTTTATCATGGATCAATTAACTCTCACTGGCTTACATGATTTCCAAACCCCATTGTTTGATCTATGGTGTTACACTCCATCATTTTATGATTCATAAATATTAAATTAAAACAATTATAGTGAATATATGTTCAAGGAACTTATTTCATGTTATAAGAAAATCCATTTTCATGTATTCTTATATAAGGACATAACTACCATCGCTTCATGTTAATACAAATTTTTCAATCCAATCACGTGACTTCGAACACATAAATTACTTCAATTCCTGTGAAACCCTTTCATAAAATAGTAATTTGGATAAA
Organism: Viscum album; assembly: GCA_963277665.1. Lineage (NCBI taxonomy): Eukaryota > Viridiplantae > Streptophyta > Magnoliopsida > Santalales > Viscaceae > Viscum > Viscum album. The sequence goes on along the minus strand of OY728150.1, from coordinate 1,390,696,985 downwards.
AAAATTATGAATGTATCATGAATTCCTAAATATTGGGAATAGATATTAATAGGCATAAATCAACCAACAAAACTCTGCAAATCATAGTTATCATTATGTACCACCACTTATGAAAATTTTCCTCTATTAACTTGTGTTCTTTAAATAATATCATCTGGATCAAGATATATATAACCTCCCTTAAAAAAGTAACATAAATTTATAGTGGTGACCTCATTCACAATTGAATATAATCTAATATTGGGACAAAAACACTAATTTCGCTTTCATTTCATAACTACAGGCACTGAACCATTAAAACATGTGAAATCACATGATTATAATGAGAACATGTGTTGTATTCCTCTAAAATATATAAATCATTGATGAACATATATTAATGATTTTTGAGATATAATTTTTCATATTCATTCACTAAAAAGAAATTTTTTCCAGATTATAAGAGTGAAAAAAATTATCCCTCTATAATATCATATCATTTTCCATCTGATTCACAAATATGATCACTATATATCATTTGATTCTTGTGAAAAACATGATATACATCAAATATAGTGATCAAATGATCAACAATAGTTTATGTTATAACATGACAACCTTTTCATTATATATATAATTAACCCATAAGGAAGTATTATATGAACATTCTCTTTAGCAGATTTTACACAAAACTAAAAATCACATCACACATCCAATGAAAAATATATTTTGACAAAAACATATAACCTTTTAAAAAAACTAAAAATCTAATGTCTACAAAAAGAATTATTTTATCCATAAAAATACTCTATTGGGTTTATTATAATTGTTTCAAAACATGATAACCCATTTTACATTTTCCTTATATTACTCCAGATAGTAGGAAAGGTACTCCTTAAAACTTATTCAAATCCAACAGAGTAATGATCAGGGAAATATACAAGAGTATCAGGAAATATTTAGTAAAGAATAAATTATTTTTTAGATTCTTCCTTATGGAAAAGTATAGAATCAAACATATCATACATCATTACCCATTAATATCACATCAAAAATTGTACGTATCGACTGATAGCATAATGAAAAAAACATTCACCCCATTTTACTATCATTATATCGGGAAAGTCCGAACAGAACATCACCATGTTTAAAACTACACATGTATCTCAGAACACTATCAACTTCACCCCATTTCATGATCAAGATTTCACCCCCTTAACTCCTGAACCTAGTTATCACCAATTAGAGATCTAAAATTAGGATAATAATACCTTCTATCACAATGTATAAAAAATATCATACCTCAAGGAGAGGGGGAATAAATCTGAAATTTTAATTTCTGGGGATTCAATTAAGCTATATTAGCCATTTGGTTCGATTAAAATTATTTTTAGGTATAAAACTTGTTAGGATTTCTACAACATATAAACTAGAAGGAACATAGTCTATATCTACATGACCAATATTCACATTCTCTATGATAAATTTATATTTCATTTGAATGTTGTTCTTCCCTCAGTGATGAAAATTATTTAATTATATTATATTAATAATACAGGAAATATTTTAAAATATTATGATTAAATAAATTACATTGATACACATTTAATCGTGTTGTTGTTTCATCCATAATAATTGTGTGCATTATTTAGTGGATATATTGAATTCAACACATTGACTTATTTAAGAAAAAAAATATTGATTCTTGTTGGTAATAAAAATACATAATTATGATAGATAAAATAAACCACCACCTACATAGTTTATATTATCTATTGAACTAGAACAATATTCATCTTCATAACCTAATAAGTCTTGTAGAGGTTTTCAATTATATTGAAAATCAAAATCCACAGTCACTTTGATATAATAAGGTATTTTTTTATATGTAATTATATTTCCTTAGTATTTCAATTATTCCATTTTCCATTTCCTGTTGAAAACCAAATATTATTCAGTTTCACTATTATGGATAGTAGGATCCTACTGATCAACATATATTGTGTGAAAATAACCATTTCCCTCTGTCATCCCTTTATATAATAATTCCTATAGATTCTATAGTTCTCTTCTCCATTAAATTAAACATGAATATTTAATTATATCCTCCTTCGAATATTTGTATTGATTGATAAATGTGTCTATATTTTCCTTTTTTCCATATATACTAGAGATAAATTCTATCTATAGAATCAATGAAATTTCAAAATCATATTTCCTAAATTTGGAAATATTTTAACATTGTGATTCATTTGATCAACATATATATATATTTCTAACATAAACACAAACCATAATACTTTAATTACTAAATTTTGTGTTATAGTGATTTTAATCAACTATACTATAATATAAATGAATATTCCTTAAATATTCATCAAGTCTTTAATATCATGAACATAGTTCAAATTTTCATACGTACAGTACATTGTTCAATAATTTGTTTTCACATATTCATGAATTTTAAAACACTGAATATATTCAATATAAAACTATTCTCCAAAAATCCCATTCACAAATTCTATAAAGAAACTTATATAGAAAATATTTAATTTTATTTTCACTAAAAGGTCCTAGAAATATAAAATTACCCCATGTCTTGAACGTGTAATAATGATTCTTTATCGTCGATATCCTCTATCTAAGAGTGTCCATTTCTAAAAAGTAGTCCTTTATTTGAAATTTACATATAATATAGTCTTTAGATTTTTACTATATTACTATTTGGTTCCAATGAAATTATTTTCTCATATCATTAAAATAATTCTCTAGGTCTGATTCGTTTATATTTTTTCAAGAACTTTGTTCATCATCATATCCCAATTCACACCAATATTGTTTGATACAAAACACATGATACATATATTTGATAAAAATTATTGTTTTTATAGAGTATTTATCCAAAATTTCTACGATTTTATTGTTTGATCAATAAATATTCTCTTCCTAACAATTTTAGAGGATATTTTTTTCGTTAATATGCTAGTTGTTGGAAAAAGTACCTCAATGTAATTTTTCAGTTTTTTGGGCGATTGTGTTCATTCAAGATGAACATTGACGAAAATTGTTGTTAACAAATAGAGTTATTTTTACTATATATATTTTTAAAACATGAATACAATTAAATGTATTCTCTGGTAGGGGTTTATAAATTTCCACATATGATATGGATTAGTTTCCAAATTTTTTCAAAAATTTTTAGGTCCAATATTTTAAAAAAGAGAAATATTTTACAAAAGTTGTATTTTTAATATTTCATCATGTAAATATGGGAAAATAATGTAATTCATGAATGATATGTTTTTTTTCAAAATATTTGTGATTTGTTGTATATTTTTTCATGAATGTTGACATGATTTGGGATGGATAACATATAGTGGAGAGTTTTCAAAGATGGTGAGTTTCATGAAAATATTGAAGTGTTTTATTAAAAGAACGTGGAAACCAAAAAAATTTATAAGAATGAGAAAATTGTATAAATATTTGATTACCCCACCCCCCAACATTTGAGTTACTAATCCTTAGCACATATTAAATTCTTCTAAAATTGGGAATGAATTTCATGAAGGAATTTATTTCATGATTGTTTTATTAGAATATATGTTCTGTGAAGAAATAACATGTTTCAATTTGAATAATTTAGTTTAAGTAAAATTTAGAGTCACTATACATGTTTTTTAGTTTTTATAATTTTTAATTTTTTATGAATGATTGGAATGGTATGTGATTTTTCAAAAAGGGAAATTTTGAAAGTGAAACATACACAAACTAGAAAGAGTTTTATAGAAATTAAATGATACTTTGGTGTTAGTATGTGGATAAAATAATAGATTTATTATGCATAAAATGTCTTATAATCAATATTGATTCTTGTGATCAAAAAAAGAATCATCTGATGGAGCAGTTAGAACACATAACTATATATATCAGAGAGCTTTCACATTGTGATTGGCAGTGAACTAGGAGAGATTGTGAGTCTTCTCCGAACAGTGTAAAAACAATGCTCTTTATTTTATTTGGTACATTGGAAGATTACATTTTTATAATCCATAGACATATCCTAGTGTTATCAAAACTTGTAAAAATATTGTTTCCCATGAATAATTTTATTTATACTAATAAATTGTAATAGGAAGTGGATATAAAAGTATTTTCATTAATGAAAAAAATATACAAAGGAGAGTTTGTTTTAATCTATAATACCATGATTGACCATTATCTCAGGGTATTTAAATTGGTGTGGAAAACAATTATAATCATATAGAAATGTTAAAATCAAATTTTTTCTCTTAGTGGATGCAATAGAGGATTTTAGTCATAAAAGGATTCTGATCGTTGATAGAAACAACATATAATTATAAGTTATGGATTTTTTTAGCTATTATGTTTAGTATTTCTACTATTTTTTTTTCAATTGAGATTAATCATAAGTAGAAATAATTTAATTTGATGTTTACTCTAGAGAAATCAATTCCCTATGTGGATATTTAGAACACACAATCTATATGAAGATGATTTCATTTATGTTGTTTAATTTCTTGTTGATGATGTTAAAAAATATCTATTAGGTTTACAAAAATTCTAAGAAGATAAATTAAATTTTTTATAAAACAAGTATGATGACCTAAGAATTTACGTTACTGAGTTAGTTAATTATTTCTATGAAATGATGAATATTGTTTTGAAAAATATGAGTTTTCTGAGTGATATCCATGATTATTTTAACATCCTTAAGTGTATCTTTACAAGACTACAACCATAGTTCAATCCAAAAGAATTCATTCAAAAGGAAAAATATTAAAATAAGATTTCTTTAGATTATTTATAATGTACTCCTATATCTTAAAAGATGATAAATGATGATAATGAGTCAATGTAACAAGGGAATACCAAAGGGGTGGCATTCAAAACCATGATGAAACAAACTATAAGCTTTTTTTAACGAATATGAATATGTGGATGAAGTTATGTCATTCCATTCCAAAAAATCTAAGAATATGACAATTAAATTTTAAAAAGAAACAATGAATCAAATTCATTTGATGTCTAGTGGATAGGCATCATGCAATAAGTTTCCCCATGATATATCAGGATGATAATGAGGGCGATGATGAAATTACATGAATAATTACTCAACATATGTGAATGTAATGTGAAATTTTATGAGTAATTCCTCCATGAATTATATCTTGTGTTCATAAAAGAGTGAAAATTCTGAATAAAATGATAGTTTTAATGATATGGATGTAGATTAAATTAATCACTCTAATGATCATATGGATAATTATGATATAGTATCAATGATAAATTCCATGATAAATTAGGGGAGAATCAATGAATAATGAGATGTGGAAGAATGATTTGATCTATAAGGTTAATTTGAAATTTCCCATGATTGAGTAGATGTTTAGAGTGCCAAAAAATGAAATCCAACTGATTGGTTCATGATTCAAAACACTATAAAACGAAATATGAATAAGAATTGACTATTCTGTAGTAAAAAATTAAAAACCTTATTATCTAATTATAATAAACATATTAAAGGATGTTTAGTGCATTATAAATGCTAAATAAATTACTATATTGTTTTGTCAAATACAATGTAAGATCAAATAAAACATATCAATGAGATAGAAATGGATGTTGTGAGACTCTAATGAACTCAAGTGTTACTATCTACTATTGAATCATTGTATAAAATTTATAAATAAGTTTACTCATGAAATAAAAAAGGTGGATGTGGATTGTATAGGTCTAAAAAAAATGAGAAACTCCATTTCTATATAACAATGATTTTATGGATCTTGATCACAAATAGAAATATTTGATGGTCAATGTTGGACCAAAAGTGTCCACTCCAGAGAAGAAAATTGATTTTCTAATCAATGAAAATAATATTATTAAAAAAATCCAATAGGAAAATCGTTTTATAAAAATGAGACACAAGAATGGACAATGTATTAGGGTTTATTTTTTAGGAATGCTCGAGAGTTCTCAAAATGTATGTTATATAACCAAAAGGTACTGAAGGTAATTTTAACTTCAAAGGTAGGAACAAAAAGTTCAATATTCGAATAGTAATTATGATGGACAATAGTTATTGTGTTTATGATTCAGAAACAAGGTAAGATATTACCCAATAATAACATAGATTAATATTCCAAGGAAATATCAATTTGATCACATGCAGCCGCTCATGGAATTATCGAATGAGATCATGAAAGAAAATTTATTTGCATACATGAAACATGAATTTATCTATCATACTCTATGGAATACTAATAATTTAATTAAACATTATTTTTTATTTGAAATACATGGATGAAAATAAAAAATCTCAGGAAGATTCTGTGGGAAAGAGTTCTATAAATGTATCATATAAAACATGAATATGGGTAATTAATATTGTATCCACATCCCATATAATGAGATATATGTATATGGTAATTGGAATCATGTACGACATGGAAAGTATCTTTTGATTTTGAAATGATGAATACTGAATGATTATTGGCTCAAGTGAATCAATCTTCGGATTAAAGATATGAAATGTTGTGATGTATTGGTTATTGAAATATTCAGTAAAAACCTATAAAGTATTATTCAACTATGTGGATAGGTTCTTTCTATAAAAGTTTCAAAGATTATATGTCTCTTCAAGGTATAATAATTTGTAGTTTTTTCTAATGAAATTAAATAATGGGGAACATTTACCTTATAAGTGGTGATGTATATTTCTTCATTCTATCCCCAAAGAAAAAATGAAATTATGGTAAAAATTACTTAGTCAATCGGGGTAACTATATCATGGAGTTATGGTGAAACACAATGAATCTTATGATATCCCAAATATATCATGTGATCATACTCACATGTTTGATTCTCTCTAATAGGGGAATATAATTTTAAATAATTACATGAAAAATGGATAGAATTCTACAATAGTGCTTGAAGTAATTCATACATTTGTGCGTTATCCTATATCAACAAAATTACATTACGAGGAGAGTTATTTTGTTGTTTCATTTATAATTTTACTAGGATGGCCTATAAATATTTTATTTCACCCAAGTATGAGGATTATTATAAGGACAAGGCCTTCAAAATTACTTATTTTTGAATTAAATGAATTATTCACATTGAGGATCTTTTCAGGATTAGAGTTTTAGAGAATTAGGACATAACTATTACTTCTCAAAGTTTACAAAGTAGACACATCTACTCAGCTTCCATTTTTCACAAAAAGAAAACCTCTTGAACAAAAGAGTCATGTCTAGTTCCTTGTTTTAGAATGCTTGACATTTCCTTGATCCCATCCTTTAACTTATTCAACTATATGTCCTATGAAAAACATTTCAAAAAAACATGGGATGAGCATAAAAAGCTCAGTAAGGGTTATAAGAATACAGAAAGAAAACAGTAGTCTATGTAAACATATGAATCACTGAAATCATACTTTATTCATAAAATATAAGAAATTTAACAAACCTCACGAAATCATAAGATTTACGAATAACTCATAAAAATCATTAGACATAAAGGTAACTTTAGGCATTCATAACATTCTTACGTAGGGAGTTACCCTCATGGTTACTTTTGTAATACCCATCACATTATATTCCTTAAATCTCTTCGTAGAAACCTTAGCGTTTAACCCCTTCACGTTACCTAATGCATTGGAGAGCTATATCGGGCTCACCCACCCTTATTTTATCACTGAACCACCCATTTTCATAAAAAATGCCCAAGAAACAAAACATAATCATAGAACATAACTTAAGCATAAATTAACGATAACATTCCCACATTGCAATAACAATATAACATTTTATGATATTGAAATAATGAATACACTCAATAAAACCATTTTCAAAACCATTTAAAACATTCAATAAAGAGATTTTTGAATCAAAGTGTCCCATACCACCGTGAAGCTTTTAACATTTTAAAACATTAATATCCATATAAATAAATCCTTAAAACCATTTGGAAAACATGGATATTAATAAGAACAAATCATTAAAACATTTAAAGTGATATTTTAGTTAAAGGGTTTTTACCAAAATTAGAGACACTTGAATACAATAATTGAAGAATAAAATTTAATCAAAACATTATAATATCATGATAATAAATGGTTTCATGATATAATATTCCAATGTACAGTATATAAACCATATAAGATTGAATTGGTGCATAACAACAATGATGTCTCAATAGAAATGTAAAATGAGATGAAATCCCTTATAAAGAAGGTATCCTTAAATTAAGGATAAATCAATCTCAAAATTATGTGTCACAAATATAAATACACCCAATATAATTGGATATTAAGTGTAAAAAAATCAAAGGTAATTCAAACATATTCAAAGGATGACATATTCAATAAATACATGTTGAACCCAAAGAAATCAAAATTCGATTAAAAAGTTCCCTTGGTAAAATTCGACAGCCTAACGGCATCACTTTAAAATTAATAAAATTAGTTGATGAGAGATAAAATGGTATATCATCACATGGACATAAAATTTACATCAATAAGGATATATAATAACATATCCTAACATAAAAAAATATAAATTAAAAAACTAACAAAATATGTCTTTTTAAAAGAGGAGTGTGAAAGGTTCCCTTACCGATTTGGAAAACATTCGAAACGTACACCCCATAAAGTAGGGTCATAAAATGAAGATGTAACTACCCATAAATGAGTTTATATTATTCAAAGAGTAAAATAATGGGCAGTACATACACAACAATAAAGGAAATAGTGGCCATTGTAGCATGAATCTCCTGGGAATAAAAAGTGAGATTAAAATCACCTTATGAAAATTCGGTAGCCTAACGGCGCCACATAAAACTTCAAAAAATGGATTGATGAGATAAAATAGGGTTTTTCATAATATTAACATTAAATTTACAGTAATAATAATATAAAATAACATCCCCCAACATAAGAAATGGGAGCTTAAAGTAAGTTACATAAAAAGAGTACTTAAAATTAAAGAGAGAGGTGGATCCCTTACCTCAAGTCCGACTTGTCTTGTTCTTTTCTTTATATTAATGAATAATAAATTTGGTCAATTTATAATTTCTAAAGGTCCTCCTTTAAATATTTTTATTCAGTTCATATTACAAATTATAATGTTATAATAATGGGTTAATAATGTGAGTTCATATCTAATGTTTTTGTCGATGTTTGGTACATGAGTCAAAAAATGAACTTGTTTGAAAATAATTGTCAATGTAGTTATAAGTAAATCATCTCCAGAATAGTATTAATGATTTAAATATCAAATATATACAGTAAATATTAATTTTATATGATTCCATAACATTTGGAGATAAAAATAAATTAAATGTACCGTTCATGGAGACGGCATGTCGTACGTAGGCATGAACGCTACTTTCATTTATTTGTCATATTAGTGGAATTAAAAATGATTGAGAAATATATATATTATAATTACAGTATATTATATATGTTTTATATGTCACATAAGTTTATTAATTTCATTCTTTATACATTCCATGTATTGCATGAATGAGTCACATCAATTGAGGGGCGGTAGTCCGCACATCCTTGTTTGAAATTATCGCATTTGCACAAAATGCATAGCATAAAGGTATATTTTAAATATAAAATACAGAAGCATATGGAAAACCTAAATACCATATATATCATATATAAATTACAGTGACATCATAATTGCCACCATTAAAGGTGTTAAGAGAATATTGAACAATCATCGTTTCGTGAGGCAGTAATTCGCCATCCACAGAAACAGTATGTTCTTTAACCATTAGACGGAGTTGTGTGTAAATGTAGCTCGAATCCTTCCGATAAAAACATCCTAGTATATTTAAGATACTGATGTTGTTACAAAATAAAGTAATAAAAAGATTTTAGCGGTTTGTAGAAGTAAAATAATACAAAAGAACACAAGTGAATACATTACCTTTAAATCGGGTAACTCCTCTTGGTTTGAACTAAATGGGTTTCTTAAAGAGGATTCCTCCAATGGTGAGGATTAAATGATGAAGATAGGGATGTGAAGAGATGAAATGGATAGGGTTTGTCCCATCCAAAGGCTTTAGATATTTGGGTAAGGTGGTAGAGGTGGGGGCCTTTTATAAGAGAAGATAAGGGGCACTCGTGGAAAGTTATAAAATATCACTTTATTATAAAATGATTTTCGGATTTTAAAGGACCCAAAACGATATTCTTCAAGGCTAAGGTGATAAGGTTTTGAAATCCACCCATCCAATAGGTTTGTGACAATTTTAAGACTTATATTTAACCATATATTCTAATTTTATTTAAATCATTCATTTATGAGGTAATCACTGCATCATCATAGTGGCATAAATAAAATACTTTATTTAATGTCTAATTTTTTTTAAAAAATAATGATGTAGGAAATATTTTTAGATTTATAATGAATATTTATATTAAAAAATATTACTTGTATAACCCCACATAAAAATTGTTTTAGTAAAATAATATATGTTTGTGACATTTTAATTTTAACTTTAAAAAAAAGTTATTAATGTAACTTTCCAACCAAAGTGGATCCATGGGGTCCCCAAGTTGACCCATGGATTGTCTTGGTCAGCCATGACTCATCTAATAAGGGTAGGACATGTGTGATGGTCCTTTCATATTATTATAACATTATCTTTACCTTAAATTACATTAATTACCTTTAATCGCGATTAATAAAACTTAAAAGTTACTATTCACCAAAAAAATATTTTAATCTCATTGAACGAAATTTTACATCATAATGACAACCATGTATGTCGGATTATTGAAAATAAAATCATAGAAGTGGTAAATATTCATTTAAACGAAAAATCTGTTTCTAAAACTACCACTTAGTGGTTTCACTATTCATCAAAAATTGATGTTTTTTAGAAAAATACCAAAAATTCACCCAAAGATATATTTGATATTCCAAATTCAAAAATGATGCCTATTTTAAAAAATTCAATAATATATTAGTTGCATTAATTAATTTAATAAATCATTCCCACTTTCAAAACAAATAGCGTGTTTTTAAGAAACAATATCTATTAAAAAATTGACACTAGTTTAAGTCCAATTTCAAAGTGAAATTAATTACAATGACCACCATTGGATTAAATGGATAAAATATATTCTAAATAAAATATAATATTAATTAAAAGGATAATCTATCCATATAAATAAATCAGATTGAAAGGAGGTTTCTAATTAAAATGCAACATTTTCACTAAAAATGATCTTTATCGGAAAAATAACAAAAATTTACACAAAGTAAATTTTGATTTCCAGATTCTAAAGAAAGATATTATTTTGTCAAATAAAACATATAAAATTTTCAAAAGTATATTTAAAAAGTTTTCTCCATCAAAAGGCGGTTATTCGACCTTTTAAAGAATATTAGAAGAATTGTGATTTAAATTTAATACATTTTCGTTTTAAGCCTCAATCATTTATTGGATGAAAGTAAAAATACTTGACAGACATATATAATCATTTTTTAGTTAACTCCATTCATTCCCAAAATTAAAATGTCTAGGAGTTAACTACCATTTAAAATAATATTATTTTATTATTATAGTGAAATATAAGATTTCGAAGAAACTCGTTGTTGCGTATCGGGTACTTCATCGAGAATAGCGTTACCTTTAAAGTAATATTAATATTTTATTCACAAATATGGATAAATTTGAAAATTTGAAATTATATATTTACATGGGTTGTTACATCCTTCCCCCATTTTTGGAATTGCTTCCTCACAATTTTAAAATTGGGCTTGGAAACTTCATTGAAAATCCCACATTGGAACAAGAGTCAGTAAATCTATCACTTTAAATAAAGAAAGAGAAGTAGAAAGGTCACCCGAGTTAACCCATACTAGGATTCCATGTATGAAAACATGGACATGGAGGAGGAAACAAAGAGTCATGTTTTGATGTTGAGTGAGAGAAAACATGTTTAAGAGGAAGTTAACCATAAGAAAATTAAAAAATTGTGATGGGTTAAACGGTATTTGATTCCCCAGTAGGAAAAATTAATAGACAAAATTTTTGTTTTAAGTTACATTTCATTGAGTAATTTATTAATGAGCTTAACTAAAACATAAGGAAACATACTTACTTGTCTTGTATACTTTCAAATTTTACTAGATTCCTTAATCAAACTCATATTTTCTCCACAAGATGAGTATTTAGGAAGACTTGTTCACATTAAGAGTACTATAATGATATTCTAAATAATCACCTAATCCACAAAAGAGAAGTATATATTTCCCATGTCTTTAGATCTCAACCAAAACCAAACAAAAAAGTTTAGTACGAGATCAGATAAAACCCAAAAGGATATTGTTTTACAAAAAGAAAAGCTACTCCTAATCTCCAAAATTTGTCAAACAAAACCCAAAGTTCAACAAGGACCATTAAATAAACATATATCCATAAAATTATTCAAAGTAAATTGAACTAAGATTGAAACCCAAATATTTGAAGGATTTAATCACATAATCTCCCAAGGTACAAATTAACATTTATCTCCAAATAACATCAGTTTCTCTTAAAGTCTCATACTGAAAAGTAATTAACCTAATCACATATCCTCCATGATAGGTTAATAATTTCTATAGATAACCAAAAATAAATTTACTCTTGATTCAAAAAATCATATAAATAAAAATAATTAGTCAAAATAACCATGGACTTTACGTAGTCCAGTGGTAGGTGATAAATACCAGTCACACTTTGGTTATGGGTTCGATTCCCGCAGCTTTGTCCAACGCGACGGGTTGTCACATAGTCTGTGTGTTGTCCTTTTTCCAAAAATATATAATTCTTAAAACATTCCCAAAAATGAGATAAAATATTCGAAAATAACCATAACATAATTTATCCTCAAGTTTATCTCATGTCATTCATATTCCATCATAACGTATAGTAACCCATAATTTCATCAAAAGTAAGGATCATATAAACCCTAATGGTTACCTTTATAATTATTACCTTAACATCCATGGCGAGTTGGTTCTCTCGTACATGCTGCATTAGAGAACTCACAATGGTTCAAGTGGTTCATCATGAATCCTTATAGTTGGTTTAGAATAACAATGAGATTTCTCATTGAATCCCCCATTTCATCCAATCTCTTAATCAGAGAACCACCACCGTTTCCTTCTAACTCATTGTCACATTGGAGCCTGCTAGATCCATCCATTTACTAATACTAGAAATTTCAGTGTGAGTATATCAACAAAATCATTATGTTCTAAAGAGGAAGATAAATACTAAGATATACTTATCCAAGTTATCTCAAACTCATTCCAACCTTCAAAATAACAATGACACTATCTAATATAATAACCATTGTGGTTATACACATCTTTTCACTTATGCTTAAACAACACTTTAACCTCTAATGTTATCTAAACCGTCCTTTGATACCAACTATAAGGACCTGAACTTAAACACTACTTATTATTGAATTAAATGAATAATTCACATTGAGGATCTATTCATGTTTAGTGTTTTAGGTAATTAGGACATAACTATTACATCTCAAATATTACAAAGTATAAAAATCTACTCAGCTTCCATTTTTTTCACAAAAATAAAAGTTCTTGATCAAAAGAGTCATGTATAGTTCCTTGTTTTAGACAGCTTGACATTTCTTTGATCCCATCCTTGACCCTATTCAACTATTTGTCCTGTGAAAACCATTTCAAAAAAACATAGGATGAGCATAAAAAGATCAGAATGGGTTATAACAATACAAAAGGAAAACATTAGTCCATGTATACATAAGAATCACTAAAATCATACATTACTCATAAAACATAAGCAAGTTAACATACCTCACGATATCATAAGATTTCCGAATAACTCATAGAAATCATAAGACATAAAGGTAACTTGAGCCATTAATAACATTCTTACATAGGGAGTAACCCTCATGGTTACGTTTGGAATACCAATCACAGTATATTCCCTAAATATCATCGGAGAAACCTTAGCGTTTAACACCTTCGCGTTACCCAATGCATTGGAGAGCTATATCGGGCTCACCCGCCCTTAGTTTATATTTGAACCACCCGTTTTCATAAACAATGCCCAAGAAAAAAATAAAATCATAGAATATAACATAAGCATATTTGAAAGATAAAATTCCCACATTGTAATAACAATATAACATTTTAAGATATTGAAATAATGTATCCACTCAAAAAACCCATTTTCAAAACTATTTAAATCATTCAATAAATAGATTTTTGAATCAATGTTTCCCATACCACCTTGAAGATTTTATCATTTTAAACCATTAATATCCATATAAATACACCCTTAAAACAATTTTGAAAACATGGATATTAATCAGAACAAATCATTAAAACATTTAAACTGATATTTTAGTTAAAGGGTTTTTACCAAAATTAGAGACACTTGAATAAAATAATTAAAGAATTAAATTTAATTAGAACATTATAGTATCATGAGAATAAATGGATTCAAGATATAATATTCCAAATTACAGTATATAAACCATATAAGTGTGAATTGGTGCCTAACAACAATGAAGTCTCAATAGAAATGTAAAATGAGATGATATCCCTTATAAATAAGGTATCCTTAAATTAAGGATAAATCAATCTCAAAATTATGTGTGAAAAATATAAATACACGCAATATAAGTGGATTTTATGTGTAAAACAATAAAATTTCATTCACACATATTCAATTACTACATGTTGAACCCAAAGAAATCGAAATTGGGTCAAAAATTTCCCTTGGTAAAATTCGACAGCCTAACGGCGTCACTTTAAAATTCATAAAATTAGTTGATGAGAGAGGAAATAGTATCTCTTCACTTGGAAATAAAATTTACATCAATAAGGATATATAAGAACATATTACAACATAAAAATATGTAAATTAAAACACATAACAAAATATGTCTTTTTAAAAGAGGAGTGTGAAAGGTTCCCTTACCGATTTGGGAAACTTCCGAAACATAAACCCCATGAAAGAAGGGTCATACAATGAAAATGTAACTACCCATAAATGAGATTTTATTATAAAAATAGTAAAATAATGGGCAGTACATACACCACACAAATGTAAATAGTGTCTAATGTAGCATGAATCTCACGAGAATAAAAAGTGAGATGAAAATCAACTTATGAAAATTCGGAAGCCTAACAGCACCACATAAAACTTCAAAAATGGATTGATGAGAAAAAATAGAGTCTGTCATCATATTAACATAAAATTTACAGCAAGAATAATATAAAATAACATCCACCAACATAAGAAATGGGATCATAAAGTATGTTACATAAAAAGAGTACTTATAAATAAAGAGAGAGGTATGATCCCTTACCTCAAGTCCGACTTGTCTTGTTCGTTTATTTATATTACTGAATAATAAACATTGGTAAATTTCAAATTTCATAATTCCCTACATTAAATATTTTTATTCAGTTCATATCACATATTATAATTTTATAATAATTGGTTAATAATGTGAGATCATATCAGATGTTTTTGTCGATGTTTGGTACGTGAGTCGAAAATGAAGTTGATTAAAATGATTGTCCATGTAGTTATAAGTAAATCATCTCCAGAATAGTATTAAGGATTTAAATATCATATATATACAGTACATATTCATTTTATACTATTCCATAACATTTTTTAATAAAAATAAATGAAATGCATCGTTCATGGAGACGGTAGGTCATACATACGCATGAACGCAACTTTCATTTATTTGTCATGTTAATGGAATTAAAAATAACTAAGAGATATATATATTATAATTCCAGTATAATATATATGTTTTATAGGTCATATAAGTTCATTAATTCCATTATTTATACATTCCATGTATTGAATGAAAGAGTCACATCACTTGAGGGGGCGGTAGTCCACACTTCCTCGTTTGAAATTATCGCATTTGCACAACATGAAACGCATAAAGGTATGTTCTAAATACAAAATACCGAAGAATATGGAAAAAATAAATACCATATATATCATATATAAATTACAGTGACATCATAATGTCCACCATGAAAGGTGTTAAGAGAAGATTGAACAATCATCGTTTCGTGAGACAGTAATTCACCATCCACAGAAACAGTATGTTCTTTAACCATTAGACGGAGGTGTTTGTAAGTGTATCTCAAATACTTCACATAACAAAATCATAGTATATTGAAGATACTGGTGTTGTTACAAAATAAAGGAATAAAAATAGTTTAGGGGTTTGGAGAATCAAAATAATACAAAAGAACACAAGTGAAGACCTTACCTTTAAATCAGGTAACTCCTCTTGGTTTGAACCAAAAGGGTTTTCAGAAGAACATTCTGACAAAGGTTTTGCTTCAATGATAAATAGAGGGATGTGGAGAGATGAAATGCGTAGGGTTTGGCCGATCAAAAGGATTGAGAGTTGTTGGTAAGGTGGTAGAGTTGGGGGCCTTTTATAAAAGAAGCGGAGGGGCACTCTTGGAAAGTTAAAAAATATTACTTTATTATAAAATGATTTTTGCATTTTAAAGGTCCCAAAACGTTATATTTCTAGGATAAAGTGATGAAGTTTCGAAATCCACCAATCCAATAGGTTTGTGACAAGGGTAAAACTTAGATTTCACCTTATCTTCTCATTTTATTTAAATCGTTCATTTATGAGGTAATCATTGTATCATCACGATGTCATAAATAAAATACTTTATTTAATTTCTAAAAATTATAAAAATAATATCATGATGTAGGAAATATTTTTATCTTTCTAATGAATGTTTATATTCAAAAATATGACTTGTATTACCCCATTTAAAAAATGTATTAGTAAAAAAATACATGTTTGGGACATTTTAATTTTAACTTTTAAAAAATGTTATTAATGTCATTTTCCAACCGAACTGGCTCCATGGGGTCCCCAAGTTGACCCATGGATTGTCTTGGTCAGCCATGAATCATTCAATATTTATAGGACATTTTCAAGGTCATTTCATATTATTATAACATTATCATTACCTTAAATTACAGTAATTACCTTTAATCGTGATTAATAAAACTTAAAAGTTAGTATTCACCAAAAAAAATATTTTAATCTCATTGAACCAAATTTTACTTCCTAATGACAACCATGTATGTATGATTTTATAAAATCAAATCACAGAAGTGTTAATTTTTCATTTAAATGAAAAATCAGTTTCTTTAACTACCACTTAGTGGTTTCGCTATTCATCAGAAATTGAAGTTTTTCAGAAAAATACCAAAAATTCACCCTAAGATATATTTGATATTTCAAATTCAAAAATGATGTCTATTTTAAAGAATTTAAAATATATAAGTTGCATTAAATAATTTAATAATCCATTCCCATTGTCAAAACAAATAGCGTGTTTTTAAGAAACAATATCTATTAAAATATTGACACTAGTTTAAGTCCAATTTCAAAGTGAAATTAATTCTAATGCCCACCATTGGATTAAATGGTAAAAATATATTATAAATTCACTTTAATATTAATTAAAAATTTAATTTATCCATATAAATAAATAATTTTAGAAGGAGGTTTTGAATTAAAATGAAAAAATTTCACTAAAAATGATCTTTATCGGAAAAATAACAAAACTTTACACAAAGTAAATTATGATATACAGATTGTAAGGAAGGATTTTATTTTGTCAAATACAGAATATAAAATTTTAAAAAGTATATTTAAAAATGTTTCTCCATCAAAAGTTGGATAATCGACCTTTTAATGAATATTAGATGATTTATGCTTAAAATTTGATTCATTTTCAATTTAAGCCTCTAACAATTAATGGATAAAAGTAAAAATATTTGACAAACATATATAATCATTTTTTTAGTTAGTTCCGTTCATTCCCGCCATTAAAATGGCTAGGTATTAACTACCATTTAAAATAATTTTTTTTGTATTATTAGAGTGCAACATAAGATTTCAATGAAACTCGTTGTTGCGTATTCAGTACGCCATCGAGCATAGCGTTGCCTTTAAAGTAATAAGAATATTTTATTCAAAAATATAGATAAATATGAAAATTTCATATTCTTTATTTACATGGGGTGTTACATCTCTAGTAGCATAAAGAATTATCATAGGAATTATGAAAGGATACTTGTATTACTGATTTTGAATTTTTGAACCTATAATGGATATAAAATAAAAAAATATCTAAGTAGATGATTATATTGAAATACATGGGATAAAGAACCCTGATTCAGTAGTGATAACTCTTTAGTATGTTGAGAGAAGAAATCAAACCTTAAACAACATGGGTAGAATAATTATTTCTGAAAATAATTTACCAATTAAATTTTGCAAGGATGTAGTGATGATATAGGTATATATAATAAATTGACATTTTTTGTAACTGAAATAAGAAATGACTTCATATGGGGTATTTTAATGAAAGAATATTATGTTGGAAACCAATCAAATCTTTAAAAGTATGTTTTTCTTCTCATTAGTAAAAATAAATATATATTTGGATAAAATTATGATTAGAGGAAATTCCATCAAGAATCATCAAAAATAAAATCATATTAATTATTCAATTAGAGTCTAAGAATAATGGTTGAAAGAAATGATTTCACTCCAGTTGAAAATGAACATAATCTTCAATAAAATAGTGTACAGTTTTATGATTAAATTTATTTGGAGTAAAGTTATTTAGTTGTTTTGGAATTATAAAATGTTAATTCAGATGAAGATACATATATTAAGATTGGGAAATCAATACATCTATCTATAGAAAAAATGATGATTAATTCTTAAATTGAAAAATAGAATGTCATCAATGATTTTTTTCGATCGAGTTCAAACATTGAGAAAAAACTCTCCATAAAAAAATCTTTTATATCTCATGTATATCTTAAATGTTTTTTTGAATAATATATATCAGATAACGAGATTTAGGCTATGAATGATGATCTTGTCCAAATCAAGATGAATCTATCATGATATATTTTTTTTATTCTATAATTTAAATATGTCAATTAGAAAAAATGGGTCTCCAAGAAGAAACCAAATGGATATTGTAAGATAATTCCATATATATCAAGACTAGTGTGTAAGTGATACTCTCATATTAATCGAATAAATTTTGAGGAGATATGGTCACATGTTTTAAGGTTGGAGACAAATCACTTATTCTATAGCATAATAGTGAAATTAAATTTCACTATTTTCTAGTCGGATATCATGTCAACATTTTTATGTGGCGTTCGAGAAGCATATTTTTTGTATTATGAAGTAAAATAGTATTAATATTCATGAATATTTAAAAAAAATTTCTATTGAGAAATAAACTATATGGGTTGAACAAAGACTAAGATCATAGTATTAAACATATGATTTGATTTATAATATGTTCAGTTTCTATGAATGGGGAGTTTATTAGAGCCTCAATGTTTACACTGGGAGTGATCATAAGATGTGAAATTTATATTATATATTAAATTGAAATTTGGGAATATTATCAATCATAATTAAAAAAGTTCATATTATTCATGATAAGTTAGTTAGAACATTCAATAATGATTAACTAAAATTTTCCCTTTATTTACAGGCGATGTGTGTAATGAATGAGATAACTTTTTTAAATTCCATTTTTACAATGTAGACTGTAAGAAAATTTGGAATGACTAATTCATATGATATTTTTAATCTAGTGGATACATAGTAGAAACACTCATCATATGTTGAATGGAAATCTGATTGTGTTTAGAATAAATAATAACCATTTATAATGTGTTGTGCTTAATAGATACATGACCCCATAATTATTCCCACATTCCAATTGATGATGTATCAAAAAAATCCAAAATAAATCAATATAATTTCAGCTCCAATAGTAAAATGGTATAAAAATGGGACGACATATTTCTTATTGTTGTACAATGGAAAATCTCAACAATTGTTATTGGGTTATAGGGATGTACAATTGGCTGGTCAGAGGATGATTGAAAATCAATTTCAGGTAGTGCATTTTATCAGGGTGGATTGTGTAAAGACCATATGCTTTTTCATTTATAATGACATTATTTTATGCATAATTAAAAATCAAATTAACATCCAAGTATTTCAAAGTCTATTATCTTTTAATACTAGGTAGATTAAATATAAAACATTGGGATAAATAAAAAATTTCTAAATTTATCATCCATTATGGCCTCTTAACATCCTTCGAGGCCTAAAATCTACATAATATAACATAAGTATACCATGAATAATCAGATAAGCTAAAACTCCTTTTAAGGGAATAAACAAAAAAAATATTACTACATGGGTTAAAAGGAATAGCATAATGATACAAAAAGGTATGAAACACAACTAAACATAATGAATCATAACATGGGAAGGTAAAATCGTAGATTCATAGTAATTATTTAGTAACATAAAACATAAAATTATCATGATTCAATGATTATTTCACATATAAGATTATGATTCAAGTATCATTTCACATAGGGGATCATGATTCAATGCTAACAACCATGACCATTGCAAAAGGAACATGAGTCAAGGCTATCCAACAATACTATTTAACATATCCTCCTATGAGACAACATATTTCCAAATTTATTGGATCACTATCTTGGAAGACCCATCATAATATGTTCATGAATATGTCTTCCATATAAAAAATCATACAAAATCAATCAAAAATGAACATAAATATTACCCTTGGAATGAATTGGGTGTCATAATTATGTCAAATGGAATATCGAAAGGGAATATCATAGTAGTGTCCATGAAATGATGGAATTAAGCAATACATGGATTTTCCTAAGAGAATATAGTAATATATCAGGTTATGTGATGTGAAAATAATGTGAAAATAATTTTTAAGAAACTTTTTAGATAAAAACTATTTTGTACGGTTTATTGGGAAACACTCCAGATTTATTATAATTGTGAAGGAATAATTGTTTTTAGAAAACCAGACGTGAAGCTAGGTAGGTTTTCCGGATAAAATGTTTTATTTTAGAAATTGAAATGGTGCATTAGAGCTTATTATTTAGAACAATTTAATAGGATTATAAATTCAGGATGTTCTCCTAAATAGGGAGTCATTAGTGGAATGAAATGAGTAGGGAACCTTTTATTAACATGTATATCCATGAAAAAGATGGATGAATGGATATTTAAAAATTAATTTTATATATAAACATATTATATATAAATTGTTAAAAAATATAAAAGATAATTTCATTTTTGTAAAAATAGATAAATAGTAAATCGATGAATAATGGTTGTTTGGGTAGAATCCCATAACTTCTGTTTGAATCATTTCATCACTTAATCTTAATTTCTATAATAATCCAATTAAATACATTGAATAATTAATTTTAAAATTTTTATAAATAAATTTTACTTAGTATAATTTTATTATTTTAATTAATGTCCTTTATATGAGTTATGAGAATGAATTTCATCTTTTTGGAGTGTTGGTTTCATTGGTTTTTTGATCGGTTAACGTGTTCATATTAATTCAAAATTATGTAGAATGAATATATTTTTTCATAAATGATCATATATGTTATTAATTAATATATATAATATTAAAATACCATTATTTATAAATATTTAGGAAGATTTATTTGATAAATGTTTACTGATAACCTTTTTTAGTAGTTTAATGTTTTTAATCACAAAGAAATCATTTTATTTTATAAATTTACATCATCTATAAAAAATGAAATCATAACCTAAAGAATTATATAATAAATATATTTTAATCTTGTTTGACAATAAAAAATGTTACATGAGAAACCATGAATATGTAATTGGAAATTGGATAGATCGTCTCCCTAAAATGTGATAATGTAACACATCAGAGATGATGTTTTCATTTTTGGAATAAATGGGTGAAGAAAGAGAGATCATGATGAACTATTCCATTAGCATAAATAAATTATAGTATTTTTAGCTAAAATAGTTATAATACCATTTTCATGAGGGGATGTTAGGAGATAAAAATAAGATATATGAGGATTCAAATGAATTTATAGAAAAAGAAGGGGGTTATACCTCTTGGTTTCTTAATCTTGAGAACCAAAATAGGGGTTTTGTTTTGGTATTTTATTAAGAAAAAAACCTTTTGGATGTGGGTAAGGGGTTGGGGAGGAGATGTTAATTTAATTTTTTCATGGATAAATCCAAGATAGGTGTGATAAGAATAGACGGGGGAGGTATTTATAGTGTAAGAGATGAGTGTTTTCTCAATATTTAATTCATTACTTTATTATTTTTTTTCAAGACATTAAATATTGTTGATTCCGAAGAATAAATACAGTAGTTAGATCATTTTATTTCAAATCAGGTGTTCTTACAACATCTATGACTCATGTAATAGTGTATCTAACTTATAATTTATATATACTATAAATTAATGTATGTTACAATTCACCAAAAAATAATGTATTCTATAATCATCAAAAAATATCACCGTCAACGTTTTTTAATGTGATGATTTAAAAAATTAACTCATTTCATGAAAATAATTTTATATATATGAGAAATTTTTATTTTTATTTTAATTATCATTTACCTTGAAAAATCAAATTTTATAATTACATATCTTTTTATGTCACCTTAAATAATTTATTAATGTCTCATAAAACAATCATAAAATAACACAAAATAATCAAAATTATGGAAAAATTTTACGTAAAAAAAATTTCTTTGAAGTTATTAAATAATTCGTAAAACATTAATTAAATATTTATTCCTTAAAAAAATAAAACCACTAAATTAATAATTTTTAAAATATTTATTTACATATAATATGATATAATTATATCATATTTTCTCTTATAATATGGATAGATTTTATTCATAATTTCATAGGAGGGTTACAATTCTATTTTCCGGTTTATTATTCATACATGTCATGTTTCTATTCCAATAGTCAAGAAACTATTCCTTTTGTATATGATGGTTAACTTCTATAAATTCATTTATTTTTATTAATTATTAATTTAGAAATTTTTCTTGTGTTTTTTGTGTGATTTTATATGAATATATTATGAAATAATTATAATAATGGAGTTTCAATGAAGAATCGTTTGGTTCATCACATTCTCCCTCGCCCTTATGATTTTTTCCCCATGAAATTTAATTTTACATTCGAAGATGAAAACATGTGGTGGTACGTTACATTAAAGGTGAAAACCATCATTCTAGTGTCTGAATAACTCACTCAGACCGACCATCAATTTGAGGATGATAGGTTGTATAGAAGTTCAACTCAGTGTTCAAAGCCTGTTAGAGACTTGGTGAATCATGCATATCAATAAGATACAATAAATAGTGGTAATCCATGCAGCCCTACCACCTCTTTTATAGATATTTGAGCATGTTGATCTAGTTATAGTCACTCTCAAATTGAAATAAAGTGAGCTATCATTGTAATATTATCCATAATAATCCATATAGAACTATTTTATATGGATTCCTTTGGATGTTTAGTTAAAATGTACATAGTGATATTTTCCCCCAACCTTGTTATAGAAAATTGTTTCATAAAACCATTGTCTTTTTCGGCCTTCACATGATAAAATACCAGACACTTTGATTTATACTCAGTTATATCCTTTTTCATATTGTCCCAGAAAATGTTTTCTCATAGATCTCAATACATAATTGAGATCTCTGGGTGAATAGAGATGTTTGAGTTATGTGATTCATTTATATGATGTTTCATTATCTCTCTATTTTATGGTACACATAATCTGGACCCAAATATTAAGACTCTATCATCATCGATATTGAACTCATAGGATTTCCCAGTTCAGATAGCTTCCAATATTTTTGGAATTTCTATATCATTTATTTGATAATACTTTATATTTTCCACAAGGTATTATTAGGAAATAAATTGATAAATGATTAATGAAGTTCCTTCCTTAATTATTCCCATGTACATCCTTTTTCTATCTATAAATATTGGATCTTTCTCAATTCAAATCATTGATAATGATGCATGATCTTTTCTACCTAGAGTATCTTCCACCTTATTTTATTTCGAGGTCAGACGTGTATTGAAAAATCATAATCTTGGATGTGATATATCTATCTTCAATATCATATTTAGAACTTTTTATTTTTGAATATGTTTATGACTTTTATGATCAATATATATCTCACACTCCATCCCCTAGAGATAATTCTATGTGATTTATAATGTGACGATCACTGCCACTAACTCATGATCATGTGTGGGATTGTTTTGATCATGGGTTTTCAATAAACTTGAATTTTAAGATTTCACATTACTAATTTTCACCAGCACACATCCAAATCCATTCTATAATGCATCATTGTATTCTAGAAAGATTTCTCCACTAGTCGGGAGTGTGAGTATCTGGATAGAGATAAGCCACTTTTTGAGCTCCATGAATCATTCCTCGCATTATTGAGTCTAGATAAACATCACTCCCTTTAATTAAATCTCAGCTATTGGGTATTAAAATAATGATAAATTCATTAAAAATCATTAATAACACTCGATGGACCATGAATGTTGCAGATCTCCATTACAGATATGGTATTTGGCCACTCTTCGATTTCCTTTATCATGGAAGGGTCCACAGATATTCCTTCACAAGATATAAAATTCCCTAGGAATGATAATCCCTCTTTCCGAAACACACATTTACTATAATTTTAATATAGTTCCTTGCTTCGTAAAGTCATAATCACAATATTCAAATATTTCTCATATTCCTCCTTGCTCTTTGAGTATATCAAAATATCATTGATAAAGAGAACAATAAATTTTTCATGGTAATTTATAATGACTCTATTAAATAAATTTATGAATATTGATGGAGAATTAGTGTGTCTAAAGGGGATAACTAAGAACACAATGCATCCATACCTTATTCATAAGGCTGTCTAGGGAATATTGTCCTTCCTTACCTTCAGTTGATGATATCGAAACCGAAGGCCCACCTTAGAGAATTAATCAGTCTAACAAATTTGATCAAACAATTCATCTATCTAAGGCTGGGGATACATGGTATTTATAAGTATTTTATTTACCTCATCATAATCAATATAAGGTACATTGATAAATCATTCTTCCTAATAAGGTGGATTGGTGAACCCCATGATGAAGCACTCCGGTGTATAAAACCCTTATCCAAATTCCCCTAATACGGATTCTTCCATTCTTCCAGCTCAACCTTGGTCATTATAAATTGTGTCCCTGATAAAGATAGAGATCCAAGTATTTGTTCAATTTAAAACCTAACCTCTCAGTTAATCCAAAGAGCATACAATTCATTAGGGAATACATCTGTGTAATCCCTCATGATGGGAATATTTTTCAAGCATGGTCATTTCCTTTCTCACTGTCATTTGGGGGATATTATCATGCTTATAAGGTGCTAATATCGACACATGATATGATGAATATGATGGAGTTCAACTTCATTATTATACATCTAATTAATCAAATGATGATTTGGGATGTGAATAGTGATATCCCTTCCCCTAGTTGATGTTTGTTTTGTATAAATATAAAAAATCCATTCCCAAAATAGCATCAAACTCTATTAGAGGATGTTTGATAAGATGTTTTCAGAGTTTCAAACCTCAAACATTATCTAGGGTGTAGATATGTACTTTGGATACAATAATTTCCCCATTTACAATTCTCATAGATAAATCAACCTCCAAATTATGAGGTGGTGTTTTAATTAATCTACTAAACCTAAAATATATAGATGAATACGTAAAAAGGAAATCAAATAGTATGTTAACTATTCATAAATGAATAACTAGTATATCGATCTACACATCATTGTCTGAATCCACATAAATGGTAGTTATAACACAATTATTTCATTGTTTCCTTGGAGGTATATGTTTATTTCCACTAAAAACCTATGGCTTAGGGTACTAGATATCAAAATGTCCATGTTCCTTGCAGTTGAAACACTACACTATTGGCTAAGTGTTGATCTAATCCTTCATTCCTTTTTCCAAATTACTTTAATTATTCATATGTATTCAGATTCTCTTATCCAGATTCCCCATTCTTACACATTTGGACTAATTCTGGGATTCCTTTAGATAGTTCTTAGGATGATTCTTCCCATAATTGTGACATGTGGGATATTCAGTATTCTTTCCATCCTTGAATATATTTTCTAATCCACCCATATTAAACACCATTTTGTACTTTTTCCCCATGCCCATGAGAATATTGAGAGTATATGATCACTGTTAAATATTTAAGGGAATAACAGAAAATAACCCCATAACTATCGAATCCTAGAATTTCCACCTCTTTTCATAGATTGAGCATATGTCTACTTGAAAAGTGATCCAACATACATTCAGTGTTCATGGAAAAGTCGGAGGTGTGTCTTGAAATACCTGTAAATTTTTCTTGAATTTCCCCAAAAGACTCTAGTTATATATGTTTATGTCCAAGAAATAATATGTCCATATTTATATAGAGAATTTTAGAGAAATAAATATTAAAAAACATTTTCTTAAATTCCTCCCATTGGATGGATTCATGTTCCTCATTGGTCATCATAATTTTTATTATTGTGCACCATTGATCATTTTCTCTATCAAAACGACAGATTGCCAGCAAAAAAATTTCATCTTTTGTTTACTAGAGAATGGAAAATATATTTTCAATCGATTTAATCTATTATCATGTGAGGAGGGGAACATATGATCCACATGAACATGTAAGGCCTTTTCAGCATGAATGATTCTATTAGAACATCATATTTCCATGTAGAAGGTATAAGGACCAAGCCTTAATCATTAAATAATCTATCTATTTCAACTAGATTTATCTTCTTTACATTCACAATTCTATTTTCATTTTAGAGTCATATAATTTAATCACATAATTCATGCATATCAGCGAAAAAATATACAATGTGTGTACCATTAAAATAGTATCAATTTATTCCAAAACCTAAAATTTTTAACATAAAACAACAACATGGTTCCTTAAAAAATATTCTTAACAATTTACATGAATTCTTTATTTCTATTACAAAACATTATAACCTTTGAAAAACTTTTGAAAATATTTTACGATAAGAAAATTCTCATCAAGGGATATAAAATTAATGTATGAAACCACTATTCTATGAATACATATAATCATATGAAATAATTCTCACAAATACATACTTATCACCAATATATATTTACATTGTGATACACGACACTTATTTAATACAAATAAAATATATATATAAACCATAATGGAATGTTAGGGAATTACATACATATAATGTAACCCTCATGGATACCTTATGATTTGTAACCCTCATGGATACCTTACAATGTAACCCCCATGACTACCTTATGGCGTAACCATCATAGTTATAGTTAGTGTAACCATATTGCCAACCACCAACATAACTATATAAAACACATTGGAGGGAGATATAGGTCACATATTTAATCACAAACAATGAAAAAGAACCATAACATATTCATAAATCACGGATAATTTCATAAAATCCTTTCTTTTGATTTTTTTAAAATAAAATATTAAAATATAATTTTTAAAGAAAAGTCCCATAAAAATATGATATAATTGATATGAGTATTGAATTAGAGGAATAATTATATAAAATATAAATAAACATAATAAAACAAAACAAAAACCAAAAAAACATCACTCAATTAATCTTAATACCAAATAATGAGTAATGTAGAAAGTTAACCCAATTAATTGAAATTGGGTTAAGAATTTCCTTACCTCGGGTTCATCTTACTTAAAACGTGGTTATACTTATTTTATTATGTTTAAAAGAGTGTTTTTAAAATTTTAAAGAAATATATTCATGTTTATAACAACTTATATGATAATTTTGTAAAATCATTTGACCCATTTATTAATAACATTTTGTTATTTCCATTATTTCGGATGCATGCTCCACATGATTTCCCTTGTTGGATAGTAAAGAATGTTCTTGTTGAAAGAATGTAAATCAATATAAGGGGAATGAGTAGTTATATATATGTTTCCATAATATTAAATGATTCCATAAATCATTTCTGTTATATTTTATGAGGATGAAACACTAGATAAATCCTTAGTTATATTTATTTAGATCATTTTGGTGGTTATTAGATAATTACAAACTTGTTTCATCATATAAAATTAATATTATGTATATATGTTACTTCCAGAACATAATATAAGTCATATAATAAAAGTTTAAAATCATTTATAATAATTAATATGGTTTTACAACCATATTTGAACGAATTAAATGAAATTGATGGCACATCATCCGTGATGTCTGTAAATCGACAAATCATAGATGATATTTTTATTTTTAGATTAAGTGGAAGAAGAGACGAAGAATGATGAAGAATATTTATATAAATATGGTAAAAATAAAAAATAGATAAATTACTAGATATTTAAGTCCTCTTTCATAAGGGTAGGTTAAGAGAGTATAAGAAAAGAAATGAATTGAGATAAAAACAAAAGAAAATGAATGATGATTTTAACATATTGATTAGTTCTACTAGAGATCTTCTGGAAAGCCATTGGTATTGTCATTTTGGTGTAAACAAAAGGTCTTGGGTCTGGGAAAGGACCTTGCTAATGGGATTAATAGTAATTTAGTAAATTATCAAATCATGATAAGTGTGAGAGGAATAGGTCATGAGGGTTGTATTTATAGTGGAGGAAAGGATGGTTTTTCTCTTATATTAATCATTATTTTAATATATTTTTTCAATACATGGAATAATGTTGATTCATGTGAACCAAAATTCTAATAAATTCATATTAGTTCTATATAATGTCCATTTACATCATCCATGAAACACGTATTATGAAAAAGTTCCATTATTTAGCATAATTTTAAAATTATCAAATTTCATTATTCATCAAAAATTCATGTATTTCATAAAAATCCAACAAACTAACATCAACCATTTTTAATTTGAAAAATTAAAAATGAATACCATTTTTTGACAATAAATTTTATAACTAAAATTAATTTAATTTTGAAATAATGTAATAATTTATTTGAAAAATTCCAATTTTAAAATTTTAACTAAGTTTATATCACCTTGAAGAATTAATTAGTATATCATTATTTTATAACCATAAAAAATAAATAATAAAATGATTTTATATTCATACAGGTCATATTACTATTCAAATTACAATTCGTAAGTTTATGTTCTTATTCACCAAAAAAAATAAGTTTCTTTTATAAGACTCCAAATTAGGTGCTGATCACAACTCTAGATGTCCATTTTTTGAAATTCAAATCATAGAAGAAAAACAATTATTTTTAACAACTAATTTATAACTATCTCCTTGAAATTAAGTTTTATTATGGGATGATTATGTGTTTCTTGCATTTTAATTTATTTACGAAATTGTGGGGTGTTACATTATCCCCACCTTTTAAAAATTGCGTCCTCAAATTTTTATTTACCTATTAAACAAGTGAGGGTATTTTCCCTCATATATTTTTTATATTTTGATATTTCTTCTTCAACTATGTGGTTTTGACACAAATCATTTACCTGGTTGGTTACCTTATTCAGAAATACATTTTCTATTTGATCAAAAATATGCACAATTTTTTTTATATGAATGGTTTTCATCCAACTGAGCAGCTTCTCGGCTCAAAACAATAGATTAATCTGGAACATAATTTCTCCATAATGTAATATGAAAAATATTGTGTTCCTAGGATGAACTCAGATGAAAATATACTCTCTAGGTAGCCGCGCCAACTTCCTAGATGATTTCATAATTTCCAATGAAACATGGACAATGATTTCCTTCTTTCCAAAATGAATAATAGTTTTTCATGATGAGGTTATAAATAAAACATGATAACCTACCTCGAAAGATAATTATTTCATCTTGTTATCTTCATAAAAAGTTTGATTTCTATGAGTTTTTATCATGTGTTTCTGGATCATATTACTTTTATTAGCCACATCTTCTTCTTAATTATGGTCCCATAAACATCCATTCCTCAAATTTATTCCAAAATGATGGACTTCGACACTGTTTCTCATATAATGCCTCAAAATTTTCCATATGTATACTAGAATAAAAATTATTATTATAAAAAATTTAAACTATAGAAATATGATGATTCCAACATCCTTATTAATCCATTGAACTAGCTTGAAGTATATCCTCCAATATCTAAAACATCCCTTCATACTACCTATTTGATTGATGATGATATGTTTTACATTAATTTAATTCTATTCCCATAAACTATTTGGGGGAGTCTCCAAAAGATAGAAGTGAACCTAGGGTCAGGGTCAAATATAATGGAAGTGGTAACTCCATGTAACCTAACAATATCTTTGAGGTATAGTCAATAAAGCTGACCCAAATGCATAATAACTTTAATTGGAAGGAAATGAGAATGTTTATTCTGTCAATCAAAATTAACCCAGATTGAATTGTTACCCCAAAAAGTCTTTTGTAGGCCAGAAAAAATTCATTGAAATATTTTACCATTTCCAATAAGTTACATGTAATGTCGGAAGTATCCCCATTGATAACTACAACTATCCTTGAACATGTTTACTTTTAAAAAAATTAATGGTAAAAATTAAAATTTATCTTTGCATTCCATCCCACCAGTAATAATCTCATAGGTGTATGTATATCTTTGTGATGTTGGGATGAATTGAAAATGATGAACTATGAGCTTCGTAGAACAACTATATCTTCAGCTGGGAATCACATGGTACACACAATCATTTTCGAAATCTCAAAACACAAATATTAACATAGTTAAATCATGGAATCATACCCATTTTAACCAATTATACCATTATCTGTAACGTCCCACCTTCATTCTATGCTTTCATATTTATGTTTGGAAAATATGAAATCACTAAAATATAAAACAAAAGAGAGGAACTATCTACACCAACAGCTTCTATGAAAAAATTAATTGAATCATTAATCAAAGGACCTTGTTCCTGCTGTAACATAATTAATGACCCATGATGTTTTGGACTCAATGCATCTTCTTCTTTTTTTCATTTCCATGATGACAATTGATCATGAAATCCCAATATTTTATCCATTAAATCCATCTTAACTATCTCATGTTTAATTCCTTTTGAGAGAACCCATACCTTGGACTTTTTTGGTCATTATATATTTCACATTTGGCTCTATATAAGTGATACCTCTAAATTTTTAAATGGAATAATATATCTACAAATCATAAATCATGTGTGGGATAACTAAATTCAGTATCTTATTGATTTCTTCAAGCATATGAAATTACCTGATAATTTTGTATCATAACACAACCAATTCCCATTACATAAGCAATAATATAGATTTAATACTATATATTTATATATGGTAAGGTAAGAACTGGATAATACCCCAATATTCTTTAAATTTCTTTAAAACATTCATCACATTATATTTCCTATATTAATTTAACTCCTTTTCGAGTTAACTTTGTTAGTGGAAAATATAACTGTGAATATATTTAAAAAATATCCCCATTATTATCCTTATAATCCAATAAAACATCGAATATTTGTTATATTTGTGTCTATTGCCCATTCTTCAACAACTATTGTTTAAGAAGAATCAAATGTTATTCCATATTTAGAAACAATGTGACCACGAGAAGAATTTGTTTCAATCAAAATTCACACTTTTTGATTTTTAAATATAGTTTCATTTATATTATGTTTTACAAATCAATAATTATATGTTTTCATACTCCACTATACATATAGAACATAGCAGAAGGTCATCCATAATAACAAAAATAAACATATCCAATAACCCATGAAATATTTTATTCATAAGATCTTGGAATAAAATAGGCTCATTAATTAACTAAATTGGAATAATAGAAAATTCATAAAGAACATGTCTAGTTTGAAAAGTTATTTTGGGAATGTCATCCTCCTTCATCTTCAGCTGATGGTACTCATATCTCAAGTCAGTATTTGAAAAATACAAAGCTCTTAGTATTTGATCAAACAAATCCAAGATGTGTTGAAAATGATATGTATTTTTTAAAATATTGTTATTAAAATATATATAATCAATTCAATGTTTCATAGAACCATATTTTTTTAGAAGCAAAATAGTATCCCCCCAAGGTGAAGTGCTATAATGAATGAAGCCTTTATCAACCAACTCCTGCAACTAACTTTTCAATTCAATATGTTCTATTGGTTCCATTTGATAAGGGGGATTTGAAATTGAATTACCATCGGGAACTATGTAAATTTGGAATTCAACTTCCCGATTCTGGTATAACAGTAGGTAACTCATCAGAAATAACATCAAGGTATTCATTTACCTTTAGAACCTCAATAATCTATAGAGTACATTAGTTTTCAATAATATGAGAAAAATATCATGAATTTCTATCATTCATAAATTTTGTAGTTTCATGTTATGTTATTAATTGTATGGGTTGTTTTTTTATGCAAACTGAAACTGTTTCTAAAAAAACTACATTAGCTCTACAATAAATCGTAGAATGTTCATAAATTCCTTACTCATTTATTGAGGAAAAATATAAAATGTAATTGAAAAAATCTCAGAAATAAATAAATGTGTAGACCACGTATGAAATAATACTTTAGGAAAATAAAAGTAAATAAATAAAGTGCCTGACAACACAACACTGGATGTCCCGACATCAGCTGACATAGTCAAAATGCACTCACTACCCCTTTTTTCTAATAGTCAGGCTGCTTTGCATCAATCAGATATTTATTAGGACAAACACTTGAATAATGACCCATCTCACCATATTTCAACACTTTACTATATTGTTAATAGAACTGATATTATGATCACTTTTATTACAATCTCGGGGCATATGTCCAAAATTACCACATCTGAAAAACTTCCTGGTTTAGGTAAGACATTACCAAGGGTGATTTTTATGACACCTTTCACAATCCAGAAACTAAATGTTCTTACCATCATATTTATTTTATCAATTATATCCCATCACATTATAGTTTTCAATATTTATATATTTGATTTCAATATAAAAGCGATCATAATCAAACTCCACTTCTACCCTCTCTGCACATCGTACAAGTTTCTCATGAATTATGAATTCTCAAGGTTCCAATGCTTGTTGATATTTTAGCTTCAATTTTGAGTAAAATGGGTTCATGTTTTTATCAATATCTTGAATAAGATTTGGAGTGCACCATTCACATGTAGTTATGTTTTTTTCAAACACAACCACTAAATATTCCTCCTTTTTCCTCAATTCAGGTAATTTCTTCTTTGTCCTATGTTGAACAACATTGGGAAAATATTTTTGAAGGAAAAGACTTTTAAATTCACCCCACTCTACATATTCCATCTCCTCTCAATCCCTAATATTTTTGACCATTGACCACTACCGATCAGCTTCACCATGAAAACAATAAATTGAAATACTAACATTTTTATTATTTGAAAATCCCATAATATTGAAAATATATTCATGGTATTCAATAAATCATGTAGCCACTAATAGGTTAGAAGATCCATTGAAACCATGAGGGTGTTAGCTTATAAAATGTTCCACTATCGTCATGTTACCTTGTGGTAGATATGGTTGTTCACATTCATTGATTCCACCACCTTTTATTTCTTGTGTTTGTTGTACCATCATTATAAAAAACTACATGGTTTCAATTTATAAAATTCATGGTTATGGATTCCGAAAGAAATCATCCTCTTGATTCTTTCAAACATTATATTCCCAATTTATTATATGGAAAACCATTCCGAACAGACATATCATAGATTAAGAAACATGGTAATCATTAAATGTTATAAAATTTCAGCATAATCATATGGTAATATCAATTATGGTAAATTGGTAGGATCATACTAACTCCTAATGTTATCTAAACTCTGCTATGATAACACCTCTATAGTCACATCCTTAAAACATTAAATAATATAACTATATCAAATAGACATCACTTCTTTATGTTCCCGAAGATATTTTATGTTTATTATTTTAGATTGTTAGGACATAACCCATACATATCAACCCACAAGTTTACAATGTGGGTACCATTAGAATATTATCCCTTTATTCTAAGACAAGAAATTTTTAATGCAGAAAAATAATATCATTACATAGAAAAATCATCATAATATTTAAATTGACATCCTTATTGAACCTGCACATCCTTATAACCAATTAAAAACGTATGAAAAATTTTATGGGAATAAAAAGCTAAATTAAGGATATAAAAGTAATGAAGGAATCAATTATTCCATTAATAATTATAAGAATATGAAATAATTTTCTCAATGACATACTTCTAACCAATATATATTTACATTGTGAAAAATGATATTTAAATAAATCATTAATGATCAAATATAAAACCATGATGTTATCATGGGGAATTATATTCTTAGATTTTAACCCAAACTGTTGTATTATTATTTTTAACACTCAAGGATACCTTACAATGAAACCCTCATGACTACATTATTGTGGAACCATCACAGTTATACTTGGAGTAACCATACAGATGAAGTCCAACATAAACATACCCAATGCATTGGAGGGAGATATATGTCCCCAAATTCATCATAAAAAATTCCCATGAACCATCACATACTAATAAAACATTGATAATTTCATTAAAAATTTGCTTTTAAATTTTGTACAATATAATTTTAAAACTGGATTTTTAAAGAAAAGTCTCTTATAAATATCATATAATTAGTGTGAAAAGATAATAGAATGAATGGAATGTGCATATGAACAAAAAATACATATAATAAAAAACAAGATAAATGAATATTCATCAGTCAATTAATATTAAATCAACATAATGAATAATGTAAAAGGTTAACCCAAATAATTGAAATTTGTTTAACAATTCCCTTGCCTTAGGTTAGTAATAAACCAAAATTTTGTAAACATATTTTATTATAGTTAAAATAGTGTTATTAATATTTTAATGAAATTTATTCATGTTTATACCACCTTATATAACCATTTAATTAAATCATTCGACCCATTAATAAATTACATTTTGTTTTTTCAATTGTTCCAGGTGTGTGCTTCATATGATTTCCATGGTTAATTCATAAATAATTTTATTTGGTGAAAGGAAGATAATATATAGAATTTGAATTAATTTTCATTATTATGCTTCCATAAAATTAAATTTTTCCACAAATCATTTTGGCTATATAGTATTATGATGAATCATTAGATAAATCATTAATGATAATAGTTTTGATCATTTTGGCGGGTCATGGACAATCACAGACATGTTTCATCATATACCATCAATATTATGAGTATAAGATAATTAGAAAACATAATATAAGTCATATAAAACACTTGAAAATAATTTTCTACAATTAAAATGGTTTTACAAAATTCTATAATTTAAGTAATGTAAATTAAAGACACATTTTCCACAATGTCCATAATTCAACACATCACGAATTGTGATTTCATTATTAGAATTATTGTAAGGGGAGAGGGATAATGATGACTAATTTTTATGTAAACATGATATAAATCCATAATATATATAATAATAATTCATTCATTACTCTTGGATAATAGGAGGATAATATTGTATAAAAAAATATAAGATTTGAAAATAAAACCCAGGAAAATGAAATAGGATTCTTACCTCTTGATATATATTCCATTAGATCCTAATTAATGCCTTTTTTGGAATTTTGGTGAGACCATCAGGTATTGGAAATGGGAAGAGCATTGGTAAGGGTAATGGAATGAATTTGGATAATTATCAAATAATTTAAGGAGTGATACGAAGAGTCAGGTGACGATGGTATTTATGGTGGAGGATGTAATACCCCAAGCTTCCACAGTATGCTTCTCTTTGAATAAGTATAGTAGAGTTTGTTGTACGCAACTTCGAGTTCTAACACACACCACAACCAATCAAACTAGCTATTATGAATAGTAATACATAATTTTTGAAATTTGATAAATTTTACCTCTCAAAATGGACTTCATTTTTTGATTCGGAAATCGAATTTAGCCTAGGGTGAAATTTTGGTACTTTTCGGATAACTTTTATATTTCGATGAATAGGGAAGATTACTAAATTTTAATTAAAACAACAATTTTAATCAAAATAATTAATAGTGATAAATTATGAATTTGAGTAGTTTTAAAGTATATTTACAATATATTTTTAACATTTAATACAATGTTGGTCATTGGACATGAAATGAAAATTAAACCGAACATAAACAAGTGTCAATCATTTGATAGTTATTATATATTAAAAACACGCTTTTCGTTTTGACAGTGGGTATTATTTTTAAATTAATTTCTTCCACTTCTGTGTTTTGAATTTGGAAAAATTTATTCCACATTTCAAATCATGGTTTCCAAATTGTGTAAATAGGTAACTTTTATTATTTGACATTTTTGAATAATTATTTTGGTAAATACTTTATTTACCATGGTTAAAGGGTAAATCCGGTAAATAAGGGTAAAGGAATAATATTATAATAATAAATTACCCTAAAATGTGTCTTAACTTTATTGGTGGATACATTTCTGACCGTGGTCATCTTTGGGTCTATTTCCGTACCGCATGGAGCCACTTGTAGGTGATAGGGACACATTATATTAATTAAGTTAAAGTAAATACAAAAATACCATAAGATTATATATTTTAACCAAAATTTTTTTACATAGGGTTATATAAGTTATATTTTTTTTATAAATATTCATTAGAAAGATGAAATTATTTCCTAATTAATGGTATTTTATTTTTAATTTTTGTACTTTTAAAAAGTAATAATATATATGACACAATAATGATGCAGTTTTTTCCTTATTAATGAAAGAATCAAATAATTGGTATTATAAATGTAAAAAATAAATATACTCTGAATGTTTTGATGGAATAAACGAATTTTATTTGTATATATGACATGTTAGGACTGCCTAAATGAATTTGGTTCGAATTAATAAAGTTGTTAAGACTTTATCAAAAATAAATTATTGAGTAGTGTCAAAATTGACATAAATGAGTTAAAAAAATATTATATTATTAATTTATATTATAATCCTAAAAATATAAGGATCTGCCCAATGACTGATATCTTAATTGGTATGTCATTAATGGACCACTTTGGGGTCTCTTGAATGTATATAGTCTGTTTATTAACTATATAATATAAAAATACAAAGTGACATGGTAAGTGTCAAACTAATTAACTAAGAGTTAAAACTAAAAGATAAGGTTAATATAATGACCCAAACCTATCTAAAATCTATTTGATGAATGCATTTCGACCCATCCACACCTTGTAATTTAAATAATCTAATTTGGAGCCATTATAAACCTAATATTAATTTATTATAAGATAATACTTCAAGTTTTTTTCTAAAGAGCCCCTCACCCCTCTTATAAAAGGGCACTCACCCTTCTCATTAATTCACACCCTCAAAGCCATTTTCCTCTGCGAACCTCTTCCCAAAAATCCTCCCAAAGTTCCTCACATCATCATAGAGGCCATAGTTTGATCAGAAAACCAACCTATGGAGCCTTTTTGATAAAATCAAAAGGAAGAACCCGAAGAAGAGGTAACCTCTTCACCACCCTCATTAAAGTTCCTTTCTTCTTCCACTTCTTCTTTATTTGTTATTTACATTATAAAATAATGACTCCAGTATCCTCTATATACTGTGATGTTATTATAAATATGGTACAACCATATTCAGTATTCTATCCATCCTTTGAATGACATGTCACCATACGTGCGTACGTACGACCTACCGTCTCCACGTTTTGGTGTAATTATTATTCAATATATTATTATTTAGATGGTTATAATAATTATGTATAATTAATGTAAATAATAAATATAACATGATAATGATTATTTCTATATGATATACCATCCAATTATATATTATTCTAATATCAAAATAATGATATTGTCGCTCGTGCGTACGTAAGGATTACCGTCTCCACAAACGCGATGAGATTCATTCCCCATCGTATACATTCAAGAATAAATTTTATTTGATGATAAAAAATAATATTTAAGGACTTGATATCATTATGGATATGAATAAGATATTACCTATCCATAACAAATGTAGCTTGTGTAACAAAACATATAATAGAAAATGAGTAAGTTAACACCTGAAACAACGATAATACTAAGATATTATCAACAAAGCAATATTAAAAGATCATATATGATATCATATTAATGTTTATGAATCTTCTAAAATTTAGTAAAAGTTATTTCACCACTATATAAGAGGTTTACCAACCCACAACCAAGGAAATGTACAAGGTAAGGGGTTTTTATATCACTCCTAATTCCCGTGAGATTCATGCCATATTGCCACTATTTCCTTTTGTGTAGTTTATTTACTACCCATAATTGTATTCTTTATGTAATACACTTTAATTTATATGT
Source organism: Viscum album (assembly GCA_963277665.1). NCBI lineage: Eukaryota > Viridiplantae > Streptophyta > Magnoliopsida > Santalales > Viscaceae > Viscum > Viscum album. The sequence goes on along the minus strand of OY728150.1, from coordinate 1,390,658,508 downwards.
ATTTATATATTAATTTTATGATACCTCTTTCATGGGGTGAATGTTTCATATGTTACCAAATTGGTAAGGGTTTATTTCCCAATCTCTTCATTATCTGAGGTTGTTTATACGTAATTATCTACTTGGACCTCTTTACCATCCTCATCAATGTTTCTTAAAAATGTATTTCAAAACATTCTTACTATTTTACAGAATATGGTTTAAAGTCATTTATACCCTTGTTTGAATTTTTATAAGCGGTTTATAATGGAATATTTCCATCGTTTTCCAAACAAGTTCCTTTTTATCCTTTTTGACAGAATTATGGTAAGAATGTCTTTTTTATCTTGTAAGGCGGGTGCAGTTATTCTTCTCCATTTTACAGCTTTATAGTTTCCCTTAAAATCTTATAATAATATTTTCAAAACCAAGGTTTTTTGTTGAATTATGTGAATTTTAAATGATTTCAAAAAAAAGAGAGTTATTTCTCTCAAATATAAGAAAATCCAGTGCAAATGTATACTTATTTAACACAAGATTTAAAATGCTTTCAGAAAACCTGACTCTCGAGTGTGTTAGACTAGAAGGGATTGGACGTGGACCCACCATGGCCTGTAATTAGATGAGTAGTATTAGAATTAGTTATTTTGTTTCCAGAATCTTACATAATGTTTTCAAAAAAACACTGGAGTATATTTGATCAATTTTAAATGTAATCATCTTCTAAAAAAATTGCATATATAGGCCTCATGAGACAAACTACCATCTTGGCATGAGGCCTTGACAAAATCATATTTTTAGTCTTGGCACGAGGCCTTGGCTATGTGGTTATGATAGTCTGTCATTATGCATTCCATCATTAAGAATTTGGTTATTGATATTACATGTGATTGTTCGAATAGAGAAATATCTAGGTGAATAAGAAAATGGAATTATTTCATTTTATCATTGCCATATTATGCTGAATTTAAAGTTTAAAATGATTTTATTTTAGTTATACATTTCCTTAAATTTTTATGTTTATTTCTGAAAGTTTCTGCTGTATTGTTATCCATACTGAGCATCTGAGCTCACTCCTTTCAATGTATTATTTTTCCCAGAATGTGAATAAGTAATTTATGAATGACATTTAGGGATAGTATGTGGGGATATGACTGTGGAAAATGGAGAATATGTTGTTGTAGTTTTCATTTTTATGATGTAATGTTAGACTTATGAATATATCTAGTGTTTCCAAGGCTACTAAACTAATTGATCTATCGAGATTTGATCTTTCTTGTGATCATGACAATGTTAGGTAATAATGAACCGACTCTGGGTAACTGGGGTCAAGGAGTTACTGAGGAGAGGAGGGGTTTCCCATTATTTTAAGCAATAGTTTAATATTTTTTATCCCTTTGATGTATATACTTGATTAATGTGACCAAAAATTAGTAATACGTTCATGTGAGTTCTAACTAATGGCTATTTATATCATCAATGACTCAATCGGGAATCATAAATTCATTTATTTTGCCAATATCTTAAATTATAGAATTTCACTATTAATAAATAATTCACATTTATCATAAAAATTAATCAAATCACCATAACCATTCTTCAATGTGTATAATTAATAAATAAACACCATTTTTTTAGAAATTTTTTATAAACCTTGTTATTTTAATTTTTAAAAAAATCGTAATTTATTTGAGAAATAATAACTTTAAAACTATAACTCATATTATATCACCATAAAAAATTAATCAAGATCTCATTATTTTATAACATAAAGAAAATAAAATAATAAAATTATTTACTATTAATAAGAGTCATATTATAATTTATAAGGTTATGAATCTAATCACAAAAAACAATTTGGTTCTATCAGGCTTTAAATAAGTTATTTATCACAACCATAGATGTCTGTTTTCCAAAATTCAAATCATTGAAGTGGAAAAATCATGTTTAACAACTTTTTTATTACTATTCACGTAAACAAGATTCATTATGTTGAGATTAATTATTTCCTTAATTTAAATGTATTTTTTAAACCTTGGGGTGTTACAAAGGGATGTAGTTCCACAGAATTCAAGTTATTATTCATAATTTGAGCCAACTATGAAAGTACAATCATAATGTTTTGAGCACAATTTCCCATAAAATTTGTAATATCATTAGGTAAATTCTAACATGTCTTATCATATTTATTATTGGAATGTGTTCTTATATTTTCCACCATTATCTATAAAATAATGTGCAATTTGGGGGATTGAATACATAGCTAGTAAATATAAAACAGAATCATTAAACATAAATTGATAAACGGTTAATCGATAAGTATATACTTATATTTCACTACCTAGGTTTAAATATTGTTTATAAAAGATCTATTTAATAACATATATTCTTGTGGGATTTTTTTGTTCCTGTAATAATGGTTCATAATATTCTTAGGATTTGACCAGCCCATATCCCCTTCGGAGTGTCAAAACATGTGAAAAATAAGGCCCATTGTTAAGTACTATATTACCCTGAGTAATGCCTGGAACACCTTGTCAGATTTGATTCACCTAGGTACATATATTCCAAAAACACTTTCACTTTTACTATCTAGAAATAGATGTATTTTCTGGATAAAATTCTTACTCTATACTATCAAAATTTAAGAGATGATTCAAACACACTGTCTTATCACTAGGGTTCTTACAAAAGTGATCTATTCCTAGTCTCCAAAAGGATCTAATCACTTTATATTATATAAAATATAATTACCCTATCCTTTTACAAATATCATTACATATTTTTAATTATAAATAATCATAAAATAAAAATTCATGCATATTAAAGTCTAATTCCTTGGAAGACTAGGTACACAAAACTGAAAACATGAGACTAAATAAAATGTTTATTTATTTATCAAATATTATGTGTTCATAAATTCTATTGATCCTTTATAATTTCATATGAAAACCAAGGTATGTCATTAACAATTTTATAGGATAAAATTCCCTTTATAGGAATAAACATTAAAATAAATTGTAGCGCAAAGATTAGACGACATATCATAAGGATATAAGAAGGTATAAAACACGAATAAACACATTGAATCATAACATGGGATCATAAAATAATGGATTAATAGTAATTTTGAAGAAACATAAAATAATAATTCAGAACAGTTCAAAAACATTTTCACATAGAGGATCATGATTCAGGACTTGTTGCACATATAGAAGTACGAGTTACGGAAAATCACCCATACTATTTCAAATGGGGAATGAGTCAAGGCTAACCACTAAGACTGATGCACATAACCTACCATGAGACAAAAAATTTCCCAATTCATTGGGGAAATATCTGGGCTGACATATTATAACATTTTTATGAATATATCTTCCTTATATAAAATCTAACAAAAATTTAAGAGTTATCCAAGGAAAGAATTTGGTATCATAATTTTGTCAAAAGGAATATCATAAGCGATTATCACAGTCTTTTCCAATACTTGCTGGCTTTAAATAATATATGGAAATTTATAAGGTAATATGGTAATATATAATGATATTTTTGGTGAAATTATTGTGAAAAGAGTGTTTGATAAACTTTAGAAATAAAATAATTTTGTAAGGTTTACAGGACAAATTTCATGATTATTTAATATTTAGAAGGCATAACTGATTGTATAAAAACATAATTGAACCAATGAAGTTTTATTATGAAACAATTAGTGAATTTTGAAAATAAAATAATGTTTTCATAAAACATATTATGGTGAATAGGTGAAATTGGGGAAAAAATTAAAGAAGTTCCCATAAATCGGGCATGTATAGCGAGAAAAATTATGTTTGGAACCATTTAGAAAAATGTATATCCAAAAATAATAATTTTTAATGGATATTAATACATGATTTTGGTACATACACACAACATTTTTAATATGGTAATAATAATTAATGAGAATTTAATTTGGTTAAAAATATATAAAGTGTAACCCAGAGAAATATTGGTGGTCTAGGTTGAATCCCTTAACTAATGACTGAAACGATCCCATACTTGATCTTAATGTAATAAATAATAAATTTAAGTACATTAATTTACTAATTATAGATATTTTATACATCTAATTGATTAATTATAATTGTATTATGTTCTTTCATGTCCTTTTTATGGGTTATGAGATTTACTTTCATTATTCTAGAGCATTTGTTTCCTTGGTTTCCATGAAAATAGTACTTGTATATGTGTATGGAAAATCATGTAGATTTAAATATTTTTCCAAAAATGAAATTTTATGTTTTTAATGAACATATATAACATTAAAATACCATTTTATATCCAAAACTGTGGGTGACTTTTCATATAAATCATTAATGACAATCATTTAGATTAATTGTGTGCTTTTAGATTGCAACAAACTAAATTTTCTATAAATTAATATCACATCTAAAAATGACTCCAGAACACTAAATAAGATATAATAAGTAAATTATAATATAGTTCAACCATAAAAATGATTCATGACAACATTCTAATATGGTAATGGAAATTTAAACTCTATCACCCTTGAAGGTTATAAATAAACGCATCATAGACAATGTTTACATTTTTAGTATAAAAGGATGGGGAATGAGATATTTTGATGAATTATTCAATTTTCATAGTGTAATTAATGTATATATAAGTTTATAGAGTTATCTTACCATTTTTATGAGGGTATATGAGCACAGAAAAGTAAATTAAAGGAATATAAAACGAAATCAAAAGAAAAAGAAGATGGTTTTACCCCATGATTAATTCTTCTTAAGAACCACCATAAGAGATTGTTTTAAAATTTTATTAAGAAAAAACGATCATATATGTTGGAAAGAACATGATAGAATAATTGAGATTTTTTTTTAAAGGCTTGTATTTTCAAAATTTTGAGTGGACGAGGTGATGAGGGGTGGTATTTATAGTGGTGGAGAGTGGTGTTTTCTTATTATTTAATTAATTATTTTATTATTTTTATCAATACAGGAAATAGTGTTGATTTTTGAGACTATAAATAGTCATTAGATAGTGTTAGTTCGATATAGTAGTTCATACATCATCCATGACTCATGGAAAATTATATTTATATTATAATATATATATACCATAAATTATATTATTTTACTATTCACAAAAAAAAAATCATGTAGACTAGAAAAAACCTAAAAAATATATATAACCGTTTTTAAATGTTTAGATATAAAATATTTAACTTTGTTTAAGGGAAATAATTTTATTGATATGAGAAATGATAATTTTAAATATAATCATCTTTTACTTTGGAAAAACGAATTATAAAAATATAACTCATTTTAGGTAACATTAAAAATTAATTAATGTCTCATAAAATTAATTTATAATAATATGAAATAAAAATAAAAATTTATGAATACATTTTATGAAAATAAATTTCCTTTTTAATTATTAAATTTTTAAAAAAACTTTGTTAAATATTTATGACTTACAAATATACCAACATATAATTAATTTATTTTAAAATATGCATTTACCAATTAATATCTAACTATATCAACTTTTCCCTTATAAAATTGATAAATTTTATTTATACATGTACAGATGAGTTTAAAATTTCATTTCCAAGTTTAATATTCAGATGGGTCGTGTAACTATTCAAATAATCAAGTTATGATTCCTTGGGTATATGTTCCATAACATACAAGAATGCTTTTATTTAATTAATTATTCATTTAAAAAGAATATCTTGTGTTCTAAATGTGGTTTTATGTTATTATTCAATATGACATAATTATAAGAAGGGGATTTCGTTAATAAATGGATTGTGTCATTATACATTGTGTATTTATTTTCTATGAAATAAAGAATATTAAATTACATTGAGCACTACATAAGATAAATATAATAATACTACTTAATAATATATGTACTTATTGTTATTGAAGCAGAAAGATTAGTATTTGTGAGTGGAAATGATGTCTTTGATGATAATATATTGTGAAAATTCATGTTCTATAAATCATTTAAATAGTCAATTTCATATCTCATGTAAAAAATACATTAAAAATATATATATTATTATCATGGCGAGGGTGTATCACTAAATTGTATGTTGTATTATATTTCTATATAACAAAATATTCCAGATATTATAAGTAATACAGTACAAAAATAGTAATTTTAATGTCATTAAAATTCTCGTGGAGGATAGTCAACTCAAAACACATGAGTAAGTATGTTGATAGAACCCATATCCACAAGGTATAATTGTTTTTCTTATTTTTACAGATATATGTTATTTATATTTACGGTGAAAATAAATGGGAGATCATTTGGATAAATGAAAAGGGGGAGGAGTTTTTTCCGTGAAAGGGGTTGATGATGATATAAGGAGTAGCGAAACATGAGATGTGATTAAAATCTGATAATGAAAATTATTTTCTTACAAATTAGTTATTTCATTATTCACAAATTTATAGGGTTCATGCTGAATGTAGCTAAAAGGTGGGGTTAAACTGGAGTTTAATAAATAGACATCTCATGTTTCATCAATATAATATCAAATATAGTGAAATTATTTTTTCTAAAAAGTAAAAATTGTTTAACAATCTGTTTTGAGAAGGAAGTTATTTATTGATTAACATTGTATATTAATATTTTCTCCCACATAAATCATGACTCATGTGGTTTTAGAGTATGTGTTTAGTTAATCATTAATAATAAAATGGAATTAGAATAATTGAATTGTTAAAGAAGATATAAAATATCTATTTTTCAATAAGAAATAAAATGAATATTCAAAGAGGTATCTAAGGGAAAAACATTAAAATAATCCCATAGGGTATATTTTTGGGGAAACATCTCTCAAGGTAACATTGAAATATTATTGGGTTTTCTATGTTTTTTGAAAAAATGTTAAAAAAATTTAGTTGTGGATTTCTAATATGATTTCATACTAGTAATATTGAAAATACATCATGATATATGTATATAAGCTCTGTATGATGATAATAAAGTAGGGCATATAAGGTTTTCGAATTTTTAATGTTTCCCAAATTTTTATGCTATGAAATCTATAAAAAGGGGAAATTTTCACAGAATACTGTTATATAGGATTTAATATAGAAAATATTAAAAATGTGAATAATTATAGAATAATAGGTTGTTTGGATAACGGTTGTTTGTTCTCTAAATAATTTTTAACAAATGGTGGTATGTTTTTCTTCAATTGAAATTCCATGGATTTTTGTTAAAAGGTTGTAAGTATCATGAACAAATTAAATAGTTTCCTGAAATTGTACCGGAGGGATGCAAGTTTAATGATGGAAAGGAATCATATATAAATGGGAAAAACACCCCCAATTTTAGTGTGTAATCCTAAATTAAGACCCAAAGTCCTTGAATTCATGAAAGAGTTTTTAGAAGGTTTTTCTTAAATGAATATTAAATAAAAACGTTATTTCCATTAAGATACAACTTGTATCAATATTACCAAGGTTGTTTCTTGAAGGCATAGATATAATTTTTAAATATAGTGGAATTCAAGAATGTATTTTATTTTCCAAATTAAGGGAATGTTTTGGAATGTTGGGAATGGTTTATCATGAATGTGAATATTATGAAAAAAAATAAATAATTTCCCCAAAACAATTTTGGAATGTGGTGTTCATCAAGTGGATGACTATTGACTTTCATGGTTTTCCAAATGAACTATAAATAATATTTCATTAGGTGATCAAAAAAATAATCTTATGAATGATTAGCCTCCACACTCTAGTTTATAGATCACTGAACATTCAAATTTCCATTAGTAGTGAACCATGAAGAAAAGTGAGTCTATTATGTTTTTTTAATAGTATAGTTCTTTGCCATATTTTCTACAATTTCAAATATCCTATTTATACTCCTTGTGTGTCCCGAAGAGCATGAGAACTACAATAATTTTTTTTCTCATACATGGTTTAATTTATTGTAATACATTTCTACAAGAATGAGTTGGAAGTGTGTTTTTTTAACAACTGAAAAAGTTCCAAAGGGGTAGTTATTTTATTTTTACGTACCATAATTAACCACCATATATATTTATTTAGTGTGGTTGGTCTATAAATGATATAAAATCATCTCTCATATCATATGAATAATATTATTAATAACCCTTTTGTTCTCCCCCTTCCCATAAACTTTCTAGATCTACATAAATATCGCTCAAACACTTATCACTAATTTTTTGATGATTCTGTAGATTTTTCACCAAGAAAACATTATTTATTTCCTAAAAATTTACTACTATCTTATTCAATTAAATGTTTTATTATCTATTTATTGAACATCCATTATGTATACCCTCATGTATATAATATTAAAATAGTCTATGTTTCAGCATTTTGAGAGTGAAGAATTTACTTATGAAGACCCGGAATAACCTAAATGTATTCTTATATTTATACCAAAACATATGATTATTATTATATTCCATTTTATAAAAAAAATATCTATAATAAATGAATATCTATGTCAACACATTTTCTTTTTAATAATTCCATAGCACGTCAATTTCAATAAGCTTTATTTAGGAAATGTTGTTGAGTATACAATTTATTCTGTCAACCACCACATTGGAATGGGGAGATCTTACCACTGAGACTGTGATTTCAATCTCATGCTCCATTAGATAATTACCAACATTGATATATGTGTACTCAATTCCATACATAGTTATGAAAATTGTTTTTTAACTAAATATCATATCAACATTTCATTTATATTGTGTTTTGTAAATGATTATGGTAGATAACTTCATCCAATGAAATTCTAAGAACAATTTATCAAAACTATCTAAAATATACTCAAATAAATACATTATGTTGATATATTTATACACTCATTAATATGAACAAGATCAATAAATATTTATTGACATTTTAACTTTTTAATTTTACATCTTTTTAATGATATTTCCTTGATGGAATACACCGCATATATGAGTAAAATAATGTGAAAACATTGGTAGATATAGATTAGAATAACATTTCACATGATCATTCAAGAATGGTTTTATTAGATAACCAATAAATTTATTCCAAAATATATTTTATTTTTCATTGGAAATAAATCATTTATCTTATTTTTCAATCACAATAATGAGATTCTAGTTTTATCAATTTCCAATTAAATTAACTACAAAATATTTTCCAGTGATGATACATAAATTCGTGCTAATTAATAATGAATTTCTTGTTTCTCATAGTTAAATCACAATTCACATGTATTTACAAAGACCTATAATATCCATGATATCTATATATATCATACATTTCCCCCCATTTATGTAATTTCAAATTCTGATTGTCTTCACGCATTAATAATTTCCAAATATGAATACCCCATCCTTATGAAACCTAATAACTACCACAATATAATTCTTTATTATCATATGGGTGGTTCATACATTATCATTCATATATATTCTTCTGTAATATGATTTTATTAATGTAATATCTACAACCAAAACATGTATAAATCTTTTAATTTTTATGAATATTTTTTAATTCATACTATATGTTGACTGATTTTTAAAATTTTCTCCATAATTTAATAGATAAACACAATTTGGATTATCCAAAAATAATGTTTTTATTTTTATTTCATTTGACGATCCATTGAGTTACTACTTATGTCATGTTTTGTTCTATATCAACACATTCTAATGAATTTTTGATGAGTAATATACTTTCATGTGCTTGAACCTTCAACACAAAAAATGTTGACTATAAAATTTATTTTTGGAATCTATAAATTCATTTGGATTCTCTTATTTTCCTTATTCCCTTTTGTTCCTCTTAGATATTAAATACACAATTTTAGAGATACCAAAAGTTTTAATACAATAACATATTTTATGAGGTGAATTTCTATGTGTATTTAATGAAACTAGGGTTATCCCTTGGATTTTCCAAAGTAAATTTATTCAAATTCATATATATTTTACCATAAACCATACATTATGTGAATATATTCTTGAACTATTTATCACTATATTAAATTTTTTATCATGACCCACTCCATTCATGACATTTTGGTGCACCATTTATTTTTAAATTATTATTATTATTATTATGTTGTACCTTAGAACTCTAATATTAATATTTATATCACTATTATACCGTAAAATTATAGTATAATAAAAGGGGTCAAGAGTTTCAAAATAACTTTTACATTTCTTCATATTCTGGAAATATAGTACTCATGTTATTCTATAATTATTACATGATATTTTCCTATGTTTTTTGTACTGTTAAAAATCCTGACATATTCATCAAATTTTCTATTGTAATCAATGATCAATTATAGTTTTCCAGAAAATATACATTTATGATTTTTAATTTTATGTTTCATCCCAACAACGTATTCTTCATACTTCTATATAAATATTCGTTCATCATGATCCACTCTATTGGATTTATTTGATATAGATATCCAAATATCCATCTATTCAAGAGAAGTATCTAATTCATCCCAGATGTCAAATATTACTTCTGAATATACTCCATCATATTCTATACCATACTATATATATGAATTTACATTATCTTCTACCATTTAATATTTCTAATGGTGATTCCAGTATTCTATTCCTTATGACTCAGTTTTTTCAGATATTTCATTTTCATGTGAATGTAGGTTCATATTCTTGATGAAATTTTGATAATAATTTTCCATAACATTAACACAATATAATGACCTATTCATGGTAATTTTATAATCTTCTATCCCAAATTGTTAAGAAATATTGGGATGTCATTTAGTAAGAAACACAACATTCCAACAATGAATATATATGGGTTGATGCTTCCTGTTAAACATTCATTCACCTAAGAAAATTTGACAAAAATTAAAATTATATCATAACATTATAATTCTTTGTATAAATCATCTATTTTGAGCCTCTTCATATCCCTAAATACTATCTATTTTGGATTCCATTTTTCTATATCCTAATTATAATCATTTATAATATGATATTTGATAATTGAATAGTGTAACCTATCTTATGTAATATTTTTTTATATGATTACTGAAGTTAATAGAAAATTAAGTTGAATAGAGGTGAAAATATCTTCAATATATGATAGATTATATTCAATAAATTGATGATTTAACTGATATGTTTCATCTTATCTATCAAATCAATAACTCAAACAGACAATTCCACAATAACTTCATTCAGGTGAGTCTACGGTCCTCAAACATATTACAAAGAACCCAGAATTTATCATTTATTAATATTTAATCACCTTCAAATATGTTAATAATGTTTTAAAAAAATAAATAAATTACATACATCGAATAATAATTATATATATTGTATTGATAATGTTATCCCTTCATCATTTATTCATCTTCTGTGTGCTTATAATTTGATTTGGACTACTCTTCATTATTTTACCCTTTCTATACCAGACGTAATATCACAAATCATAATTATAATAACATCAATGCCTAATTTTTTTTATGTATTCCTTTAACAAAATCATATATAGTTGAAAATAATTTCATTTAGAGTTCGTAATAAATTTTTTATTCACAACATCCATTCCTTCTACTAAATGAAAAGTAATGACAAGAGCACTTTCATGTGGTCATAATTACTTGAAAAAACTTGTTAAATACCCTAAAGGGTGGGGGTGAATGAACGTATTATAAATAAAAATAAATTCCAATTTTGGACAAGTTTCATTGATAAAAAAATATACTCTCTCATTCCATTTGAAAAAATATATACAACAATTAAAACATATATATGAAATAATAAGTTTACTTGGTTCACCCTCACTATGAAATTTCCATGGATTATAAAATTGAAATATTATGATATAAAAAACATACAAAATAAATCTACCATTATAATGTTTTAAGTGGTTTAAATATCTCTCATTTTTTACAACCATTCATAATTTCAATGATCATATTTCACTGTTTGATAATGTGAACACACTACTCTAATAATGTGTATTCAAAAAATAAATTTTGTTGCGATTAAAATAGGAATTATTGTGTCTCCATGTACATGTTTCAAATAATATATGTTAAGCACCTTATAACCAAACATTTAATCATAGAGACAATTACCCTCACATGATTATCTGATCATAATAATCCATCTTGAAACCCTTGGAACTCAACCATGGTATAAGATTCATTTATATTTTTAGGAATTTCATTATCAAGTTTAAAAAATGGTAGTGAATAAATGATCAGGAAACCTTGTTCAGGCATGGGAAAATGTAATTGGAAAAACATTTTTTCTAATCACATAAATAAACTCGCATCATAAGAAAACTCTATTTGTGCACCATTTATCTAACGTCGATTAGGTTATATCATTCAAATCAAGTGACACTAAAAATAATGATTTTACTTTTTATAAAACATCATAGAATAATTTATCACTTTATTAAATTGTGATAACTGTTATTAATATGCATTAATCCATCTCTGTAACCCCTATAATAATGATTATCCAATTATCCCACTTATTTAAAAATAATATACCAAAAAATAAGTTCTTCGTATAACCCTATTAAAATCATGTTATCAATTTTTCCTCTATAAAAATACCACATTGAGATTTGAAACTCAATGATTGTCACATGTTCCAATCCTTTGGTACTCTACCAATATCATAGGCTTAATGCACATATATGTACCTCATTTTTTCCAACATTATGATCATGTGATTCTGAGTGACCATAAGACTTCTCAAACATAGAGAAAAGTCCATCAATCATGTGTATAACTTATTTATTCCTGATATTTCCTTCAACTTATGTGTACTACTAAGTCACCAGTCATCACTTGATTATGATTGACCAAAAACATTTATATCTCGAGTACTAAATATATGATCATGTGATTCACTTATGCGATTAAAATACCACCTTTAGTTCACTCAATCATGTGATATTTTTTACTTCATGTATATAAAATTTTCTTTATAATAACATGTTACTAATTTTTTCTATTCTTATATGACCATTTAGACCTTAAGTTATGAGTCCCATGAATAGCCAAATTCACCCCAAAACAAATCATATGAAATGATTTAGGGAAACAATAATTTTTTCACAACATGAAACATTATCGTCATACAGAACAATCCAAGAATTATTATTAATAGGGTTTTCCACCAAATTTCCACAAATAGTCTAAATCAATTTTGGAGACATGGTAAAAAATAGTTTATGTCATATTTTTTGTTAATTTACAACTTATTTTTTGGAATTTTGAATGAAAAGTAGATAATTCATAATTATTTTTAAGATTTATAGATCAAATAATCATAGAAATGACAAATATTTTAACATGTATAATAAATTGATGACTGAAAAACATTATGAGAGGAATGTATTAGTGTGTATGATTGTTTAAAAATGAACATTTCAAATTTAATGATATGATTGTGTTCACTATAATTAGCATCTCACGTTATTTAAGTATTTCAATATATATTGTTTCGAGATATAAAACATGTCAAATATGTCAAAAGATGGCTTTATTTTTACAGCTATAACATGGGGAAAAATATTGAACATGGATTATAAATGGTTTTTTACTGTGGATAAGTAATTATGATAAATAAGAATTCTATTCAATGACATACAAGAATTCGTAACTATACCAATTCATTTGAAAATAAATCATTTCTATAGGATTTTAAGAAAATTGATACCACATTTGTAATGAAACAAATATATTGTATATATAAATATATATTGATGAAATGATCAATATTTCTTTATCATTTAAATTAGATACATAATCAAGGGTTAAATTACAACATTTTTATAAAATTTGATAAGAGAATATTTGGTTGTTTGATTCGAATGTATTCAATGATTAATGGAATGGAAAAGGATGGTTTCAATATAATATTGTATTTAATATCAAGGATAATATTCTTGGAGGGATCTCTCACACCTACATTAAAATGATCATTCATTCCATTGAGTTTCTAGTCATTTTCTAACAGTTGAGAAATCTGTTTTTGTTAGTTACTCTATAGTATCAATGTACATTAGTGTAATAATTCAAATGAAAAATATTGTAGCTCACTAAAACATTTGAACATAAGTAGAATAAAATTTATGTATTTCATGTTATGATGTAACAACTATTACAAGTTTCATTAAATAGAATAAAACCCTTCAATTTAAGAATGATTATAACTAAGGTATGTTATTTTTAAAATTCATTCACTACATATTAATGGACATAAATTCGAATGAAATGTTTTAAAAGTGAATTCCAAATTTTTTTTTCAATAATTTTATGTTCCACATTTGGTTTCATATCATTGTATATATAAGTTTTCACTTATTTTTGGAAATTAAGTTATATGGTATTGTATAATTATGTCAGTTGTCCCATTATTAATTGTAAATAATGATATTAAAGGGGTATGTTAGGAGTCTTAATTTACTAAAACTCTCTATTTGGGATATATATAATTTTTTTTATGTTCTATAGTATTTTATAGACTACATTTCCTATATTTGAACTTTTTGGTTTACCCACATATCCCTATGAATGTTATATTTTTAGTTTCAATTGGATTTAATATTAGAATATGATTTTATCAACATTTAATAAAATAATGAAACAACATTTACACTACCATAAATAATATAAATCATATTGAGTCATATATAACACGAAATATTAATATGTTAAAACACTGTTATAAAAAAAGATCATATGTGTGTATTTAATTAGAATATGAAAGTTTTTCTTCCATAGTTTGAATATACCATGAAGGGTAGATCTAATTTACTAGATTCATCGTTATTTTTAGATGGGGGCCAATGTTTAACTGTGATAACATTGTAAAAATATGACATAAATGGATATAAAATTTATAATAAAAACAAGGGGAAATGATTGGTTTAGATTAGTGGTTTTATGGTTTTCATTGAAGATATTCATATTTCAAATGTCAATGTATAATTAAAATTATCTATATCAAATGTATATTTTGGATTTATTTAATATGTATGGGATATTGATGAAATTAAATTTCACATTCCATTGTTCAACTATAAATGGGTTGTTGGTAACAATAATTTTAACCATAATGAATTTTGAATGACACTAACTAATTTAAATAGAATAGTATGTATAAATTACCCATTAATTAATTGAATAAATAGAAAAAGTTTACAATAATCTTTATTATTCAATTATTTGTGGTCTATATTTTTCCATGAAATAAATAAATAATTTTGGTCATGAAAATATGAAGATGTTGAAGAATTATTTGATATACTATAATTAATGTAAAAATAATCAATGGATATTGATGACCACAATTTTGAAATGGTTTATTCCATATAAAATTATTATGATGTAAGAATATGGAAAAATAATCCAATAATAATCTATTATTAATAATACAATATATTAATTTCCAGTTTATTATTTAATGTGTTGAAAATTGTAAGATATATTATTTATAATTTTATTATATGTGTCACTTATTTAAACAACAAGATTAATTTGTTTTTTAGTACATGAAAATTAATTATATATAGATATATATTTTTATAATATTTATATCATTACAAATATTAGTAATTTATTTTTTTTCATTTTCTAATGTCATAACATATATTATTGATTTTTTTAGTTGTTTTAAACACTTTAGTTAAAAATATAGGTTAATATAATGAAAAAGGTGTTTCAATTTTTTTTTAAAAAAATTTATATTTAATGTTCCATGTCAATAGTTTTATTTATATGATCATTTACAAATAACATGAAAATATTATTCCTTGGAACCCTAATTATGTAAAATTTAGTCTTCCAGATCCTATACAGGAACCCACCCCATAATTCTACTGAGGACTATCCTGAAGCCATTATATTGGATCCTCAACCATATATTTGTAATGTGAAGGATTCTTAAGTTTATAAAAATGGATGAACGCCATTACCTAAATTTTTATACAAACATAGCATGGATTAATAAACTTCTATGTGGTTAGCTGGTATTGGAAATCATATCGTTCTGAATGAAATATTATTTTGGGGATATATTTATTTGAATTCTTAAAAATAAATATTCCACTTTTTGTATAGTACCTTCCCAGTTCCAACGCCCCAACTTTGTGAGAGTTCATTTTTCTCGGGTGGGACAATATTTCACATTATCATACTCCTAGGGTATTTTCAACTCCTTCATCAACTTCTTATTTTCAATTTTGTTTGTAGATACTATTATGCACTGTTAATTCATGATTTATTTTTATTGCAACTACTGATCTTGTTGTTATAACCATTGTAAACAAACCCCACTTTGTATAAACTGTCGGTACATCTATAATTTGGGTTCGATGGTGGCATCTAATGAGCCTATCCCTTTCCTCTCTCCTTTTAGTTTCTGTGGTCCTCTTATTCCATTACTACTTTACCCATCATGAAATACCCCATATTTTTTCAATAATTGAAGTTTTTTTGTGATTATTGGGATGGTGTTGTTGTTTGGTCTTTTGGTGTTCGCTCTATTATTATCTCCATCGTATCCCTTTATTTATTGACTTGTGGTTCATACAGATTTGTTTATATTTTTCGGTTCCATATGAAGTTATCATTTTTTTTATTATTTGTTTGGATAACATTGATTAGTGATTCTTCCAAAAGATGATGATGGTTTCATGGATTTCATTTCTTGAAGGAGGTTCGGATGGTAGATATTTCATTTCATGATAATGTTTGTGTATTTATATCGATGTTTTTACTCAACTATTGAAATAGGATCTAAACACTATTTTACCAAAAGTATTCGAGTAATTTTTTTCAATAAATTTTGGGATATGTAGTATGAGTGATTGATGATTTTCTATGGGGTGTTTTTTATGATGGGTTTGTCTCAACTATTGTTTCCCTTTTAGGTCTAATCCTTTCAGTTTTGTAGATCTACTTCAACTGATTGGTCATCTTCAAGTTCTATCATTGTTTAGTTTGGAATGTGACGATCGATTCTTGTTGGTGGTTCCTCATCAGTGAGCAAGTGTTCCGGTGGTATAAGGTCGCCATATTTTTAGTGATGATTAAAATGATAGATGGTTTGGTTTCTATGGGTATGACAGTTTGTACAGCTCGTGGTGCAACATTAGGTTTCACCATTCTTGATTCTCAAATTTCTTTGGAATCTCAAATTTATATATGATGATTTCATGGATCATGGTTCAGTTTTGGTTTTGTGATGTAAGTTTAAATTTTAAATTTTTTACTTTTGGTGGTTTTATTTTCTTCTTGACGGTTTGTGGTTGTCCTTTTGTAATGAGATAATTATTTTTATCTTTTTGTATGTGGTTCCCATGTAACCTAACTGTGTATTTTATAAAAAACTTATGGAGTAATATAGGATAATTTATTTCTTCTCACATTATAATGAAATACAATTTATATAACACTAATGTAGTCAAGAGGATATGATTACATTTTTTTGTAGGATGTTGGTGGGATTTTAATTCAACACAAACATTAGACTTAGTTTTTTTTAAAAATAAAATAAAATATCAATTTTTACTATATGGTATTTTTTATGAACATACATTAATGATTTATCAAATATATGTAGAATGAATCATTTTTGGTATGTGTAATTTCAATTGTTTTTGTCTTTTTATACTAACTAAATATAATCATATTTATTCATTTATTTTATTTAATTAATTAAACTTATGAGTTCTCATTGAGATATTCAACCAAAGTACGTGATCTATCAAACACTATCTTATAGAGGGTATCACTAGAAAATTTAAAACTAATGTTTGAGAAGAATAAAAAAGTGAGATTAGAGACTTAAGAATGAACAGTTATGAAAACAAATTCCTTCAAATCTAAAAATCATTAATAGAAAATATTATGGATGTTAAAGAATGGGAATTACTTATAAATGGAATAAATGATATTTTTTCAGAAGTTTTTAAGAAAAATATAATGGTATTTTTATAATATATATTTTTCAACAATTATACAATTTTCTAATATTCATTAGATGAAGTCCTTAATGAGAAAATCACAATATATACTATCATACCCAAGTTTATAAAGTTTATTTTTTTCTTTTTCATTATGAATATAAAAATTCCTAGGTCCCATAAGATGATATAAGATTGTAGTTTCTATATTAAAAGTGTACTATCAATCATGAACATCATAATGGGAGGGATTATATAAGGGAAAATGTAGACCCTTTGGAGATAATGATTTGGAGTTATAAAATACGATGTAAGATATTGTTAGATAATGGGGATTGTTGATGTTTGAATATGTGGAAATAAAATATCTTTCTAGATATTCCACTCATTTATCTATACATACATATCTATCTCCTGAACCTAATCTTCAAAATATTTACTTATTTTGGGTTTTATATATTGAGAATTTGTAGTACCATATTATATAATGGGATATTTATATTATATTGTACATACATTACATCTTCTGTATATTGAGTTTGATCAGTTTTGGGCATTGATATAGGGTATTATTGATGTCATAAATTGAGTATCATTATCTAAAAATTTGGTTTCTACCATTGGATAGTGTGTTATAAATATTTTAGTCTGTAAATCTAGATTTGTAAGATAATATACAACTCACACATGCATATTTTATAACCTTTGTTTTATTTTTTCTATAAATTTTAATATGTAATTGTATATATATTATAGTAATTAATTAAATTTAAATTCATCTTTATGGAAATTATCTTCATGTTGAGGCCCCATCTAGACCACATACTGATTTTTGTAATGTAAATTTTAAATAATCATCATATTCATTTATAATTTTTTATTTTTTGATTATGATAAGGATTATTATCATTTTTCTTATTGATTATCTTCTGTTTATTTGTAATAATCATAAATTGGAGAATGTACATTCATATATGTTTGGCCTTTTTGTGATGAATGTATTTCCCAATTAAGTCAATTATTATATTTGTCTAATATAACAAATTTATGTTACTCATTACATTTTATTTTCATGGGAATCATTATACAAATTGTATTCAATTTAACAGGACAATAGTGTACCAATGTGTGGATCCAACATTTAAATCCTCGTACTAAAAATAATTCATGATTGAAAAAGAAAAAATATATATTTCTCAAATAATTTTGAGTAAATAATTAATTTTTTAATTTTTGAATAACATAATGAGTATGAAAAAGATTTTTAATTATAGTTCAATTAAATTAAATTTACAAAACCACTAAAATTAATTTTTTTTATTTTAGTGACCATTAGATGTTATGTGTTTAAGGTCCATAATAAAATAATGCTTACCTATTATTCACTATACATGAATACATGTGATGTGGAATTAATGAAATATTGGATAATTTTATTTAATTATTTTAGTAATTATATATTATAATATATATCTATTTTATTTCAAACATTTCATTCATCAATGGGGAATGAAGGATCTATCATTCATCAGTATAGAGAAGGATAAAAATTTTCTATTTTCAATTTTTAAAGGCAACATATAATATTGTTAAAATAATTTATCACATAAATACAATTTTACACATAATTGATATATTTTATTTGTAAAATCAGCATCATTAAGGAAGGGAAAATTTTTGTATTATGAGAAAATATATGTTTATAAATAAATTACAAAAGATAATATGGTATCATTTAATATTTTTTGGTTTTATTATCATTTTTATTTTTATAATATATATAATATAATTGATATTGAATAATAATGTAACTTCTGGGGCCTCATAGCCTATAACATTACAATTTTTGGGTGGATGTTTGAGGTAAAGTAGAACTGTTGCATGAAATATACACTATGTTTGTATATTACACAATATGAAAGTTGGTTTCATTTCTTTTCCTGGTCCAGATTTGTAAATGTAGTTTTTTGGGGGATAATAAAAAATATGATGTGTTTTTTTATGGAACCTACGTTACTAAGATTAAATGATGTTATAATTGATTATATGTTGTGTAATTCCCTAATGTTGTATAGTTTTATACGTTTCATCCACTCAGTTTATTTCTCAATTCTTTTTTGTGGATCTCCATTCATTCTAGGCATCTTTTGATTTTCTCCTGGTACATTTTGAGATTAATTTTTATGGGTATCAATCCTTGGTCTCCCATCATTGATCAATAGTGATTTCTCCTCTCATTCCCACTTTATTCCTTCCATTATTCATTGAGGATCCACTAAGGTGGTGACTATATGGTTTTTGTTGCAGTTCAGTTTCATTTTGATGTATCCATAGCAGTGAATATGTTGATCAGAGGTTCTTGTGGTGTATTTGTTGTTTTTGGGTGTTATTTTTCACCATGATGAGGGGATTGAGTAAGAAATATTCTTTGAGTTAATATTACACTTACTTCTCATTATTTTTGTATTATTCATTAGGAGTTTAGTTTTTATTACACATTGGATATGGTTCCTCGATCATAATTAAAGACAAATAACTTATTTACCTAAAATTTTTTGTTTAATGGGTTTGATTAACATGATTTTAAAATGTGATATTATTGTGATATTATGGATTATACGAGCCTAATTCCCTGATGAAAAGTGTGGATGTTGGGGGGCCTTGTATGCACCAGATATATGTATTATGACTTTTGTGACTATTTTTATTGTTGTTATTGGTTTGTTATCACCCTAAATATAAATTTGTCAATTAATTATTTTTCGATAACAAAATGGTTTATGTATGGTATTTAAGTGTTTCGTAATTCCCCAATTTAATAACATGCAATGTGATAAAATCCAATTTGTAAATCTGAATAATTATATTCCTGTGTTTTGATGTGTGTGGTCATTTTTATTAAATGAAAATGTGTGGTTAAGGATTTTCGGGATGATGATTTGTGGGTCATGATTTGTGGGTGGTGAGGAGGCGGTGGTTTGGATATGCCTTTAGGGTGGTGACATGGTAGTAGTTTGGTTATTCTTATGGGGAAGTGAGGTGATATTCATGGGGGATATTTGTTGTTTTTTAAATGTGTTTGCCTTGTGATAGATGCCCGAGTAGTGTTGGATTGTATACATTAATGTTTAATGATATTCAAAAAGGCATGTGTTATTTTGGTTAATGGGATCAATTTTTTTCAATGGAAAATGAAATTATGGGTTATGTTGTTAAAGAAGATTTATGATAAATAATAATATATGCATGACCAGGTGTGTGTGGGCAGGATCTGTGCATACATGATGTGTTGTGAGGACCAGGTGTGTGTAGGATTGATGTGATTTGGTACATTCAGAACATGTGGGAGTACTAGTACTTTATAGTTTGGGAGTAAGAGAATCTAATTAGAGAGTGATTGTTTTGGGAAACCCTATGATTTATTTACATGACATGAGGTTATATTTCATAATGTGTGTTATTTGGTGAACATTCCTTGGTTAGGTTGGGATGATTAGTATATCTATTAATGTTCAATTTCAGAATGTTATATTCTTTCAGGTGCACCAGTATTCTTCATTCACATAAGCGTGTGAAATGTTTTTTTTCTAATGGGTGTACTTGAATGCTCACCCTATATATATAAAACAATTTTTACACCTTCATGTGAATTTCAGGTCTCATTTTGGACTTTAATAGATTGAATCCACCAAAGTTTATGTGTCGCTGGTGTAACATTAATTTTTGTACTTAATTTGTTGAAATTTCATTGTATTAGTTCTGTTTATACATGAATGTGGGATGGTTTTGGTTTCAATTTTATATTAGGTCTTACAATTTATGTGGATGATTAATTCTATAACACGATCATGTTTTCTTATAAAGGTTAATTCCTACCATATTATGATATTTGTACAACCTTGGGGCTAGTCACCAACCTAGGACCAACTGGAGGCAGGACATGCCGGGTCATTATCTATCTCTCCTCATTGTGGTTTATTTGGATTTGGGAGTAATGATAGAGTTTTATCTTAGGTGATGGTTTAAATATTGGATGGAGTTTGGAGTTAGGAATAATATATATTTCATGGGTTGGTAGGGAAACAATGTTTGATGATCATAGTGCATGACATAGGCCAGGGAAGAATGACTAAAATACTATTTAGGACCTTGAGATTTGATGCAATGAAACTAAGAATACTGAATGATGGATTAAGGCTACATATAGTAGAGGGAATTTATCTTTGTGTTGTACATGTATCAAGTTTTCTATTTTCTATATTTAAATTGGGTTTTTGGGGAAATATAAAATGGATAAAATAAATTAAATTGATAAAGGTAAATTATAATGTATCATAATAATAATATATAATACCAGGATTATGAATTCATTGTTTCTCTATTAGTTATGGCTCCTGATCATCATCCATGTGTGGCTTACAGAGAAGTGGTTCACCAAGATGAACCTGTTGATTGACATAGGTTTAATTCCGATGAGGATGGTGGTCAACGGTAGAGGATGTTACATTTTTTTTTCAGCGGCAGGATTTGGAAAAGTTTGAGGGTTTCACTTCATATAAAGAAATTGAGAGATGGCTAGATGAGATTGAGATTTATTTTTTTTAATATATACCCTGAAAGAGTTTTGGTTCTGCCTTTCATTTAGTTATATATGAGGAGTTGTGCGTCAATGGGGAGAACTTTATCCAGGATAGCAGAAGTTGGAAATTTTTTTGTGGATCGACATCAAGAAATTGTTAGAAAGATTTCCATAGAAAGACCATGATGGATGAGAATAGGAAAGAGATTATTTATCTTCAATATGATATTATTTTAGTGTGGTGTTTGGGAATCATCTTCATGTACCTTATTCATTTTTTCCATTATCATTTTACAGATGAAGAATCTCGTGCGAGCCATCTTGTGGGGGACCATTTTCATTCAATCCAGTATGTTGTTACACCTTTTACTTTTCCAATAAACCAATAGGTTCAGAATAAGGAAGAGGTGATCAAATTAATGAACTCGTGAGGTGGTTTTCTATGAGAAGTGAACTATCAAGGTTCCAAAAGGGGTATAGTTGTCAATGTAATGTTTCAGGTGCTATGACCTTTGAGGTTTTGACTAGGAAGGAGTCGACCTTTGAAGCTTCCATTTCGAACTTTTGGATTAAATTCATTTTTTATTGTTTTAGGGATAATGTGTGTCTTCTGTGTGGTTAATGGTTGTCTAAATTAACAGTGCCCAATGGTTTCTTGATCTCAGTTTGGCCAAGTAAGTTAGGTTCAACATCAGCCTCATCAACTGTTACTAGTGATGCTATTTCAGTAGTAGTGGAAGTAAGCATATGGTGTACTAAGGGAATATGTATAAGATATAATCCAATATTAGGATATTACATATGTGCAGGTACTATGACTCATGCATGGTCATGGAGGTGGTCATTGAAAAAGAGGTAATGGATTAGGGAATGGTTTGTTGCATGCAGTGGAGGCAGTAGTTCCAGAGGGGTGAGAGATAATCATATTTATCATTAGTCTTATTTATACTCTTGTTAGTGACATTTATTATCTCCGAGCTTCATATTCATTTTCTTCACCCACTCTATCCCATGATTGGGGACAAGATTTAGAGAGGCTTTCCATATTCATGTTATTGACTATGCTAGTCGGAGGCCCCACTAACCAGATTGATGTGTTCCGGGTGTGTAGATTGGTGATGGGGCCACATCAATATCTTAGGAATATTTTCTTATAAACATGAAGACATAAAATTATATTCTAATAATATAATGGTTGTATTCCATAGGTTTTTTTATTAACTATTCTCATTGGAGGGTCATGATTTCAAATATGGATGGTCAGTGTTTGGTTTTCTATGACGAGGAGAGTTGTCTGGTGTCCAATCAGCTTGTGAGGTCCCATATTTCCTTGTTGGCTGAGTTTTCATTAGAATCAGTAGAAACTGGGATGGTAGAGGTTTCTGAGGTTGTTGTGGAGTAACTGGATGATTTTTATAAGGTGGTAGTGATCTTACACTCTCAATGTGATTTTGAATTTTGGATAGACATGCAGCTTGGTGACTCTCTAATTTTGATGGATCCTTATAAAATGGAACCTTCTAAGATGTGGGATTTTGGGATTTAGGTAGAGAATTTGATGCATAAGGGATTCATCCAGTGTAGTGGGTCGCCATGGGGTGCTCTATTGTTGTTCACCAATAAGGTGGATGGTGGTATATGGTTTTGTATAGTCTACCAGAGGTTTGATCATGTGATGGTAAATAATTATTACCTTATTCCAATGATAGAAACACTTTTTGAATATATGAGAGGGTCGTGTTAGTTTTCTAATAACTATATGTGGTTTGGATATCACCATTTGAGGGTGAAAGTGGGAGATTTCATTAAGACTAACTTCATGTGTAGTTATGAGTGCTTCGAGTTCATAGTCATGAAATTTGGTGTGCCGAACACACCATAATTGTTCAAGGGGATTATAAACTACATATTTTTTAGTACCAGGATCAGTTCATCATCATATTCATTGACGTTATCTAAATATACTCAATTTAAAAGGATGATAATGTTGAGAATCTCTAAACAGTCTTTCATGTTCTTTGACACTACAATCACTTTTCAAAGGTGACCAGCTGTATGTTATGGACCCTATAGGTTAATTTCCTTAGTCATGTGGTGTCTTTGCAAGGTGTGGTTGTAGATCCATCGATGTTTGAAGATATTGTTTATTGGAAATCCCCCATTAATGTCGAATAGGTTCACATTTTAATTGGCCCTTTTGTCTAATATCGGACGTTTGTACAATATTTCCTTGAAGTTGCAACCCAATTGACAACTTTGACTAGAAAAGAGAAATAATTCTTTTGTAATGATCATTATTTACAAGTTTTTGGTTAATAAATGTTGATGTTTGTTCGTGATCTAGTGCTCCGGTTTCCTGAAGAAAGGAGTGATGTTTGAGGTGTTTTGTGACACTTCCCATCTAGGATTACGGTGTGAATTGATGTAGTATAAGGAAATGTTCTCTTACAGGTCTAGTAAGATACATCCCAAGAAAGTAATTATACCCCCAATGATCTATATCAAGAGGTTTATGTGTTTCTGCTAAATTTTCGGTGACATTTAATTAATGGGGATCACTTTATGGCTTTCAGATATCAAAAGAGTTAGAGGTATATCTTTTCTAATCATGATTTGAACATGCAGCAGTGGAGGTGGATGGAGTTTCTAATAGATTATGATTTTGAGATCAAATACATCTCAGGAATGTGGAATGTTTTGGATGAAACATTGAGTGGGAAATTCATGCAAGGGTGTGGTTGGGATTCTACATATTTATGGAGGGAAATAGAGGACTCAGTAGCCTTACACATAGATGAAAGATTGGATAGTGGTATATGTTAATTGTCTCATATGTCGATGAAATATTCTATAATGCAGTAGGTGTAGGAGTCTCAATGGGGGAATCAAATGCAGAGGTGATTCATTATGTCCCTGATAATTCTTATAAGGGGTGGTTGGAGGATATTTAGAATTGGATTTTGTTTGGAGGAAGGTTTATTATTTTCAGTAGCAATGCACCAGTGATTTCTTCATGAGTTTTGTAGATCACCTTTTGTGGTACACCTTTGAGTTTCTATGATGTATTCTGGATTGATGGTGATGTTTTAGTGGCCCTTGGTGAAATAGGTAGTGGAAGATTTTTTGTCAATGTGTAGGGTTTTCCAGAATGTGAAGTCCTTGCATCATGTTCTGTTTGGTTTTTTAAGACCTTACATTTTCCCAAGTGGAAATTGGATGACATATCGATGTATTTAATCATAGGTTTACTATTAGATCATTGAGGTTGTGATACTACCTGGGTTATAGTGGATAGATTGATGAAATCATTAAACATCATAGTGACCAAGTAGTCGAGTGCAGTGGATTTTATGTCTAAGAGGGATGTAGATGTAGTTGTGTGGTTTTATGAAGTTGTGAGGTCCATTGTCTAGTATAGGGAAAAATTAGTTACCTTTCTAGTCTGGATGGGATTGCTATATGATTTTCTCACTCAGTTAGGACTCAACACTACTTTTCTGCCCCATATAGATGGGTAGATGTAACATGCTATCATAATGTTGTATGATATGTTCTGGGCAAGAATTTTTGACATTTGGTTGATTTTGAGTATGACACATACCCTTGGAAGAGTTTTTAAAATAATAATATCTATCACCCATCCATTTCCTTGACTCCATTTTATGTTTTTTATAAATGACTATTTCCTTCCTTATTGTGATAGACTTAGGCTAGGTAGATAATTGTTCTTGGTTCCGAAGTGGTGTAGAGAATGGTAGAGAAAGTACAGCTCATTCCTGGGAGGATGAAATCAATGCCAAACTTGATGAAGTCTAAGGAAAATAATAATTGGAGGCCCTTGGAGAAAATGTTTGGGGACTAGTTATTCGTTAATATTTTCCCTCAATATGTAAATAAGAGGTTGAGAATTGGAAGAAATATTTATCCCAAGTTTGTTGGTCACATTACTGTGATGGGGTTAGTGGATGAAGTGGTTTATTAGATGTCATTTATATTATAGTTAGGGAGGATCCACAATGTTTTCCATGTCTATCACCCTCATCGATATCATAATAAAGACACCTGTATCCTAGAATTTAGAGGGTTGGATATTGAGGATGACGTGATGTTTGTGGAGGGGCTACTAGGGATCCAAGATATGTAATATAATATGTTGTTTAGGTGAACCGTCTCTTTGATTTGTTTTCTATGGAGGCATGGGTCTAGGGAAAAATTACATAGAAGTGAGAGAAAATAATGTGTTCCTAGTAACCATATTTTCTTTAGTTTTTCTTTTAAATGTTTTTCTTTCTGATATGATGTTTGAGATATTTTTGATTAACAAGATGAGCTATTTTACATGTCTTTCCATTTGTGTGGTGTGGTGTCTGGTAAAATCATAACATTTGTAAATTTGAGGACCTGATTCATAATCTAAATGCATTAAATATGATGGAATTAACCCTTTCAAGGTGATTAAGTTCCACCCAAAGTAGATTTTATCTTTACATAGAGGATTGAAGTCCCATTTTTGTGTATTCAAGATGGTGCAGTTTGATGGCTGTGAATAGGTTGTGTGGCAGTGTGATGGTATGAGAGGATGTACCATATATTTTTTTATAATGTTCTATGGTCAATTGGTTGGAATTTTTGATTGGTGGAATCATTTTAATAAAAAGGATTTTATTTTAGAGTTATCTCATTGAGTGGCTGTTCATTCCACTTTTCATCTGGACATCGTTTTGGATTCATGAGGCATATAATAATTTGAGTCGTATTTGGTGTAATAATATATCCCCTCCTTGTCAATTACTTTTCTTGTTTTTTGTGGAAGTTGGAGTTGCAGATGAATTGATGTAGGAAATACATGCCATGTATGTATATTTCGTGATGTGAATGTTGGTTTCATTGATTTTCAAGGTCAGATTAATGAAAATTAGTTATTTAGGGTTAAATAATAAAAGGTGCTATGTTTTTTGGATGAACTTATAATCCCGGTATTACGCTACATGAAATCGGATTTAACATTGGTTAATTCCCCAATGTTATACAATTTTAAATTTTTCTACCACTTTGGATATTTCGTAAACCCTATGATAGTTTATCCCCTCACTTTCCAGGAGTTTGACAACTATATCTTTCTGTTATTAAATATTCCATTCGACAAGGATCCATATATGTGCTCCAATCATTGATTCATGGCGAGTTCTCCTCTCATTCTCATAATTTTTATTCCATTATTCATCAATGTTATGTTATGATGTAGTTTTTTTGGTTGGGGGTGCATTTTGGATTCATTTAAAGGATATATGGTGTGGTGTATGTTGATCTATACTTCTCATTGTGCGTTTGTGGTTCATAGGCAATCTTCTTTTCCCAGTGGTGAATAGTGAGTTGGATGGCATCTTTAAAGTAGGATTTTTCTCATTTATCTTTATTTTGTATCAGGTAGGATGGGTTTTTCATTTTATTTCTTATGGTTTATGGTTTTTCAATATTAATTAATGATAAAGAATTATTTTATTTTAAATTTAATGGTAAAGGGTATAGTTTTAAATGCTTTTAAATCTAGATATTACTTTGATATTTGGGATTGAACAACTGGATGTCCCACTGAAAATTTGTGTTGTTGGGGGATTTGTTGACATGGATATATGTATTGTGACTATTTTGAATATTGTAATTGTAGTGATATCAACATAAATGGATATTTTTTAATTACTTATTTTGGGATAATAAAATGGATTCCCCATGATTTTGACATGAGTGATAACACCCTAGAGAAATCATGTGTAATGTAATAAATTCAGCATATAAATTTGAAAAATGATAATATTATGATGTTATGTGTGTAGTTGTTCTTTTGAGATCGTGATTTTTGGTTGGGAATCTATGAGATGATGGTTTATGGGTCATGATTTTGTGATGGTGAGGTGGTGGTTTTTTTCTAGCTTTTGGGGAGGTGAGGCGGTGGTTTCTTGGATGTTCTTATGGGGCAGCGAGGTGTGATTGTTGGGGGTATTGATTCTTTTTATATTTGGTTCCCTTATTCTAGATGCCTAATTAGTTGTGGATTAAATACATGAATGTTTAATGAATATTAAAATGTAATGGGTTGGTTTGGTTGATGGGATGAAAAATTTCAAAGGAAAATTTAATTATTGGATGTCTTGTTAATGTTTTTTGATGATAAATAATAATATTTATATATGTTAAATGTAGTGGAAATTTAAATCCAATTTTTAGAGCTCTTCTCCATCTAAAATGATAATTTAGTATTCTATAAAAATCATTTAGGGGTGGAAGAAAAAATGAAGGTATTGTGAGTTGGTTTCTTGTTTGAGAACCCATAGGTTGGTCTTGAGAGTTTGATACTACATATATATGATTTCATTTTACATTGGATTTATATATGAACCCCACCAACATTTATCATTATGTTTCAAAAACATGCATAGTCACAAACAAAGTGTCGTTCCAATATCCATGTTGGAGGATGGATAGTCGGCCACCAACTATTCTTAACCCCCTCTTCTAGGTGATGATGAACCAAGATTCTTCATGTAGGGTTTGATGAGATGTGGTATCACTAGTTTCTTTTGGATTTTTTATCCTGTGCAATCCTAGGTGTCTTCCGGATGATTTGTGATGTAGTGTCTCAGGTGTCCTTAGGATGAGTTGTGATATGCATTCCCAGGTGTCTTCGAGATGAAATGGGATGTGTTGTGAGGCCCATGTGTGTGCGGGGAGGATGTGTTTTAAGGCCTAGGTGTGTGGGTGTGGGATGTGATGTGGGATATTCAGAAGTGGTCTGAGTGACATGATTCTTTTCATTTGGGTGTGATAGTGGATTATCAGTTACAATGTTTTGTGGGGTACCCAATCATCGATGTTATTTACTTTATATTATTTTAATTCACGTGAGTTATTTGGTGGAATTTTTTGTTGAATTTGGTATAGTTAGTATGCCTTCATAGGTGCGGTTTAGATATTTTGTTTTCTCAAAGGTGCATTAGTATGCTTATTTAACATTTATATGAAAGACGTTGGTTTTCCTTCTATGTATACATGTATTGTGACTATAAGTATATCATATTGTTTTTAGGTTTCCAAGAGGATTTCATGTACTATGTTGTACCATACTATCTCAGATCCTCAATAGTTATTATGCCACTACTTTAGATTAAATTTCTTGTAATGACTTCAGATACATTTTTTTATGAATTATATTTATACATGAATGTGGGATGGTTTGGGTTTCTCTTTTATATTATATCTTTGAGTTGTTTTAGATTAACCATTCAACCTCCCAGTCATATTTTATTATAAAGGATGATGCCTCCCATATGGTGAGATATGCACACCCTTGGATCTAGTATCCAATGTGGCGACTACTAGATATGCGACTCATGGGTCATTATCTCTCTCCCCTCATTGCATTATCTTTAGAGGGTGGTGGTCATGTCAAATAAATAAATCCATTTTAAATTACATATTATCAATGATCATTGAAAATTGGTATGAGTTGCATAAATAATTTAGGGGGATTATGTGATTGTTATGTCATTTATTGGATTTGGTTTTAATTTTTTTATAATTTTTTTAATTTGTATATTATAATTTTTAAATGAAATTATAAAATAGTTTATGTAAATTTATACTATAAAACTCCTGGAATTTTATATTACTTTTCAACGATTCTCATATAGTATACAATTAGTAATAGTGGTTATAATTAATATAATCATTAACATTAGTTATCTATATTACTGGTGTCAAAGAACTATTATAAATATTTTATATAATAACAAAATCATAAATCATTTTTTTATATTATAATTTCAAAATAAATTATGAATAAATATTATTTTACATTTATTATTTTATAATTGAAAGGTAATTTTTTCGAATTTATAATGTTTTTTTGTATTTAAAAAAACACTTATATAAATTACTACAATAAAATATAGTTTTTAATATAGGGTTTTTAAATGTCCAACATAAAAAACAATATTTTAAATCAGTTATATTTTTAATGACATGAAATATGTCCTATATTTTAATTTTCTTTAGGGTTTTAAACAAAATATGAAAAATAAACATAATAAAAGATTTTTTATCAAGTCTTATAAAATAATAAAGTGATCATATAACCCAAGGAATGGATATTGAGTTGATATACCCATTAAACCTTGTTTACCTTTAGTTGACCATTCATTGAACTCATGTATACTGGTTTTAAACATGTTATAAAATTATATCAGAATAATCAGAATATTTATAATATATTACATTATTCTTTTATGACAGATTATGAAATATTTGTTAAAAATAGTTCATTATCACATTTTTTTTTCATTTACTTCGTTTCTAGTACATGTTTTATCATGAATGTTTCAGATAAAGAACATTTGTTATTGTTTCATAATCTACATAATTATATTAATGTTAAAATTAGAATTTTTTTAATTTTAGATACAAATTTAAAATTATTATTAAATTTTTGAACATGTTGAATGAATCATATTTGTTCATAGATAAATTAGGTCATATATGAGCACGAGTGACATTGTCATTTAATTGATAGTTGAATGGGAAATGAATTGGATTGTATATTTTTTAGCTATTTAATATCATTTCATAAATATCACACACACACACAAACACACATATATATATATATATCAAATTTAACCCATTTTACATTTCTTGTAAAACATTATTGGAAAATGAATAACATGTCTTTGTAAGGAGGTAGTCTTCCATAAACAAGAGTGATATTATGATATTCTATACCGAATGGTATTTAAGAAGGAATATGTTTTATAATACTTGAAAATATATGATTATATTATATGTATCATATATAAGAATTTAATATATCATTATATAGATCCATTAAAAGAGGTTATGGAAAGACAATATGTTGGTTTTCGAGGTGATAGTTCACTATAGACATGATCAATGATTTCATTTCCCATGTGATAGAGGAGGATATGGTTACAGGTAATTCTCATAAAATAATAATATATCAATATTTGGAAGAAAGTACGATAATTATATAATCATGTTTCAAATGTAATTTATGGGGTGGAAGAAGAAATAATATTAAACACTTATTTGGTGTTCTTTCTTCTTATTCAGGAAACACTTTTGGGATTACACCAAAAACCTATCGAGGATGAGTTTATGAATATTATAAAGATTTTATAATTAGGGTATGGAATAATTTAAGTGAATTGAGTAGGAATTTTTTAATAAATTTCTTTTGGAAGTCTCATTAGGAGAGGTTATATGGTGGCCTTTAATATGTGAGGTGAGAGGCAGATGTGTTTTTTTTAATGAAAGAGGTATACCTGTGATTTCCAAATTCAATAGGCTCCAAAATGGACCATTTAATCATTTTTAAGATATAAGGAGAAATATTACCATCCCATGAGTTTTCTACATGTATGATTAATTTTCACCCCTTTTATAGATTAATGATATGATAACGGTATTTTTACCATAATAATTGTAATTAATTTTTACATTTTTTTTACAAATCATATTGGTAAATTTTTTATTCAATATTATTAAATAATATAATATTTTAATATTACAAATATAGAATCCATTTTTCAAAAAAAATTTACATAAGGGAGAAATTTTAATTTAATGATAATCTTTTGTATGTGATAAAAGCGCGTTTTGAAATAGAAAATCGAAAAATGTTTTAAATAATGTTATATTGAAGTTTGGTATGAAATTGATTCCATTAAATAATTTTTTTTAAAATATAATAATTTAAATAATTTTACTTTTTAAAACGACGTAAAATTATTAGGGCTCATAAATAAATTAAAATAAAATGATGTCTTATTAAGAATTAGTATTTTCATAATTCATATAAAATAAATGTTTTCAAAAAAATAAAAAAATATACTAGAATGTAATTTTGATATAATTATTTCCAAAATTCAATACATTATTTCAACATAAAATTTTGAAAATTAGAAAAGAATTTTTTTTAGATTATGTGTGCAATGAGTGACTACTCTTCATTTCAGAAAAAATAATGTTTTTCAGAACACATTTCTTTCTCTTTAAAATGGTTTTTATTTAATTTTTAATCAGTTAATATCCAAAGAAATAATTTTATATACATGTGAAAACCATAAATTTTTATATTTTAGATATTATTATTTATACAATCTATTTCAACGAATGTGTGATAAATATCATGTTAAATAACCCTATTTTTATACTCTATGTCCTTTCATTAGAACATGATATTTTTTTATGACATAAGCAATCAATTAAATTAATATTATTTGAAAAAATATGTTATATAAAAACATTTTGTGTTAAATTACCTCATCATTAAATAAATAACATCATAAAAAATTTAACTTTACCCCGATAATCAATAGTTTAACCTTTGAAAATTCCCTATTTTGGAAACTGACATCATAAACTGGTTTAAAAATGTATTCTTGACAAGAGGGATAAGGTTGAGTTATGTTCATAATGAATAACCCATAATATATTTTGAAATATGATAAAATAGGTGGGAATTGATGATTGAAGACTAAAAAAAGTAGTAATGTCCAAATAATAATGTAGAGTGACAATGCTCATTGATTATAAGAGAGTGAATAATGTTGATAAAATCAATACACATAATAAATATGAACCAAATTGGGGTGTAAAAGTTCATTTTTACCATCATAATTTTATTAAAATGACAATATTTTATTTTAATATACTATTCTTAAAGTTGGGTAATTTTAATGATAATATGTACAAATTTTATTTTATAAAATTTCATAATCCCAATAGAATCTTTTGGTGGTGTGACGATAAATTTCCATGTCATATCATACTATATGAAATAAAGATGAATTTTTTTCCTGAATAACAACTAGATTATATGATCTATAATGAACAGTTAATTCATTCTCTCCCTATTTATAATAAATTTAAATTTGTTATCATTGGGTAGCCAATAAGTTCTAGAGTTCAATTATTTCATTTGATGAATATATAATCATAAAGATCCCCAATGTATGAAAATGAGTTTATATAAAAAAATAATTATTATGAAGGTCACTATAATTCTCAAAATAATCCTAACATAAATCCCCCCAAAATTACTAAGAATATCTTAATGATCATATCCAAAATATTTTAATATCATGATCATATCGTCTCCTAAAACATGGCGACAACATAAATTTTCATATCACCTTAATTTATAAAAAATTCTTTCCTATTCCAAAAATAACGATACGTATTAATGAATATATTCCATAAATAGATAAAAATTAATCTCCATAGTTTATAAGGTAATACATATTCCAATAAATAATTAATCAGTTCTAGGGTCATCAATAATATCCATTTTACTTTATCCATAAGATTCATCTCATTATCTAATCTAAAAAACATTTTATCAGCATCACTAATATATTAAGGGTTATATTCTGTTAATAATGTGCTTTTCATAAAATGTAAAAACTGAATTAAATATATTTTCAAGTGCATTACTACCATTCAATGTAATTTTTTAAATCCATAATGAAAAAATAACACAAAACTATACTTATATATTTCAATATTAATATAACATAATTCATGAACTATCAGACACAAAAACATTAATAATTCAGCTTCATTATTAAACTATTAATTAGGCTTCTCCATCACATCCCATAGTACCTATTTGTTATTATATTTCATTGGTGGAATCTTCATCATATGTTGTTTAACCATTACTCTCACACCCTTTTGATTCTCTTCATGTGGCTTACACCTGGGAAATCTATTCATCTATTTCCAATACTATCCATATATACAAATTTCTATAAATAATGATTCCTTATAAATACCATCATTCTAATCCATTCCATTAACTAAACAATTAATTTTTCCTTATAAAGTGCATACTCAGTTCCATACCTCTATACATTTAAAAATTTGTCTCATTCTATTGGGAAATTCCAAGGAGTACATCTTACCACAGTATCATCAAATAATAATCTTTATATTCATTCTTCCATGGTCTCCACCACTATAACATGTAAATTAAATCTATCCACATTTTTGTTGGGGAGTCTTGGATTTGGTTAATTTGTATGTTATGAATAATATATCATGATAAATGAGTATGACTAGTCACAATATCCTTCACTCAGGTTATCATCATACATTTTTTAATTAGCATATTCTATAACATTAAATGTTAATATTGTTCATTCATGTTCCTACTATTGACTAAAACTAAAAAGCATAGTTTTATAATAAACATTCATAGTGGGAGTCTATATATTCATTGAAAATAAAGTATAGGATATCTACATCAAGGAACATTCTATTCAATATAGAAAACTATAGGATTATACTTTGTAATTCATGGTTACAACATAAATCTTTTATGATGGTTCACCAAGGGATATAAAATTTCCAACAAATATCCATAGTGAGTGTCAATCCTTGTATACAACATGGAATGGTGTTTTGTACATGGTGAATATTGGTTCCATCTCAATGTTCCATTTTCAAAAGTATTACCCCTAGGTTTATCTGAGATAGAGACACAAAAACTCGTAGTATCCACATAGGGATATAACATCATGGAAACCACTCCCAAACCATTAACAAAATTCCACTACATATTCCTATAATGTGATTCATCATACATCATATACTTATATTTTTTCCAATACATATCATTAATAATATATATATGTATCTCACTAATGTTTTCTCATCCTAGATTTAATGGTAAACTAATCATTTCCAGTAATACCATAAATGGATTCACAATACTTTTATATATATAATTACAATAATATTAAACATAAACATCAAGAGAAAATATGGTTCAAAAAGGAATAATATATTTTGATAACTAGGTTCATATTACATAGAAAAACATAAATGTTGAAATCAATTTTTATTCTCTATAGAGAGATCCAAAAATACATTTATTTTCTTTAAAACCAAGGGATAAACTGGCGAACACACAAAGAAAATGGTGATATAAAATCCATGTAACTGAATAAACATAATAAAGAAGCATCATGAGATAGTTAAAGTTGTAACAAAATATCACAAAATAGAATTCCCATATGTAATTTCTTGGAATATTATCATAAATAAGATGGTATCATAAGATAATGTATCCATAGAAAATATGGTTGTAAAAAAATAGGACACAATCATGATTCAAGGATATATTCATAGAAATTATCTCATAGTGAACAATGTACCATAAACGACTAGGGTTACTCCTTAATACAATACATGATGTCTCATGAGACTAAATCTAGCCCAAATTCATTGGTTTATGGAAATCAATCATAAATCATAGTAATGAATTATCCATGGCAAGAAAATGGGTCGCATAATCTTTCTTGATATCATAATCAATATAAATTTTATAAAAAATTGTTTTGGAGAAATGATAATAAACAATGTATTACCCCATCAACAGAATGGTGATTAAACTAGGTATATAGAGGAGATACATATATACCTTATTTTGAATAAATTCATTCAATTAATGATTTTTTTATTCAGGTAAATAATTTCAAAAAGTCTAAAAACATTCAAGAGAATAATAACCTTTTTTTTGGATGAGTAATGTCAAATAATTTTATCATAGATGGAAGATAATTTTGAAAGATCACATTGAACACTTCTTGGGGAAAATATAATTTAAATTTTTAGACCAAATAATTGTAATCTAAATGTTATTCAAAATGTAATTTTTTTAAATATATTAATTTTTTCATTAAAATGATGATTTAAAATATTAAGTGGTCATGATGATGGAATAGTTCCATTCATTCTAAATAAATTAATTTAAAAAAATGATTCCTTTAATATTTTTGTAACAAATTACAAAATATAAATTTTTTTTAATTTACATTAAAATTATTTTTAATGATTATTGTTTGAAATTTTTTTTGACTAAAAATAAAATAAAAAAAATAATTTTAAAACATTTTCGTATTTTTTAGAAGAATAGATTTTAAATAAATAGTATGTTCGATAAAAATTAGAAAGGAAGTCATGTTTTCATATAAAAGTATTGTCAATCATCATTACAAGAAAATAGTGGGAAATAATAATATTACTTGAATACATGATAGATACATAGAGGATAATAAAATAAAAGATATTTATTAGATAATGATAATATAACTTCCATTAATGAAAATTCTTGCATAAGAAAGCACAATTAAAATGTGACTAAAACATAAACCATTAAATCATTTGTATCTTTTGAATCATAACATACCGTGAATAATATAGATGAAATGTAACCTAAAATAACATTATACTAGAAGAAATCATCACTTAGATTGTAAAGTGGAAGTATATAAATCGTTGAAATGAAATTACCATAATAAAATAAATTGTGTCTCAAATAAGGAATATTTGAGGCCAAACCCTTAAAATCATCATATCATTCAGGTTAGAGTAAAAAACATGGGTGATTATCTATAAAAAATGTTTATCCACGAAATTAAATGTGTAAATAACTCATAAATAATTAAAAATTCATTTCACACATAATAATTCTATAATATAAGCTATTATGTTTTTATATAACCTAATAATTCAAAATTTAATTAAGTATCCCCATACCATGTGCTTCTTATTAGTTGAGGATTCATTAACCACGTTTATAAAGAATTTTATCATCTTAATCAGTTGTCACATAATCATATTATTTTTTATAGTATCATAAATTATCCTTTATAAATTATTATTGATTACCCATTAATAATCATTCATTATCTCTATTTTTTATGTTTTTAATTTCCTTGTTTTATCATTTACATTTCATCAAGAAAGATAGAGATCATAAATCAATATTATAGTCCAAGCATCTACCAAATTACCTTATATTTGTAATTATGATTATATAATTAGATACATATTTATGATCATCATTTAATTTTGAACATAGATAATGAATAACATATTTTCATAGAGATGTTATGTTTTATGTAATGCCCCTAGTTTATAAAAAGATAAAATTATGTTCGATATCATATGTGAAATGCAACACCGAACTCAAATAAATAATCATTATTTAAATATTACCATTTTAACATTCCCATTTTTATTTTTAAATATGTGTAGTATTAACCAATTTATTGAATATATATATATGTGTGTGTATTAAATATGTAGATAATTTCTCATTAAATAATCAATCTAATTTTAGATTTGTCTTTTTTGTTCATCAAACTATGTTTTCTTAAAAAATTAATTTTTATATCAATTTATGAAATAAAATTTTTATTATTTTATAGAATATTTAGAAAATTTATTAAATAATATATAATCCATATTTTGATATTATTACATCAATATTAACATTGTTATAAATTATTGTAATTTTCATTAAATATAAATATTCATTGAATAGTGAAAATTACCAATTTATATAACTTTTCATTTCTTTTTACAAATTAATTAGTTTAAAATTAAAATTATTCTATTAATTTTTTTAATGGTAACATAAGTATTATTTAGATATATTTAATAAATAATTAACATTTAAATCATCATTATTC
Organism: Viscum album; assembly: GCA_963277665.1. Lineage (NCBI taxonomy): Eukaryota > Viridiplantae > Streptophyta > Magnoliopsida > Santalales > Viscaceae > Viscum > Viscum album. The sequence continues at coordinate 1,390,620,427 of OY728150.1, read as the reverse complement.
TATATTATAGTATATGTTTATTTATTGTCAATAAAATACATTTTTTCTATGTAATATTTTAAAATGCATAATGTTTCCCAATTATTATTTAATTAAAAATAAAAACTAATTTTTAATATATATATTAAATTTATAGGTTATTTATCTATAATTATTAATTTATATTCATATAATTAATATTAATAGTTAAAGAGTTAATCTAAAATATTTTATTAATTGAAAAAAATGAATTTGTCCAAAATACTGCTTTCCAACATGCTTATGGGTTTTATATTAAAATAAATTATTTCACTATTATTAATTTATTTTGATAAAATGGAATCCATATTTTGAATCCTCATAATTATTATTAGGTAATAATTTCAACTTATTTTTTGAAAGACATGACTTGTAATTGAAGTAAATATATTCTATGAGTGTAAAAGGAAAAAAGGTCAATTTAGGATAAGAATATTTGTTAAACAAATGTAATAAAATTAATACTAATAGTGTGAATATACATATTTTCATTTTAATCAATATTATTATTATATTTATTCATTATTGTTTCAATTTATAAAAGATTATATAATTAGTTTGATAAAAAACATTATTTTATAAGATAAAAAACAAAATATATTTTTATCTACTATGGAATTTCAATTATCACATTCTGTTTGATGATTTAATAGAATTTTAAAATAAATTATATTATACTAAATTAATATTATTAAAATAATTTTATTAAATATAAATGATTGTATATTTTTAATGAATTGATATATTTTTTATAAGGGTTATAAATTTTTTTTCCCAAAAACACGTTATTTTCAAACAAAACATTAGATATTCTAATAAAATATAAAATATTTATTTTTAGAAAATTATTTATATAAAATTTATATTATTTTTGAAATCATAATGTCAAAATTGTCCAATAGTGCATTTTCTTTATTTTTTAATATAGTCAAATTTTTGTGTAAAAATCTAATACAATATAAATATACTCTGTATATTATGAAATCGCAATGAAAAAAAGTGATGTAATAAATACTATATAATTTATCAATAAAAAAAATATTTTTTCAATTTAATGTAATCTGATTATAATTTATTTATTTATTATATAAATCCATTATGTATTCCACAAAACTGTTAATATATTTTATGGTTTTAAAATAATTTCATTAAGAGTACGACTCACATACACATAAGAAATGGTATTATTTTATTTTATTCGGATGTTTTCTTTGAAAATAAGAAAAACCAATTCCATTGAGTTGAAACCACGGTTAAAATTTTGGATTTTTTGTGGTGTTGGTCTTTGTATTATACGGAGTCCAAAAGGTATGTTGGAGAACTGATAATGAATTTCCAAATCCATTCCTATTTAATCCAAAATATGATCCCATTAATCTTCACATTAAATCCATGAAAAATATCCTTACTCTTCTATACCCTCCCTATAGCCCTCCCAATGTTCCCACAAGCTCTTAAGAATCCCCTTAAAATAATTTGGATGGACACACTCATGTAAGAGATCATTACCTTCTCTTATTTATTCATGTTTACTTAAAATCTTATACCTTCAATTATAAATTTATAAAATTGGTATATATATGTCAATTTACCTATTACCTCCCATTTTTAGACCAAATTATGATAGACAAATTTCATTCAAATAAATAAAAGTATATAATTTTTTCGTGACATTATTATAATATTGAAATTTCACCCTGATTTCTTCATGACAGAAATATTCTATAGTGAATACCAAACCCATTTCCTTTCATGGGTGGTCAATATTATACATGTATAACTCATTTTATTGGTTAATACATGTATTTATTACACACTCAATGTTTTTTGAATAAACTTATAATGACATGTGATCCCATGTATTGTGATCTATGTGGCACACTTAAGCATCCTAATGAAATGATTGTGATGGGTGTGCCCAGATTTATAAACTGCTACAATGTATTGGGTATTATTTAGTATCATGAAATTTTATATTGGGATAGAAAGAAAAAAATATTATTTTATGATACATTTTCAATCATAATGTAAAGGATGTTTCCTATGATCTTTGTTTATAATGCATTGTTTTAGCTTTATGATACATTCTCTATGTTGTCTTCATGTTATCATGTTATATCATTCCTAATTATTCATGTTTATGATTTTAAATCATTTTATTACCCAATTATATCGTTATTTTCTATCATGTATCTCCATATTCATGTTATTCCTTTTTTATTAAATTAATTAAATTTATATATAAACCTTTTATTATGAATGTCTCCTTGTTATCCCATGAAATTTTAAAATCCTTGTAATTTTAAAATCATTGTAAGGTAGTTTTCAATAATTTGGATGTATCCCATTTTCCAGATGTTATTCTATCTACATAAATCCTAAAAAATATACATATCAGTCTTTAAGGTCATATTAAGGGTTATCTGAGGTATGAAATCAAAAATCAATATGATATAAAGATCATGGTTGTTATAGTTGGTATAAAAAGAAATGTCTTGTTATTTTTCGGATTATTATTATAAAACACTAGAGAAACTCGTAGGGATAAGAAAAACTAAATGAAAAAGGACCATTTTTTAATAATAGAGTATGTGTTTTTTTTCATGTGAATAAATACATGCTTGGATACTACAAGTGTATGTGGCTATGGTACAGATGTACATAGGTGTAAAACCATAAAACACCACATTGAGAGGGTCATGGCTGGGAACCAGTGCACAAAATAGTGCCTTGTTTCGCACCTAGTTCGACAGTCTTTGTAGATATTCTTAGTAAATGTTACAATCTAATTATGAACCACTATTATGGGAATAAGAATTTCCATAAGAATGTATTTTACAAAATAGATAATTTATAACATAGATTGAAACCTATAAATTCTTATGTTAATGAATAATCATTATTTAAAGGTTATCCATTTATATTCAATTCCATTGAATTTATGGTCTTATCAGCTATAATATATTTATTGATTTATAGTCATTGAATTTATCTGAAACATATTTTCTATCACTTTCAGTCAGTTTTTTGGTGTTATTTTTCTCTTTCATGCCTATGATTTCACTGACCACTAATGTTATTATACTTTGAATCCTTGTTATGTGATTACCTTAGTACATATTTTTCTCTCTATTATTGTGGATGATTCATTAACCCTTTTCCTGATGTGGGTGTGAAATAAATATATTTCCAAGATAATTTTTTTTACTAAGTTAACGTTTATATTGTGAGGTTATAATTTATTAAATGGAGGAGAAATGTGATTCTCTAATTTTTTAAAATTGATAAATCTATGTTTGAATGATTATGTGATATGAAACATTGAACCCAAATAAAAAAATTATTATTTAAATATGATTGTTTTAACCTTTCCATTCAATTTTAGGATGTGAGTGGGATTAACTAATTATTTAAATATAATTATATCTTAAATATATTAATATATTATTAGAAAATAATCAATCAATGTTTTGATTGGTTTTTTTTCTTTAAAATATTATTTCCTCAAAAATGATTTTTTATTACATTTTAAGAAATAATATTATAATTATATTATTGAAAATTTATAAATCTGTTTTATTAAATGAGATGAATTTTAGACCTTGATGTATCAATATTTACGTAGTTATAAATTATTTGACTTTTCATAAAATATATATTTTTTAGTGAATGTTGAAAATTAAAGATTTTATATAATATTTTAATTTTTTTTGATAAATAAATTTATATAAAATTAAAAGTATCATATTAATCAGATTTCAAGGTAAAAAAAATTATTCTTTATATATAATTAGTTTAATTATAAAAATTAAATCATAAATTCACTATATTTTTGTTTATGTTTATTTTTTGCTCTGAAAATATATTTTTTTGAAAATATTTTTTAAATACATAATGTTTATCCATTTTTAATTAATTAAAAATAAAACCTAACAGGTAATGATTTAAATTAAATTTTTATTTCATATATATATATATATATATTAATTAATTTTATTTTACTGAATAGTACTTGTCAAAGAGTTGAAGTAAAACCATCTTTTCCTTGAAATTGTTAAGTTTTCTAAAACATCTTTTTCTTTCATGCTTGAAAGATTTATATTATTTTAAATTATTCCACATATATTAATTGATATAGATAAAATTTATTCTATATATTTAATCATCATAATTAAAATTATATATTAATGTATATATAGTTTTTAAAATATATTAATAGTCATTATAGTAAATATTTAGTACTAAAGACAAAGTAAAATAGCTTAAAGAAGTGTAAAAATAATTTAAAAAATAATAAATAAAATTAAACCATATAGTATGTATATTTATATTTCCTTTTCATAAAAATGATGATAATAATTATTTATTTATTTTAATTTATTTATAAATTATAAATTTATTATTTTGATAAAATACATATTTTGATATCATAAAACACAATTTTTTATAAAGATTTATGAAATTTCAATTATGATATTCCTTTGATTATTTAATGTTTTAATTAAAATAATATATTTAAATAAAATATTATTATTATATAATTTTTATTAAATATAAATGATCATATAATTTTTATTTTGTCATGTATATTTTTTATAATGTTTTAAAAACTATAACTATAAAAAAACATGAATTTTAAATAAAAGTCTATTTTTATTTGAAAAGATAAAATACAAATATTTATATAATTATTTAGATAAATTTAATATTAATTTTGGACTAAGAATGTAAATGTTTTATATATTTTTTTTAATTTTATAAGACAACCAATTTTTCGGTTAAAAATTATAAACTTTATAAATAGACCTTGGGTATTTTTTCATCATGATCACCAAAACAGGATATAATAAATACCATAAAGGGTATCAATGTCTAATTTTATGTTTTACCTTTATTAAATGGTATTTTTTGTTTTCCTTATTTAATTAAAACATCATTATAAATCCTTCAAGACTATTATTTTATTTTAATGTATTAAAATCATTTATATAAGAGTATAACTCTAATACACATAAGAAAGGGTAATGTTTAATTAATTTCATCCATTTTAATTATAAAATAATTAAAAACACACTCAGTTGGAAGTAACCATGTTAAAACCCATCGAACGATTTGTGTATTTTTTTATTTTATTATTTAGAGCCCAAAACCTATGTTTTAGAAATCATAGGCATTCTCCACTCCTTTCCTACATAAATCCATCCAAGATTTCAATTTTCATCCCTAAAAATCCTTGGATCACAACCTAAAAATGTCCTCAACTCACTATAGTCCACCCAAGGTGATGTTATTCTCTCAAGAATCCCCCTTAAGCATTGAAGTCACACATTCATGTATGAGATCCTCACCCTCTCTTTTTTATTTGAATTTAATTATTATCCTATGATTTATATTTCCACATACTTTTTTGGTGTATGTATTTACAAGTCCATTTTACTTTCCAATTTATTTAAAAATTATGATATACCCCGTTCACACTCATAAATAATTTTTATGAAATAAAAGTGATGTTATTATGCTACATAAATTTCATCGTGATTTCTCCATACCAAAACAATGGTGTAGTGAATAAAATACCGATTTCATATCATGTATATCAACCTATATATACATATCAATCATTTAAATTTTAATTACATGTATTTCTTCCACACTCCATTTTATTGTAATAAAATATGAAGATAAATCATTTCATTTATTATGATATGTGCGGAACACTTAATAATGAGAATGAAATGAATGTGATAGGTTACCCCAAAATTATATAGTGATCTAATGAATGGTGTAATGTTTAGTATCATAAGATGTAATGTTGGGATGTGGAAAAATCCTGATTCCATTATGGGAATTTCTTCCTCATGAATTCTTGGTATTTAACCTTGACATATGTCTATGATGCAGTGTTTTATGTTTTTTTCACATTCCCCAGGTTTCCTTTATGTTACCATGTTATATCATGCCTAATTGTTCATGTTTTGGATTATAACACATTATATTCCCCATTTATATTCTAATAATCTAACTTGTATTACAATATTCATATTACCCCATGTATATTCCCATACTGGGCTTTATAGATCACACTTTTCTTATGTATGTCCTTAGGTAATCCTATGATGTTTTAAAGGAAATGGAATTTTAAATTTAAGGTAAGTAAGTTTTTAATAATTTTTTTATATTCCATGTTTATAAAGACATGATAAGTACCTTATTACTAAAGACACTTGACTTCTCGATCTTCTGGGTTTTATTAACTCTAATCATATGTAATAAATCGATTATTAATGTGAAATAAAGAGTAGGGTTGTTAAACTATATGTATGGTCGAGCGATGTTATAATCTCTTTAATAGAATAAATGGAAATTAAATAAATAACTAATTAATTTATAAAAAACAAATTATATTTATTACATATGAAATTTTTTATTAAATTTAATTTTTTTACCATCTATATGAAGTGATAGGGAAAAATGAAGCACATCGCTTCATAAGGTTATAGTCATATGAACACACAAGAGACGTTATTGTAATATCTAAAACATATAATGTAATTGGGTAATTTTTAAATTATACTTACATATGTACAATTACATAAGTAAAATTACATATGTATAATATATATAAATTAAATAAAACATTAAATCCATCCATAAGATGAAATGATGGAAAATAAATTATATTGATTGATGAGGAAGTAGTCTGCAATGAACTCCATAAATGATTTTGATTCCCATTTGACTGTGGAGTAGATGGTTTTAGGTCATGTAATAAAAAAAATTAATAGTATATAAAATATACTTAAATTAGAATATATTTGTTAAATAATAATAATATAATTATTTAGAGGAATAAATTAAATAAAAATATTGGTTAGGGATATAGCCTCTTCTTCAGACATGTTGTTTTGGTTTGTACCAATAGCCTTCCAATGTTAGATATAGGACTACGATAGGTATTCAAAGAGAATTGGAGGTATTAAAGTTATTTTGGGGGTATCTTCTAATAAAATCAATTGGATTTGAAAAATTGAAGGGGAGATGAGAGTGACTGAACTTTTATAAGTGAAGTGACTTACACACATGTAATTTTCAATGATAAATATATACACAAAAATCTCACAAACCAAAAGGAAAAATATATATACCAATATAGAACCACTGAAAATATATGTTCTAAATATTTTCATTAAATTAGTATTTGACATGTTTTGTGTACTTATTAACCCTTAACATTTTTAATACCCAAATAAACCCATTTTAAAAAAATGTTGATAAATTGTTCTTATCATACAAACTATTCATTATGGTCAAACAATTTTTACATTATTATATATATTATTAATGATTATTCAACATATTGAATCTATTTTTCATAATTATTCTCAACTAAGTATGAAATTTTAAATTAAAATTATTTCTCTAGATGCGATGAAAATTCTATTTTCCAAACAATAAATCATCAAAAATTTATAAAGTAATAACATAAAATTTTTATAGGAAATTTATTCTTATGATTTAATTTGGGTTAATATATATAACTAAAATAATTTTTCATTTAATACCAATTTAAAATAAAATATTTATAGTGAATTTATTAAATTAAAAGGTAGTTTTTAATAAAAATATGTATTTATCGATAGTCATAGAAAAAAGAATCTTTTTTGAAAATAATAAAATACCATAATATAGTTTGGATAATTTAATTTTAAAAATTATTTTTTATTTAATTTGTTTTGAAAATTTAGTGAAAATATATAGTTTTTAAAAAATATTTATTTATATTAAAAATATTTCTTATTTTATTTATAATAAATCTGTTTCAAAAGAATTATTTTCATTTTCATTTTTAAACCATACATTTTCTTAATTTTTTTTAATACCCACAATTCAAATTTTTTGGAGCTAAATATCATATTATATAATATTATTTTAATAAAATATCACATTTTTTAAACGTGGAGTTTTATGTAATGAAAACTATCAAAGATATTAAAATTATTTGAAAAAATATATATTCAATAAAATCTCAGGGTATTGTAGCAAATATTTGTGTGGGATGATTTGAAACACTCATTAAGGTACAATGGTATCAAAAAATTTTATAGTGTCAGATAATAATAATGAAAAAAATTGTAATTGAAGAAATTTATTATTCAAATGGGCATGTGAAAATAAAATTGGCCTATGTATTTTTAAATGACCATAAATACGGCATGAAAAAATTGTATATAACCATGAGACTTTAATTATGTGTCATAGATAATATAAAATTCATTTATCATATATTTGATGAATAATCCTACAAAAATAAAATCATGGACAATGGTGTATGAATCAGTACCTATTTTTCATAGAACTATATAGTATCATCAATAACTGATCTATCATGTTACCCTAGAAATGTATTTACTACTAGATTCCCATATCATCATGGAGAATATATCACATCCTCATTCCAACAGTGAAGTGAGAATGAATACTTTAATTACATATTTATCTCATTAGATATAGTTCATTATCCAATTGATTAACGGTCATATAATTCCCCTAAAATATATTATAATAATATATATACATGTGAAACATAAATCATTCATATATTATTCCTTGATGTACTGAGAAAATCAATATGGATTTCTAAATAATTGAATGTTGTATCACATGAAATGAATTCAAGAGTACGATAAATGGATACAAAATATTAATTCACCCAAAACAAGTGACCCATAAGTTAAATAAGGTGTATTTTAAAAATAATTACTTAAAATAAGAAAAATAATTTATGTATAAAAATAAAACTGAAGAAAATCAAAGAAAAGTGTCCTGAATTAACTTGTTTAACATTACTGAGAAAAATGATATTATGTGTCCCATTGAAATGTTTCTTTTGAGAAATTGATATGAAAATAAATTTCCCACATTATATGGGAATAAATCATAGTGACCTATATATATTAAATATATAATGTTATTTTGAATGATAATTGGAGTGGAAGTTTAAAAAAAATCATGGAATGAAAATTTATAATATTATTAAAGACATTGTTGAAACCCACATAAAAAGAACGTTTATTTTATAATGTTTTTAAGAGTGGTAAAAAAATCTGAAAATAAAAATATATTAAAAAAATTTGGATATAAAAATAAGATGTATTTGTTTTTATAAATGAATATGAATGTAGAATATAAATTATCATTAAATATGAGGTTACTTATTTTTAACAACATAGTACCATGGTATGAAATATATTAATAAGAAAATATTTCAATTAAAATGTATTTTCATAGAGAGAGAATGGGAATGTTTTATAAAATTAGGTTTTATCAAAGAATAAATATAACTTATAAGAAACATGTTCATGAATAAAGATTATATCTATATAAAAGTTTGTTGAGTTTACAAAAAACCCTTATAGAATTAGTAAAAAATGAAATGAAAATTCCATTAAAAATTGAATTTCACATATATTATTATATCAATTTAATTTCATTAATTTTATTAAATAAATCATATATAGGATTCAATATTTACTACATTAAACAAAATATGTGCTGAATGTGGAATATTTTACAAATAAGGAAGACAAAAACTCTTAGCTTAACCATGCACTTTAAAAAAATCCCTTTACGCACCTATTTTTTAAAAATCCATTTTAATATGCTATTTAATGAAATTATTCTTATATTAAAAAAATATAAACATAGTTTAATATTAATTATCCATACATATTTTAGTTAAGTTGTAATTTATCTACACTATCATAACATAATAAATAAACATTTTATAATTACTAAGTAGTATATCCATTATATATTTTTTCATGATTTTTCATGATAGAATTTTATTTCATCATTCATGTAGATGTTAAAATTGACACAAATAATAAAATAATATATTAAATGGATGGGAATTATTTTTAAGTGACTGTAATAACTACGTTATAGAATGATAATAATGTAATTTAGATATAATTAAATAAACAAATTAGAATACAAATTTCATGACCACCTCCCCACAATTTTTTCCCCTCCTGGACTGACAATGGGATAAGAGAGATACTGACAACCATGTCCTGCCTCCTGTAGGCCCTCGGTTGGCGAATAACACTAAGGGTTTATAAACAAACAAATCTGAGGCATTACCATCTAGGAGAAAACATGGAAAATACTTATATAATATTGAAACCAGCAATCTCAATATCATAAAACAAAGTATAAGAATTCCATGTTCACATATGTAATTTGAGGAAAGAAGTAATACAATTGAAATGGAAAACTACAAATACCAATAGAACATGAAACGAAAGTAACCACAAATTCTGAAATTTTCTTTTAAAGCCTAGAGATATTAGTAACCAGATTGATTTAAATCCTACAATAACTGACATAAAAATAGATTATATAAACAATGTGAGAGTATAATATTATACACAAGAGGATCCACCTAAGGGCCTCTCATGCAAAAGTTAAGAAATCATGGTAAACCAATAATAAACATGAAGTGAATCTAACACATCTTCAAAATAGGTATACTATGTTCCAAGAATAACCATGGATATTCTCACCAAGTATTTCATAGAGGAAATTATATTATATTAACTAATATAACAGGTACCCTGCTACCACTTTCCCACTAGTTTACGGATTTTCTGGAACGTCACACATCCTGAGCATCTCTCTCTAAAAAGGGCAGACCAAAGACACCTAGGAGAAGCACCAGAATATGATCCTCATGAAACACAACCACCATTTCTACATAACCAAAAGTAACAAGGTTATTTTTGGTCGGGACCACATCTCATATAAAATTTATCATATGTTGGGTATTATACTTAAAACTATCACATCCCATACACTGAGTAAGGTTCCTCAATACCTTAAAACCTATATATGTTATTCCAATAGTAGTACGTAGGAAAATATATCAAAAACATGTGTGTGTTAAATAATAATAATCAATTACATCCCTCTATAAAAATATATCTGGAAAATTAAATGTCATGCATACTACCATAATTAACTACCAATAGAAGATAGAGGATCGAAGGGGGTAGTTATCCATCCTTCCTCCCACTAAAATGTTTGATAAAATACCAACTGGGGCTCAAAATCTCCCTTCTATTAGTTTCCCTAACAGAAAAGGTGAAGAATCATAAAGAAGCAAAAAAAAATTAGGATATAATATAGCTCACAACCACAAAATTGGAAAAACCTACTCTTAGAATCAATTGTAGCTGACATCTTAATTACTTCGAGTTTCCACTACTATGACTATATATCATATTATCACAAAACCATTTAATGTGCTACAAGATGTTACTAATCCATATTTTTCATTTTAAATTTAATTTTATAAAATCATTTAGAGTTAATTATCCCTTATCAATTACACATTACATTCCATTATCAATCCTACCGAGATTCATGCCACCAGGTATAACCAAACTTGTCCATGGATTCTCAGAAATATTACCTTGGAATTGGATCCATGAAAGCTCCAACACCATGGGTTAAATGTTTATTCATGTATTTAAAACATTACCACTTTCTATGTTTCCATTTTTTCAGGTATTCTAGGAAAGGAATCTATGCTACCAAACACAAGGGGCTCAACATGGTGAGTAAATGAGCTTGTCGTCGATTCATTTCAACCTCTAGCAAGAGCGTAGAAAAATCTATCCTTGAAAAGCTAAACACGGAAATAACATGGAATAATACACATATCTTCACCTATTTTGGATGGAGTGTAAGAATAAATAGCCGAATCAATTTGTGGAGAATGTAAATCAGATAAAAAAATATAATCATTAAGAATATACATTTATATCAATGGGTATGTGAAGATTCAACCTATTCCATCATCTCTGTTTCCCTCTATCACGACCCGTTCTCGGGGCCCATGCCATGACTACCCCAAGCCCGCCTTCTATAGGCCAGCAGCTGGCGACTAGCACCAAAGGTGTAAATCACGATAAAAGGAAATACATTGCTGAAAGGTTACAAGATGCTCCTAGATCGTCCTCCAACTTCCTACCTGAAGTGTAGGTACAGATCTCCTCCTCTGCACTTCACGTCCGTCTGTCTCCTCCGCGTACCAACTCCTCTTGAGATCCCCCTCTGGGTACTGTCCAGCTCTAGAAGCCTCAACCACAATCAGTGATGTCTGTCGTCTACAACCAACACAACGTAGTGCAGGTGAAGCCCATGCATGGGTGATTATACGATACTCAATAGGGACCCTGAGACCCCCAAAGGTCTCCCTGAATCCAAAAAGGATAAATCACAATGAAAAGATTCAATCACGAAGTATCATCCAATGCTACTTAGGTAAATGCCCATGCATATTCCATAGTCGTCAAATCCAGTTCACCTCCAACTCACGAGCTCATGTACAATTCAATCCACTCAGGAAAGTGAAACTTAATCCACACAAGAAATTACGACTCATTCCACAGAGTAAACCATAATCAAATCCACACAAGATATCAATTCAATCACATCAATGATAATGAATGAAAGTCCAAACTCAGCTCACACAGGTATCCATTTACGAAGAGGGGTGGAGATGATTATATGTAGCCTCAGAATCACCTCCTCTGCCAAACCCACATAGGATCCATGTTTAGTAGTCGTTTCTGCCGAACCCATAGAGGATCCAAGTATAGTAGTCATCGTCGTCTAACCCACGGAGGAACCCATCACAGTAGTCAAACTCATGGAGGATCCCAACATGGTAGTTGAACCCACAGAGGATCACAGTTTAGTAGTCGTCCTCGTAGAATTCATGTAGGATCCCAGTATCGTAGTTTTCCTCATCTAACCCACTGAGGATCCCAGTACGGTATTCCTCCTTGTTGAACCCAGAGAAGATCCTAGTACGGAAGACATCTTCGTCGCAGTCGCAGCCAGCTATAGGGTTCCCACACACAGCATGCCCAATTTCGGGAGGGTCCGCTCCAGGAGACAAGGGGTTAGATACATCAACTGACATGATGTCCGGATTTGACGTATCCCAAAGTTCCATCTCGTCAATAGGAACACAACGTAACAGAAGGTGCGTCAATCAGAAGCCCGATCTGAGAGTTATTGGCATTTTCGTTCCAGGGGCACAGTTGGTTTTTAAGTCAAAACCTAGCTGACCGTACTCCAACTGCGTCCAAACCTCGACCAGAGTAATCAAAAAGAACCATCTCACTATCAGGGATCCAACAAAGTAGACAGAACGTCAATCGGATGTCCGGAGCTCATGTTATAAGTGTTTCCGCTTCGAAGGCCTAGTTGGTTTCATGTTCGAACCAACTCGGCCATGTCCAAAGTTCGCTGAAACCTTAGGTTTAATATACTGAAACTACCATCTCAATTCAAGGATCACATCGCAACTAAAGGTGTGTCGATCGGAGGTCTGTAGCCCAAGTTATGGGCGTTTGAACGAATCTGTCTGATTTTTGGGGGGTTTGGGCCTGGACCAACCCGGCCAGAAACCCCCTGGGTCGGCCCGGCCCGGTGCAAGTGGCCCAGCCTAGCGCGGCCGGTCTAGCCCGGCATGGGTGACCGTGGCTCGGCACGCAGCCGAGCGGGCGCAAAGGGGGAGCGCCGCCCCCTTTTACGGAATGGCGGACACATTGAGGTCTACCCTAATTGAACCTAGGGGTTACGCCCCCCGGTTTTCATGGAAAATGGCACGCCGTTTGGTCGGCCTTGTGAACAACCACAGCCGCCGCCGCCTGTTGGTGACCGCCACCGCCGCGGCCTTTCGTTGAACAGCGCGGCGCACTGCGTCGCACCCCTCCGCTGCGGCCCTTCCCAGCCGCTGCCCCTTGATGTTCCAACGCGGCGTGACGGTGGCACACTTCTTCCACGGGTTCCTCGACCTCGCGCGGTACATCGGCATCACCTCCGTTTCAAACCACGAAGATAATCAGTGAAAAAAGGGGAGGATGTTTTGCTGTATTCGTTTGGTCTGACCTCCTCCCATTATTTTGGATAAGAGGCATCCAAAAAATTAACGAAGAATCGTCAAATATTCTAAAATTGTAAAATAAACCCCTACCACGTAAAATCGTCGCACGGTGTGGAGCTGCGGAAAGAGGAAAGCGTCGCGATGATCGGACATCATGGTAGATCATTGCGGATTTTGTTGACATCAGAGGAAGTGTCGTCATCGATGGTGATGCTCCCGGTGGTGGTGTAACCTCCCTTGACACGAAGAAAGAAGAAGAGAAGGCACGTCGTTTTTGACTTCGCGTTCTCCACCGGAGGAGTTCTTTGTCAAGAACGTTCTTCATTTAAAGGAGGGATCTCTCCTCCAATTTCTCCAGAGGTTTTCCCCACCAAAAATATTTCCTCCACAATTATTTTACAAGTCCCCTTTAATAAAAACATTTCCATGAAAAAAGAAACAATTCAAAAAATTGTTGACACTCCAAAATAATTAATAAAAGTATTAATTATATGGGTTTCCATATTTAATATAGAGAGGATGGTGTAAGGTTTAAAATTAAATAAGAATTATAAACACCCAAATTAATTCAATCCATTAACTAAATGGGTTGGCACACATTAAGAGAGGAGAGGTGGCCTCATTAATGATTGGGAGGTGGAGGGGTTTAAGATCTAAGAATGTGATGGGTTGGGATCGTGAGGGTCCCACCCCAACTACCTCACATGGAAGTTAAACTACAAAGTAAAATAATGTTGTAACAAAAATTTATTCACTTATCCACAAAATTAAACAACTCTTCCCGAGAAAACACAACTCTGGAAAAGGTCTTCTTAAGCATTTACCAGTACTGTGGTTTCAATGGTTGCATCGAACTTCAATTCCGGGCAACGGTTCAAAAATTACAAAAACCCACTCCCTTTTTCACTGAACATACCCGAGCTAAATGTTGAATATTGATTCTGGGTACACCGGGCCTCGGAATCTGGTGCCGTCAGAAACTGTGTACCCGTAAAATTCCAAAAAAATTAAGAAAAAAATTTTCTATAAATTTACTAGTATTTACATTACTCACACCTCAGGGTTTTACGTCCCCGTAAAGATAAATCAAAAACTAGGGAAACAAAGTGGTACTGAGCATGCATCCGAGCCATCCGCTCCCATGTGATCTCCTGGAGGTTCTCATGCTACAAGTGAAAGCGCTTCAGTGGAATCCACTATTCGCGTAGGATCCGCTCCTGTCGATCCTCGATCTCCACTGGAACCTCCCAAATAGTCGCTCCATCATCGATGTCCAGCTCCTCATGGTCGATGATATTCATTGGGTCGTGCACGTATCTCCTCAGCTGAGATACGTGGAAATCGTCATGCACCTAGTTCAACTGAGGTGGATGGGTCAAGTGGTAAACCACCTCGCCTACCCTGTTGAGGACCTAGAACAGTCCGACGAATAGTGGAGATAACTTGTCGCCCCGGCCAAATATCTGTAATCCACGTCGAGGTGAGAACTGTAAGAAAACTAGGTCACCATCCTCTAACTCTAGTGGTCACTGCCTCCTGTCAGCATAAGACTTTTGTCGGCTCTGAGCTGTCCTCAACCGCTCCTGGATGACCTGGACCTTCTTTAGTCCTACAAGAGCTACTAAGATTTCTTCTTTACTAATAATATAAATCTGTTCTCATCCCCTTGATAAACCACGTTCTTTGCCTAATACAGTCAATCCCGACATGGATGATACTAATCCATACCAAGGATGACGTCATAAGGCCTTGACACTACTACCAAGAGATCCAACCATTACTCTCTCCTCTAAGGGTTGAGTCACACTGTCAGCATCAGTGTGTGGTCACTCGGTCTCCTCCAGTATGTATATCAAAAGTGAGGGTCAACTCAACAGCATTAAACTAGAACCTCTTAGTATCAACTAAATAAAAAGGACAAGGAACAAAATTTCAGAAGAACAATGTCTTTTATTACTGCAGCCCATGGTACATAGACACAAAACATAAACAAATCTAGAAGAAACATGAACAAAACTCTCCATGTATGGATCTAATCTCGCTCCAGTCCATCTGCTCTCAGAGCTCTATGGTCAGCCTAAAGTCGAGCTCTCCCCTATCCACCTGTTTCCTGCGGTTGGGGTGGTCTTCCTGGTGGTGGGGGTGGAAGGGCCTCAAAGCGTCACCCACCATCCACTACTCGGGAAACTCCTCTGCCTCGTCCACCTGCTCCCTGCGGACCGCCACGGTCGAACCTCTACCTGGGAGGTCCCGCTACCACCTTCTACTCATCTGTTGGGCGGGTCGGGCAGTCTCGAGCCATGTGACCATGCCCGATGCAGGCATATCACAACCTGCTCCTCATGTGGCTGGCTCTCCTTCGTGAACCCCACACAATTGAATCTGCATCCTAATATTGCTCATCTGATGGTATGGGCATGTTGGAACTCTACGTCATCTGTCTAATTCCACGTGCAGAAGACTCCGCTATGGGTCGTCCTGCGGAGGGTCCTGCCGCTTGTGACTGCTCGGCGAGAAAACTCTCCACTAGAAGGGCTCTCTCCAACACCCATGCATGCGTCATAATGTTGAGGGAGATCATCAAAGCCCTGATCTCATGCCTTAGTCCCTGCTCATAGGTCCGAGCCCTGATGAACAGGTCTCGTACCATATCCGTGGAGTAGCACAAGAGATCAGTAAACCTCACAGAGTACTGGGCCACAGTCATGCTTCCTTGCCGCAGCTGTAGTAACTCCTGAATGCACACCGTATGGAGGGTGGCTAGGATGAACTCCGAGAGAAAGTGTCTCTCAATGTCCATCCAAAGAATTGATGCATGTCGTGCACCTGGAGCATTAGGCTCCACCATCTGTTTGCTGCCGTGTGCAGGAGACTTGCTACAAGGATCACCATGAGGTCAGCTGGTGTCCCCACTAACATGAAAACTCGAACTACAGCCTCCATCCAATCTTTGGATTCTTGAGGGTTCGTCTCCCTGCAGAACCTGCACGGTCTCTAACACTGAAACTCGTGTAGTGCACTAAGGCGACGTTCACTCTCAGCGGTTGTGGCTGGTGTCATCGGTGCCTCGATGGGTAGAGGTATCTTCGGTGCCTCTTCTGTACTAGGGCCCTTCACCGAGGCCTCGTCGCTCGGTGGGCTGTCGTCTCGCACAAAGCTCGGAACCCTAGCTGGCTGCCGTCGTGGGGCCATCCTAAAAAAAACAGTTGCACCATGGTCAAAATAGTATACCTAGTGAGCTGACACAAAGTAATCGCATCGAAAACATTTGAAACACACACGCATTCAATATCTTCATGCATTAAGTCGAAAATCAGATTTCAGGGTCCTGGTGTATGGATACGTCAGCCACCGCACCAACACTGGACTCCCTGGACTGATAACCACACTCAATACCCTTATCACTATTTCTTCACATAGAAGAAAGATCAGACTCTTGAGTTCTGCGGTAGAACTGAACTCCTTTGATATGAATTTGTCATGACCCATCCTTGGGGCTCGTGTCGTGACTACCCCAAGCCCGCCTTCCATAGGCCAGGGGCTGACAACTAGCACCAAAGGTGTAAATCCCAATAAATTTGAATGCATTGCCATTATAAAAGAAAACCAACACCATAGAGAACAAAAATAAAATTAAAAACTAATTAAACTGTAAAACAAACGTGCTGCAAGTATAAGGGGCCATAAATATAAGCCCAAAGGAAAGGTACAACTATAACTGAAAGTAAAGTACAACTCAAAGGACAACATCTGAAAGGTGACAAGCCGCTCCTGGATCGTCCTCCGGCTTCCTACATGAAGGGTAGGTACATATCTCCTCCTCAGCACTCCAGTTCCTTCTGTATCCTCTGGGTACCGAATCGTCATGAGATCCCCTTCCGAGTACCGTCCAACTCTACAAGCCTAAACCACAATCAATGATGTCCATCATATGCAAAGAACAAAAAATAGTGCGGTGAAGCCCGTGCAGGGGTGAGTATAAGATACTCAGTAGGGACCTCGAGACCCTCGAAGGTCTCCCTGAATCCACAAAGGATAAACCACAATGGAAAGACAAACTCACGAAATATCAGCCAACACTACATAGGTATATGCCCATACATATACCAAAGTTGTCAAATCTAGTTCAGCTCCAACTCATGAGCTCAAGTACAATACAGTCCACTCTGGAAAGTGAAAATCAATCCACACAAGAAAAGTACGACTCATTCCATAGATGAAAGAATAATCCAATCCACAATCAAAGATAATGATTGAAAGTCAAGACTCAGCTCACACATGTATCCATTTATGATTATGGGTGGAGATGATTACATGTAGCCTCAGAATCATCTCCTCTGTAGAACCCACATATGATCCATGTTTAGTAGTCGTTGCTGCCGAACCCACGGAGGATCCAAGAATAGTAGTCATCATCATAGAACCCACAAAGGATCTCATCACGGTAGTCGAACCCACAGAGGATCCCAGCAGGGTAGTCGAACCCACAGAGGATCCCATCACGGTAGTCGAACCCACGAAGGATCCCAGTACAGTAGTCATCCTTGTGGAACCCACAGAGGATCCTAGTATGGTAGTCTTCCTCATTGAACCCACTAAGGATCCTAGTATGGTATTCCTCCTCTTCGAACCCACAGAAGATCATAAAATGGAAGTCATCTTCGTCACAGTCGCAGCCAGGTCAAGGGTTCCCGCACACAACATTCTCGATTCTCGGAGGGTCCGCTCCATTATCAAAGGGATTCGATATATAAACTGACACGAAGTCTAGAGTTGATGTATCCCAATGTTCCGTCTCATCAATAGGAACACAACGCGACAGACAGCGCGTCAATCGGACGCCCGGTCTGAGTGTTATTGGCTTTTTCGTCCTAGGGGCCCGTTTGGTTTTTAAGTCAAAACCAACCCGACCGTACTCCAACTGCGTCTAAACCTTGAGCGGAGTAAGCCAAAATAACCGACACACTATGAGGGATCTAATAATGTAGATGACACATCAATCGGACGTCCGGAGCTCAAGTTATAAGTGTTTCCGCTCCGAAGGCCCGATTGGTTTCGTGTTCGAACCCACCCGGCCATGCCAAAAGTTCTCTGAAACCTTGAGTGTAATATACCGAAACGTCCATCTCGATCCAAGGATCACATCACACCTGACAGTGCATCGATGGGAGGTCAGTAGCCCACGTTATGGGCGTTTGAATGAATCTGTCCGATTTTAGGGGGGTTTGGGCCCGAACCGACCCGGCCTGAAACCCCCGGGGTCAGCCCGAACTGGGACGAACCGACCTGGGTCTGGGTCCGGCCAATTAGGGTGCGGCTCGGCCCGGAGCGGGAGACCGTCCCTCGACACGCGGCCGGGCGGGCGGAAAGGGGGAGCGCCACCCCCTTTTTGCAGAACGGCGAACCCAGTGGGGTCCTCCCTAATTCAACACGGGGGTTACGCCCCCCAGTTTACATGGAAAATGGCTGGCCGTTTAGCTTTCCTTGTGAACCGTCGCGGGACTCGTGAGGGGTCCCGCCTCCTAGAGCTCCGGCGGCCGGCTGTGCACGGCCGCCGCCTGCTGGTGACCGCCGCCGCCCTGGCCTTATGCAGCGGCCTTTCTTTGACCGACGTGGCGCGACGACACCACGCCCCACCACCGTTGCCAAGCCCGGTCCCAGCCCACCCTGGCCGTGGCCCCTTGATATTCCGGCACAGCACGACGGTGCCGCGCTTCTTCCGCGGGTTCTTCGACCTCACGCGGTACATCGGCATCTCCTCCGTTTTAAGCAATGAAGATAATCAACGACAAAAGGGGGATGACGTTTGTCCATGTTCATGTGGTTCGACCTACTCCCGTTATTTTGGATAATAGCCACCCAACAAAATAACAAGGAATCGCCAAATATTCTTGAATTGTAAAATCAACCCCTACCTCGTAAAGTCATTGCACAACGTGGAGCTGCGGAAAGAGGCAAGTGTCGCGATGATAGGACGTCACAGTAGATTTGTGTCGATTTCATTGACATTGGAGGAAATGTCTTCGTCGATGGCAACGTTCCCCATGGTGGTGTCTCTTCCCTTGACGAGAAGGAAGAAGAAGTGAAGGCATGTCGTTGGTGATATCGCGTTCTCCGCCGGAGGCGTTCTTCATCAAGAACATTTTTTGTTGGAAAGAGGGGGCTTTCCTCCAATTTCTATAAAGGTTTTCCCCCACCCAAAATATTTCCTCCACAAATATTTTACAAGGCCCCTTTAATAAAAACATTTCCATGCAAAAATAATCAATTCCATGAATTGTTGACACTCTAAAATAATTAATAAAATTATTAATTATATGGGTTGACATATTTAATAGAGATAGGAGGGTGTAATGTTTAAAATTCAAAATTAATTATAAACACCCAAATTAATTCAAGCCATTAACTAAATGGGTTGGCATACATCAATAGAGGAGAGGTGGCCTCATTAATTCTTGGGAGATGGAGGTGTTTAAGAGTTAAGAATGTAAGGGGTTGGGCCCGTGTGGGTCCCACACCAACATACTCACATGGAAATTAAACTAAAAAGTAAAATAAAGATGTAGAACAACTTTATTCACTTAACCACAAAATTAAACAACTCTTCCTGAGAAAATGAAACTTTGGAAAAGTTCTTCTTACGAAATTACCGGCACTGCGGTTTCAACGGTGCCCCCAGACTTCGATTCCAAGAACCGGTTCAAAAGTTAGAAAAACACGCTCACTTGTTCACTGAACGTACCCGATATAAACTTTGGAAATTGATTTCGGTCACACCGGGCCTCTGAATCATGTGCCGTCATAAACTGCGTACTCGTAAAATTACAATCAAATTATGAAAAAAATTCCCTTGAAATTTATGTGTCTTTACACCCTCCCCAAAACAAATAAGTATAAAAGGATGCATGTTACTGCTCTACGATTCAACTAATGCCACATCCACTAGGCCTACCTACCCAAACATTTCACAACATCACTTAGGCTCATCCATTCCAGGCTCACCTCCCTTATGGTCCTCCATTCCCACACAGCCTTATGTATTGTATCCATGGAACATCACAAATTGTTGGAATAAGTATAGAAATAAGATATCAAACCTTAAACATGGAACTCATCCTTCATAAACAATGAGTTCTCACAACTCCAAATCATTAGGCACTTATCCATTACTACAAGTAGTAAACTCAATCCCTTTTAATGGAATTATATTTTATTCACACTATTGGTTTTTATTCCATCTTGAATTATGAGATTCATTATTCAGGTTCTAACTATATAAAACCTAAAGAATTTGTTTCCCAGGATATCAAAAAATAATCAAACAATTAATTTTATCCAACTTTGATATAATTTTAAACAAGCGTCAATATGATTCAGGTTCAACTACCAATTCAGTTATACATGCATATCTACATCAATTTAATTATCATCAAATTAAAACAACAAATGGATTTGTTAAAAATTACCCTTCAATCATTTATCTACAAAATTAACAATTAATTATCTCTTTACATTTTTTACCAATTAACATATATAACTAAATAATAAATAAGAAATGTATAGATATCACAATATCTTTCAAAACAAAAATCCAATAATACTGCTATGAATTATACCAATTATATATTCTATTTCAAATATTTATTATGTCAAATCCATCGTGATCCAATAGACTATATCATTATAACTCTTTGATTACATGTAAATAAAATTAGAGAAGTATGAATCCCCTATATCAAAAGGTCATCAAAGTTAATTATATGAGAATATTCCAAGACAATATGTCATGATCACCTCTCCCACAATGACTGTATCCACCCATGGATGCTGCAACACCACCACATCAACCAAAAATCAAGAAAGTTCCATTATAAAAAAGGATATCACCTTCCATCACTTGGAATGGAGAAAAGGGAGCCAAAAATATCTTTAATCCTAGAAAAATGGAGGTAGAACATACCTTATGTTGAAGAATGATCGACAACTCATGATTTCACCACAACAGAGGGTGAATATGCAGCCATAAACTCTAATGTAACATAATCCAAGGATTTCAGATTGATCACACAACACCTATAAAAGGATGTACTCTAGGAGTCTCATGATGATGAAATCAATATGGAATACCAAGTTCTAAAGGTATCTCGTCCCTTTTGAAAATTTAAAAGGATAACTAGTTTGTGACAAATTTTAGATATTCAAATAAAGTAGAATATGGCCAATCTTATGTGTTTTGACCAAGTAAAGGATCTAGGAACCTTTAGAAGATTACAATTGAATTTATGGGATATGAATTGGCCTTATATACATAAAACAATGGCCTTAAATGTTTTTTATGATAATGAAAACTTTTATGTGGTGAAAATGATTGAAACTTGAAAACCGCATCATGACATACAGTTGTCGAATTCATTGATGGGTGAGGCACTCTCTATGATTCATAGAGGGATGAGGAACCATTGGACGAGTCACTATTGGTCGAGTGACCATTCAGGGACACCCCTTTCAATCCGTCACCTCTAGATGACTCACTATTCAATGATTCGCCATTCAGAAAGTCACCAATTGGTGATTCACTATTAGAAATGTCTTCATTATGAGCAACCATCATGAGTCACAGTTGGCAGTCACTGTTTGGGAGTCACAATCATGACCTGCATCGTTAGTGATCATTGGAAATCACCATATAGGAGTTACCATTGTATAGTTATAAGCTAAATTATATCCAGTAATTTTTGTGATTGTGTATGCTAATATACCTTATTATTTTGGTCAACTGACACATTGGGGATTATGATCCCTAGGGGTGTTTTCCCAAACTATTTGATTGGAGGATGGAAGGATGACTACCCCCTTTAGCCCCACTCTCTTCTAATGGTAGTTACTTGTGCTGATATGAACGATAATAAGTATTCACTATATATCAGCATAGATAGTTTAATTTATTATTGTTATTTCACACACATATATTCTAGATATAGTTTATTATGATAAAACTATAGGATTGATGTGTGTAGGATGTAATGGCTTGTGGGTACTTACTCAGATTATGAGTTGTCATCGATATAGGTATAATACTTGACATATGACACATGTTTGACAATCTGTGGTGGCTCGTGGAAACATCCTGGTTACATTTGGCTATTTGGATGTGGTTTTTGGGTTGCCTGAGGTGCAAATTATGGTGCCTCACCCAGGTGTCTCCATGATATTGTTTTTGGAGAAAGATTCTCAAGACATGTGATGTCGGAGAAAATATGGAAACTAATGTGGAAGTGGTAGGTGTACTCTTGATATTAGTTATTATATAATATGATATTGTATGTGATACTTGGTCAGAGTATACTTGGTGAGGATATAATATTAGTACAAAAATTTAGGTCATGAGATAGTTTCAATTTTTGTTCACTATTTTTTATTATACTTTCTTTACTTTTTCACTAGAGGCTCCAAAGAAAAACCTACTGAGTGTACTATTATAATCACCCAATGTTTATTTAAACTATTTTTAGGTAAGTTAGATCATATTAGAGATCAGTATTGTTAATACAATCTTATGGTTTTTCAAGAGCTCTTCGGGATTCATGGTCACTTCCATTTTACATTCATTTGGTACTCTCTTTTTTCCCCTTTAGATAAAGTAGTTCTTTCATGAAATTACATATTTTCACTAGGGTTTCTTTTACATTGTGTTCTGATAAGAGTTTGGTTGGTTTATATATTATATTTCTTTTTTCGCATGTGTTCTCTAGGTGGGTAATGCCTTGCATCTATGTGTTTATTATACCATCAGTGCTAGTCCCCATCCAGTGTCCTACTGGAGAAGGGACTCAGGTGTTATCATCTATCTTCTACCATTTTCAGACCATGATGGGTACATGTTGTCGGGAGAGACTCATGACAGAGTGGTGTTAGAGGTCGGGTTGAGGGGTTGGATGATGTTTTGATTTAGGCACATTTTAGGTCTCATGGGTTGGTAGGTAAATATTTCCAGCTATGTTTAACAGGCACTGTAAACACTAGAGATATGCTGAGACACGAGTATTTAGGGCCCCCTGTTATATGATGCACAGATCATTAATGTAACATCCCAGTGTTTTATAAATGGAAATTTCTTTATTATTATTATTTCATTGAATCAGAAAATAATGAATAGTTAGGTGCTATATGACCTTTAAAATTATGTTTGTCACTATTGTATATGGAATTTTGAAAATCATACATACACGGTTGCCATCATAATGTTTTTTGGAGTCCGATAAGAAAAACATAATTTTTGTGAATAGTAGCATACCCTTATGATATGTAATATGAAATTCTGAATAGTGATATACCATAACTAATAGTAACCATACCTATGATAGTATTAAAATAACATTCAAATGAAATTATGATGTACCTGTATTTTTGAATAAGTAAATGAAGGAATTTTAATTTTTTTTTAATAATTTATGAGTTTAATTAAATGTTAAATTATTCATATTTAGAAAATTATTATTCAAAAATGGACTTCAACATCGAATTTTACACATAAAAAAGGTCAGTGTGAATTTTTGTGATTTTTGTGAAATACAAGAATTTTTAGTGAATTGTAATATATATTAATTATCCGTGTAAATACAGTATAGCTAAAATACACTATTCCTGACATCAAAAGTGATGTAAGAACCAAAATATCAAACACACATGCATCTATTACTATTAATTTTCAAGGAATACTTCGTATTCCTTGTCTTGTGAAAATATAATTAAATAATGATTAAAAAATTATGAAAACCCTCCTCCCCTCCAATATAAATACCCAACATTCTTACCTTTTTCTTCACTACTACCATGCCTTGTACCTTGCAAATATTCTTCCAAAATCACTCCCAAACCGCCTCCCCCACGTCCGAATTCTCTAACTCTCTACATAAAACCAAAACTACTCCCTTTATGAGGTTCTGAAAAGTGGAAGACTCAAGATGTAAATTCCACTTTTTAATTCATTCATTTCATTTATGTTATTTTATTTTTGTTTCTTTCCAAGCCTCCCTTCACCAAAATGGTATGATAATTCTAGTAACATAAATGTTCTAGAATGATATTATGCTAATGTGATACTTTTTAATATTATCTCCCTTCCCAACATTTTATTTGAATGAAATCAAAACATCGTTTGAGATGTGTTAATTAAGTACATTCAAGGACAATAGTTTATCAATTTATATTATCATCTTTAATTATGGTCATCAAACCATTTGTGTTATGATTAAACTAGATTATTATATATATAATATATATTTGTTTTAGTTTAGTAATACTTTTTAACAAATGCTAGTAATTTATAAATCAAAACCTGTTCTAGGTAATTAAACCCACTGATTAACCAAAAATGGTTGTCACTAAAGTTATATATATTGGTCCAACATCACTCCAAGAAACCGACTAGTGTTTATAACCTTGTAATCTCATGGATTTTCTTTAATAACATACATAATTAATTATGGTAATCCACTTTCATCATTTGTGTTTAACCGGACATGAATATAAGTAATCCAATCTTGAAAACCAAGAAAACAAATGGTCCCGATCAATGAAATTGAACTTTATAACAAATAAAAATTGTTTTGAATAAACTAAAAAGTGTTAAAGTAAATCAATTAATTATATTATAGGACCATTAATTATTAATTAATATATGTAATTTTTTTATTCAGGTCATTAATAACAATTAGAAAACAACACTAGATTTAAGGTAAGGGATCTTTCCCATTCCACTCTTAATCGTGATTGTCCTTTATGTTATGCCTTTGAATTTGTCATCACAAATAATGGGTTATATTTTCAAACCTCCAAAATACATATATCAGGATTTATAAGTGATGATAATACCCTTTTTTATCTCATCAATCACTCTTAGATAACCCGACATCATGCTGATAAACCATAACGAATTCTTCCTGAAACTTCTTTTTTATTTCAGGTTTCCTTGCCATTATTTATATCAAAATGGATTTATATTATATATTTATGTGAATATTATAAATTCAGTATATTTTTAAAAAACTTATTTATGATGACCCTTTTTTCAATCTATTTTGGTGACATATATGTTTTTAAAAGATTCACTCCTCAGAACATTCTAATAAGCAATCATGTTGTAATGGAAAATTACAAATTGTTACCCAATTTTAATTTCACTATATCATAAATTTTAAGCCAACATTTTCATTATAAAATAATCATTTTTTACTTTTAAAACCTTCTTGGTTCAATTATAGTTTTATATAAAATATTTTCCTTTTTTTGATTTTAAAATATCTATAGTATTTTCCCTAAAACAACCTAAAAATGTTTTAATGTTTTTTTATAAAATACATTTCATATAAATTGTATCTTTAGTTTAACACTAGTTACTATGTTATATTCATATTTTACCTTACCAATTTCCATGTATGTTCTAATTCCTTTCTTTTATAGACACTTTTATTACACATCCAGTGGTTATCCTTTACATCCTGATTGTTGTACTCTATTCTTTCCAGGGGTACCCAAATGTTTATGTATGGTAGATTATGAATGATTATTTATGTTTCAATATTATGCATGAAAATGAGGAGATGGTGCACCAAAATATCACTCCAATGCGTTAAGTATTGTTATGTCTCATGGTATGCATTGTGAAATGGGATAGGTGGTTAGCCTTGACCCATACTATGATATTAAACCGGATGGGTGGTCATCCTTGACTTGTACTGTGATTAGAAACAGGATTGGCGGTTAGCCTTGACCCATACTAAAATTGGAAATGGGATTGGCAGTTATCCTTGACACACACTAAATACATGTTTTATTATTCTTCAAAATTTACTTTATTCCATGTTTATATGATCCCATGATCATATCATATGATTTAATATCTTCCATTAATTGGATATCATTATGTCATGCCTCCTAACTGATGCGATTAATATGTATACTTAGGTTCATTCCCTTACTGGGAATTTGTTGCTCATCCCATTGTTCATGTATTCCATAGGGTTCCCCATACCGATGCAAGGGAACAAATAAATATTAGGGCTCTTTATGGAGATTAAATAATGATGTGTTTTTTCTACCCCCATGTTTTATGTTCTATGTACCTTGTCATCCTAGAAAATAGACATAATGATTCATGGATTTTACTCTTATGTATAATCATGCATAAAATCATGTAATGTTATGTGAAAAGGGCAAGGGTTGATATATTTGGTATTAGAGGATCACCTTGTTATTTTTGGATATTAGGAATAGAGTACCATATTTGGAACCCTAAGGATGAAACTATGTATAAGAAACCATTTCTAAATTTTGGTCAGTATTGAGTAAGTGTTTTATCATGAAAATGCATCCCTCTTTGGATATGATCGTGTAGAGGTGGTTATAGTAAAGATATATCTAGTGGTGAAACCCAAAAATACCTCTTTGAGCTAGTCTCAAATGAGAAATAGTTCACGAAAATGGGCCTTGTTCACTCTTCTTTACACCAATCCCTGGGGATATGCCTCTGTAAATTCATGAGCTTAGTAAAAATCCATTATTAAGGGAAAAAATCCAATAAGAATGTATGTTATGAATTAGATGGAGGATAAAATATGTTTAATCATATGAAATCACAAGTTATATTATACTTCTCCTTTACAAGTTTATACTTTTATGTTCAATGCTTCCATTTTACACTCAATGGATTTTTATTCAGACCCACTAATTATATTTTCCTTTTCAAGAGATAATGGTTTAAATTAGAAGAACATGTTCCAATAATCAATGTGATAAGAAATGTAATGATTTCTCTAACAATATGCATGATATTATGGGAATGTGTTCTCAAATCATTATGACAGTACATGCTCAGCTGGATCGAGTAATGAATAATTTCATGAATCATGTAGAACGCTATACTCATCCAAGGAAATTGCACATTGTTGTATATTATTTAATGCAGGAAAGGCCTCCCATGTTTTTCAGATCTTATGATTCCTTCCTCATGAAATAATAGATTAACTCCATTTAAAATATATTCTTTCTCCTCCAGTGCTTAGAAAAACTGAAATTTGTACTGGCTGCCTATCATTTTGACGGGTAAGCTAAAACGCGGTGGACACTAATCAAGAATAAAATGTACAGATAGGAAATTGATTCTATAGACAAGGTGGAATTCATGAATAAGTGTTTCAACAAATATTTTCCTCAAACCCACCATCTCAATATGAAGACAAAGTTCCTTGGAATCAAGAAGAATGAAGATGATTCCATCGGGGTGTATGGAGAAAATTTTAAAAATCTTTCAAGGTATGTCTCTAGATTTGTCATGAAAACTGAAGGCAATGTGGAATAGAATTGTGGGGAAATTTATTTCTCTAAGGTGGTCTTTTGTTCGGGATATCACAAATTAAGTGTGAGGAATGAAGATATTCCCATGAATAACTTTGGAACAATGTATGAACACTATGGTTTTATATTTATTACCTTCGGACTGACTAATGCTCCAGAATGTTTTTGGGATTTAATTAATATAGTGTCTATAGATTATCTCATCAAATTTGTAGAAGTTTTTATTAGTGATATTATGTTACACTCCAAGGGCAAGGGGGGACATGAGGAGCATTTGAATAATGTTTTATGGACTTTTCAAAGTAATAAATTGTTTGAAAATTATAATAAATGTGAATTCTGGATGGAGAAAGTCTCATTCATGGGGTATGTTATCACTAGCAATGGGATATCTATGGACCCTTTCAAGTCTAAGGAAACTGATGAGTGGCCTAGGCCATCTTCTGTAAGGGTTATCCATAGATTCAAGGGTGTGGCTATGTATTATTGACTATTTGTGAAGAACATTTCACAATTTCCAAACCAAATTACCAAACATACATGAAAAGGATTACATTTTTTCTCGACTCAGGAATGTGAAAATTATTTTATGGAGTTGAAAAAGAATCATATCACTGCACTAGTACTCAAACTCCCAATAAGTAGATAACTATTTGTGGTGTATAGTGATTCTTTAAATAACGGATTAGGTTTTGTGATGATTAAAAATAATAAATTTATAGGCTATGCCTAAAGGAATATGAAATTCTAGGAGAAAAACTATCCCACACATGATCTAGAGTTGTCGGGTGTGATCTTTTTGTTGAAAATCTCACGGCATTATCTCAATGTGGAGAAGTGTGAGATATATACTAAACATAAGAGTATCAAATATATAATCACAAATAAAGTGGTCAATATGCACCAACAAAGATTTTTAGAGCTCATCAAGGATTAGGGATGCTCAATCCACTACTATACCGTTAATGAAAATAAAGTAGTAGATTCTCTAAGTAGAAAGGATCTCACATCTTTATCAATGATTAAAAATGAAAAGGATATGATATTCTTATTTTTGATAAGGATTGAAATTGGAATCATTATGTGGGGAACATCATCAATCCTTTATCAAATTATTTCTCATCCAACCCTCTTTGAGAAAATAAAGGATTCTCAAAGAAATGATGTCGAAATTCAGATAAGGGTGGAAGCTATGAGAAATGCAAAATCCTATAATTTCTAAATTTATGAGGAAGGAGTTTTATGATTTGTGACACATTTATGTGTGACATCTAATCAAGTGATAAAGACGGATATTCTTAATGACACACATAGATCAACCTTCTATAACCACCCAGGGAGCGCAAATATGTATCAAGATCTCAGAGAAAAAATTTTGTGGGAAAATATGAAAATAGAGATTGATGAATATACATCAATCTGGCTAATATGTCATCAAGTGAAACATGAGAGGAAGAATTATAAGGGGACTATGAAACCACTTCAAATACCAATGTGGAAGTGGTGGAACATTACCATGAACTTTGTCACTAGGCTTTCATGGACATCTAGGGGAAACAATGATACATGTGTTATTATTGATATTCTTACAAATACTACTCTATTTATCATGATTCGAGAGGACATATCATTGGATCAAAATTCACAATTATATATAAACGAGGTGTTAAGGCTAAAAATAGTGACACTGTATATTGTATCTGATTATGATCCAAGATTCACCTCGAAGTTATGGAAAAGTCTTCAACAAGCTCTAAGTACTGAACTGAACTTTTGTATGGCCTATTATCCTCACACTGATATCTAGTCTAAGAGAACTATTCAGGAATTGGATGATATGTTTTGATCATTCTCTATGGACTTCAATTTATGATGCGACCAACATCTTCCAGTAGTTGAATTCTCTTACAACAACATTTTCCACTCGAGCATCTGAATGGCACTATATGAAGGCCTTTATGGGAAAAGGTGCAGAACACCGGTGTGTAGGGATAAATTCGGTGTGTGTAAGCTGCTAAGACCTGAAATGGATGAATAATTGGTTGATAAGGTGATAACAAGTTACTTTCATATTAAGGAAGCACAAATTCGATAGAATAGTTATGAAGAGAACCATTTACGGGTCCATGAGTTCAATGTTGAAGACTTGGTATTTCTACACATATCTTTGTGGAAGAAGGTCATGAGATTTGGGAATAATGGAAAACTATGTAGTAGGTATATCAGACCCTTTGAGATCCTTGATAGAGTCAAATATATGGCCAATGGACTGTCACTCCCACCCACCATGTCAAAATTACATGATGCCTTTCATGTATCCCTATTAAAGAAGTATACACCGTACCCTTCACATGTACTCTCTTCATATGTGGTAAAGTTGGTGGATGATCATTCTTACAAGGAGCATCTAGTAAATAACGTGGATCGTAGATAAAACTTTTCCTGTAACAAGACATCTCCCATGGTCAAGGTACTGTGGAGGAACACCAATTATGAAGAGGAAACATGGGAACTAGAAGAGGCAATGATGGAAAAGTACCCCCACCTATTTATGATATTGAATTTAAATCAAAATTTCGAGGGAAAATTTTATTAATGGGGAAGAATGTAACAGTCCAATGTTTTATAAATATAAATCACTTTCATATAATTATGTCATTAAAAAACAAAATAATAATCTAATAATTTCTATGTGACCTTTAATCTTTAGTTTTTCACTTCTGTGTTGGGAATTTCGAAAATTAGACATACACAGTTGTGATTATTATGTTTTTTGGAGTCTGATAAGTATATAATATTTTTTGCTGAATAGTTACCTAACCATATGAATAATAATATACCCTTAAGAATAGTGATATACCCTAATGAATTTTAACAATACCTATTATATTATTAAATAAATATTAAAAGGATATTATGATGTACCTATATTTTAGAAAAAGTAAATAAATGTTTTTAAAACTACTTTTTCAAAAATTAGGAGATTAAATAAATAATAAATTAATCATTCTAAAAAAATTATTTTTGAAAAATGAACTTCATTTTTTGATTCTAAATATCGTTAAATGATTAGGGTGAATATTTTGACATTTTTTTGAAATATGTGAATTATTAGTGAATAATAAAGCACATTAATTTACCGTATAAATATATTATAGTAAAAATCCACAATTCTAAACATCAAAAATGATTATAGAATTGAAATCCCTAACTCACATACATCTATTAATTTTATTGGTCATGGAATACATTCTATTTATTATCTTGTGATGAAATAATAAACTAATGATTAAAAAATTATGAAAACCCTCCTCCCCTCTACTATAAATACCACCCAATCATACCTCATCTCTTCATTCTTCTAAATTATTTTCCCTTGAAAATATTTATCCCAAATTACTATGCATGATCCTACCCCCATCCTAATGTCCGATATTCACTTTAAAATTAGGAAACCTCTCCCCTTAAGAGGTTCTCAATGTAGGAAGACTGAGGAGGTAAATTCCACTTTCCGATTCATTCATTTCATTTAAGTTATTTTCTATCGGTTTCTTTATTCACTACACTTCACGAAAATGGTAAGGTAAATAATGTAATAGTAATGTAATGGAATACTATTTTTCTAATGGGATACTTCATTATCTTCCCTCCTTACCCAACCTTTTATTTGATAGATATGAATACACCATTTGAGATGTGTTAATTTATCACATTCAAGGACAACAATTTATCAGTTTCTATTATCATATTTAATTATATTTATGAAACCATTTGTATTTTGGTTGAACAAGGTTATTATATGTGTAATATATCATTGTTTTATGTCTGTAATACTTCTTTACAAATTGAAGTAAGTTATAAATCAAAATATTTTCTTTGTAATCAAACCCACCGATTAACCCAAAACGGTTCTCACTGAGGTTATATATAATGGTTCAACATCACTACAGGTAACCAAATTAAGTTTTTTAACCATGTAATCTTTTGGATGTTCAATAATAATATAAAAATTTATTTCTTTTTAACCACTTTCATCATATGTGTTTAACCAAACATGAATATAAGTAAACCAATACTGAAATCCAAGAAAACAAACAGTCCCGAACAATGAAATTGAACCTTATAACCAATCAATAGGGTCTTGAATGAACTAAAATTGGTTACACTAAATCCATTAATTATAAAAGAGGTTATAGAATTATTAATTAATAATCCAAATTTGTTTATTCTGGTCAATTCTAACAGGTGTAGAACCCCACCAGATTTAAGGTTAGGGATCCTCTCCATATCACTTTTAATAATGATTGTCCTCTATGTTATGCCTTTTTATTGGTAACCCAATTGATTGGGTATGTTTTATAAACTCCAAAATACTATCATAGTGATATATAACTAATGAGAAACCCCTTTTCTCTCTCATTAGGCCCTCTTAGGTACACCCGGCCCCATTCCAATAAACAGTAACGAATTCTACCAGAACTTTCTTTGTGATTTCTGGTCTCCTAATCCTTCTTTAGAAAAAATAGATTTATATTAACTATTTATTTGAATATTCTAAGTGTTGTATAGTTTCACAAAACTCATTTATGAAGACCCATTCATCACCCTATTTTGGGGATATATATGTTTTTAAAATATTCCCTCCCTAGAACATTTTGATAAGAAAATACATTTTAAGAGAACATTCCAATTTTTTACCCAATTTCAAGTGCACTTTATCCTATGTTTTGAGCCACCATTTTCTTCATAAAATTGTTATTTATATTATATATCATTTTTCATTCAATTATTATTTTATATAAAATATTTTTCTCTTTTATATTTTAAAATATCTATTGTATTTTCCTTAAAAGAGAATAAAAATATTTAATTCAAATTTTTCTCATATAAATTTTTAATGTAGTCACTTATATTTGACACCACTTACTATGTTATATTCTTATTTTACCTTATTAATGTCCATGTATGTTCTAATAAATTTCTTTCATAGACACTTTCATTATACTTTCATTGGTTATTCATTACATCAAGATTATGGTATCCAATTCTTTCCATGGGTACCTTTATGTTTATGAATGGTAGACACTACAACAGAATCTCCATTTAGCGGAAGTTTTTTTTTTGCGTTTAGAGGTGGTTTATACCACCGATATATTTTTCAGGAGCGGTTTTCAGAAAACGCCACCTAATAGGGCATCACCAATCTATTAGCGGTGGTTATTTGCGTTTAGCGGCTGTTTCAGGAAAGCGTCTTAGCTGCCTGATTTCGCGGAAGTTTTACGGGCCCTAGATATCACTTTATTAGCGGTGGTTATAACCACCATTAATAAACTAAAATTCCAGTGGCCGTAAAACAACCGCTAAAGTCATGGGAACCACTGCGGAATGAGGCAGCCACGATGCTCCTTTATAGCGGTGGTTATAACCGCCGCTAAACAGAATTTTAATTTTACATTTAGCGGTTGTTTTCACCGTATAGCGGCGGTTTACACTGCCCCCAATATACATTTCGCAAAGGTTAAAACCGCCGCGAAAAGCTGGGAAGAATAAAAAAAATAATTCTTTGCTTCTACTGCACCACTTCCCTGAAAAACAAATAAAACCAGAAATATAAACCAACTGAGAAAAACCTGAGAAACAACAGCCAATATGGGGATCAATAAAAAGGAATCAAATATCATATCGACCAACCAGGTCACTACTCCTCCTGTATAGGAGGAAAAAGTCATCAGCCCCACAAAAAAATGTTCCAACATAGACCCACATAACCTTCCATGAACGTTAATTATCTGTTTATGAAGGCTCAAATGATTCCTTTGTCAGTAAAAACACACACTAGAAAATATATATGATTTGAATCTTATATGCCAAATATGATTCATGAGAGTCCACTTTATTTCCCATAAAAATCATATCTATTCCACTGTACAACCCCTCTGATACATGGATAAAAATCATTAAAACAATATCATTAAGGAAGGTCGCAATTTGAAAAACGA
Source organism: Viscum album (assembly GCA_963277665.1). NCBI lineage: Eukaryota > Viridiplantae > Streptophyta > Magnoliopsida > Santalales > Viscaceae > Viscum > Viscum album. The sequence continues at coordinate 1,390,586,095 of OY728150.1, read as the reverse complement.
ACTACGGCATAACGTCACCCAAGGAAGAACCATTATAAATAGACTTCTAGGTCCTTGTGTCATGATAGAGGCAGACACACCATAAATAACCAACAGGAAGAACAGTAGATTCATCCTTTGAACACCATTTCATATCAAGAAACTACCACTCTATGAAGTTACCCTACATAAAACTTCATCATCTTTTTTATTTTATTTTAGAAACTTTGATCTCTTACAACTTCATGTAAATTATCCTCCAAAACTCTCAAATCTGTTCACCACTTGAGGGTGGTATTCAGCTACAAGTTTTTATTTTGTCACTAAACTGTTATATTTGTTTAACATTTGTTTAAACTCATCCTCTAATCCTCGTTATATCTCCATGATTTATATCTCTTGTCTGAAAAAATTCTAAATTTTCTTTTAATATCAAAACCTCTTTCACATATAGCTTCATTTAATTATAGATTTTTATTGAGCGAATTTACAACAAAGAAATTGTTTATAAATAAATCATTTAAACCTAATGATCTAGAACCTAATATAAGAAATAATAACTCAAGTTAATAACTCCATTGATATCCATCAAGCTATGTTCTTCCATATCCTAAATTGGATACAACTTTATATATTCTAATGTCACTTTTTATCAACATATTTTGATTGATAGCATTGAATACTTTATATAATTCTTTTACACCACTTGAATTTAAAATCTTACTCTATACCACATCAACTCTTTCATTACTATTTATAATTTCACATTTAACAAGAAATGAACCATTTTGTTCAACACCTCAACAGTGGGCCTCACCAAAGTGTCCACAACACTATCCCTTTGATCACTATGAAATGTCTCAATTTGTTCAACCCATCAACAATGGGTTTAACTCCTAGTCATCCAAAATCTCGACTAACAATTCAAACACAGACCTAAATGGAATGATGTGTACCACACTCGATATATGAAGACATAAAAAGAAAGATAAAATATCAATAAAATGCATAAAAAGAATCATGAGAAGTAAAGGAAATTTTTGGAAATGAAAATGTGTGGTGGAAACTATGTGCCACAAATGTTACATATACAAACCAACTGTTTCCGTTTTCATTCAACGCATCAACAATACAACTACTTAGGGTCCGATGCTGTATCGTCACCCTCTCAACCTTCATTTCCACATTGTGTTGTCACCTGTAAGAACAATATATTTAAAATTAAATATAGTTGCATATTTATATAAAAACATAAATCCCATGAATGTTAGAAAACTAAATGATTTTGATTTTCTGTGATTTACCTGCATACAACCAATCAATTCACTCCCACTGAGGGAATATTTGCTCATCTACTGATGTATTTTAGTCAACTCTTTCTGCAATGCAGATATCTGATCCCCCTGTTGGTGAACTGTGTTTCATAACGAAAAAATCTCTTTCTTAGAATCTCCAGGTATGGGATGACTAAAGTTAGGAGTAGATGCAGCAGCTATCCCCAATGACCTGCTAAAAACCTCAGATGGCACGGGTCCCAAACCCATCCCGTGCAATCTCCTAGGATGCACCTTCCCATATACTTTACCGACCGGGTCATCCTGGGAGACAGAGTAGGAATGCACAGGATTGGCATCCCATAGTTATTTAATTTTTACCTATAGATAAAATATCAATATATATTAACATAGTGAATACAAAATAATAAGTTATTATGATAAAATATTTACATCAAACACCGACATCTTTAGCAGGCTCATTAACAAAACATCCATCTGATTTCCTGTGAACATCCAACCACAGTTTAGTTCGGGATGCTTCATGGCATATACTCTCTGACTTCATTAATCAAAGATAAATCAACAATTCAATATATTAAATAGATAATATTGTCTTAATAATATTTAGACTAATTAAAAGATTACCAATGTCGTTCTACTTCTAGAATATTTTTTGAGCCCACAGTGTGCGGGATGACTTGCCTCGCTCGGTTTGACACATTCTGTCTTGATAGATCCTTAAAAAAATAAAATGCAATTTAATTATGATGTATGGATTATCATGTATTTTTCATATACGTGTACAAATGTAAAATTTGGATAATATAATATTATATCTATTTCAATACCATCCACTTCTGATCCCGATTCCTGTCAACAAACAGTTTCCACTGCTCTTTTGGTACCCAACTGGGTGGCTTCTCATACATTTACAGAGCGGTCAACGAAGCATCATTGACATCACACCAAAATCTCCATTTATAATCTTTCCACATCTTACCTATATTTTTCAACGTCCACTTCTGTGCTATCACATCAGCAACGGTAAAGTGGAAGAACATCTGTATAACGAAATTCGTTTTGAACATATTAGTAACAGGACATTAAATTATACGATAATGCAATAAATTTACCTTGATTTGAGAATCAAACACTTTATTTTTCCAGCTTGGAGGCATATGTCTCCAATCGTCATATTAAATGGGAAGGGAAATGGGCTCTGCTACCAGCTCACCTAAAATCTGGCCAAGTAACCCCACAACATCATCCGTAGGGACACTGTAAAAATAAAATGGAACAACAATCTTCTTGCCATTCAGATTCCAAAAATCTGAACTTTTTATGTTTTTCTCCATGGTTTCATTTTTTCATCTTCAATGAGCAAACAATTAGTATAAAAAAAGGAAATAAATTTATTTAATTAAAATTTGTACCTATGACAGTGACACTCTAGTATGTTCAGGATGAACTGGAATGGGTGTGTCGCTGCCCCACTGCTGAGGCTCCTGAAGGGGGAGTCGATGACTCAGCCTCTACTGGGAAATCCACAGATGGTGTGAGAGATGGTGTAGGGGGAGATGGTGCAGGGGTGTCGGCAGCTGGTGCCTCAGATGTCGTGGGGAGGGAGCCATATAGAACATCATCTGTTGTAGAACTGGATGAAATAATGTACCTCTTCTTCCTGGAAATTCCTGTCATTTAATCAAATAAAATTAAGTTCAGAATATATATTTCAAAAAAATGATGCAAAAAAAAATTAAAAATGATAATAGATGGAGTACTAACAGACAAAATATATATAACAATGATAATGGATATGCCTTTTCATCATGTTGTGGTTCATCCTGCCTCTACTCCATGCACATTGGATTCTCTTCATTCCCACAATTAATTTTTTTCATACATGATAAAACTAAGGAATGTACAACCATCGATTTCCATGAATATTTAGCTTCCATTCACATGTCCCTAGTGAAAACATCCAAAATGGATGTTATGGCCAAAGAAAGTAGAGATGTACCATGGTCTGGGTGATGAACATCACCAATGAAATTATCATTCTAATAATTGATGACCCCTATGTTTGGAGAATATATACCAAACCTTTAAAGGTTATTGACATACTCCCATACTGATCTGTCACCAATATAAAGTCTCATTAGCTCAGTCTATTTCTCTACATTCATTCCCTTAGGAAATAAAAATTAAAAAATTAATCTTGATGAGATTCCAATTCATACATTCATGAATTTAAGAAGGTACCACTGACTCCCACAAGACTCTTCTAAAAATATAAATCCATTTCAAAAAAATTCTCACCGACAAAGTATCAGGTTCCCTATTATAATTGAGGATCACCTCAATTTGTTCCAACTACCTAACTTCTTTCAAGGACCTTTGAAAAACTCTTAATGAAGGATGATAGTGATTCTGGAATCCTATTATGGTGTTCCAGATTGAAAATGATTTAACATCAACAAATCAACACGTTTTCTTTGTTGGAATAAGAACTAAATAATCCTTTTTGAAAATTACTGTGGACAATAATAACATCTAAATGAACTATATCAATTAAATAATGAAAATAAAGCCTAATTATTCTATATGATAGTAAGAATAAAATACAAAAAAAATTATAAATTAAACAAGGAACACACTAATGAAACCAAAATTAAATTTCTTTTCAAACAACCATTTTCTATAAGTAATTATGAAATACCACCTCCAATAATTGTGAACCTCATTTGGAAAATACAGATTGGAGAGGAGTTGAAACAGGATAATAGGGGGGTAAATTGTGATTTAAATGATTTGGCTTTGTGGGATGGGTGTCTAGGCACAAACCATGATTACATTTTTGAAACCTGAGAACATGTATATGAAATAGGATAATAGGGGGATAAAAGAGTGATCTCTAAAAATATCCAAAACTAGAATCAAATGACACACATGATTCTCCTCGGTTTAATATTAAACCAATATGTCATACTCAAATACCACTAAAATAAATCAGGATAATCATGGAATATAATTTTGTTCAACACTATAAAAATTATGGGGTCATTTGTTAGACCGAAAGGCAAAAAAATATACTTTTAATGTCCATTCCTACTCTGGAAGAAAATCTCTAATATATCAAACTCTATTATTCTTAGCTAGTGAAAACCAAAATGGTGATAAATATTTGTGAACCAGTTATTCACTTTCAACCGATCAAACATATCACCAGTCTAAGGTAATAGAAACTTGTTCTTTTCTATGACTCGATTCATCTATTGGTAATCATTACAAAGCTAAAGGGTTCCGTAATATTAATTCACAAAAAACAAAGCCATTTCCCAATATTAAAGGCTTGGGAGAATAAATTATCACTAATTTGATGTCTAATTTAATTTCATAAAAATCCTATAAAAATTATTTGGATAATTTTTGTTCATTAAAATAATGAGAAATGGATTGCTTACATCGTATCATGGTTACATTAGCGATATCGAACAAAAGCACCGTTATATTATGATGATTCCACCATACTCATGTGTAATATTGTCAATAAACCTAATAAAAGTACCATAATCATATATAAATGAATGTTAATCCAAATGGAATGAAGAATATGAGGGATATAACCTAGAATCTCTATACACAAAATTCCACACAGAACATCCAAGATCAAGGGGAGTTATAGGAGGGATGAGTATAAGGATGACGAGCCAAATAGCCTCCCCCATTTGGTTTGTTTAACCAAGAGTCCAAGGGTATAACCCTGAAATTATGGTTCTATTCCTCCTTTTGAAATTTTTTTTTATCACATTCATGATGTGACCATGATGGTAACATCATGACCATCCCCCATGTAGTGGGCATAGCACCCCTGCTTATCTACATTATGATGAAATATTTCCATTATGGTGTGAAAAGTTTTATAATTTTCACCCAAATAATTTTTAATGTTCATGTACATTACGTGACTACTCCCCATCTTAGTGCATCCATTTTATAGGTTTATTCCCTTTTTCCAAAAATCTACATACCCATTGTACCATGATGTTATTGGCCATGACATGTCATCATCATGGTATCTTGGACATTAAACTACCTAAACACGATTATAGAGTTACTTCAGAATTTTTCTAAGACCTCCCTTGGTAAAATGGGTTATCCCCCTACCTAGATACCATCATGACATTACTTGAGTGTCGTATTTTAACTAACACCATAACTAAAATTCAGAAATAGGTTCACCCTATACCTACTCCAACATCCACCCAAGAACATGATGCTCTTACTAGGCCATAATTAATATCCAAAAACATCTCCATGAGATAAGTTAACTCTTATAATTACAATATGAATCCTAGTTCTCCAAAAAAACACTTCTCCAGAGTCAAAAATTAACATTTCCACTAAAAATTAACACACATAATGGTGTATATCATTACATAATGAATAAATAAATATCAATTTTTCATGTATCTCCCTTTACATGTATTAGTAAAAATTCCATGTTCATTAAGTATCTTCTTGGAACACCTTATTCCATATCCCCTATGGTGAATAATGAATGGAAAACAACAATGAATGATATAAAAATACTTTAACACATAACTTCAACATATTTTTTCCATCCCCAAACTCCACCGATCACATATTACATTGTGGAAATTAATAAAAGGAAGGTAAAATAGTTTTTATATATTAATAAATGAGGTAAATAAATGTAGATAATATTGAGGATCACCAAATAAGACTCCTCTCATCCCACTATCTCAACATGAAATTAAATTAAAACATATAAATGAATAACAGATATTGGGACACCCTTTCCTCACCTAAGATCAATTCCATACGTTATTTCTTAATAATTATAGAGTTCATAGATCATGATAACAAATTTTAAAATATATATAATAAACATAAATAAAAAATTATAGTTAACTTATTTTCTATGTTAATCCCCTGCTGGGGAACTTATTATACAATGGGTATCCCAATATATTTACACACTCTATCCCAATTTCTTACTAGATAAGACTAAATAACAAAGGAATAAATTTCCATGATATAAAATATTCATTCCCTATAAATTAATTCTATGTGGCCTCCTTATTGATTATTTACACAATTTTGTTAGTCAGTAGGTATGGGGAATATTTGGTGTTCCCCATAGTACACGAAAGTATTGAATGTGGTCTCCTTCTTAATTTATGGCCATTATTAATTAAAACACCACCTAAATTGAATAATAATCATGGAATATTTTAGATTATTGAATGTTGTGATAGCATTTCCTTGGTAATGTATACATATAGTGGCTGATGAGGATACATGAAGGTAAACTTTTAATATCAATAATGGGATTGAGACAACATTGGTAGGTTGAAATAGTTTTAAAAAATTGTGATGTTTAACTTGGTTGTTTATCTATCTTGACATTACATCTTGAGACTATTTTGATGATGAAAAATTCTTCATATTATATCACTATGTAATTAGAAATTATCATGAAATAGAACATCACAATGATGATAAAAATATGTAAAAAATGCATCTTGTGTTGGAGACTAGGGTATCATTAGAGGATTGACATATCCTTTGTTTTACCATAACATTGAATTGGTTATTTGAAACCCTTTTAAGGAATAACGTGCTATGTAAGAATGTCAAACCTTATGGTTTCGTATAGGTCTTTGGGGAAGCAGGGTTTTCAGGGTCGCGGGGTCGCCGAAGTTGTGGGGGTTTGGGGTCACTGAGGTCTCGGGGTCACCGGGGTTGTGGGGTCAACGGGTCGCCGGGGTCGCGGGGGGCCGGGGTCGGGGGGAAGCGGGGGGTCGGGGGAATCTGGGTGAGGAGGGTGGGGAAGGGGAAGGGTAGGGATGTTAAAAAAACAATGTTTAGCGGTGGTTCTTAGAACCGCTGCTAAACAGAGGTTATCATGTAGTGAGATTATGTATGATTATTTATGTCGAAGGAATATTCATGAAAATGTTTAGACGGGAGAACCCATATATAACTTCAATGCATTTGGTAATGTGAGGTCTCATGTGATTCGATGTGAAACAAGATTGTTGATTATCCTTGACCCGTACTATGATGGGAAATGGGGTTGGTGGTTTTCCTTGACCCGTACTAAGATGTGAAACAAGACTAGAGGTTAGCCATGAACCGTACTAAAATAGGAAATAGGATCCGCAGTTAGCCTTGACCAGTACTAAAGAAATGTTTTATGATTCTTCCACATTTATATGATTCCATGTTTTTATAATCCCATGCTTATATGAATGATTTCATATGTTACATGATTTGGATATCATTATGTTATGCCTCTTAAATATTTTTCCTAAAATTTATCCTTATATTCATTCCGATAATAGGAATTTTAAGACATCACATTGTTCATGTGATCCCTTGTGTACTCTATGATGATGTAAGTGCTCCAAGTTAGGTGCTCTTTTTGAAGATTAAATAAAGAAGTGTTTCTATCCCCATGTTTTATGTTATATGTAACTAGTCTTCCAAAACAAAAGACATAAGGACCCTCAGTATGTTCTATGATGTAAAATCATTTATAAAATCATGTAATATTTAGTGAAAATTTCTAGGGTCACTACAATCAAGCTTACATTATCTACTAATCTAGCATATATTTGTTTCATAGTAGATACATAGGATAATATCATACATCCTTATATTTTGTTCATATGTTGGAATGTGTAAATCATGGGATAGGTTATCCTAAAATGAATAATATAAAACAATTAATTAATATTGATGTCTTAAATATTCCAGGTTTAGGATCTCTAACTGTTCTTTCTTTTGTATGTATGGCACAAAGTCAATGTCCACATCTGGTTCACAAAAAATATATCTAGTAGGTTTTTCCATAAGATCGCCACATCATAGAGGTTGATGATGTTGAATCATGCTGGATGGAACATTGAGATTTTTAGTACTAGAATCTACAAAAGGACAATGGTTCTCTTTTTGATGTACTAACAGAAAACTAGTTGGAGGAGGGTGAGATAACATTCATCTTGATCCTTTCTCAGAAGGAGTACTGGGTATCATTGGTTGTAACGATACATTATGGGGTAGTGAGAAAATGGTGGTTTTTTCTCTTTAGGTATCACGATAAGTCAACAGTCTCATGGGAGAAGTCTTGAGATCGGTTCAGAGATGAGTTTCATTCTTCGATAGATAACATGGACAATCATCAGAAGCTACCTACCCTTTTTCCAGGATGCTCCAGTGTGTGGGAGTTTGAGACCATTTTAGGACCCTTCTATGATATGATTCAGACCTGTTTCCCAAGAAGGAGGATATATAGAGGAATTTTGAGGTGGCTTTATATCCCGAGATTAAATTCCTGGTGTAATCATTTATACTGATGACATATCTAGAGGTTCTGGAAAGAAAGAAAGTTATCGAAAGGATGTCATCAATAACCGTATCATCTTGATAGGGGAGTTTCCAATATTACTCATATAGTAGATGTATGTTTGGAGGTTCCCAGTTTTTAGGGAAGAAGGGTTTTTATTTTTCCAGTGGTAGGTCTCAGCCCCCAGTGTCTCATTTATCTATGGGGAAATGACTCTCAATCCAATGATATAAGATCATGAAATAGTTTTTCATGTTAAGGATGAGCTCATCAGTGGCATGATTTCATAACCTTTCAAAGAACATAGCTTGTTCAATGTGTTTTTCTATAGGTTCCTCCATTATGGCAGTTATATCCAATGCATGAACAACATGTTTCAATAGCAATAGATTACCATAGAGACGATTGGGTAGGTAGAGGATAGCCACGAGATGCACCATGTCTTCTAAGAGCAGATAAAATCCATGGAGGTGTTCATCAGCTAGATCAGGGAGATCATAGGGATGGTCATGGTCAGCTTTATTCGTTAGAATTTCTAGTGTGAGGTGAGAAAGATGTTTTTTGAGGTACCCTTTTCTTTTTTTTCATATTTGGTATATGCCTTGTTTGCTTCAGGAGTGACTCTCTCATTCATCTAACCTATTATTTTCCATGATTTGGGAATTGATGTATAGAGTCTCTTTGTTCCCTTAACATTGACTACACCAGTTAGAGTTCAAGATGACTTGTTTGAAGAATGTATAGACATACATCTAGTGTTGGGGTAGCACCACTCTTGGCAATATTTACTAAGTTTACGAATACAACCATATGTTTTCATCCACAGCATGGATTGGTTGTACTCATTGTAGGCTAACATGGATTTCTTCCAGAGGAAGGTGGTGTTCTTTGATTATGATGGAGATCCAATAGTGTTTGTTAGTGAGACATACAATCGAATATGTAAGAGGCGTGTTCCATCCTTGTCATCATTGATAAATGAGTTGATGTTGTGTTCATGAGGGGTTTGGTAGTTGGAGTTTCTCAAGGTCATGGATAAGTACCTGAATTATTTTCTATATGATTTTTTAGCTTTATCCCCCTAATATGAGATTGAGTTTAGGATCGAACTATAGAAATACATGTCTCCTATCTCAAGGTAACTATATAGGATGTCACCTTCTATGCTACTATAGCTGCATATATATCTCGATGGACTATTACAGTACGACTTTGTATGACAGGGTCTGTCACTGTGGGTGCATTAGTTTTGTCTATGAAGAAGGATGATCCCATATTGTAGTTAGGCGTTGATTATCATCACTTAAACAAAGTTAGAGTGAAGAACCACTCTCATATTCAACATATTGATGATTTATTCGGTCAACTGAAGGGGGAAAGTTGGTTCTTGAAGATTTATTTGATGTTATGATATCATCATATGCGATTGAAGGATGAGGATATCCCAAATAATTCTTTCCATTGTCTCCTAAATCATTATGAGTTAATTGTGATGTCGTTCAGTGTAATTCTATGTTCTTTGAGTTCCTGGATAAGTTTTGGGTGGTTTTAATCAATGACAAACTTTTGTAATCTATGTATTAGGAGGTTTATACATAGCATTTGTGTACTATTTTGGGTGTTCATTATCAATAGAAACTATTTGGGATGTTGTCAAAGTGTGATTAATGGGATTGAGATGTCCATTTCATGGAGCATGTTGTATCCCTACCGGGTGTATCCCTGGATAAATCAATTTTAGAAGCAGTTGTGTCTAGGGAATCCCCCATGATAGTGATAGAAGTTTAATGATCCATTGGTCTCAGAATTGATTACAGGAGTTTCATAGACAATTTCTCATGGGATTTGAATCCTCTAACAATGTTGACTAGAAATGATAATGTGTTTGTGTGGACTAACCAGTTTCTTGAAAGTTTTGTGTATATGAAGGGTAAGATTTTCAGTTCTTCAGCTCGTTGCCTTCTAGAAGAAGGTGTTGAGTTCTAGGTTTTCTATAATTCATTGTGTATGGTGTTGGGGTATGATCGCATGAAGTAGATATTGGTGGTTTCCATTGGGTCATTGAATTTTCCTCTCCATGAACGTAACCTTGACACCCACGATCTTGAGTTGGTAGCACTTTTGTTTTCCCCAGATTTTTTGGATACATTACCTCATCAACATGCATTTTGTGGGCCTTGTTGATCATAAGATTGTAACACATGTTTTCTCCCTATTTGAGTTGAACCTGTGAAAACATCGACAGAGGGTGTTTTTAAATAATTATGACATTGAAATTTCATATATTCATTGATATGGGAATGTTTTGGTTGATGCGTTGAGTCATAAGTCTTATAGTGATTCATTATGTGAATCATGTGATTATAGTATAGTAATGGAAGAACTATGAGAATTATATATGGATATGAGAGATCTTAGAGGAATGGGTGTTTATCATATGAAGGTATATTCATATCAGGTGCAGAATGTAGAAGAGTTCTTGTGGGGGGGGGGATCTTGAGGCATATGTTGGGAGAGACCATGTTGATTGTGGTGAAGCCCCTAAATGTTTGTATATGTATGAACAACACTGAGTGTTGTTTCAGGGTATGATTTTTGTTCCTTTATTTATGTGTGAGATGGTTCTCGGTGAGTTCCAGAGTTTTCCCATAGTGTACATCCTAGAAGGATGAAGAAGTTACATTATATGAGAGGACATTTTTTGTTTCCTAGGTGGATGTGTGCAGTTGTAGAGTTTGTTTCTTGATTCTTGGTATACCAAAAAGGGAATTTCAAGCACCATGTTACTAGTGGTTTGGTCTAATCGTTATATGTTTCTCAGTGGAAGTGGGAGGACATATTGATAGACATTATTACTTGTTTCTTAGTGCTCGGGTTTTCTAGGAGACTATATGGGTAGTATTGGATTGTTTGAAGAATTATTCCCACTTAATAGTTATCAATAATTTGAGCATAGTGGAGGTTTTTTCAAGGTAGTATATTGAAGAGGTGGTGAGAATCTATGTAGTTCTGATAATGATCATTTCTGATTGGGTTCAATTTTTACCTCTATGATGATGAGATGTATCCATTATTCATTTGGTTGTTAGCTATGCCTTAGCACTGATTTTCATCCACAGAAGGATGGTCAAGAATAACATAACACCATATCTCTTGAAGAAATAGTGTTCTCTTGTGTACTAGATTTTGGAGTTTGTGTATGAGACAATTGTACATGGTATATTTCTCTTATAATAACAGTTTCCATTCCATCATAGGTATTATGTTATTTGAATCGTTTTAGGGACAACTGATTTTTTCTCTCTTTTTCTTGACTAGGGTCCGAGAGTCAACAATTCCCAATATGAAACTAGTATAGAATATGACCGAGATATTTAAGGTGATTCTAGAGTATATAAATGCAGAACATGATAATTATAAGTCTTATGATGATCATAAGATGAGAACTATGTAGTTTGAAATTGGTTGTCATGTGTTTATAAATTTGAATACCCGTCACAGGATACAAATTTTTATTCGAGGGAGTAAGTTTAATCCCTAATTTTTTGGGCCTTTTGAGGTGTTATATCATGTTAGAGTTGTGGTGTATTCCGTATAATTTCCACAACAGATGATCTGAAAAAATGATTTTTTTCAGGTGTACAAGTCTCATCACACACTTTATTGTGAATCTCACATCATTTATTGAGACTATATCAATGTTGAAAATGATGTAACCTTTTAAGAGAGGATTGTAGTTATATAGGACCACTGATATATTGTGTTTTGTGGGTATATTATATGCTTAGTTAATATCTTGTGGTTTCATAGTGGTATGGAGGAGAGTACATGGAAATGTGAGTCATAGATACATCCTTAGTAACAAAAACTATTTGATGTTCTTCACTTCTATTGTAATGAATTTTGTTTTGTGGTTGTAAACCCATTACTATAAATGAGATGATTGCCCCTTGTTTCTTATGGAGTCTTACTCTCATTTGAGTGGTATCATCCCTAGGAGAGTGTTTAGGATATGGTTTTTGTTTCCTTATGGTTTCATATCACTCCATTGATGTAACAGTTGAGCACATGTGTTGGTGAGATTTTCGAGAGGTATATGATAGGGTAATGTTCAGGCGATCCCTTTTCTCTATTTCCTATCATGGTAGGATTTGGATTCATGTAGATAATAATGTTTTTAGAGGTTTCTGATGTAATGGCATGGACCTATCTGGTCCATTCCATTTTTGAATTATATTGATTGAGGTCTTATGATAGGTCAAGATAACTGATTTCATAAATTTTGAAAACATTTTCTGTTTTCATGTTTCCCAATGGTATCTCTCTCCAATGGTAGCTCACTGAACGATGACTCGCAATGGTGACTCTTGACTGTAGCTCACAATAGAGACTCATGAACAATGACTTCCAATGGTGACGTAGGGCTGTAGCTCACAATGGCGACTCCTAAATGGTGGATTACAATAGTGACTCCTGACGGTGTCTCACAATTTTGACTCACATAATGGTGACTTGTTAAATAGTGACTCACCATATGGTTACTCACTAAATGGTGACATGACCAATGGTGACTCGTCAAATGGTGAGTCATTGAACGGTCACTCATCTAATTGTGAATCATCTAATGATGTCTCATCAAATGGTTACTGATCGAAAATGCCTCAACCAATGGTGAATTTCCAACAATGAGTCGTGAGAAGTTTTTCCTATTTTCTAAAGTTTCTCTAGCTTACGTTATATTTGACATAAAACTCTTTTAAGGCCATTGTTAAAGGGATTTAAAGAGATTCAATGTCCATAACTCCTTTCTTAATTTTCCTACAGTTTTAGGTTCCCTTAGTTAGTTAAACACAAAAAGATGATGTGATACTCCTTTAATGTAATATATAATATGTATCTTAAACCACTAATCTGTTTATATTTTAAAAAATTTCTAGATGTAGTCATTTATCATTATTTCTTCTTGTTTCACTAGGTATATATTGTCCATAATTCTTCCTCCCGTAGTATTTTTCAATCAAACTCCACTCCAAAAACCATGTTTCCTTAGAGTTTCTTACTACATGACCACACCCTAGTTTTCTACAACCATGATGTGTTGATCAATATTTTATATAGGGTAATTTAGATATCCATTTTTATAGGTTATTTTTTTCCTCATGTTTCCCCTTTCCATGTGATGGAATGTGATATGCTTCTTTCTAATATATCTTACTCATTTTTATGCTTCTTTCTAATATATCGTACTCAGTTTTTTGTTGGTGTGGTGGTATCGCGGTATCCTCTGGTGGATGTAGTAAATGAAGGATAGGTGATCATGATCTATTATGTGTGATAAATCTCATTGAAAGAACTTTGGATACCATTTTAGTTAGAGGATTCATTCTTCACTATTTTTATTTTTATTCTATATTAGTGTAATCATGATATATCCTATTGTATCACAATGGATTAACATACATAATATTTGGACCAGAAAAAATAATAGGAGGAAACATATTTGCTATGTTATTGCATATTTAATTGATAGATAATGTGATATCTTTGATTTTATAGTTTATCATGATGTTATTGATGTAAATTTTTAAGGAACATAATTCTAGAGTTAGTTTTTAATCAATTGTATAATGGTTTAATTGAGGATGTTTAACGAAACTCATTACTGTTTTAATTTGATGTTAATAAAATTGATTCATATATACATGTTTAAATGAACTGGTTGATGAACATGAAGCATGTTGATTACTGTTAATAAACATAGTAATGTAATGTTAAACTAATTGATTAATTAATATGTAATATCTTTAGAAGCCTATTTATTAGGTTTACCACAGTGGGAACCTGAATAATAAATCGATTAATTCAAGATAGAAGAAGAACTGTTTTTTTGAATAAAATGTAAAAATATTGTAGAGCATGAGTTTCTCGCTTGTTGTAATTTCCATGTGCCTTGTTTGTAAGATCCATGATATCTCATTTTGTGTAATGGGAGAATGTCTTGTTTAAGGGATGAGATTCTACAGTTAGGATTCTTCATTATACTTGTGATGTGATCTGTATATGAGACTTGTGGTTATGGGGGTCGGGAGGCCCAGATAAGACGTTATCCATGGATGGATGTGCCTGGAGGGATATTGTGGTATGTGGGAGAAATGAGTCCTACCGGTTGTCGAAGAAGATTTTGCCTAGAGTGGTGAGATGAATCAGTTTATCCATGTGGTTTCCATGTAGGGAACCATAGATAATGGATAATGGAATAGGTTAAAGTCGGGCTTACACATTGATATGAAAGTGGATTCTTGTTGATTATATTGGTTGTTTATCTTCATTACATTTCCCACATCATGAGGGAGATTTTTTTCCTACTCTCATTCCAAAATATGAAAAGACATGATGGTTGTTCCATCTTATTTCAGTTTTTAGCTTCTTAAGAATGGATTGGTCTATTATTATACTATAGGTGGTGATGAATTCATGGGTAGCTCATCATCCCACCATGTTGATCCCCTTACGCATGGTAGCATATAATGTATTTATAGAATACCTAGAAATATAGAAATGTGGAATGTGGTAATGTTGTTAATAAATGAATTAATGATTAACCCATAGAGATGGAGTTTTCTATGATGAAATGTTGAGGTAATATTTCTAAGAAGCTGTGGACTATGTTTGGTTATGCCTGGGGGGTATGGATCATGGTTGGAATGATAATTCAATATAACGTGTAACTGATAATGGTTAATAAATCATTATATAATTAATTAACATACTGTGTTACTAATAAAAAGTGATAAGTAACATAATGTAGATAATTAAATTGTTATGTGCTTATAGGATATCTAGTTTTACAAGTGGAAGCCAGGAATATAAGTGATGTTGGCTACAATTGAGTATAAGACAAGGTTATTTACATTGTGTGGTTATGTGAATTATTATATCCTATAGTTTTGGGGATTCTATATGATACTCTACCCTATTGGTAAGGTCAACTAACACCTTGGGGATTATGATCCCTATGGGTGTTTTCCACAGATTTCGGTCGGAGGACGGATTGATGAATATCCCCATTATCCCCACTCTCTTCTCTTGGTAGTTACTTGTGATGGTATGAACTAAATTTAGTTTTAAACATACATGTGTGAAGAGATGTTTTGTGGATTTAATTTATATAAAAAACATATATTTGGGCTATATCATCCAACATACTACTATAGGTACGATGTGTGTATGATGTGATGGCATGAAGAACCATACTCAGTGTTTGGGATGTCATGGCTTGATGTATAATAACCAACATATGATAATATTTATACGATCTTTTATGGCTCCCAAAAACATCAATTTTACTTTTGGTTATATAGACATGGTTGTTTCGTTGAACGAGGTTCATCTTGTGGTGCATCACCCAGGTATCTTCAGGTTTTCATTTTTTGTGAGAGAGGCTGAGGTCATGCGACATTGGGGAAAATAAGCAAACCTGTGGGGATGTGGTAGTGGGGTACCCTTGATATTATTTATTATATTATATTTTCTTCTATGTAAAACATGGTGAGAGTATCTATGGGGAGGTTGGGAACTTAGAATACCTGTTTAGGTGATGAGTTATTATCACATGTTATTCAATTTGATTTTACATGATTTCTTTACTTTTTTTATGGGAGGATCATGAGAGGATTCTACATAAAATACTATTATAGTCTAACAATATATATAATTTTTTTTCAAGTCAGTTGGAGAAGGATTGATATCAGGTTGGTTACTACTTTTATGGGGTTTTTCTAGATCTTTTCAGGCTTCATCATTACTACTGTTTTATAAGGTTTTGGTACTTGTGTTTTTCCATTTCATTTGTAGTAGTTATTTGATGAAATTATATATGTTAACTTTGGTTTCTAATACTTTATAGACTAAAGAGGTTTTGGTTGGTTTCTATCTTATCTCTCTCTTTCACACATGTTCTCTTAGAAATAAATGACTCTCATCTATGTGTTTTCCATACCATTGGTCCTAGTTTCCAACCTCGTCCTACTAATGGCGGGACTCAACTGTCAATATCTCTCTTCTACCTTTTTTGGCCTAGGAGAAGTACAGATTTTGGAGAGGGGATCTTGACACCCAAATCAATGGATTATGAAGATAAATTAGAATAAATTAGTTACATATATGATATAATTATTTCTCTTAGAATGGTAATTTTTGGTGATTAAATTTACAATTTTCATTTATTGATATTATAATTAATCTATTATAAAATTTATTCTCAAATAATCATAATAATTCCTCAAAAATAAATTATCATCCCTAAAATTATATTTAGAACCATAACAAAATGTTGGTGTTGAAAAATTATTACATCCTTAATGGAGGTGGTAGTATAAACACACCACATATGATAATTTTATTTTATTTACGTATTGGGATGAATGTAAAAATTTTATTTCATAAAAATAATATTATATGTGTATAACAATGACAAAATATTAATAATATTACCATTTATGTTAATATTTATTTGATGTAATGAAAAAAAAGAAATATACATGAGATAAAATGATAAGAATATTTTATCATACTCTTCGAGATAACACCATGATCCCACATAGATGTTATTTTGGTGATAAAATAACCTCTAAAATGAATAAAATATGGTTTTTGAGGTATTTGAGGGTATTTTGGTTGAGAAAAAAGGTTTTATTGGCTTTAGATATGTGGGGCAGTAAACTGATCCTATTATAAGTGATTGTGGATTTATTTTTATTGAATATTCATTACATTACATAAAGGGCATGTCACATTTTGAGATAAGTGGACTCCTTAGAAATAGTTAATGAATATGGGATTATTCATCACATACCCACCTATATTCATCTAAAATAATGATAATTAATGAATGAGATTCCATATATATTCTATGTTTAATTTAACCTTTTATCATAATTTACCATTTGAAGCATTAAATATTCTTTCTACATGATAATATATATATATGTAAATAAAAATATAATTTTCCCCATTGCCTAAATTCTAAATTTGGAATAGAAATATTAACAATTTTTATAAAATTAAATTTGTCAAATACTTCAACATTAATTCAAAAATAATAAATATATGAAAATAATAATATTATTTAGAAAACTATAACATAGATTCAAAAATAAAAAACATAAGTTCCTTATTTAATCATAATAATTGTATATGTATAATTTTACTTATTTAATATTTATTTTATATGGAATATTTTTTAAATTGTCAATTCGAGCATATATTTTAATACTGACATAATGTTTATTTTATATTTAAAATGGTATATTATGAAATTTACCTAAAAATTTATCATTTCAAAAAAATATTTTTACTTAGTAGTAATATAATTTTTGGCGATGAGGGATGCGACAACTTAGCGATCTCGGCAGGTTTTTTTGGGATCCTGGCGGTGGACTCTTCGGATGAAACTATGATGTCAAGAGGACGTTGCCTGGCGGGATGTGGATACGCCCCACGGTGTGGATGCTCCATGGTCACTGGGAAGGATACATGGTGGTAATGAGTTGGCATTGATGCTTGGGTAAAAACGACACTTGAATGATGAGGATGACCGATGTAAGGTAGTGAACTAAAGTCGACCTTGTCCCGACGGGGATCTGTTGATGGTGACGCACCGAGTGTAGGATGGTTCAGGAAACAGAAGTCCTGGCTGGTGTACTCTTGGAAGATGGATACCGTGAAGGATGGGATGTCGATCGATCTTAGGCGGTGGCACATGGGATGGTTGCATGCTTTCTTGTGTTGATTCAAGATGGTGATGACCTGACATGGACCTGCGTAACAAGTGAATTTGGGATGCGTACAGGGTGGTTGGAAGAGAAGATCTTTGGGTATCTGAAGGGAGACATTTTTGGGCAGACTCCAAGATATTCATGTTCTTTAGAAGGGTATGTTTGTCCTGGATATTACTTTTACTTTTGATGTGTTTTTTGGGGTTTCCATCCATCTTTTCTTGGGTTTTATCTGTTGTATTTGGTGGTTTTTTCAACTTGAATTTTGTGTTTGTGTGTACTTTTATTTTAATTATTCATTTTTTAGGACAAAGTGCAATCGGATCCTATGATTTCATGGTATTTTACTTTTCATCATTATTATAATGTATTAATTATTAGTTGAAATTGTAAATTTTTTTCCATATAATATATATCATTGTGTTTTAGTTCTTTGAGGCATGACAAAAACTTTATTGAATACATTGTTTATTTTATGTAATATTTATATTAAAATATCATGGTTTTACCACAACACCATAATATCTGAGAATTAATTTTTATTGAAAAATATATATTTGATATCATGTAGTGTACAAAATATAGGGACTAAAAAAATAATGATATTATATAAAATTTGGATAATTAGAATATGAATATTTTGACCTAGATGTTGGTTTAATAGGTGTGAATATGAATGAACATATTATTAAATATATGTAAAAGGAATATCCATAATAAAATTAATAATAAACAATTTATTACACAAAATATTTTAATGTAGAAAAAATATTTTTAATGTAAAAGGAAAGTTTTCATAAGAAAACATTAATTATGTATTATATTTTAATCTTCAATGATTATCCTAAAAACTCTTGATTAATGATTCATATGAAATAATTAGATTATTTAACCCATTAAATAATTTATAATTGGTTTAATTATGGTTATTATGTAATTATTGATAATAAAGTCATTTTATTTCTAAAAATTAAAATCTCTTAAAAAATATTCATTCTTCAAAAAATAATTTTATAACTTTTTGTACACGAATATGAAATTATTTTCTTTAAATTTTAGAAAATAAATTTACAAATGTACAAAAATTTTAAAATAAACATATAATAATATTTTTATTATTGGGTTTTAAAATATTATAAAAGGATTTTTTTCTGTAAATAGTGAAATAAATATATATCTTAAAAAAAGTGATTAATTTTAACTAAATACTGTAAATTAAAATTATTATTCTATTTTTTATATTGTTTTCATGTATCATAATAAACATTTTATCTTAGAAAATCTAAATTATTCAATATTGATCAAAAAAATTTCATTTTTGTATAAGAACATTTCACTGTATAAAAATGACATTTTCAAAAAAAAATCAATTAAATTTATGCATTTATGATATAAATTATTTTTACCATATATAGAAATTTAATCATATAAAATAATTAAATATTTGTAATTAGGATTTATAATTGTATTAAAAATATACCCTTTTTTATTTCATTATTAAAAGTAACTTAAGTAAATAATTTTCATAACAGTAAATAAATAATGTGGTAAAAATGATGATATAAGTCCTAAAAATCACTATAACAGTTGAATTGTTTCTTTCATATGGGTAATTGTTGACCAAAACCTTCCAAAATAAGAAATTATTTCAAATTCATTTACAAATTTGTTTTATTATAATGTATATATTATTTTATGAAAAATGTAAATATAATATGTCTATTCATGATTTTAATTTCTACAAAAAAATTCAAAGAGAGAAACAATAGTTAGTGATAGTTATAAATTTCCATTTTGAAGATGGAGATTTAATTTTTGATTTAATTTTATTTTTAATTATTAGATATGATATAATTTCTTTTGAAACATATGCAAAATAATATTGTGCTCGGGAAAAAATGTAAAAAATATTATCAATGATATTAAAAACAATAAAATTAACTTGTTTCATATGAATTGTTGTCTTAAAATAAATAAACATTATTTTGTATTTGTTATTATAGTTAAATATTTTTATATTATGATTACATTTTGGTCAAGTTTTTTTGAAGAAAAATTAATTGGATTTTCCAAAAAAATGACTACAATATTATTTTATGATTTTAATGATTTTAATAAATGATATTAAAATAAATTGATAGAAATATGTCAATTGGGATATACTTTTTTTAATGATTTCAACATTTATAATTATTTAGCCACTTTCTTGCATATAATTTAATTTATAACCCTTATGTTGTGAAAATTGTGACTCCATGATTACGGTTAAAATGTGATAAAAAGGGGGTTAAATAAAAAGTTCAATTTTAAAATGTCAAAAAAAACAAGATAAAATATTTTGGATGCTGATCTTGAGACCATAGACTCATTTAATTTTAATTAAAGAACATTTAATAGATTCTAAATAGAAAAAAACATTAATTGTATTTAAATATTTCATTTAATTGTAATTGTGTCCTCTTCTCAACAATAAATGAGATCCTACTCTCTATCGCTATTTATAAATATCTTCCCTTCTATCTCATAAAAGACATAGACTAATACAATGTAATATTAATTATCAACTATGTTGATGTTTTCATATTCACATATGATAATCATAAAAGTTAATAATGTTTATTCGAATGGAGTATTTCCAAAGAAGACTTATGAATCTGAATCGCTTAATTTAATTAATTTCTACTACTCCAGAAAGAAATTATTCTCTAATCATAATGATAAATTATCATAATTATCATCCCTATTCAAAAATTTCATTATTTTTATGGACCAAGAATGTGTCATCTCCTTCTTTATCAGGTGGTAACTGAGACCATCACTTGTGTTTATGTGTGGACTACCACCTCTATAATGATATGTGTTATTCAAACATAAAAACATTGTAGGGACAAGTGTTATGATTTATTTGAGATATATATGGTATTAATGGATAAATTAGGATGTTGAAAATATAGTTTTTTTATTACAATCATTCCCTTCCACCTATTAAAAAATGATTAAATAGTATGTGTGTATATGTGGACTACCACATCAATAATGTGATGTGTTTCATTTTACATCATTTACTCACAAAGATGGTTATAATGATATTAATATATAATATAATGTTTTCTTATGAAATTATGATTAATTTTAAATGATAATATATTCCTAACCTATTTCACATTCCATTTTTAATAAATTTATAATGTTGCTAATGCGAACATGTGGAATACCACTTCTACAAGAAGATGTGATTCATTTTTATTTTTCACCATATAAGAATGATTATAATGATGGATGTAAAGGAATAACGTGACATAATTATACTATTTATAATTATTAAAATGTAAAATATTTTCTATTTTTTTATTTCCCATCAATTAAAATAATTACTAAATTTTTTAAGCATTTTAATGGATTCTAATCTTCATGAAATGGAATTAGTCATTTTTCGTGATCACAAAACATAATATATTTTAAATGTGAACATAATGTATCAATTTGATAAGTATAACATGATTAAGATTATATAGATAATTAAAACATATGAACAATTACCAAGTTCAAAAAACTAATATGGTTTTGGGACTAAAAACTGAACGACTCTTAATTATCCAATGCGAACATAAGTAGTTTAGTAAAAAAATAAAACATTGTAATAAATGAAGTGAAATAGATAAAATAATTAAATAAACATTAATAAGCATATTAATAATGTTAAAATGGAATATAGTTTTCTTATGTAGGTTTTATAGAATGTATAAAGATAACTGAGACATAAGGTAACGAATTTTTCATTAAAATAATCCTTTAGTGTTTTACATTAAAATATTTATCCTTTATATACATGTGTTTCCAAATCATCCAATTTGTTGTATGGCTAATATAGAGAAAAAAATTTAAACTAGTATAAAAAACTTTTAAATTGTAATTTAATGCTTTAAAAAGAATCTTATATTCATTTACTATATGGTCAATTTGTTTATTTTTTGACCAAAGTAAAACGATTTTTATAAATTTTTACTGATTAATAAGATTTTTCAACCATCATAGACATTATTAAATAGTAATGATCATATAAAAATATAAATTGTTATTTTACAAAAATAATTCTTAATGACTTTGGGGTTTTCATATTTTAAATTAAATAATATAGAAACAAAATTTTTTACATCATTATGTGAACAATTGAATGTGTTTTACTAATGGGTTAAAATGAGTTCTACAAGGTTTGTTTATAGAATATTTGAATTATTATAACATTATTCAACTTGATACAGTTATTGAAAAATTTTATATGATGATTTTTGAGCCCAATATATCTCATGATGATATGTAAACCTGATATAGCTCTCCAATGTAGTGTGTAATTACTAGCATTCAAAGGGGAAAATGAAGGAAATATATGAGTATGTCCAAAAATTATAGTTAACTAAAAGTAAGTTATTCTAACAAGGCTTAATCAGAAGTTTAAAATGATATAAATATTATCATCCAATATACCTATATTTTTTTACATATATGATTTCTATGGAAATAATTTGATTCATTTTGTTAAATAAATATATAGATCCTTAAAGTTGAAAATTTAGTATATAAATAATTTTTTTCATGGTTAACTCATTGGTTTACCATTATTTATAATTTATTTCAATGGTTTTATTTTTGAATTTATTATTATGTTATATAGATATGTTCTATTTATATGATAATATTGTTATAAAAATGGAATGATTTTAATTACTATTCAATGTTTTAGTAGACTAATGTGATTCTTTTATTTATATAACAATTATTTCTAATTTTTTTCTCATATATATTTTAAAATTGTTTTTATTAGGATATAAATAACAGTACGAACTATTACGTTTTTAATCCATCATATATTGTAAATTTTATTAATATATGATGATCTATGTTAGATAAAACAAAGGTTTAAAATATAATAATTCTGTTTTTTAAGATATGGACATTGAGTAGAATCATACACATTATATTTTTAGATTTATTATAATTCCCTATACCTCAAAAAATAAATGTTCCTCAAATTTTAAAGAAGATATATCATTCATAAAAATTATATTCTTTATGGTATTCTAATGGTACGTTTTCTTATATTAGGTATCAATGGAATGGATTAAGTAAATTTAGTTTTTAGAATTATTAAAATGATTATATATTGATTTTTTATGCCATCATGTATTAAAAAGTTTAAGAGTAATTATAAGTTTAAAAACATAGACACCATTTTTGGGAATTATTGTTATAGTATTAATTTCTGATAAATTTATTATTCTCTATTAAATGTTTAAGGTATATTTAACTGTTACGATTAAATTAAGTTATGGTGAGACTATTTTATATTAATAAATATCTAATATTTTTTTAAATATCTTTAAATGAATTGATAACCTTAACAGCTAATATAACCATTTATATTAAACAACTCAATGTCAGTTTGTAAAATTGGTGGTCACATTTTTGGAGTATATTTTTCTTCGTGTTAGTAGAAATGAGATTGAAATTTGATTCTGTGACTATTTTGTTATATATAATTTTATTAATTATGTTTTAAATTATGAGTTCATTATAAAATTTAGGTAAATGGAAACAATTTTGGATAATATGGTATTTTTTTTCAGGAATCAATATTGAAATATTTTTTAAAAGCCTATATGATTAGTTCTTTATAGAGTTTAATGATATTTATAAATATGATTTGAATATTATATTGATTACATTATTATATTATTTACGTTTTTGGGAATTTTAATTTATGAGTAACAAGTATTGTTTAGAGACTATTTTTAACATAATCTCGAAAGACTATGTGGTCATATGTGTTAGATTTTTGCGATTTTAATTTTTATACATATTTCAAAGCGAATTTTTCATCATTATATATGGAATTTTTAATGAAGTAAAATTATCATCAATGGTGGTGATTTATAGATTAATTTTATATATATTTATATTAATGTTTATTGATATTGTATATTATCTTACCTTATGTTAACAATTTTGTAAAACTATTATTGTCTGTCAATATTATGAATAAATTATTATCCTATTTTGATCATTTGATCCCCTATAAGACAATTTTAGTTACTCAAACATAATATATTCATCTCGAATATTCACTTCATATATTAATATTTTTGGTTGATTTGGAAAATAATAAATGAAAATCTAAATGATGGAATTGGTCTTATGAAATATATTTATATAAAATAAGTAAGTTTTACTATGATTTCTATATTATTATTAAATATTCTCTCAACAATAAAAAATATATATTGAGATAAAAATTTAATCCATTTATCCTCATTTATAATGAATTTATTTCTTAATTATCCCTAAAAAATGTATCATTTTGTGGCCATTAATGTTCTTGTGATCATGTTCACTATCACTCAATATTATTAATTGGTACTAAATCGTCCTCTCCACATCTATATTTTCATCTCCGTATAATTATATACTTATATAGAAACCTAATTGGGTGTTTTTCCATTATTACATTACATTTATGTAACCCTATTTTCAAAATATTTTCTAATTATACATTTTAATGATGTCAATATTCAATAAATTTAATTCGTAATATTAAAACATTTTTATTTTTTAGATTACATGTCTTATATTCGACCACATGAAAATAATGTTAAAAAAAGTTTAGAACCATTTTTTCTCTCATGAGACACAATTTTTATGCTAAATTTTTATTAAGTAGTGAATAATATAACACATCATGTTTTTTCAATGGATTTAATTTAAATTTAAAATATTTGATAGCATTTGGTATATGAAATACTATTCAAAAATGAACAATTTCATACTATAAAAATATTATTATATAAATATGTTTGTTATGACCAAGCCATTGATTTGATGGGTTTGAATAGGAATAACTATATAAAAAAAATATATTTCTATATTTTTTCATTAAAAATATCAATCAATACTTCATTGATTATAAATGAATATAAATTATATTTCAAGTTAAAATATGTTATTCATAAAACAATTTTTATGAGTGTAATGTATCCTTATCCTGACATGTTAAATAATTCACTCCAGAAAAATAATTCAACATATATATATATTATATTCTATTTAATTCTTTTACATTAATTTAATTTCCATTATTATGCCTCAAATGAGAAAAATATCATTTTATGCCTCAAAAATACATATTCTTCCAAAAATAATTTATTAACTTTTTACAAGGATTTTATATTTAATAATTGAAAAGTAATGATATTTTATTTGTAAAACTGTATGTAATTTTTTAAATATAAATTTCATTATAGGATTGTTATTAATTTTTGTGCTTTTTCGAAAAATTTTGTTTTAAGTGAATGGTGATAAATTCTATTTCTAGAAATATTGTCATTACTTTTCAAGAAGTAAAATAATTTAAAATAATATAGTTTTTTGGAATTTTATATAGTAACATATTATCTGCATATTTTTTTAAAAAATAAACACATTGGGATGTACATTATATGTTATTCTGTCTTTAATTATTTTTTTTTGGAAACAAAAATTTTTAATGAATCTTTTTATTGAATTTTACAAATTTATATGAAAATTTATTTATAAAATTTATAGAATTTGATACATTAAAAATTTATTCCATTATCTTATTAATTATATTAATATTTGGAAAATCAATCCATTTTTTTGGTCTATATTAATATTAATTGTGGTAATTATTTGTCACTTTGGTATGGGTAAAAAAAATTTGATACATCTTAAAATGAAAAAAAAATAAAACTCTATCATTTTTCTTTTGAGTGTGTTTACACCAAATAAAATCTTAATTTTATGATTTTATAATTTTATAACACTTTATTTTTATTATAAAATTTTCATTATCATAAGAAAATTATTAATACAAAATTTCACTTTCTTGATATTAATTTCACAATTATTTAATCATAAAGAAAGTAAAATTTTATTAATGGTAATATATTGTTACATTGAATCATAATATGTTATTATTATGATATTAATTTATTTTTAATTTTTTGTGATGATATAATTACATTAAATTCATATGTAGTGCAAATATATTTCATATTAAAAAAAGTCAATAAAATCATGTAAATGATTTTAAAAAAGATAAAATATTTATTTATTGGATGGATTATGATTTTTCAAAAATTAAATAGTTAATTATAATTCATAACTCATTTATCCTTTTTTTATATTCAAATTAAATTTTGGTATTGATTTTATTAATGATAAATGAAATATATAGTGACAAAATGACATTAATTATGTTTTATGATAATGATATTTTACTAAATACAATAAAAATATTTATTTAATGAGGATAATATGTAGGATAAATAGTTTAATATGTCACCCATGAACCATATTTTATCCAATTTCCACATTATAATTAATTTTATAGCCCTTAATGTTTGAAAAAATATTTCCCACATTAATGATTAATAAGGGTTAACAAAGGTGTTAAAAAAAAGAAATAACGATTAAAATGACACCAAAATCTATATATTATTTATTTAATGAAAAAATATTTTAAATATATTCTTCTTTCTTTTATCTATGGAAATATATAATAATTATACATTATAAAGGATATAATGATATATAAAACTTTTAAGTATTTCATAGTGTGTCCTGCCTCACTTATAAAATAGATCCTCATATTCTCCCTTATTTACCACCATTAAGACATATATCCTTGTAAATAACAACCCAATTACCATATAATATTTCATTACCACTTACTATATATTATTTTCTCCCTTTATGAAAATCCTAATAAAGAATATGTTGTACTCTAAATTAGTGTTTCCAAAGTGGATGAATAACTCTATACTGAGTTCATTAATTCTACTTGTTCATCTCCATTATTCATTTAAATCCTATATAATATAGATATAAAAAAATTATATTCAATGAACATAAATTTTATACTTGATGATGAAACAACCCTTTTTCATCACATTTTTTATCATATGGGAAATGAAAACATTTATTTTGTGTATGTGTGGTCTACCACTTCCATAAAAAAATGTGTTTCATTTTATTGTCACCACCTCACAATTATTGTTTTTATAATTCATTTTAGAAATAGATATATGATATTCCTGACCAAATTATTATTATATAAATATAATAAATCACATACATTCTTAAGCTTCCAACAATTATAAATGCTAAAATCCCCCATGTGTAGTTTTGGACACCACATCCACCAAGATTTTGAATTCATTATCAATAATCACCTTACACAACATGTTATAAGTATGGAATTACATAAAAAATAATATTTTAATGAAATTATAATGATTATTGAAATATAATATGTTACATACCTTGTTAAACATTCCTTCAATTAGAAAATTATAACATTACAGTTCTGTAAGTGTGAAATATCTTCTCTATAATGCAATGTGATTCATTTTTTACCTTATAAATATATTTATATTAATGGAATATAAGATTATATATAAAATTTGAAAAAGATATATGATTTTAAGAATGTAGAAAAAATTATTTTAATTTTTGTAATATTATTATAAAAAATAATTTTTTTTTATCTGTATGTACAGACTACCTTATCCGTGAAATGACAAATATCATTTTTCCTTACCATATTATAGGGATGGGTATGAATGTTTAAAAAATATATAAATATGATAAATATTAAATTATTATGAATACATAGATATTATAAATAACCAATTATACCATGGTAATCACACAGATTTTGTTTTATGGTTATAAACAAAACAGAAAAATAAAAAATGGGAACATATTGTTTTAGTAACTAAATCTTCAATATTAATAAATGAAACAAAATGAAAAACATAAAAAAAATATAAATGAAAATGGTTATGGAGAAATATTAAAGGATAGTTATTTTTATTATTTTATATTTATAGAATAAAATATTTCATCATAGATATAGCTTAAGTTATTACTTGTTGATAAGTTATTTTAAATTATTCATTTCATATAATTATCCTCCATGTCAATATTATTTAAAATTTTTTGAGAACCGTTCTATTAATTCAAAAAAATGATTTAATTCATTAATATATCATTATTAATTTCTTTTCAATGAATTAAAAATCAACAATTAATCACTTACTAATAATTTATTTTGAAATTTTACTACCCAAGTGGAGATAATTGTATATTAACATATAAATTATGATCCATTATTCATTCCATCACATTAATTATTCATTATCCAGATTTAATTATTAATTTCAATGATTAGTTATAAATAAATAATGTTTCTAAATATTCTTGTAATTATTAATTATTAATTTTATTTATATGTAATTAAAATTGGTTTATCAACGTTATGGGAAAAATGGAATCTATTTTGTTAATGGTTTCAAATGAGTTTTAAATGGGTTTTCTGATGAAAATATGAAATATTTTATATATTTCATTCAAAATATTGAACTTCATATTTATACATATATTTGTAAATATGATGGTATATCCATATATACACCATTATTATATGTGATCCCGATATATATTTATAATGAATTGGGTAATAAATTTTCATCAACGGAGAAAATAGAGGGAGATAACCGGGTGGGTTACCTGTAAAGAATTAACATGGAATAAGTTATTCTAAAATGGTTTAAATTTGAGTGATCAACGGTTGTAAGTCTATTTTGTGATGATACTTATTTTATGATTTAAATAATTATTTTTAGGAAATAGTTTCACTTCATTTGTAAATGAATTTTTATATAATTTTAATGTGAAAAAAGATGGGTTTTGAAGGAATTATTTTCTTGATTATTTAATTTTTTCCAATAATTTATAATTTTTTAATGTTTTTTATTGAGTAAATATCTATTTTTTCATATAGATATGTATTTTTTATTTTAATAATGATTTACTATTAAAAAAATTTCATTTTCATGATTTTTCCTATTCTTCACTTGACTGATGTGATTCAATTATTGTTATATCCCTTATTGAGATTTTTTTTCTCATAACATTGTTTTGAATATTTTTTAAAATATCTACATATGTGTAAGAACAATATAAATTTTAAAATTTCACCTATGTAGAGTCATCATAAGATGTAAATAATTGTTTTTAATGAAACATGTGTTTAAAATTTATGAATCCTATATCTCAGGAAAAAATGTACAATGAGTAGAAGTGTCCATTGGTATTGTTATAATTTTTCCTAATTATATAAAACTCAAAAAACATATTTCCCGAAAAAATATATGAAATTTAAATGATTTTAATGAATCTTAAAATTATTGTTCAAATTATTTATTTGTTTATATTATAAGATTCTCACTCTATAAATAAGTTATGTCCTCAAATTTTCAATTATCAATATTGAGTAAAATTATATAAGGGTTTTGATACGATATACATTACTAAAGATATAATTTCCAAATATATTTAAAAATTAATATATTTGGTAAGTAAAAGAATCACATCTCTTACTTCATTATATGAATATCCATAATATTGTGTTCCCCTCCAATCATTTGTGGAAAACATCCAGTGTGATAGGATATTTTATTTAAAGGTGATGCCTTGGTCAAAAAGGACCAAAGCCATAAATTTATTAAAAAGGTATAATTTTTACAAGAGTCTAAAATACGGTATCATATTACAATATTTTTCATGCAATGAGTAAGGAGCAATGGGGAGGTCTTCGAGCCATGTAAATTCCTCATTGATTCCATGTTAGCCAGACCATCTGCAACTGTGTTTGCTTCTTGATAAACATGTGTGATGAAATAATTAAGATCGCTATGTGAGCGGGTGAAATCCATCCAAGGGGTGGTAATCAGCCAAGCAAGGTGGAGTGCGCCATTACCAATTTGTTGGACAATGGTCATCGAGTCACTTTTGATCCAAATTTTATTCCAACCAAAGGATTTGGAAAAGGTAATGGAATGAATCAAGCCTCGCATCTCAGCTTCAAGGGAGGTGGCAATGCCACATTTACCCATAAAACAACTAAGGATCTGGTCGTGGTGATTTTTGAATACAGCTACACATCTTGTAGGTCCCAGATTTCCTTTGTAGGCTCCATCGATATTGATCTTGATCTATCCAGGTAAGGGGACTCGCCAGAGCACCTCTATAGTACGATGTGACTGACAGAAATTTCCGTTAATCTAGAGATGCATCAGTATCAAAAAGTCATGGAAAGTTTTTTGGCATCTTTCTTTTTGAATCAAGGGAGACTCTTGTATAGTAAAGACGATCCGGATTCAGCCTGCATTTTTATTGAATGAGTAATAGTGATGAATAATAGCATTTCGATCTTACCAAATCACATGATGAAGCTCAGCAACCGAAACATGAAAGAGGTTCCTGATTTGTTGACAGACTTCAATTTCTGCATATTTATTATGTTTATCTTTGACAGAATTAAGCTTCAAACATTTTTCCGTAAAAAATGTGAAGAATATAGTTCCAAAGATCAGAAGAAGTAGCACAAGAGATAAAAAGGTGGTTAATATCATATCTGTACTGATTACATATTTTTCATTCATAACCGAGCTGGATGCCAAAATATTAAAGGCAATGTTTAGTGGGCACTCTATTGTGCGCAAGACGCCATATAAGGTTGAATTGCGGTCGATTAATCCAAGGTTTGTTGAAGTGTTTTAACAAACTATATTCATTTTATGAGTTACAAAAAAAGTGATTGTAGAAATACATTGAGTTGAGAATACTATTGTGAGTAGGTTCCCAGATTAATAGGTCATTGGTGGGAGAGAAGGAGTAGTTATCAATAACATTTAAAATAGTGTCTGGAAGGTGATCTTGTTGAGAGTTTAAATTGTATTTGATAGAGTTGTTGGTAGTATCATGGTTTTGATCAGGAAGGAACATGGATATTAAAGGCATGCCAGTCCATATATCCAACCAAAATATAATGAAGGAGTCTCTCTAGACCATCCATCTAGAGTTATGCATAATATTAGCGAAATTGTTTTTGATGGAGGGCCAGATAGATGACTTAATTATGATTGAGTTTCTCATTTTATGTTTGTCTAGAAATATATTTTTAAGAATGGAGATTTATTCAGAGGTATTGTGAAAAATATTCCAAGTGAGTCTTGCATTAAGGGCTTCATTGAAGTGTTTGCTATTTTTTTATACCAACACCGCCATTTTCAATGGGTTTGCAAGCAGTTGACTAGGGCACAGTGACCAGTTTTCTTTCAAGAGTGCTACCGGTCCATATAAAGTTCTTTATGGATGTGTTTTTTTAATGAGTCAAATTGGAAATTTATAAACCATCATTGAATAAACCATCTTGGATACAATATTGGATTTTACAAGGAATGTTCTACCAGCCATAGAGAGAGATTTAACTTTCCTAGAAGAATGTTGATGAAGAACTTGATCAACTATAGTCATGAAGTGGAAAGATTTGGGTTTACCCCAAAAAATGGGAACATGATGTATGATAGGTTATTAAGACCCCAATAATTGAAGTAATTATGAGATTTATTTTAGAATTATGATTTTCATAATTAATAAGGCTAGGAAGATTTTTATTGTCAAATTTTAGTGTCTTTATTTTGATAAATAATCGAGAGTATATGTGTATAAATACCGATCCTTTTTCTATATAAAATATTATTATTAAAATATAATTACTTTTACTATATTCCTAAATATATTTTTATATTAACATGGTTAGATAATAATATTTTTAATCTGAAATAAAAAAATGATGCATTTCAAAGTATAAACATACACACAAATCTCATTTTTCCATAATATAATGAATTAAAGGAGAAACATGTTTTTATTCGTGACAAATCTTCATGATTGTATAAATGACATCATCATAGTATCTAATCATATTTAAAAATTACGAACAATATTTGAAATTTTTTATGAACAAATAATGGCCAATAATATGAATATACAAATAATTAGAAAATAGTAGTCCAATTGATTTGTTTAATGTCATAATAATATATTTTCATTTTTATAGTGTTCATCGAGTTATAATAACTATTTAGATACACACGAAATCAATGTCACTTCTCAATGGATTTAATAAAATTATATAATTTAAAATAACAGTTATATCATAATCATTTGGGATTGTTAGAAAATAAAAGAATGAAATAAATTAATTTAATTCAATACATACCTTTTAACCCTTAAATTGAAAAATAATCACATTAAACAAAAAAAAATATTATCTTTCAATTTAAAATAAAAAAATTTCCCATAAAACACATTATAGAGGACACAAGTTTCATTAAATTTCATTGTGGCATCATCTTCATATAACCCTACATTAAAACATTACAAATTAAATTACATAGTCACTTTATTCCAATATAAATCTCCAGATAACATAATTGTTACCCATTGAATTAGATAACTATATTGAGCTCACCCATTATCAAAAAAATAGGTAATATTAAATAAATAAATCATATAAAATTATACATTCCTATCTTCATACACATACAAATATTTTTCTAATCCGATAAAGGAAACATTTTCAGATATTGATACATCAATTTTCCATAAAACAACCTTTTATATAGAAGAATACAAAGGACAATAAAAATATGTGTTTTCATAAGGAAAAAAATTAAAAAGATATATAATTATAGATATCTATGAAATTTGTATAAATGATATATATTTATTATGATCTATATGTCCACAAATCCATCCTTTTTAAATTTGAAGAGAATATTAACTATTCTGTGTGAGATACCCACAAAATGTCTTTATGAAGAGCATTGTAATGGAAAAAATGTAGAAGATATTGAAATTGTTAATTAATTAATTTAAATATTTTCCCCAAAAAACATATAATATTTTCAGGTAGTAATATTATCTAACATAAATTTTCAATGAAAAATAAATATAGGTTTTATGATAGAAGATTATTTTCCTCGAGTCTGACTTGTCACATATGATATTTATCTTAAAAAAAATAAGTTTTTAATTCGTTACATGATTATAAATATTTTTACTGATTTTTAGTTTTTTATTATTTTTTTTTGACATAATACCATTATGTTCATAGCCAGTTAAATGAATAGGTTTACAATGGATGTTTTGAATATGTTTTTATTATGAGGAGAAAATTTCTATGGTATGTTGATGATTGTAGAATATATCATGAATAAATAAAATAAATAATAATAATTTATTTATAGCCCCAATTCTTATAAATTATTTATACCTAAAAAGCTACAAATGGTGTCTCTAAAAAATTATTTATGTTACAAAATAGAGATTAGAGACTATATATACGCATGAGTAATGTTTCATTTCATCAATTAATAGGAAAAAAGTATAATTATTAGATTATCTTTTAATGATTACAATTATATAATAAATATTTTTAAAAAAATTAACTTATATACCATAGAAATATAAGGATGTATGGAAAAATAAAATAAATCTTTTCAAGTGTATGTAGTTTATAGCTATGACTTAAAGATATTTTTATTTTTTGTTGGATGGTAAAGAAAGAATAATAATATTTATTTACAATTATCTAATTTAATTTATAATATATATATATATATATTTATTTCATATATAATATTTTATATCATTTTCTATACAATTATGATAAGCTATCAGAGCTGGTGATGAAAATGAAATAAAAAAATTTCATTTGTTACTAGTATACACGTATGTACGAATGATAATTCCATTTTCCGTCATATGGATAAGTAGGTGATAAAGGTTATAATATAATCATAATAAAATGGGAGATAATTACTTCATTTTATGAAAATTTGTATTAGAGTTTTGAATTAGTTATAATAATAAATAAAATGAAATCATTATGTTCCGAACAATAAATATTATTCAGAATACCTCAATAGATGATTACCTAATGACATGTTAGGATGGTTTTCTGATCAAAACAGCTCCTCTTAGTCCAAGAGATGGATTTTACTATATTATTTATATAAATAATTTTTGAGATAACATTAAATTTATGTGTGTATAATAGAGGATATGGGGTTTGTTTCTATAGTTTAGGGAGAGTATATACTGGTAATTATTCAATAATTGAAATGTATTATTGTATTACATAAGACATGTTTCACCAAAGTGTACCAATTTTTTTGGATGAATGAGTAATATAATGTTTAAATATTACCGAAAAGTATTATTAAGACAATATTTAAAGATATTTTATCATTTTTTATTTTAGTATTTTCCCTAATATATAATTTAACATCATACCATGGCGATTGAATTTTTATCAATGTTATTATTCAGAATATAAAACATGAAGATGAACTCTTTTAAAAATATGAATCTCATGATTTTAAATATTTAGTCCAATTTTATTCATTAAATATATAATGGAGAATCAAATTACATAAATAATTAGAACACATAATGCAATAAAATCATTTTTATGAATTAATACCTTCTTTATGTATAAAAATGTTTTCACAAAAAACACAATTTTAAGGTTTTTTTTAATTTAATTTATTATATTACATTTAATAAGAATAAAATAATGGTATTTTTAATCCAATCAATAATTTACTGTGAATTTTTTAATAAATTATAAAATTATTTTTTTAACCAAAATTATCTACTCTTCTAACAAGAATCAACCATTTTAGAAAATAACCATAAATTCAATATCAGATAATTTTTACATGAAGATATCAAAAATGATATCATTTTATTAAATTGAAATTCTATATTGTGTAAAATAAAAATTTTCATAAAAATAATATTATGCATTAAAATTAATTTTTTTTAGTGTATGATTATTTTTTTGACTAGAAAATTACATATAATTATTTTAATTCAAATTGTTTTATCAAATTTTATTAATGAATATTAATAATGAAATAAATTTACTAAATAGTAATATTATTTAAGATTCCATGTTATTTATCTATTTTGGAAAATGATTTCTAAAAATTTTTATTCACTTTTAATAAGATTGTGGAGATTTTCCATCATAACATTTTCAAATTTAGATGATTCATCTCTAATCATGTGGTTTTTCCACCAATCCTTATCAGGGTGAATCAACATTGTATAAAAACATGTTGTATATGAAAAAACAAATATTATAAACTATCCCTCTTAAGAAAATTTGTTTCAAAACTGAACTAATTTAAGATTCAGAACATGATATATATCTGTCACACACTTCCTTAAAAATGAAATATGAAACACATCATGTACCAAGGATAAAAATACATTAAAGTAAACTCAGTAAAAAAACTAACCCAAAATTATACATAAATTAACACATCTTAATTAACCATTAAAATAACATTTGAATTTAAAAAATATGGTTAATAGTTTTCTATGGATAAACATAATGAATAACCAAATCACCTTCCTCAAATGAATGTTCATTCCTCCAATTATGCGCAAAACATCTTTCTATAGTCTATGATATCCATATCTATATTTGAATCATCTTCACCACCTAAATATTTTCTTCATTCAATTATATTACCAACTAATATGTTTCCCTAGATTCATCTTAATAAAAATATGTTCCACAATTAAATCCATATAATTCCTCAAATGGATCCATCATTATATTTGAAATAAAATTTTATTATATAATAATTAAAATAATGGACCGGTATGATCCCATCTACCCATGTAATACGTAGAACATGATCCAAGGATTCCCTCAAATATAAGAACATTCCGTAGGATTGTCTTTATAATCGAGGATGATAAGTTGTAATTAAATTTAATTTATCACTCAATGAGTTCTAAAACATTTTCCAAATGTAAAAGGTAAACCTAGGATCAAGGCTAGATGAAATGTAATGGGATACTCGGTGAACTTTTATTATCAGTTTAAAAAAATATCTATACAGAGGACCGAAATAATTATTTTCATATTATTACTTTGAATTGTATTGGATAATTCAACAATAAAATCCCATGATATATTATTCTATTTCCATTCCAGTACTTCAAAAGGATGAAGCATCCCATTTTTTCATTTTTATTCTTCTTTAACATTTTGAAAATAAAATAATCTCATAGAAAAATCTGTAATATCTATTTTCATTCCATCCCACCATGAATGTTCATGATAATATCTATACATCATTATGATTCTATGATAAATAGAAATTGGATAATTATGAACTTCACTTAATAGTTATTTATTAAAATTAAATTCATAAGGAAAAAATTATGCTTTCTCAAATCTCAAAAGACCATATTATTCAGTGATAATTTCATGATACATAACATTACTAGATAATTCAATATTTTACTATAAAACATAATAATAATTTTTAGAATGTTTTATTCAATCTTGCAATGTTTAATTCCAAGGCACTGATATCAATAAAAAAGTATTTTCATGCATGTATATGTAATATACTAACAAATATTCCCCTAGTGATATTACACTATAATTAAATTTTGATGAATATCTAAAATAGTAGCATCGTTTCATTTGTTAGTAATAATAAAAGATATATTAACAAAAATATATTAAAATGGGATGGTTATAGAATAATGCATTTATAAGTATTTAACATTTTAATTTTAATCCAAAATCATTCATGTACCACGTCTATTGATTACAACCATCCCATACAATTCAAAAATTAAATAATTCAATATTCTATAGCCAAACTGGAAAAAAATAAAAAATCATCAACGAATTTTGAGAAATAAGCTTTTAAAATCATATATAGAACTTTAACATTAAATTCATATGAATTTCTTCCTGTGGTAAACTTTAATATTTCATACAGCTAAAACTATGTGATATGAAGATATATTTTCCCAACAATACATAGTATGACAAGAGAAAAATGATAGATATACTATTCATATAGATATCTTGCTTCCTGAAAAATTCAGATGCAAACACCTACACATATGTTTGGCATTAGAGTGTTTCAATAATAACCACTCTCCTGAGATATAGTCCATATAAACTCCCTTGTGTATATCTTTTGAAGGTATATCTATCAAAGTTATTACCCACTAAATGCTCCACTTCCATATTATCTTTAAGGTCCATCATTAAATTTCATTATTTCTATAACCATAAAATGAAAGTAAATCATGAAATAAAATAAAATGATTAGAATGAATATAAAAAAGATCTAACACTACTCTAATACATGATAATAGAAACTAATATAATAAAAAAACACATAACTCACTGAAATCGAATCCTCTAAAAGAAAACAAAATATAATTCAATTATAATTCTTGCATTATAAATGAAACATGTAAAACTAGTAATCATTATGGAAAAATAAATAATTATCATATGAAATATAGATATCAAGACTACCAGTCAACTGACATATAATTGGATTAAAAAATATAAATACTACAATCAAGAAATTATAGAATTTAATAGATATGTATATCTTTAAAACTCTCTAAAAACACAAGAATAGTAATATTAACAAACAATCTATTCAAAATTTATGAATATATATATATATATTCTCACAGATGTACTAAACTATTTATACTGCATCCCAATTTATATAAGAAATCGTAACATATATAATAATCTAAATAATTCTGCAAAATTTCCCAACACATTATTGTTGTATAAAAATTTATACATAAAAAAAGAATGATAAATTATATACAAAATAAAAAATAATAGTATGAATCTGTATATTTCTATGATCTACATTACATAAAAATTTCAACGAATCCAATGAATCAATACATTTTTTGAAACTTGTTTTGGATATATGGAATATTAACATACTCCTAGATGTATTAAAACTCAATAATATAGTTTGTCTACGAAATATGCATGGATCTATTAATATTAAACTGAAATAATTTATAGATTAAGGAATATGGATTTCCTCACTAGAATATTCATACAATCTTATCAAATTTAAAAATCTTGGTAGTGTAGAGTGATGGTAATTGAAATTGATGTTCATCTTCTTGTTATCTCGAGAAACATGAATTTGTTTAATCACTTACTTTTCAGGGTCTCTTAATTCTTAAATTCATATAGAAAATTATTCTACAAAATATATCTTGTATAACTATTTGGTAATGGATCTATAAAATTATTGTATAATATATGTTACAATGTGAATGATTTCCTAGAATAGATAATAATATAAATTAATTTCTAGCGACATTAAATTTGAATAAACATAAATTTTTTTTACTGAAGATACAACACCAGAAGGAGAGATGTCAACTATTTTAGGATTCCGATTTCAGATGATTGATAATCTAACATGTTCAAAATCCTATAAAATAATATTGAATTAAAATAGTATCTAATTATTGAATTTAATATTTTAGTTAATTTTTTTATAAATAAAATGTAAAAAAATTGAACAACGTATTTAATGAAAATTTGAAATAAAGCATCATTTTCCAATACTGAATTTCCTTGAACATGCATCTCATTTGTATCATATGTGGAAAAAATTGAAATTAATGAATTTTTAGGGTTGATTTTAGTTGAAGACATAGTAATATAAAATTTCAACAGTCATGAGTAATTATTAATGTCTGAATACATTCAACTTGGATTGAATCCAAAATTTATCATTTCACTACCTTAAAATAATTTTTTATGAAGGAATATAGATATATTTTTCTTATAATAAACATAATAAATAATGAATGATATGAATAATATTATTTCATAGCATGGGTGGTGATTTTGGTGAGAATTTCATCATTGTTTCTCAAAGAAGACACCATACATACATCTAATACTAACATTGACTAGTAGCAATAGTCAGTATCTACAATAATATATAATGTAGTTACTATAATTTTTTATAACATTTTATATGTGGAACGTTTTCAAAGAATTTTAATTACCTATAATATAGTACACCATGCTGAAAATGGATTTAAAAAGTATTAATAATAGTATAATTTGTTTTTCAGAACTCACATACAATTGATTATTTTTAGTCTATAATTGAAAAACATATTATACACCCTCAATTTAACATATTTGTAAAATAATAATTCTTTAAAATAAATTATTACATTGGAATAGTTAACATTGGGAGTACACTAAAATTTGGAATGGTATCCTTTTCATTAAATAATTCTACCTTCTTTTTTCACAAATTACAAGATTTATAATACTAGAGGTAATGACTTTTTATTTTTGTAATAGTGGCCAACATGGTATATTTTGTCACCATCAAAGCAATGATAAGGATTTGTGAGTAAAAATATTGAAAAAAATTAATACATGTGTATAAAAAAATATTTTATTGTTGTTTTAATTATCATACACTACCTTATTATAGGTAGTAATATGTATAATTTTTCTATTGTTTGTAAAATAAATTCATCTATTTAGAGAAGAGAAGATTGCAACAAGAATCTCTACACTGCATTGTGGGAACTCTTTGGTCAGAGTTCTCAGCATACTGTATATTATTTATTGTGAATCTAGTAAAAAATATATTACTAATTTTAGAGAATTTTAACAACACCATTATTTCATCAAGACATTATAAAAAGATACTATATACATGAATATTATTCAGAGATTTTAACTGAAAACCTCAACATGAAAATCAAAATTTATATCAACATTATTATTTTTTTAAAAATTTATTTAATTGGACAACATGTTTTCAAGTGATTATACGATTGGAAAATATGGATTCAATATAATAGTAGTTTCAATGAAACTCAGGCTAATTATTTATTGTTCTGAATGTGATAAAAAATTAATTATAATTGTCATAAATAAAATTATAATAATAATAATAGAGTATTTTTTAGTAAGTATTATATGTGAAAACATACTGGAGATTTTTTATGCCAAGTCAAGTAGATGAAATATAATTTTAGTTGTTTCTTCATCTAGAAATAGAATACTAAGATGATCTGCATATTTATCGCATAATGTATAGCTAAGGGGTTCTCTACAATATGAATTACACGATGAATTGTAAAATATTAGTATGTTTTCTGAGTCACATAGTTTATTTAGTTTAAATGTTTATATAACATTACCTTACATACCTCAATGTAATTTTCATTATTATTTTTGGTTTTCCCAAAGATGTGGAGATCGATATTTAAGAAGAACACATTCAATAAATGTAGAAAAAAATATATTAATGAAATATTTGTTGTCAAATATATGTACTAATGAAATTATTATTTTCACAAATGAGGCATGAATGTGATTCCATTAAATGTTCTTTGTGGATTTTTTTATTAAATTTCATCATAACTCATTGAATTATTATAGAACCTACAAATAGATTTACTGTAATTGTTTTTAATATTTATATCATGACATTAGTATAATAAAGACCAACATTATATACTTTTTTAAATGTAAATATTAAAAAACAATATAGAATTTTACTATTTGTTTGATGTGTTATCAATCGTAATTGAATACCCACAAGAAAATCATAGGAATCCTTCCCCTTATTGATATATATTAAGGGAGTAAAATCTAATAAAAGGTGGAAAGGTACATCACAATGAATGATATGGGTACACTAATTTTGTTATATATTACCCTAGTTATGGGTCTATAAATATTTCTTTTTATTATCTCTAATTTAAAAATTTTGTACTATATAGAAGACACCATCATGAAGAATCATTTTTTATCATGAAATGAGTTGATTATGTGAAATTTTTTCCGGATTCATTAGTTCCTACAATGTTCCAATTGATCTTCTCATTAGGAACAATAATTAAACATAACATGATAATTAATTAATCTAGAATGAGTATGATATTGAATAATTATATACCATTATTTGATTAAAACATTATATATTAATTCATTACGTATATATTAGATGCAATAGCTTTGGTGAGTATTTAAAAAAACTAATGAAATTAATATTACTGTTTCATCTAGAAAAATTTTATGGATTACCAATATGTCTTCTTTAAATTTTTATTTTCAAAAAGATGATTAATACAGACATAATTTTTGAATGTCTCATCATCATCTATAAATAATATTTGTAACTCAGTAAATAAACACTCCCTTTCCAATTTCCTATATTAAGATTGAAAAAACATTATTCATAAAATATATTTTAATGAAAGTAATAATGTCTTAAGTTGGTGGAAATGAAATTAAAATGTGAAATAAACTTTTTATGCAAATTAAAATAGTTTTTATACTTTATATATGTTTCAACATATATCCTTGTAAAAGAAATTTTTTGTATAACTCTTATAACCGTTAACATCATCCTATATAAAAAAAATTATGTCCTTTTTGTTTGAAACTCAAAACACTTATAAATATCATTGGCCATGATAGAAGAGAGGCTCCAAAACTATAATACTGATAGATTATATAGATCTGCCATTAATTTTATTAATAGTCATTACATATGATATAGTCGAAGGATATTTTTATTTTTGAAGCATCGAAGGACACATTGGGTCTGAACATGTCATATTCACCTTGTTTTGAAATCCTTATGTACTGAGTGATTCTAATTGTAATTTCCACTTCAATACAATGATTTCCCAAATAATTTGATGACCAAATGGGTTCCATTTCAAAGTAAAAAATAATTTTCAAAATTTATTGGTATGATAACTAAAAACCCAACATTTTAGATTATTTTATGTTATTGATGTCCCTGGAGAATAATCCCATTCAAAATTTCAAGTGTTTATAAATATAATTCGGTTTTAAATAACCAATAATTCTTTATAAACTAAATCTCAATTCAAATTATATTTTACATCCCACCAATAAAAAATATCATATTGTCATTTAATTCCTTCGTAGATTTTCACATTAGATCTAAAATAGCTCATGATGTTAGGTAT
Organism: Viscum album; assembly: GCA_963277665.1. Classification (NCBI taxonomy): domain Eukaryota; kingdom Viridiplantae; phylum Streptophyta; class Magnoliopsida; order Santalales; family Viscaceae; genus Viscum; species Viscum album. The sequence goes on along the minus strand of OY728150.1, from coordinate 1,390,543,901 downwards.
TCTTGGGTTTTGTAAATTTATGTTCGAGAACGGAATGTCTATTGAACAATAGAATCCAATGGATTATCAAAAATGTAGATTAAAATATCATTTGTAATTTTAATGTCATTATCATATCATTTGGTCCACCATTTGTCACATTCCCTATACCGAAAATCCAGTTTAAAAACTCTTTTATTTCATGATAATCAGTACTTGTATATGAATAATGTAGTATCAAATTCTTGGTCAATGTAAGAACATAAAAATTAATACATAATTTTGTTGGTTTTATACTTTTAAATATAATATCATCTCAATAACTATGTTGTATACATGAAATATTTGTCTCAAATCACCATGAAGGACAATTGTTTTACCACCGAAAGGAAAATAAGAATAATTTATAGAATGAGGTTAAAAAATAACCCCTAATTTGGGATAAAGATTCTCAAGAAAGCATGATTGAACCATTTGTAAAACATCCTAAATAATTAATTTTATTTTGTGTATAAGTTCATCCAACCCACTTCTTTGTGGAATTATACATTTAGATTATTTATTAACGCAAATTAGGAAAAAAATGATATTTTTCTTTACTACCACTTTGTAATATCAGTGATGTTATACAGCTTCAACAAATTTCAAGTACTATGTTATATTTATAATGTAGTTTTCACATTATGGGACACTATAATTTTTTTTCCCAAGCCCTTTATAACCATTATAAAGAAACACTCAAACATTCAGTGTGGAATATGATTCATGAATATTGGTGAAAATATGTGTTTGTTCATTAGTTATTTTTTACTCCATACCAAAAATTCATCTTGATGAACTTAATTATCATAATTTTGTTCAACTATAATCATTATATTCCAAATAATCACATTTTCAAAATGTGGAATTTGAATTCTTAGGTAATTACTTAATGATCTTCCATTTCAATAGTGGATGTTATCAATTTCCAGTGGTGTGTATTACTCTAATTGAGTTTTAGTGTGATGTAAATACTTTTCAAAAAATCTATTTAATTGATAGAATGGAATTTATTAAAAAATTAATAATAATAATGGTTTAGAAAATTTATTTGGATAAATGTTTACTTAATCCTACATATATTTGTTGTGATATAAAAAATTTATATATAGCATCCTTTATAGTTTATATAACTGCAAACGAACTGATGGTCTCGCCGGTGACCTGCAATGAATGATGATGCTTAATGATGGGAACACAGATCGAGGTTGACATGTGGTGGGGCACGTGGAACGAGGATTGGTCATGGTTCATGGAAATTTGAATTCTGAAATTTCATTTTTCTTTGGAGGTTGTAAGCTATGAGTACTGGATACCCATAAACCGACTTTCTTGAAAATGGAAAAAATAGTTTGGGGTCTAAAAAATAGTTTATATAACTGTAAAAATTAACTAGAAATTTTTTGATTCATTTTAAAATATAGATGATTAAATTATATACATGTGTTTTTTATGAATGTAAGTAACCATATATACCTTAAATAATGATGGTAGTTGTTACCCAACATATTGAGACATAAATAAACAAAATGATTTTATGGAAATGTTTTTTTACATCTCATAAAAATTATTTTTATATGTCTAATATATGAATGACAATATATAGATGCATAATGATAAAATTATTGATATATAACTTAAGTGGTTTCTGTAATAGTTGTTTAGAAAATAGACACCATCAATTTTTAAAATCATTCTATGAGAATATAAATTATTCTAATTGTTTTTTCCATGTTTTACCCCATAAAACATGTATTTTTAAAACAGTGTTTGAGAACAATAGGTGAGAAAATAATATATGCTGGTAATTCCCGATTTTCCATAAAAAAGTCTTTATAAAAGCATAAAAAATTTCTAAATCATCAATAAGTAAATCTATGAAACAACAAGTGTCTCTAAATAATTTCAGTGTTTTATGATATACAATTAAGATGCCATTATATATTGCTTTTCCTATAATATTATTGAGAAATATTCAATGATAACATAGTTCACTAATGGTGGGATGAACATGATGCAATATCTCAATATAAAATTCTCATTTTCCTGGATACCATTTTACGATCACAGCAATGGATTATAAATTTCATTGGGACTTCTATATAGGTTAGATGATGTGCACCATGATATATTCCATTTTAATCACGCTACAATGTAACCAATGTTTTTGATATAGTTTCATATGACATGATGGATTCAATATTTCATCCATCATTGTATGTTTCATGTTTCTCAACAAGTGTAATTATAATAATTCAACAAGAGGGAACTTATAATGATGGACCTAACTAAATATTCATCATGCAGCCTCACATAGTGGAATCTGTGGACAATGGTAATACATTTTAATTAATTCAATCACATTATAACTATTTTCACTAGTTTGACATCCATAGAGAGCTATTGTGACTCAATCATTCCATTTTTTATATACTTGAACAAATATTTGATGGAACAAGATTTATTACAGTCCTCAATATTGAGATGTGCTAGATAATTAGGCATAAATGGTGGGTTATTATAGAATAAAAATTCATTATCTGGTCCATCCCAATTTATTACTATTATTATTTCGTTATCTCTTCCTCTATTAATAGCATACCCATCCCCATCGATATAATATACTTTTACAAATATGTTCTGTATTTTTTTTGAAAAACATTTATTTTTAATGCATGGAGAGTGTGTGTTTGTCACCCCAAAAGGAACATCAATCCTATATTTTTTTTAGAGAACTATATAATAAAGGATGAACTACCCTATAAATTATTTCAGCAGATATAATTCGATTAACTTTAGGAAAACATTAAATATTCTGATAATATTGAATGAACACCAATATATTTACATGAGAAAGGCTAAATTTTTTAAAATTCAATGATATGAACAACTGAAAAATTACATAAAACCCAATAGCATTAATGTAATAAATAAAAAATAATATGTCATTCAATATAATTGAAAAATAGAACCGAATTTCTTGGAAGTATACATGTTTTGTGATATCCAATAAAAACTCCATCCTTGAGATCATTCATTTGTTGATCCACATATATATTGAATACCACTGAGTGTATTTTTTTAAATCTTTAGAATAGAGATCTTCATTTCAATTAATCAATATGCGTATCTTGTTAATGTTAGAAAATAATATGGATATCTAGTCCAATTACAAATACCCATCGCATCTTGATTTTTCGGAATCAAATATCTCAAACCGCCAATAAGTGACAATCATAGAATAACATGTCAAATACCAAGTGATCAATCATTCTTAACATTGATGTATGCTTCCAGAAACACATCACACAACAAAAATTTCAATTTTCATGAATAATTATAAAAATGGATAAATTATGGGATTCAACCATTTTGTACACAGCTATTTAATTATTTTCATTATTCATCTCCAAGGTAACATTCTTGACAACTAATTATGTAGAAATTTAAAATTGTAGGCAAAGTGTTATCTTGTTTAATTTCTTAGATTCTGTGGTGTAAAACTATGGTACACATCAATAGAATAACCATGTTAGCCAGTTTCATGATTCATACAGTTCTCCAATAGATGTTATTATGGGTATAGTTCATCAATATGTTGTAACTCACCTATTTTTCATTATAGGATTATTTATTTGAGGTTTATTACATATTCAATTTCACTAACTATAAGCATATAAATTTATGAATTCATTGGTATTTTGTATGAATTTAGAACTTAATCTCATTTTATGATTAGAAACAATTTCAAATTTGGAGTTCTAATAGATTTTAATAAATCACTTGTAGATCTAAACTATTGGATTAATTGATTGCATTAATCAAACATACAATAAATATTTCTAACCATAACTATGTTGACATTATTGGTTTTTTGTTTTCTCTCTAATATAATAATAATCATAATGTTATAAAACATATTCAAACATCACTATTTTCAATCTATAGTCATATCAATGTATTAAAAGTATGTAATGTACCTCGTATATTGAATTATGTTATCTACTCCATTTGTTGTGTCATAAATATATAGTTGTGCATATTTTTTTGGTTTTCCATCTGGTGGGAATTATCTACTAATACGATGATAATTTTTACCATTGAGCCTACTAATATTTATGGGTCCTCAAATATTAATAGTGTTATCAATTATTATAACCATTAATTTAAATGAAAACTTCTTGTTTTTAATGTTTTCATTGTCATAGAATTCTATGGAATCATTAAAAAATTCAATGAAAAGAATGTTCTTCAAGTACTCTGGTGGATTTAGTAATAATTATAACTGTTTTTTTTAAATGAGCACTATAATTAAAATGTTGATTATTATTCATTGTTACAACCCTTAACCCTCTCATTAAAAAACATTGCAGAACAATAGGTGTAAAATTGTACATGATAACATAAGTCCATGTAATTTGTATGTAGTAAATTCCATATTATATGTCGTAGAGAAATATAAATTAATACCCATTTTTGAAAAACATAGAGGATATATATTATTATGATAGTGTAAAACAAAATATTGTATATTTTGTGGCATAAAGAAGAACAGAACAATAGGACATGTTGTGTATTTCAAAATTGGAAAACCTGACATTGAAGAAATTACTCATCAATTTTAATTTATTTTAATGTGTGAAATGTAATTAACTATTGTCTGAACAATCTGATATATTAATTATATGCATAGTTTAATTGGATTCCTAAAAGAATAACTATTATAGGACTATCCAACGTTGTATTTAATGACATTACAATAGTGTCTATTTTCAGTGGACTACATGTATATAATGTTCTAGTATATTCATTATTGATACATTTCAAGTAGGTATTTAATGTTGAAGTCATTATATATAGATATTCCAAACTATATTCATTTCTTAGAACATAAAAAACATTTTGGTGAAATGCCGACAAAATTTAGACTGATAGAAACATAAATATCCCAATAAAAAGATGTTATTTTAACAAAAACAGTAGTTATGAACATGGTATATTTCACGATACTCTACGATATGATGAACATTTGATGATCGATATGATCTCATGGATTCTTGTTCAAAAATTACTTACATGAAATTAATTAATTTCTATTAAATTTAGAACCATAAAATATATAATTTGTTGTTCAAATTAGAACTAAATGTAGGACAATCCGATATTTCATCACGATGTATTTTCATTTAATTAGACACATTTTTCAGTGATCTAACCATGGCCATAGATAGTGGCATCACATTATCTAATGGTCATTTATATCTATTATCATTTTGAGTTGATAAAATTTGATGGATTTTCTCAGTTATGGAGTGTAAAACTGATGCTGTAATAATGCAAAAAATTTTATTACTCACATATTGTAGAAAAAACATTTACATAAGTATAATAATGAGAGTTTAATGATAGGTTATAATTTACACATCACGAAATGAGGGAAATGTAAAATTTTAAGTAAATTTTGATAATTTAATATAGTATAGAAGTTACATTTTATTTTTATCTGTAGAATAATGAGTTGATTCGTAGGAATGACTCATCAGGATTTTTACGATTGAGTATGCACATACATCATAACTATAAATAATACAACATATATTTAATATCTATTAAAGAATAAATAATTATTGTCTTAATATTGGATAGTGCAATAAATAAACATCACTGTCATTATAGAATAGGTGGACCTCCAATCATAACAGTCTTTTCTTCACCATAATCATTCATTGTTATCTCTACACATTGAAAAAAAATTGATTGTCGCTCATATCTAACAATTGTTCTATGAATACTGTATATGTTTTGTAGACAGTTTCATGCTATGATTTTATGGACCTCATAGTTATGGAAACTTATCTTTACCTGATGTAATATTAAAAGGTATAGTTATATAATAATTATTATATTATGTGTCTAAATTTATTTAGTGATAGTTTTATCATCCATTAAATGCCTATGAAATATCATTCTAACAACTCAACAAAAAGACCCTTAAAATAAATAATTTTTTTCTTAAGTGATTGGAAACATTTTATACAATATAAATATTATAAAATCGATACAAAATTTATAAAATTAATATTAAAAAACTATTTATAACCCAAAAGTAGTAAATCATAATTAATTACTGTGAAATAAATCATCACGATGGAAAATGTAACGTTTGAGATCTGGAATCCAAAAAAACTGGTGCCCTATACCCAGTTGGCCACATGGCCTCAACTGTATTTCTCAAAACGTAAGGGGCTACTGACTATAAGAGAGGTTCTAGGGTATGATTGTGTGGAAACTATGCATCAATGGTAATGTATGAAACAACCGAATAAATAATAACAATATTATATGTAGTAAACAACATGGAACTGATGTAAAAAATGGAAGACAGCAAGGTTATGATAACCATAAGTCATAACATATCTGAATGATGTAGCATATTACATGTTCTATAAAAATGGAAAAAATAGGATAATCAAAAATCAAGGACAATACATAACAAAGGTTAGGAAAAACAAAATGAAACTTAGTAGCATCACTAGCTAAGGATTTGTTCCATGCTCTGCTCCTCCTATGTAACATTCAAGTACATGAAAATGGGGCCTTTCCACTATTAACAACAATGGTAATAGAGTATTTTTGAGCCCAAAACATGACCCAAATAGGGTGTGAGAAATAAATACCAATACGAATCCACCAAATGTCTATGAAAATATATTTTTGAGTATATTATACACTAGTGTACAATAGTGAAAAACATTGTGAAATATCAGGTACTCAAAAGTAACCAGTCCTAGAAGTAATGGCATTTATTTAAATTAATTTATTATTATTATTATTTCAATTTAATTTAATTGAATTATATAAGTCTTGGAGTCTGGCCTAAACCCACAAATTCCCTATATAATGTAAAATTAATAGATACCTCAGCAGCCTATCTAACACAAGAAGTGAAGAGAAAATCTATGCTTTTGTTTTGTCTTAGTAGATGAATCGTAATTGATACCATTCCATCATTTATGTTTAACCTGAGTCCATTATTGAGATTCCTAATTTTGAATTCAAGTATCACTACAACTGTAATCTTAAGAATATCCTATGAGTCTGTTCTCAGTGGTCCAACTTGGGATCCCTGAGAATCACTCTTGATGTTTGTGTATGTTCATGCGAGTCCTTCCACAATGGTTCTACTATGGAGCCAAAGGTATCACTCTATGTGAAATATATGATTATATAACTTTAGTCTATCCTTAGTGGTCCTTCTAGGGAGTCCAATTTTTACAAATGAAATATAAATCAAATGTGTATCGAGTCCTTCCTAGGAATTCTAAATTGAACTCATGTATTACCCAATGTTCAAGGGATAATTTCCCATTGTTTCCATTCCCAAAATTCTACACTGAACTCATGTATCACCCAATTAGATTTATAATTTCCTCATTTAAATCAAATAAAAAATTCCACACTACTTAACAAGAAAACACTTGATGGAAAATGGGAAAACACAATCCCCAAGACAAAATCAAAACACTTACAATTCTAACACAAATGCAATTACAAATAGTAATCAATTTCTTTTTTTACAATCCTAAAATAGAAATAAAGGAATTTCCATATACATCCTATGAAAAAATGGCTATGAAAAAATCATCCATGTGAAATGAACCCACGAGGTGACCCTAATAATGAAACAAATATAAAGATCCTTTAATTCATTGAATTAATTATCAGAAAAATTTTAGGCAATAATAAGGATCAAATTCCATTCAAGGGGACACCCTAAACATGGGAGTATGACACAATGACACATATAAACATCCCAAAAATTAACAAGAGTCCTAAGTCCACCTATCTCATCACAATACGACTCTCATCGTATAGCCTCGATCACCAATTCAAACTATAATGATGTAGATCTAAGAAAAAAACAATAAATCCTAAACCTTAATTAACATAAAAATGAACATAAATTAAGATGAAAGTTATATATGAATAAATATCATATCAATAGGATTCAAATGAGACTTATGGGGAATGGATTAGAGTCTGGATGATGACGTTATAGGATAAATAGTCATTCACATTCATACATCTTAAAGCCGACAAGTCATCTATCCAAAAAAGAAGAACAAGATACATCCTATTTTAAGCTGAAAATTAGTAGTACACTGATGTTATATCATTTTATTGTTTATAATTTTTATAAAATACGTTACACGTCATGTACCAAACTACCAACATGACTACACAACGTGTATCAGGATGTACATGTTGTGAAGTGGCTTTTTCTTATCTCTTATTCAAACAAGATCACACTCCATGAATCCTTATTCTACAAGGAGATACTACATAGTGTGTATATAGGATTACATGTCATGTAACCATAAAATACCATTTTCTTAGTTTCCCAATGTTTCCACAAACATTACACATGGAAATAATAATAATAAAAGTTGTACCAAGGAAGAATCAGTTTCATACAAACTACCCCCATTAAAGAAATTTATCCCTAGATTTTCCATCCATGGGTTGTGATGAAATATATACAAAACATCTACCACTAAGCACATATGTTGGCCTCCCTCTCCCATATCTCGTATTTCACTCAACTGTGCTGCCATAACACCCATACAAGAGGAAAAGACCAAACCTGGAGAACATTCGTTTTTTTTTCGACAATACGAATTAGATGCTCTTTAGAGGTTTAATCATACTAAACCTCAACCTCCTCAGGCTGAAAATGTGAGATGGGTCTGACTGATAGCTTCATATCTTAGATACATGGAAATCATCATTCATATATTGGTACCTCTGAGGTAATTTTAACTAATAGGAAACCGGCCCGACTTGTTCCAGAATCTCAACATATTCATCATATCTCGGTAAAAGATTACCCTTTCACTTGATCCTCTTGTTCCCATATCATTGTGTGACACATAGGAAAACTTGATCCCTGACCGCAAAATCCAAAGGACTTCTGCAATTATCATCATAAGAAGTATGATGAGATAGCATAGTATCCATCTGTCTTAGAATCAACCGAACCTCTTAAGTAGTCTCCCAGAGAAGACAATGTCCGAACAAAGATGACTCTCCTACCTCTTGCCAACATAGGGGTGATCATCATTGCCTCCCATAAAAATCCTTATATGGTGCCATAGGAATAGTATCTTGGAATATATTATTACCGGTGAACTCAAAAAGGGGTATATGCTTCTCTCAAAATCCCACAATGTATAGGGAATATGCACGCAACATGTCCTATTGCAATAGTATCATACGCTCTAATTGGTCTTCGGTCTGAGGGTGGTATGTTGTGATCAGTAGAACCGATGTACCTAGAGCCTTCTGAAACCTCTTCCAGAAACGATATGTAAATTGGGTAACCATATCTGATACTATATAACAAGGGTATCCATGAAGTCATACAACCTCAGAGATATACAACTTTTAGATATCATCGACCCCGAAGGTCTCCTTGATCGATAAGTAGTGAGATTCCTTCTTAATCCTGTCAACTATGACCCACACAACATCATTGCCTCTATGAGAACTTTGTAACCCCATCACAAAATTTATAATTAGTAATGGGTTACTATAAAAAATGTATTGCTAGCCGCTAACGTTCTTCCTTGACATGCAAACAGGTGGAACGCCTCCTAGAAAAACAAGATACTTCTCACTTCATCAATGGCCACCAATACTGGTAGTGCAAGTCATGGTACGTCTTGGGGACTCTGGGATGAATTAATCATGTTGAAGTCAGAAACTCATGCATCATCTCCTTTTATATATCCCATGGAACACACACGTCATTGGATACATAGAACATCAACCATGTCTATAGTCCATCTAGGAGGTGGTTCCTCACCTTTCACACTCTCCCATAGAACTAGGCCTTCAAAATCTGGTAGCTTCCTCATCATAACTATATCTAACAGGGTAGAGGTAGAAACCAAAGATGAAAGGTATGTCTATCTGTGATTATTTTTAAAATATAAATTAATCATATAAAAAAATCCATAAGTTTCCACTCAATAATGTACACTTTTACAGCATGTATCTAAGTCCTCCTTATTAGTGGGTCATCCACTACATTTAATTTTCAAGTTATATAGGCATGTTTAATGTCATATGACTGAAGGTATTCCACCACCCTTCACTTTCGTAGATTCAAATCATGCTGAGTAAAGATTTATTTGAGACTTTTGTGGTCTATGGACAACCCAAAATGTGCTCCCAATAAATAATATCTCCATCAATGATAAGCACGAACCACCACTGCTAACTCAAATCATGTATCCTATAATTCTTTTTATGAGGCCTCAAATGTAGATACCTAAAAGACAAAACTCGATCTCCTTGAATGAGCCATACACCCATCTCAAATGTCTAATGCATAATAATACATAATGAAACTATTTCTTGGCTATAGAAATATCAGTATCAGCACTGAAGTGAAACTTCCATTAAACATTTGAAAGGCTCTGTCACAAGAGTTTGACCAATCATACATCACACATTTCTTGGTTAGGCTCGTCCTCGAGGACGCTAAGCATGAGATGTCCTATATAAAATGCTTTTAGTTACTAGCTATCACCAAGAAATTCTACACCTAAAAAATTTAATTGGGCTGGTCCTACATAAATACTCCTCTTAACTTATCTGGATTCACTGAAACTCCAATCTATAGAAAAAGTGACTTGGGATGTGAATATAATCCATCTAAAAGATTCATTTTGAGAGAATAACATATAAATGATGCTCTATATCAGTTTGTTCAAAATGATCTCTATTTTTTTGGAATGTCTGTGTCAATTGTGGGAAAAAACCAAAATATAGTCCATGAAAACAGCCAAAAAAGAATCTATCTAATGATGAGACACATGGTTCATAAATGCCAAAACAATGATGGAATATTCATCACACCAAACAGTATAACTAGGTAAATATATAGGCTATACCTCTTACGAAATGTGGAATGCGGTATGTCTGCAAGTCTAACAAGTTCCTGGTGATATCCTGACCTCATGTCAATCTTTGAGAACACCCTAGCTCCTAAATATTGATCAAACATTTCATATATCCATGGAAATGGTTTTCTGTTTTTAACCATCAACTAGATCAAATTATGATAGTACACACATAGCCTAAGGGTATTGCCGGCCTCTTTCCTAGAAATGACTAGTAATCCCCAAGGAGAAGTATCAGGTCAGATGAAACCCTTATATTTCAAATCTTCCAAATTCCTCTTGAGCTATTGAAACTCTATCATAGATATCCTGTAAGGAGGAATAAATACTGGTTAGGCTCCTAGAAGGATTCCAATAATGATCTCTACATATCAGAACATAAGTAAATCTATGAAAACATCCATGAAAACATCTCTAAAATGATCATCCACTAGAGGAATTTATGGAAGTAATTTTCCCTCATCATCCAGATATAAACTTGAAATGTGGGATTTCATCCCACCCAACCCACAATACTTGGGTCTATCTCTTCTCTCCTTGATATCCCATTCACCATCATGTAGAAACCTCTTTCCCTCTAGTGACACGAAACTCATACAGTAGTGATAAAAATCTAAAAATTCTTGAAAATAAACCAACTTGTATATTCATAAAATATCATCAAAGCTCATCATCTCCAAGACATAGTGGTTCCCTAGAATATGACTCCCACAAATCTGAAGGGGCACTCTATGCACTGACCCACACATATTGTTCTAGTCCCTAACAAAGATCTAGAATCGTAAAAGTAGAATAAGTATAAACACCTATCACAAGGCTTTCCAAAACCTTCACATAGATAAAACTATTTTCAGCACCTGTATCAATAAAGAAGATGATAATATATAGGCGACTAGGATAGTACCTATGATTGTAGAATGTATGGGATCCATCTCATGCTATTTTTATTGCACTAAAAATGTATGACCTACACCGTGGCCCTGAGACACTACATGAATACCTTACATGACCCACCCTACTGTCATTTAGATCATGGGGTCTGGCTCACTTGTCTATTGCCACTGCTTTGGCCTGAATGCCCTGACGTACTCTAGATTCTATACTGGTGAGAAGCTACAGACCCAACTCTTGAACATGGAGTATGTATAGAACCTATATCATTATAAACTAGTTGAAAAGTCCTGTAGAAGCATTGTAGATGACATATCATTCTGTAATCTTTGCTCTAAAATGAGTGCTTTGGGAAATGGGGCCTCCTATTCCCTGACCTATCACACGGGTAGAACCTCACCTGTTTATTTTAAGAAAGTTTATGACTAATACTATTGCCTCAATAAAGATCCATACAACCCTTCTTGCATCGGGTCGAGACAGTACCATATTTCTGTTTTCAACCATCCTATCTCACACCCCCACATTCTCATAACTTGTGCTTAGTAATTAGCTCCTAATTCAAAATATCAGAGATAGAAGAGGACCTGAAGACATTCACATATGATCACATGTCAAACCTAAGACCATACTAAAATCTTATATCCTTCCATATGTCATCAACCATCAGAATAGGTTTGAATTGATAAATCATAGTAAACATTGAAGAATAGTTCATAACTGATAATGTGCCCTACTCTAGGTTTACGAACTCCTGGGCCCGATCAACCCTCAGTATATCTAGAAAGTAATAATCACAGAAGTCCTCCTGGAAGTCTTCCCATGTCAAATCACAATGACTCCCATCCTGAGTGACAACATCCCAACATATCTAGGAAGAATCAAGCTTCATAAATGTTGGGATCTTGACCATCCTCTCAAGAGGCATCTCAAGTTGCTCGTAAATAGTAAACCTAGATTCCATCCATGATTTCGCAGCATTTTGTCCACCATCCCTTGAAAATGTGAGTTTATTATCCTGCTAGAATCTGTGTGTTGGCTCTTCAATAGATGTGGAAATATGTGGTGCTCCCTAAATGGAGTCCACGAACCTCACAAAAGCCTCATGAAACTATGGATCTGCACCTACATCTAGTATGAGATCCGTTCTTGTAGCTGGAACCATAGGAGGATATATTGGTAGCCCATAACCTACCATTTTTGGAGTAGTATCATAGATGCTCTACTAGCATACATCTCATAGTCATCATGGAGGCATGACTCTAAAAGATCAGGAACATGACTTAGTTCAATATCATCATCAATGATATCCATTTATGTGTTCCAAAACAAAACACGACAAACCCTCCATGTTTTGAAAAAGGTAACTAAATGACGTGTAGAAGGACTACACGATGTGTACCCTAAAGCTTTTACTTGTTCGTGTTCTACCACTTTCCTGGAGTGTATAAACCCTTAGTACATGATGTGTACACGTGTCTATCCTCATAGTCAAGCAATCACACAAGGCCTTGTCCCCACGGGTTCTACCTAGGTAGGCTACACGACATGTTCTGATGGTACATAACGTGTTCTGATAAAAACAAAATGACATTTTTTTCCTCTAACATGACCGATTACATAGTGAGTTACCTCTGGACATGTACATGTGGTTCATACATGTTTTCTAAAAACATTGAACACCTTCCTCCCTAATCAAGAATGTACACACATCATATTAGGCTGGACTACACACCATGTATACTAGGTTTTTTTGGGACAGAAACTCCAAATTCCCTAGAAAACCCTTGTTCCTTAGAATAACTCTCCATTGGGATTCCAAATTCCAATTTTTGAGTGCACCTACTCCCAAAGAAGCATTGTTTGGCACCTAAATAGAGGATATCATAGCACAATTCTGTACAAAGGCTGAATCATGATCAAGAAAATTCTGATCCAAGAGTGCCCATACACATTAGAGATCAATGTTTGGAATCCACTCAATTAAGAACATATCACATAACAATACACCTATCACAGCAGTGGGAATATAAATCATGTTACCTTCATAACTAGTGGCATCTCTAGAATGAAACCTATCTAATCAATATGTAATATATAATGCATCATAGGTGGAATGAAACAATGCATGGAATGTTATTATAACATGTGCCTATTGGTTCCATGAGTTGGAACACCCCCATTTCATTAGGTTTCAACTAAAATAAAACCTACAATTACATCAATAGTAATAGCAGAAATCATGTTTGTCACCCAACAATTAAATCAGATCAACTTTAATATCTCAGAATCCAATAACATAATCTAAATTTGTGGAAATTTGGATTTCCCCAGTTCTCGGAGTAGCTACTCTCTGGAACAACTAATTACCAAATTTTATATCTTTTATATCATCACCAAATAGTATAAGAAATTAAAAAACAAACCCTTTCATACCACGTTGTAACATCTAAGATTTAGAAGCCACCCAACCGATGCCCTATATCTGGTTAGCCACATTGCCTCAAGCGCTTATCCCAAAATTCCAGAGGCTACTGACAAGCAGTAATAGGCAAGGGTGTAACAGTGGAGTAATTCTGCCCTCTTTCGGAAAAGTGTAATACCTAGTAATAAAAAATAACAATAGAAGAAGTTGCAAACAACATGAAACTAAATTATACAATGAATGAATAAAAGGTAATGATATCCAAAAGGAATAACATACCAGGATGATGTAGCATGTTAAATGTTCCAAGAAAATAGTGAAAACCTGAGACACTACAATTAATTGTAATACAATACCACTGTATGGTAAAAAAACAAAACTTCGCATCAACCCAATCCAAGGATTGTTCTCATGCTCTCCTAATCCTTAGTAGAAATCAATTACCAGAAAAGGGGGCCTTTCCCTTATCAACACTTGTAGTAATATAAACAGTTAGGGCCCAAAAAATGACCCCAACACGGCGTGAGCAATGAATCCCAGTTGGAAACCCCTGATGGTCTATTCCAATCTGTACATGAGTATATGAAATAGTAGTGTACAATAGTGAATGACGTAGTTAACTATCAGGAATAAAAATTATCCAATCCTATAAATACTGAAATTCATTAACATTTATTTAATGTTCTCCAATAAATTTGATTTCATTGAATTATATAAGTCTCTGGTCTGGCAAAGACCCTCCGACCCCCAATATAGAGCCAACATAATAGATACCTCAGTATGATATCTAACACAAGAGTTGATTTCGAAATCCAATAATGTGAATTGTCTTGGAAGACCCGTCATTATTCATTACATTCCATAATTTTAGTATGAACATAGTCCGTTCATGAGATTATTAATTTGGAATTAATGTATAACTGTAGGTGTAATCTTTCGGACACCCTATGAGTCCGTTCTCAGCAGTCATACTAGGGATCCCTAAGTATAACTGTTAATGTTGGTGTATGTTCATTAGAGTCCATTATCTATGGTCCAAACAGAGATTCCAAGGTATCACTCTATGTGAAATATAAAATTCTATAAATTTAGTCTGTCCCTAGATTTCCATATAGGGAGACCATATATCACTAATGACATATAAATCAAATGCCCCTCGAGTCTATCCATGGCATTCTAAACTATACCCATGTATCAACCAAGGTGCAAGGTACAATATTCAGGAAATTCTGTTTACGATGTTCTAAGCTAAATGATTATATCACCCTATCCTATTTACCATATACTCATTTAAAATCCAATTAAACATTCTGACCTTCTTGACAAGAAAAACATTACATAGAGAAATGGAAAAGAAAATATCAAATCCATAAGCAAAGAACATACAATTGTAACACAAATGAAATTATAGATAGTAATCATGTTCATTTTTCTTACAATCCTAAAAGGCAAATGAAGGAATGTCTATAGAAATACTATGAAAAATGGCTATCCAACATTCATCTAAGAGAAATACACCCATGAGGTGGCCCTTATCAAACAACAAAGCTACACATGATTTAATTCATAGAATTATTTACCAGAAAAACTATAGGTAATAAAAATAATCCAATTCCCTTCAAGGAGACACCCTAAACATGGGTGCATAGAACAATGACACATATAAACATCTCTAAAATCAATGAGAGGCATGAGACCATCTTCCTCATCCCAGTACGGCTCTCCTGCTTTGGGGACGAGCTAGAATATTTTAGATATATTAAACAAGAATAAAAACTCAAACTTTAATTACATACTCATGAAATAAATTATGAAGAAACAATATAAGAAAAAAATATCTTGCCGAGTGGATTCATATGAGACTAACGAAGAAAGGATCAGAGTCTGGATGTCGAATTTATTGGAGAAATAGTCCTTGGTTCTGTTGCTTCATCAACCCAGTGTGTCTTCAATCAAAAAACAAAATAATAAGGATACTACATATTGTAAGCTGAAAAATAGTAGTACACTGTGTGTAAATCTATGTACACTATGTTTATATCATTTTATTGTTCATAATTTCACAGACATACTTTACGCATCCCACACTGACCGGATAACATGACTACAAAGTGTGTATTAAGCAGTAAACGATGTGTGGGGGACTTTTCTTCTCTCAAATTCCAACATGCTCACATTCTTTGTATCCCTTTTCTATTCTATCATAAAACATTACATGGATATAGGATTATATGGCATGGAACTCTAAATGAAATATTTTCCATTTTTCCTCTTATTTTCTCAAAAATAACACATGGGAAAAATAAAAATAAATTTGTACCTCAAAGGAAGAACCGTGTTCTTAGAGAAAAAGATGTCTAATAATATTAGGAAATAAATTATAAATATTTCAAATGAATTTTTTTACCACCAGTCCTACATAATGAAAAAGATATGTTCAAGACAAACTACTTTAGTCTTATTCTATAATTAATTTTATAGTGAGAAACATGAAATCATAGTTCAAAAAAATACACAGAAATATTTCAGTTCATTAAAGACGAAGACAATATTTATGATCTATGTTTTCATCGTTGATGATTTAACTATTCACTATGTGTAGAATCTAAGGTGACATGATGGATAAATGTGTGAAAGGTTATCTAACAGTATGCTCCTAAGGATAGATCAAGATAGTGGATCTGTGGATGTAGTTTTAGCAATGTGATGACATATACAATTTCGGTTATATATGGAAAAAATGAGTTTTTGATAAGACTTATTATAGAAAAAAAAATTAGGGGATAGATTTTATGTAGAAACAGAGATAACTAGGAGGAATATTTTTTCATGGATTTATAGAATTTGGTTGCACAAGGATGATGAGTATATGATAAAATATAAACATAGTGAAAATATGTGGGGAACTAGACGACTAATGATGATGAAGAATATAAGGACGAAGAGGGTTATGATTTGTGGGGAAGCAAGAGAAGGTAGGGGAAGTATATCCAAAATTAAGGGAACTAGGATGATGTAGAGAGATTGAATGTAGTAATATCCTGGGATATATTGAGAGATCATGGAAATAATACCACATCTCTGGTTGAAGAATGAAAATTCAATAGTGGGTAGGGTTTTGAGGGGAAAATGACAAAATGTAGAATGGTTTCATGAGAGTGTAATACTTGGATAGAGATCAAGTACAAGGGGGAACAGTTGCATCATTGAATATATTAAGAGAAAATAAAACATAGGTGATGTATAAGAATACTAGTTGGAGGGTTTTAAGGGTTCTAGGGATGCGGTGAATTGGATAGAGAATGGTTTCAATAGAGTGGAGAAATTGGAGGGAGATGGAGTGCGGGGAGAGTGACTTGTTGAAGAGGATCTATGAGAATTTTTAAGAGTAATATATATTTATGAAATCATTTACCAAATAATACTATTCCAAAAAATTTATATGTAATAACATTTTAACATTCCATTTTAAATAATCCTATATCTATTTTTATTTTATTTCATGGAAATTTTCAGTTATGTTATAATACATAATTATTTCCTACTATCATCTCTACCACATGTTCAACAATTTCATTGTGAACATAAAAATAAAATTTTAATTTTCAAAATATGATTCACAATTTACTTTATATAAGTTATTTAAAAACAATTTCAAAGCCAAATAAAAAAATATCTTGTTCAAGATCATGTGTATGAAAATTTATTCCCTAAGCTTTCAATTAATTTGAAGCACAAGAAATTACATGATCATTAAACCTAAAAACACAATCATATTCCCTCAAAGAAGCATAAATATAGCTGATAAATGAATTATTTCTAGATATATATTCCAAAACTAGAAAATTCAGAAATACTCATTTTAATTTTTGTAAACATTTATCATATTATTTTTTATAAATGAATTTAACTCCATTTTATGTTAACATAGATAGTGGTATAGATATATAAGAAAAGTGTTCTACAATTCAATATTAGTATCCCATTATACTAAGACAACTATGAGTTTCTATGACATTTATTTGTCATTTACACTCTTCAGGAACTTTTGTTTTAGTTAGATCAATAGTTATTCCATGTTTTTTAAAATATTTTCACGGAAGGAAATTGTTAAAAGAAATTCATATATATTAAATTTTCTATATAATCTATTTATGTTCTATATTTTTATAATAATCCTTTGTGTGTTTTCTTCAACCTCATATATTTAAAAATATGAAAAAAAATCTTCAATGATAATAAAAACCAAATTTTCCAATATATTCATGAAAAGCCAATTCACATTTCCCCTAAACAATGTTGGTCGACTTTAGACCCAAATTCGGTAACCACAAACTCATAATTACTATAACTATTATGAAACACCACATTTTTAATTTTATCTCCCATTACCATAATATGATTGTAACTAGACCTGATTTCAATCTTCATAATAACATAGCACTATTAATCTGATCAAAGATGTCATCAATATGAGGAAATAAATATTTTATCGTTAATATGATATTATTTAATGATCAGTAATAATTTAAGAGCCTCATAGAATCATCGATCGTTTCATCAAAATAATTATGTTTAATCTATGGTGATATACATGGATTAATGAACCCTTTATCAATAACTGTTCTAACTACTTTCTCAAATCCAAATTTTCTACTAAATCTATTTTAGAAAGCTATTTTTATATTTTTTTAAATACAATAAATTAGAGAATATTAAATTGAATTTCCCGATTATTAATAATACTATAAAACTAAACTAAAAATATAATCAAATATTCATTAATTATATGATCCTCGTCAATATAAATAGTTTTCTTCTCCCAAATATTTCAAAAATATCATTTACTTTTAACTTAAATAAATTTATTTACATATAGATATCTTATCGTTGTAATGAATTAATTATTTGGTATAAATTTAAACCCATAGTAAAAAAAATATTTTTCTCCAGAATTTTTCATAACATGATAAAAATAAATCTAATGAAAATCATGAATAACGATGAAATCTATATGGGTCTATGAAACATGGTTTTTAGTTATATCCATTACATATAAAAAATGAGAAGATTTGTATAATTAATTTTTTCATTAATAACATCCCACGGTGTTTTTTCAAAATGTTCTTTCATCTTCTTAAAATGTAAAATTTATAATTAACAATCAAATATTATATATATAAAAGAATGTGAAGAAAAATCATATCAGATATTTCGATATTATGAAAAAACTTATAATCTACCAGACACCACATATCTAGACAAAAAGTATTCTATCTATGTTATAATATATTTATATCTTAAATGTGTAATATTTTCAACAGTGTACATGAAAAAAACAACTATCTTAAACAAAACATGAAATATTATTATTAAAATATGAAAACTATAAAATATCCATTGAATTGGAATTAATTAATAGGATTAACCAAATTATGAATATTTATAATGGTTATACTCAATACAGATTATTTAATTAATTGTTATCATAAATGAACATAATTTTTATTAAAGTAACTTTAATATTAAATATAATTTGATTTGAAAAAAGTTTTTTTTTGAATTTTTATTAATTTTAATCTTTGTAACCTTCATGAATTTTATTTAAAAAATATAATATCATATTTTAAATCATAATTTTAAGATTTTATTTGTCCTGTTTTTGATATTTTTTCTAAAAACTTATATTTATAGAAAGAATAGTGTAAAATACAAACATTTATTGAAAACAATTTTTTTGTTTCAATAAATTATAAATTTTAATTTTTAAAAAAAATTTATTTATAAGTACCACTAGTACATTTATATTATCATCTTTTAAATTAATGTAATTGAAATTTATTTTATGTATTTTGGTAAAAAATATTATACATTAGAAAACAATTTTCCTGTATAATTGTTTTTAATCCCATGTGGTGTGGTTATATAGAATTGTTTTATTATAGTTTCAGAGATTGAATCTTGAAAAAGTGATTCCATATTTGGAATTAGGTGTTTCTGATTTGGAAAATAGGATTTTTTATGGATTATGAATTTTTTATATGGTAACATTTCCCACCATGGTACTGGGTAAATAAACTAATTAGTTTTCAATATAATTGAATTATTATTAATATTATTCAAATAACTAAAATTTATTTCAGTTCATAATTATATTCCATTCATAGACCTCAAAATTAAAAAATAAATGCTTTTTTTAATTTACCATTGGATATTTCCTTTATAATATTAATTTGAAAGATAAAGTAAAAAATGTCACTTCCTTAGATTTATTATCAATATTTTGTTTTTGTGGGGATAAAAACTTATATTTAGTTATAAGTTTTTATTATAAATATAGATAGAAATTATTTGATGGTAATTTTTTTAATGTTGAAATATTTAGAATAAATTCTTATGTAATGATTTCATTGTGCATGTGAAAAATGTGGAACAATAAAGTTAATTAATTCAAAAACCCTAAAAGTAATATTTTATGTATGATTTAAAGTTTAATATTAATTATGTAGATAAAAATATTATAATATACAAGCATGACTGGTTTATATTAAAATTACACTACTTTAATGCTGGCTTCATGGTAATATTATATGTATAGTTCATTAAATTACATTAATTGTAATTTATATTAAATAAATTTTATTTAATAACATTAAAATCATAAAACTTATTAATTATGGAAAATAAGGATGAAAATGGTATAATATGTCATATATTGTTCATTTCAAATCTAATGCTCAAATTATATGTAAAATTGCAACTAAATAATATTGAAAAGGACATTATCATGTTTTTGGTTTAAATAAGATAACAATGGGAGTAAAAAAAGATTTAATATGACATCTAAAACTATTAAAAGATTATGATTATAATAATCAAATATATTACATTTTTTATAATAAACATATTTTTAAACCATTGAACATGAGTTAGGAACATATTATATTATAATACCTCATGTATTTTGATACATGACAATAATGATAATTTAATGTAATAAAATATTTTATTAAATTGTTTAAAAAGAATAAAAATATTATCATCATCCAAGTGTATGGTATAGGTATGAAAATATTACCATTCTTTCATTTATGTGTAAATTTTACTTTTATTTATTTCATAACCCTAATGTAGTGGAAAACATTGATAACCTAAAAATTTATAAAATGAATAATTATGGATTATATTTAAGAGATATGGGATAAATAATTTCCAAAACATTTCAAAATTAAATTATATGAGATTATTTCCTCTAAATATCATCATATATTTATATTATATAAACTTATATCCATTAAATAAATAAAATTAATTTATATTAATTACTTTATGATATTCTAATAGTGCCTACCCCCTACTATATAAATGGACACCCATTATCTCCTTTCTTTACAACTTCTTTAGAATCCTATCTCATCCCAAATTTATCAAATTCACATGTAAAAGTTTCTAAACATTAATTATATGTTATTTTCCACTTATAAGATCATTACAATGGTCTATAAGTACAGATCTAAATGAATTATACTAAAGAATACTTATTATTATTTATTGAATCTTTAAAATTCAATGATTCTTCTATATGCTATAAATATTTCTTAAACATTTAAAATTAAAAAATATAATATCATAAAAATAATAATATTTTTTATTACTATGGGAAACCTATTTTACATCACTTTTCAACTCCTTGAAAAGTGAAAACATCACCCTTGTGTAACTATGGATTATCGTCTCTCCACACATGAGTAATTTGTTTTTCATTACCACATTACATGAAACAAAATAAATATAAATATAGTGATATATATGATAATTATGGAATTACTATTCATCTATAATTCAAGTATCATATATAACGTATAACCTTTAAAATCTTTTTGAATAAGAGAATGTCGATCAGGAATATGTGTGTACTACCTCCACAATAAGGCCACATGATCAAAATTTCTTTACTAATTTTCATGGATGGAAGTTAAGATAATATTAATGAATATATAATATCATTATTATATAAAAATCATCCCATAACGGTTAAATATTTTCACCATTATTTCATTCAATTCATCCATATGTGAAAACAATGTTAATTAGTACACATAACTAACCGTCTAAATGAAAAATGTAATTCATTTTTCTGCCCTTATAATTTATAGACGTTACTAAAAATATATATAAGAGATATATGAAATTTATATCATTAATAATCTTATTTATATTATGGAAACATGAACATTATTCCCGGAAAAGAACTATCTGATTAAAAAATAAATTAAAAATAAATGTTATAATAACTCATAAAATGATTATAATGAAATATTATTTGAAAAAATTTAATAAAATGATATTAATTTAATATATATGAAAAAAATATATATTTATAGGATAATATTATTTATTTAAATCTAATCTAATTTTTTTATAGATGATGTTAAAATCATATAAAATAAAAATCAGACTTGTGTATTGGAATTTTATAAATCAATTTATTTTCATCGTATTATCACCACTATAATTTTTTAAATATGATAAAATTAGAATTGTAATGACATATTATTGTTATTTGGTATATATACCCTTGTTTTATGAGGACTGAAATTTTATAAATATAATCACTTTACATAATTATTCTCATATTAATGTTATTATAATTGTATTTTAATTGGTCTCAATTTATACTACATTGTGACATATTTGGTATTATATACCTATTTTCTATGTGTTATATATACAAAATATTTTATTTATTTAAAAATTATATATATTAATTCATTATGATTAACATTTCAATAAAATTTATTCCTTTAAGGGGTTAAAATTTATATGCTAAAAAATATGAAATAATTCATTTCACAGTCTATTTTTTTTATAATTTCATATATTTTTTGATGATGAAATATTATAATATATACTATATAAAATAAATATATTTTCTTAACATAAAGATTTTAATGAAATATACTTGTTTTTAAGGAACTCCTTTTCAATTTGTAACTTAAACTAAGTAAAAAAATTTTTAAACTAAAAACAGATCGTATTTGCCTTTTCGATCATGTATATTTTACTTGATTATGATATTTTTTTTAAATACTAATGTAATTATCATTTAATTAAATTATTTGTTATGGAAATATCAAATTTTCATAAATATTTTAGATGATATGAAAGTAATATTCCTTTTTATTTCTAAAATGGAATTTTACATTCTTTAAAAAACTCCAATGGAATATTTTTTTATGTATAAGACTTTCATGTATATTCCCTCCCCCAAACCGTTTCTTTCACATCTAGATTCTCCTACATGATATCAATGGTTTTAAAAAGTATCAAATTTAAATGAATATTATCTTATTGTCTTTCTTCCATTTCCATTTAGTCTCCAATGTAAATAATTTTCTTACAAAACTAATATTTCTAATAAAAAAATGGTAATATTTTTTCTGATAGAGATTTTTTGGTCTCTATCTCTTTCATAATGAATTATATTTATTTTGATAATTTATATTTATACATACAATATATTATAAACATAAATATTCGATAATTCATGGATATTATTATTTCTGAATCATTATACAATCTTTATATATGTTATTTTATATATATTTTATTTTATTTACTGAGGAAATGTTTATATGTAGTATTCTTTTCTCAGTATGGATTTTAATTGACAATATAAATATTTTATGAATTATAAAAATCATTCAAAATATGATGGTTAAATTGGATATGTAGAATTCCATGGGTCCCGTTGATTTATATCCATTTAACGAGATGAAATTTATCATGGGAAAAATCTTGAGGATATCATTATTAAATAGATATAATTTATGTCTAGATACACATAAATTAAACTATATTATCATATGTATTTTATGGTAAATATATCATGAAATAATATACCACGATTCACCAAAATAATAATTACCTTCATAGATAATTATATTATTCTTTTCTACGGCCCTGTAACATTAATATTATACATGGAAAATTTTTATGATACTTTTTTACTAAATTATTTGTGTATTTGTTTATATGCATTCCCATGTTAATTAGTCCTTATTTAATTATAACATATTATAATATATGTAAACTGAACTGAGAATTTTACATCACCATTTTCTAATGATTTCTTTTTCCCCAATATCCTAGGATTATTAATGTGAGTGATATGAATGTTTATACTAGAGAGAGTAATGATTTTCTCAAGAAAAATAATATGATGTTTTTATTGTAATGTGATATTATATTATGTATCTATTTTACCTAGAAATATAAATTGTTTTCTCCCTTATGATTTGAGTTCTTATTTCTATTTATTTTAAAACATTTAATACACTACCTCTCGGTCACATTAGTAAGGGTTATTATAATTGGTATAAGATAAACTCTAGTAGAATTACAGTAAAATTAATTTAGTATAACATATAATAGATAAAATCACACTATGAAATAAATTTTCGGTATGTCTAATTGTAGGAATATATTATATATATTTTATTAAGGTATATTTTTTTCTAATTAATAAATACATGTCTAGTTATTACAAGTGGATGTTTATTTAGAATAAATGAATCTTGGAGTGATAACCCTGAAAAGAAATTTTTTAATATATCTCTTCATTAATTCTAGTTCATGGTTTGTATTTCTATAATGTGTACATGGTTTGAAACTCATGGTGGATATACTATTGTTAATTCACATTTTCATTATAAATAATTATGATGAATGAGAAATCTCATAATATATAAACCTATGATATTCTATTATATTGTGAGATAAAAAATGTTCCTTGGGTGGATAATTCTAAGGATGATCATAACATTGATGTCATAGATCCCCCTTTTTAGGTTTATTTTCATAGATTTAAATATCATTATTTATAGTTTCTTTTACATTTTGGGGTATACAACACTTTTTTTTCTATATGTTTAATAGAAATGTTAATTTGGGTAATAACACATTTAAATATTTTTTCATAAGATTATAGTTATTAGTAACAATTAGGGTTTATATGATATTTTATGTTGTTGTATGTTTTTTATTATAAAAAAGCATTTATAAAATTTTATGACCATATTTTTATTGTATAGATAAATGTTTTATTGAAAAGTGATTGGTGACTAAGTGATTGTTTTTCTTTTTATCAACAATATTTAAATTAAAAATATTATACATATATGGTATAAATAATATATGAAATTACAATTTTGTGAATTTATGGAACCATATAAATTATTTTTGGAGATATGGTGAATTAGGATATCTATGGAGATAATTAGCATATTTTTGGGAGAATATTATTAGGTTATACAATGATTTGTTATATGACCATACAAGTGAATGATATTATTTATAGATAAAATATTGGTGGATATTATAAAAATAATGATGTAATATTTTATATTTTTGGATCTTGAACTTATTTTGACATATTTTGGAACATTCATAATAATAAGAACTTAAATAATTAAATAATATGAACTTTGGGGGTTATTGTTGTGTTTTTAGATATTTTCATATTGTATTAACACATATTAGATGACCTATACTGATAATTTTATATTCTATAAATATATATTGTCAATAGGAATGTATTCCCTTTCTATTATGGATCTTATTATCCCTAATATGTTAAATATTTTTCCCCAGATTGATTGTGATTTTCATGAATATTCAATTTTTGGATAATAGATGATGTTAAAATTCATCAAAGTCCAAAAAGCATGGAAATTTTATTATGAAATGATTGTTAATATATTAATTATTATTTATAATGTTCTATATGTTTACAAAGAATTAGTCCATCAATTATAGTAATGTTGATCTTGAAATAAAACTTTTCTTCTTTTATAATATATTTCGAGGAATTAATGTTCTTTTCAACCCCATATGATTTTATTTCATATCGTTAACATTATCACTAACATGTTCTCTAACACTTATTATTGGTCAATGGAAGGTAATATTACCCTTTATGAATATAATTTAATTTACCACTAATTTTCACTTCATATGGTCAACTGATTTTTTAGGAGACATTTATCCTTCAAACATTCCCTTTCCAAAATAATTTATATTTTCCCAATGTATGAAGTGGGTTTAAAATAGTATGCTCCTATTATGAATGAGTTAAAATTTCATTTTCATAAATTATTCAATGTTTAAAATGTTATAACAAAATATTTTAAAAGGGATCTATGTCTGATAGTGTAAATGATACACAATACTGAGCATAAATGAAACATAAAGTATTATTATTAAATAATGAATAATGTAACCAAGCCATTGAATTGAAATGTTTGAATTGGAATATCTAGATTATGAATCTTATATAATTTTCCTTATAAATAAAATTATTTATATAAATTCATTCGAAATAATAACTAAATTTTAGTAAGGACGTTTTTTAATTTTTAAATATGTTCTATAAAATAAATCTTTTTATTAATTTTTATGATTTAATATTATAATTACACTAATGAATTTTTATAAATACTATTTATATTATTGGAATCATTTTTGAAACTATAATTTCAAATTTTTTTAGATATTAGTTTATATCATTTCTAGAAAATAGTATTTTCCAATTAATAGTGATTAGTAATTTTTGTTTATTGAAACAACATTTTTGTTTCCAAAATTTCTAAATTAATTTTTTTAAATGGTTTTCAATGAAACATTAGTTCATTAATATTATTAATAGTCAAATATATTATATAAAAATTAATTTTATATGGATTTTGGAGTGAAAATTTGTTATACATAATAAAATATTTTATACAAGATAAATGATTTCACCACATTTTTTGGGTTATTTCAAAAACATATTTCACTACTAGATATTTAATCAAGAAAACTGGATTCTATATTTTGAATTCTGACACTCATAATTTATATATAGGTTCCTTTTATTTTTAAATTTTATTAATTATAATATTTGTGGAATTTATCACCTCTGTAGATGATATGTGGGAATGTTAGTGTTAAAAATAATGCTCTAGTGATTATAATTAATATTAAACCATTCTTTAATTTCATTGGTTGAGAATATTTTATTTATAATCAAAGAAACGTTGAATATAATACTTTTTTTCTTTTAAACATGGATTTTGAATATTAAAATACTTCCTCAAATTCTATTGAAAGAATAATAAAATCATAACTATAATATTATATTTATATAGTAAGATGTAATTCTGATTTTGGGGGAACTATTGTATATCTATTTTTCTCCCTACAAAAAGATAGAGCATCACTTGTGCATATGTACATCTTATCAAGTCCACATAATAATGAAATTCACTTTCCATCATATATTTACATGTATTATTATAATGGTATAAATAATTAGTTTGTGTTATATTTATAACTCAATTGTTAATATTATATTATAATATAATATCTACATTATTAAATTTCAATCCCCTGGAGAATTATAGCATCTCCCATGTATGCATATCAACCCCCACCTTCACAAAACAATAACATTGAAATTTTTTTCAACTATGCAAATATGGAAATATTTATAGATTTAACAAATATATAATAAATAATGATATAGAAAATATCATGTAATGGTGAATTATATTTTAATTTTACATCAACTCTTCTGTTGAAATGGGAAACTGTCTTTATTCATACTTACGACACACTGTCTCCATGACCTGTGTAGTTTGATTACATATATATATGAATTCTTCTAATGACTCTAAATATCTATATATTGAATATATATGATATTTATTTCATGAATAATTTTTTTTTGTATTATGGAACATTATAATGGTGCATAGAACAAATCTAATGAATAATAATATACATGATAAATGAAATAGTTAGCACCTGAAATAATGACAATAATAATATATTATTAAAAATAGGTGATAAATTGTTATAAACGGATGATAATTCAAATCATTTTTATGTATATGGTGTTTATTTGTAATTATAATAAATATAAATTTTTTATATATGAGGTTAACTTCACTTATGAGTCTACTCAAATTTGAGTTAAGGGATTTAACAACTCAATTTCTTTTCATTGGGTTAAATTACTTATTCATTGTCATTAGTATGAAACAATTATGTTCGTAATGACCATTGTTTATCAAATAATGAGTTTAATTATTTTTAGTTGGATTCAAATTTTAGACACATAATAAATTCACTGATTTCTTATCACTACAGAGTTAAGATCATTATAAGAGATTTTATCAATTTTTTCACTCCATTGAGATATTTTTGGTATTTTTCACCAAACATATTTTTTGTGGTCTATATAATGCATCTTGGATGTAATTAACATTATTAATTATTTATTCATTATGATAAACGTTTTATTTAAATACTACTCCTTCATTAGGATTCAATTTAAATGTTACCAAATATGTATGAGTTGAATTTTCATTATAATGTTTCTCGGATTGTTTATATTTTTCATTAAAAGAATCTCATAATACATGCTTCATTAAATCTAAATTTTTTTTATACAATGAGTATTTATTTATATTTTTTATATTTTTTTATATTTTCAACTCTTTGGAACATTAATTGTGCACTAAAAATTTTAAGATAATTTTTTTTATTTTCAATCAAATATATTTATTTTCTGGGTCATAATATTACAAAATTATTTTTAAAAAAGAATTTTTATTTACTCAAATGATTCATGAATGTAATTTTATGTTATATTTTAATTCTAATTATATTTTTTGGAATCAATATAATGTCTTCCAATAGGAATGTTTTATTATTTATTTCGAAAAAGTCAAATGAAATATTTTTTTTAAGAAATTTGTTTCTAACAATTTCCCCCACTGTCAAACCCTTATATACTCTATTACCTTATTATATATAATTTTTATGGTTTTACAAGGGAAAATAATTAATAGAACATTATGTTAATGTTTTCATCCATTTTTATTTATTCTCCAAAAGAAAATATTTTATTAAAAACATATATTATCGAAGAATTTATGGAAGTATTTTACCTATTATTATTATTTGGGTATTTACATTTTCATAAAAATATCACTTTATTATGTTCATTATTAATTGAAAATTACATTCCTCATAAACATATAAATTCATTATATAATTTATATAATTATTTCCTATATCGTATTCTATTTGTAGATAGAGTGTTTTTCAAAATAAGTTAATTTTTTTGAATAATGAAATATAAATATTATTTATTATTTAAAAAATAAGAATATTTTCTTATAAGAAATGCTTTTATAAATTATATTTATTATTTTGTATATATTTAATTCTTTGTAAATGTTTTTATTGGTAGGGAACATAAATATATTGTCCTGCGAAGCTCCGATATGTCCCATGTGATGAATCTAATGGATAGCCTTATTAATTGTTGTTTTTAGTGTATACCTAGAAACTAATAAAAACTATCTTGAAACAAGGCACATATATTACATATGTTATGATATATATGGTCATGATATCAAATAAATTTGTTTTTCATAATTTATAATATATATTTTAACATACTATGTACTATTTAATTGATATTTTCTAAGGGTTAATTTATTTCTCATTTTGATTATTAAGAGTCTATTTCTTAGTTATTTACCATTCAATATTAATTATTTATTTTTTTACTCAAGATAGAATCATGTATATGTTTCCATTACTATGAATTTAAGCTCACTTTTTTATGAATTTATTTCCTTAGAATCCCAATATGTTTAATATGAATAATATACAAGGATATGTTAGATTGAATAATAATGTTATGAATGAAAATTGAATATTGTATTTTATGTTTTAAAATATAGTGTGAAATTTATGTTTTATATATTTTATTGAGACAGATAAACTATTTCATCCATTTGGATGTTTGAGATTATATCTAGTGCCAACGTAATAAGTAAAACACCATCTATGTGTTACTAGACATTTAGTTATTATTGAAGTACTAAAAATGGATTTATCCAACCTCGATGTTGGTGATATTTATTACGCCCATTATTAATTCATATATTTGGATATGTACCCATATAATGACCCATTTGATTAAATTAAATATATATTTCAACTATATATTTATTATTTTTATCATTATTGTTGTGATTGTTTTCTTGTGTAGACACGAGTCGC
Source organism: Viscum album (assembly GCA_963277665.1). Lineage (NCBI taxonomy): Eukaryota > Viridiplantae > Streptophyta > Magnoliopsida > Santalales > Viscaceae > Viscum > Viscum album. Next base: position 1,390,513,481 of record OY728150.1, on the reverse strand, counting down.
ATATCCAAACATACCAGCTCAGAAACCGTTATTTGATTTTATACGATGTTAAAAAAATTTATATTTACTACACATATCACAATATTAAATCATTTTTTCTTATTTCCATATTTACATTGTAGTTTCTTCCACATATTTGTAACTGTGGGACACATTTTACACTTGTTGTTGATGAAAACGTGATGATTAATGAAATCTATTTCAAACATCTTTGTATGCCAACCATGTTTCATAGAGATTTAAAAATCACAAGGATACAATTACATTATATATTAGGGATTTCATATTTAGTAATACCAATTAATTATAATATCAAGATAATGTATACAATTTGGTGCATTAATTGTCAATTTAATGATGTTTTCATTATACCTAGCCATGTGATATTTCTCCGCCTACCTCAATTTCAAGAATTAATTTTCCGTCCTTTATTTGACAATATTAGGAAAATAATTCATATATACATTATTCATAATGTCAAGAAAAACATAGGAATAAATCTCATTCATTTCTAAGATAATTTATCTATTTTCAATGAATGATCATATCCACCTTAGAAATTGAAAGTAACAAGACTTTTCTTTTGAGGATTTGAATAAAAAATGACATAGAATAACTTCTCCAAGGATCTCACCCATCATTCTGATATCATTGGGTTAAATTAACCACTAAATAATAGAGGTCTATTATTAATTAATTTATCAAACATGGATATGATACTCTATAGTGAATGGTGTTTCTCAGTTGACTAATACAACCACTATTTGTATCCTATGATAACTAAACCATCACAACAAAAACGTACTCTATTTCAATTCCAACCATTATTAGTTTCTCATTTTGATGGAAATCATCCACTTTGTGCCTTGCAACATCCAAATCCATATTTTTTCAACAGAAATCCATTCAAATCATACATATATTGGAAAAATAGATATAGTAATATTTGAATCAAATAACATAATAATGATAAAATATAGTAACCTAAGGGTATAAACATACATTATCATAACATCTAAAATTATCTAAACATTTCATTGATACAAAATATAATAAATTATCTATTTTCAACTCATAATTAAATTTTTAAACAATAATTACATTTATTTTATTCCCATTTTACATTTATGGTTTATAGTTCTATAAATTTAGACCATTACGATTACATAAGAAACTGATGCAATAAAATAAATACATTTCAACCCGTTTTCTATTATTTTCACAAGGTAATACTTTTGAAATAAAACATATTACATTTTGTGAAAAAACATCATGATTTTAAAATTAATTTTATCATTGTGTTAAATCAATTTTCATACATGTGAAAAATATTTTCTAACAGGGTGTGAGAAAATAAATCACATTATAGTATATTTGTAAAAGAATAAAACAAACCCTATACTCTATTTGAAATCATATGTAAACCCTTAAAATAAATTTTATTTTTTTGAAATCCTTTGAGAACAAATAATTGTTTACATAAAAATTATGTCATTATTACATAACACCAATTTTAAAAAAACACTTATATGAAAACATAATTCAAAAATCATAATAATAATATTTTCATATAAAAAATCTTGTCTAAAGAAATACATGTTTAAAAAAAAACAAACCATTTTACCCTTAAATGAAAATGTAAATTTCTAAAACAAATATAATTTGATTAGATTATTAAATAAAATTGGTTTCATTGGTTATCATTATAAAAATTTTATATATCATATAGGTGACTTGGGATACAATATTTGTTGACCACTTTCTATAACCCTTAATTAAAAAGTTAAAAATTCAGTAAACACTTAGTTAATTCCAACATAATTTTGTGACTATTAATATTCATTAGCCTAATTATTATAGAGCTATTTCGGGATCACCTATCATCCTAAAAAATGAAAATAACCATAACATACACGATTAATATAAAATGTTGCATTTCCATTATCAAAAACATTAAATTAAACATTTTAACAAATTATTAAAATTGTTTTAGATATGAATATATAATTTTCCTTTTAAACATCATTTACAAAACTGAAATGCCTTAGAAAAAGGGAAGTTATGTTATTATTTAATGAAAAAATTGTTTCTTGTAAAGGATGAAAAATATAAACTAATGTACGAGGTTATGGAAATTTACATTAATTTTGTATACATGAAAAAACATTTCTTTTAAACTTCTTGATGAAATTTAATCATTATGTAAGAAAAAAAAGGATTCCATTTGAATATATTTGGATGAAATTTTGAAGGCTGTTAAAATGACATTTTTAATTCATTTATATAAATTTTTACACATATATAAAAATATTTATGGTCTTTGAAGATAAATAATAAAATGAAATTATGAACTCATTTTAAAACTATGTTTTATGATAGAATATCATTAACTAAGAGTATGACTAGTCATTTATTCTATTTATCATCATAAAAAATTACTTTATTCATAATTTTTCATAAGAATAACTTTTTTTATATTTATTATCATTTTTTATACATTTAATTTCACTTATTACCATTGTATACATAATCACTTAATTGATTATGTTTATATTTGATTTTTTCTAAATGTTTGGTACATAAGTCCAATATTATTTTTGTCGGTTTACTATGGTCAAATTGATCATGGTCATATAATTTAAAGAATCTTAATTAGGTTATAATTATTATTTTTATAAATTAATTAATCTTTTATAAAAAAAACATCACATTGTTCATGAAATATTATTTTTATTAAAACATGGAGATGGTTGTTGTACATATGAGTAAGTAACATTTAAATTTTCTAATGAACATAAGGGAATGAAGGTAAGTATTATTTCCATGAACCAACCCTGTTAAATTCTAAAATGGTTACTTGGGAAGATCTACAATAAGGCCCAAAGTGCAATCCCAATATCCACTAGCTCGAAACTAGTGATTAGAATCATGAATATATAGGTGGGAATGATTTGGCCCCTGAATAAAAAGATTAAAAGAATAAATAAAATAAAACTAATCAAAATGAATAATAACTTTCAAAGGAAATAAATAATATACTTCACGTACAACAATTTGACCTAATAGGTCACCACTAAACACACCACCACGCTCACTCGGGGAGAGATCTTGAACTTGAAGAACTTGAAATTGAAATGATAATGTAGGCTTGATCACAGAGAGACTCAATTAGAATGATATAGAGAAAAATTCTCAATTCCCCAACTCTAATGTTTAAGACTTTCGTTCCATTTTGAAAATAGGAAATATAAAAATATGTTTTACCACTAATTTATCAATACAAGTAACATGATTTTCATTTTATCAGAATACCTATTTTTATCGCATTTTTTCTAATCAAATACCAAATACTATAAGTCATTGCAATGAGTTCATTTAAAGAACATCTACTAACAAAACATGTCTTTTAATTGAAAAAATAAAAGAAAAAATTTAATGACATAAAATAACCAAAAGTGCCAAAAAGAAAGAAGGAACATAAAAATATGAAATCGTGGGAATTTACTAATAATTCCTAGAGTGATCCATGAATATACTATGTTTTGAATGAATTTTTGGTGTATAGTGAATACCCTATTTCTATAACAAAAAAGCCACACACAACTAGCCAATCCAGTGACACAACTCACCTGGCCTAACCGAAAATCTAGAGTGTACCAACCCATCTGATTGTAGTAGATTAGAAACTATCACTTGTCCCTCTAAAAGTGTCATAGAAAACCTATACTTATAATATATTGTGTAACTTGGGAACCCTCACATGTGTGACTCACCTTATCTACAGTCACCGCACTTGCCTACCCCAAAAATGGACATCCAATATACAATAACCCTTAATGGTAAATCCTAGATAGGGGTTCGAATTATGTATGTATACACATTTCTCATCATATATAGTTCTAATCGGTTTGTTTCGTCACTTAAGCATTCAATATTTTCTTTGAAGGTGAGAAAGTTCCCAACTAGACCATCATTTCACAAAAACATTCAAATTATTTAATAAATTTATTTATTTTTTTAAAAGTGCGTTCAATCATTCAAAACCACTTAAAAACCAAATTCCACATCCAAAAAAATTACATAAGCTTCAAACTGAGACTTTAATTATATCAACAAATTATTTCATTAAAGTATTCAAAACAATTTCTATAACAATTTAAAACAACACCTCAAAAAACCCTTTCTACATTGGCCATCTATATTTTCTAATCCAAATCCTATTTCCAAAGTCATTTCTAATTACATGTTAAAAATTCACAACACATAAAATGGGTTTGAGATGTCCTTCTTGCCATTTAATTTTTAAACTACATTTCAAGCAACAAAACCAGACACAATTTACATAACACATTTATGTAAAGACTTTATGTTACAAAGAATACTCTTCATGAGCTAGGAGTCTTTTAGAAAACAATTCTGAAGTATTTATTGTATTTTATATTCAAAAACAACTTGTAAACAATATATGTTATACAAATAAATGATAAACCAATTCCAAAAAGGATCTCAATCAAATTTTCCAACACCTACGCATGTATATATATGTATATATAAATATGAATTAAATATTAAAATACCATTTAAAAATTATATGAAATTAGAGAGCTCAAATAAAAGATGTGGTCATTGCAAACCTACATCAAAAAGGAAGCTTACCAAGTCAAGAAACTAATGTTCATGAAAAATTATGCAATAACCACTCGTATTCATCCCGCACTCACATGCATATATATAATGTAATGAATTTATTCCAGGAACCATAAAGGAATATGTGAATAGTGGATATATATATTTATATAATATGTACATACCTTAAGTATATGCACGTGTGTCCTCAAATTTTTACCCAAACATAGTACAAAATTTCTTGGAATCAAAAAAACAAAGATTCAAGGTTCAACAACACTAAAATAAAATAACAAGGACTTATAAAAATCTTATGGCCCAATAATAGATGGTGCGAAACTAACAGAAAGTTAAAACCCTTACAATGTATGGTAACAATGAACTGAAACATCGTACACTGCCTCTCCATTAGTTTCCGTTGAAGGAATCTGTAGGAACCTGTCATGAGGAACCACCTGCACAAACATAAACCACTAAAAATCCCAAAATGATATTACCCTTAAAACCCTATGATTGATCATACCTTCCTGCATTGTAGAGAGACCAAAAGATTTATGCAATAGGGAAGATGAATAAGAACTACGACTTATTGTGATTGATCGTATGAAGAACAAAATGAAAATTTGGTTGAACGATTCATCAGATAGAAGCCGACGTGAGTGAGCTCATGTTCTATAAGGGGAAGCTAGGTTTGGTGTGTGTCACACATTAGGGAGGTCATGATAATATGGGGTTGTGCTTTGAGATGGGAGGCCATAAGAGGGTCATACACTGGTAATGGATAGAGTGAGAAGTGGGTGGTGACAAGAGGGGGAGAGCAGGGGGAATCGACGATTCACGCTGCACACTGGGAGGGTTATTCGGTGCATCATGTAGGAAAAGTGTGATGGAGAAGGGGGTGTCACAACACCTTTAAGGATTTCCTCAATATAATAAATAATTATAGTAATAATAACAATAATATTAATTATAATAAAAATAACATCCATAATAATAACAAAATAAAAATAATAATGATAATATTATTAAAAAACATAATAATAATAATAATAAACAGAATAATAATAATAATGATACACATAATAACAATCATAATTATAATAATCATAATAATATTATCATTATTATTATCATTATAATGACACTTTTTATTTATTTATTTTATTATAATTTTTTTAATTTAATTTTTCATTATTTTTATTTGCATAGGTGGCCACAGGGTTTGACCGCACAGTCTACCAAGATGTCCGCCAACCATGTGCATGCCAAAACACACGTGAGATTTTTAAAATCTTTAAATTTTACCAGGTACTCTATATGAACCACAACTGAAAGAATTCCATACTTGTAAAATTATAGTATAAAGGTGTACCCAGGGTCATTGTATAGAAAATATCCCCCCTAAAAACACATTAATCATTTATAATGTAACCAATAAAAATGATAGCCAAAACTCGAGTCCACACACAAACCAAACTAAGGAAAACCATCAATCTAGAGATGACCAAACTCTCAATTTCTCACACCTAATCAATTATAGGGAATATTTAAGCCTAATATTATTGGGATAACATGAGGGACAAGGGTTCCCCACCATATGAAGATAACTATATTGGGAACCATATAATATATACAACACAACCATGACTTAAACAAGAAACCCATTATGAGGGATCCTAGAAAAATAGGACACAAGTATGAGATAACCCACACAACCATTTACCACACATTAATAAAAAACCCCCAATAAGGATGGGAAATCCTAGCACAAACTTCATCCAACTCCCCTAGCATGAGTAGAACCACACCACCACCAGAATTAGATTCCCAACTTGAGGAAAAGTACACAAAGAAATTAAACCAAAAAAAGAACTGAAAATACCTAAAAATATCGATCTTCCCAAACACATACATCTAGAAATGAGCGCATCTTAAAGAAAATTTGAATCCAACCCTTGTGAGGGACAAACACCACTAAGATAAAAAAAACAAATCCAAAAACCTGATTTGAATTGTTATAATTTCATGGATTATAACAGAAAAAATACATCATAACCTTAAAATGACATGATGATCATACAATGGAAATAGAAAATAAATAATGTAACCATAAATTTATTTATTTCCAGATGAAATATAAAGAACGATGCAATGGTCTGAATCATAATTGACTACTCAGACAGTGTATGAGCCTCACCCTGAGCTATAATGTTAGGGATTTAATGGCTGAAGCATTTATTTCCTCATAGTCAGGTATACGCACCCCTCGGTCACAAAAACATATTCAAGATACTCTTCCTATAAGACTTCTTTGGGTGACCCAAAGGGCTACATCTATTGTAGGACTCTAGAAGAATGTGAAAAAACGACTTTGAATGCCCGAAATGACCACATTGAGGGTAGACAACAAAATAGTTTAATGAACTATCGATCAGACAACATGAGAAATACCCTTATGTAATAGGATCTTCTAGCACACTCCACTAAACATATAGGTATCATTCATGATAAAAAAAAGACACTAGATTTCTAAATTCCTACTTTCCAAAAAACAACCAAACAAAATATGCTTCAACCACCATCGTCCCAAACTGATCGTCCAATGATGCCTCTGAATAAAAGGAAACCATCACATCTATCCTGTCAGAATATGAATACATCTTCAAATGACTATTTTGAATTTGGTATTAAACACTCCCCATTACACCCCAACTTGTTAAGACACTGCGACAACCACCCTCCACTGGTCCAAAGACAATCCTCCAAACAAGATCCAAAATGCTTAAACGATTATTACATTTGGAGTTACTGACAACATATTTGACTTCCTCAAGCCACTTTGTTACCTCTAACAATTTTTGATCAAAATAGATAACTTAAAACAAAAAAAAGAACTTATTCCCACCACTTCACTTGAAACGCCCGAACCCCAGTTTCCCAGAGTCAGTGAATTATTTTATTACATTGGCAAGATCATAAGAAATCAAATCCCAAAGGACCTATCTGTATAGTATATATAGAGATACAAGATAAAAACATAATATTTATATTACATCATGAAATGAAAAATAATATTTTATCCCCTTTTAAAACATTCATATCTCTTAAAAAATCCCTATATGTAAATCATATTACACTTCATTGCATCCTGAAAAAAATGAAACATAAGAAAGGGGTGAGTTAGATACCCAGTAAAGACAAAAAAATATAGAAGAAGCTATCATAAATAAGAAAAAACATTTTAATTAATGATATAAAACTAAAACAAAATCCATTTAAACTTAATCATCCACATAATATGGAATTAATTAATCAATTAATTCTATTCAAAAACTCAAATGGACAATCTACTGGTTGAATAGTGACATTGAATATAAATAACATTAATTATAATGAGGTAATGCATAATGTTGTACATCATAGCCTCACCATCAAGGCCTCATGCGAAGACAATTACACTACCATTTAGGCCTTGTTCCAAGACACCAGTTTGTTTTTTTAGACCTATAAATGCATCAAGGGGCTATACCAGGCCACACCCATCACATAGTAAGTCTAATGAATTCCTCCTATGAAATGGTTATAACATAAAAAACAATTTTATTGAAATTACCAAAAAAAATGATAATACATTAACCATAAACCATGAATTATATCAAAATTTCACATTCATAGTCATATATTTCATAAAAACCGTTAATAAAAAAGTGGAAAATTTTATCATAATAAATAAACCTATATTGTGTATAAAATATAACAAAGGATGTGGACATAGACGAAAATAATCTAATAAATTCATTTAAACTATTCGATATAAATATCTTTTTTAAAATTAAATGTTTTAAAAGGTGAAAAATCATGAAGGAAAACATTTATTTTACAAATATCCTTGTAAGATTTTATAGAAGTATTCAAAATGTAAAGGCATCGTATAGGCATAAAAAATTTTCATGTTCTGTATAATTTAAAAATATTCTTTCCATAAGTTGTCAAAAAGGTTATAAAGTACCTTATTTGGAAAATGATGGAAAGCTTCATTTCAAAATGTTTTCGAAAAATTCGAATATGGGTAAAAATTACTTTATTTTTTTCTAGTATCTTGAAATTAATTTAAGGATACATGAATATGGATGACCATGATGTCACAATATATACTTACATATAAACAACCTCGAATAATAATGATATTGTGAAATTACACATTACATTATACTTTACATTATTCCTGAGTGAGTTATCCAAATGTTTACTGCTTAAAAAATACTATTACTTTATAAAAAGACCATAATCATATTTATGTAATCAGATATTATCCTCTAATATCATTTTGGTAAACATATTTTTGTATTACCATTGATTCAGGTGATAACTGCTTTTTTTTCCCATTCATGTTTTTACATAGTAGACATTTTTGTTATGCATATGATATATTTTATTCATATACACAATGAAATTAAGGTCATAATTATTATTTTTAATCATCATATTAATTTTATAATAATTCCTAAATAATTAACGTGAAGAATGAATCTCACCACTTAGTAGAGACAGTAGGGTGTACGTACACAGGAGCGAAAAGAATTATTCCCTTGCTGGATAAATGTTATATAATTGGTTGGTAAATTGATCATAAAAAATCATAATCATTTTATATTAATTATTTATTTCCATTACACACATAATTTTACCCATCCAATGAAATTAGTCTTTAATTACAAATTACACCACAACGTGGAGATGGTAAGCCGTATGTACGCCCACATGGTGATATGTTTATTCATTTGACAGATAAAATGAGGAATATGGTTATTGAATGATTATAATAAAATACCAATATATGGATGAAAATATATTTAATATTTTTATGTGGAAAAAAATATATAAGTTAGAAGGAAAAAGAGAAAACATATTTGAAAGAGGTGATAAAATAATGACATCTATTTTGGGTTTCTTCTTTTGGTTTAGCCAAGAGGACTCTAGAGGTTGGATTTCAGACAAAATTGTGTCCTCTAGAAGGAAGTCGGGAAATTTTAGAGGATAAATGGTTAGGTTTTCTCTGAGATAAAGGTATATAGATAAGTGAATAAATGAGAAGGAAGGGCGCTCTTTTATAAGACAGGTGAGAGTCACTTTTGGAAGATCATAATATATTAATTTATTATAAATTTATTTTTAGTATTAAAATGAGAAAATGTGATTTATTGGGAGTATAAGATGAATATGGGTTTAAATACTCTCATACAATGATATTTAGAAATTTTTAGGTAAAAAAGTTAACCTTAACTTTTGGGTTTAACCTTTAGTTAAATTGTTAACTCGTACTGTGCCTTCTTGTATTTTTAAAATGGAAGGTTAATATGATAACTAAAAAATTCCAATAAAACAACAACATGATCATTTATTATATAATTAAAACTATCCTTATTAGCTACATGAACATGATATTTTTATAAAATTTACAAAATTTAATTTAATTTAATTTATTTAAAAGTATCATTTATGTCAATTTTGATACTATCAATTTTTATATTTTTTTTAAATATCAAACCAACATGATCATTTATAACCAATACTTATAATATGTCAAAGAATATTTATGTTATTTGTAAAATTTAGTTATGTCATTATATAAGTAAAATTATATTTATCTTAGTATTTTAAATATAATTTAATTGAATCTTTCATTAATAATTCAATTACTATATCATAATTATGTCACAATTTAATTAAATTACATATTTCCTACATTTATAAACAAATTACCATTATGAAGATACACATTTTACCTTAATAAATAATTTTTATATTATATCATATCACTTATATTACGTTATATTAAAATCTATATAATTAGTAAAATTTTAATGTGACATTTTTAACTCTTTGTTAAATTAAATATATTAAATGTCCTTATCTTACAGAAGTAGCTTAAAAAGGATCAAAGTTTCTACCCTTGGATTTTTTGGGTCTAAAAACATTTATCCAATCACATTATGACATGTTTTAGGGTAATAATATATTATAATATTATTTTTTACCTTTAATTATCATATTTACCTTTAACCATGGGAAATAAAATTCAAATGTTACTATTCAACCAAAATAATTTTTATACAATTAGAAAAAAAATCACATTGATTATAATGATGTTTTTCCTTTTAGCGTAATTCAATTCATAGAAGCTGTAAAATCTCGTTTACTGGTAATATGTTGTTGTTATTAAAAGGTGTGTAAAAGAGATGTTCAAAAGATCAATAAATTTTTTCCAAACTATCTCTATTATACAAATGATGCTAATGAACTAAAATGGAATAATATATGTATAATGTATCTTTAGTGCCATTAAAAAACTAAAATTAAAATAATTATTCACATGAAATAGTCAGTTTGTTAACAATAATGAAATATTTTTCAAAAGAAACACTCAGAAATGTAGGTAATATAACAATATTGAGAGAACAACTGTTACACCATCCCTAGATACAATTATAGAAGAAAAAAAACTACCATCACAGCATACCCATAATGTTAATTTCCATATTGCCTCAAATGCATCCTCAAACAATTATTTTTCTGATTAATAAGATTCATCTAGTAAGGATAAAGAAAATGACCCTACATATAAAGATGATTATCAAATAGGGGAGAAGCTGTATTTTCTAATTTTTCTTAACATATGGATAGAGGATATAGAAAATAATGTATTTTAATAGTATAAAAATGGTTAGATAATATCTGATACCTAGCTTGATATCATAAAGAGTATGTTCTTCATGATTGTTGAAGAATTTAAAAAGAAAACAAACATCTACTTCATTGATATCCCTTGGAAATGATTTTTTAATATTACCCTAGATTGATGGAAACCCATATAATTTGTGTGCTTCCTTGTGGCACTAGTTTTATCCCGACTCTCTCTGCATTTTGGGTATGTCACTAAAGATGCCCTCTTGATGAGATTATTTTTGAGTCATACTTTATTTACTTTTTTGGACCAGAACCATGAATGATGGATGGAATTACGGTTCATTAGAATGAATTGGTCATATTTAGACGATTAAAAACAAATTTTTCTACCATGGATTGGTGATTGGGGGGTGATGATGGCTCCATTTTTTGAAGGAATTAATGATGGAAGACAATGTGGACTTATGGCATCTCTAAATGTGCCTATTTCCTGAGGCATATGCCTTTCTCAGATAAGAGGTGATGATTTTTGTATTGTTCAGTATTTTCCAACATGATGATTGCATGTTTTCTTGAGGTCTATTTTGTTATTAGCCATTAATGGATGTCTTCCATGAAGATGATTTGATGTCCTACTGCGGATCATTCTAGACAGAAACATTGATTCTGATTCCCTTGGGATGTATTGGATTATAATGAAGAACCGTAGAGAAGAAATAATAATTCTAGGGACCCACTGTTTCTCACTAAAGGTGGCTACCACAACTATTTCATTGGATTATTGGTCTCTCTAAAACATCGGTGACTACACATTGAGAAGGTCTTTTACTTGTTTATTTTCTCTGAAATCTTTGTTTTTATTTCCCTAAATCCTAGTTGGTGTAAGAAATGTACACCTCGTATCTGTATGGGTTTTTTTTATTTGAACAAATTGATTTCACTGCAATAATAGGGATACCAATTCATGTCACCATTTTTATAAGAAAATATAGTAGTTTTCACAATTCATAAAAATTAATACTCTTAAAAAATTAAAAAAAATGTTACCCTAGGATAATTTAGATATATGGAATTTAAAACTGAATTCTATTTTGAAAAATAAAATTTATAAATTTCATAATTTGGTTAACAATATTTATTAAAAAAATTTAAATAGCTAGTTTGAAAGGCCATGGTATCCTGAAAATCAATGTTGCGTGTAGGGTAAGCTATTGACTTATTTAAAAGGAATCACACTATAGATTCTTGCAGTGTTACATTCATCAATCATTCAAATGATTTCATCTTCTAAATTTCAAGAATGAAACTTCATAAAAACATTTTTGTGGTACTTAATCATAAGTTCATCAATTTCCCACCTCACTTATTTTATTTTATGGTTTACCCAAACAAATTTTACTAGGAGAGTCGTCTAATTTTTCGAAAATTGTTCTATGTTATTATGATTCATGATAGGATCTTCACAATAAAAATATCAGGTTTTTGTTCTATTTTATCACATTTGAGTACATGTGTTGGGTATAACATATATTTTCATAACATTGATACCTTGAACACATCATGATCTTTGGGAAGACATGGAGGGATTTCCAAATGATAAGCTACAACACCAATTTGTTCGATATTTTCAAAAGATCTTATTTACCTGGGATGTAATGCACCCTTCTTACAAAATCATATTACTCCCTTCCATGGAGATACCTTAATTAAAACATGGTGTCCCACTTGAAATTCCAAATTCTACCTTCTGTTATTAACATAACACTTTTTCCTATGTTCATCTATTTTGATATGTGTTTAAAATGTTTTTGACATTTCAATTTTTTCATCAACATGTTCGGGGCCTATGAGTTCTCTGACACCAACATCATCCAAAAAATTTGGTGTATGAAATCTCTTTCCATAAAATGCATTATATATTTCCATATGATTACATTAATGGAAGCTATTGTTATATGAAAATTATACTAGTGGTAAATACTGATCACACATACCTTGACAGCCATGTTAGAAAAATATCAACATGTCTTCAATGGTTTGAATAATCCTTTATTATGGTCCACCAATTTTAGGGTTGTAATCATTACTCAACCGATGCTCAATATCTAATGACATATGATTACTGTTCAAGAATTATGATCTATAATTAGGTTCATCATAAAAAAATCAATCAATAGTAGATCACCATGATGTATTACAACTTCATTAATATATAGCGTTTCCAAAGGTTCAAGTGGTAAATCTTGTCAATTAGCAATAAACTGTGTTGATTTGGAAAGAGGGTCAACAAAACCCCATGTTAAATCATTACTTCAATGTGTCTTTGGTAACCCCAAGATAATGTCCATTGTAATATCACCCCATTCCCACATTGGTATAAAAAAAGGTTTCATGACACCTCTAGGATGTTTTCTTCGATCCTTCAGCTGTTGACAAAAAAAATCGCAACACATAATCTGCAATCTCCCTCTTCATGTTGTCCCATAAAAAATGTTCATTCAAATCTCAATATATATTTTTTCCACTAGGGTTTACAGAAAAATTTTATCTATGAGCATCATCAAATAATTACCTTTTAGCTAATTTATAGTAGGGACACAAATCCACTTCCCAAATTTCAATTTACCACCATCAAATATGAAGTTAATTATTCTTCCATCATTCACATCAGTAATTTTCTTTGTAAACACCTATTCATTAGAATGATAAATTATTTACCCTTTCTAATAATGACGTTTTTTCAACCATTTGAAAAATTAATGATGTTCTACCTTCCACGATAATTCCCACATCCTTATTTATTACATCTATAAACATAGGATCCCATTCATTTCTCATTTTATTTAGAACTTCGTGGTATTTTCTACTAGAAGCATATACCACATTATTTTCCTCCCTTGGGTGGTAGTGTATTGTGAAATCGTAATCATTAAGTATCTCAATCAATCTCTTTTGTATCATGTTGATTCTTTCAGTGATAAAATGTTTTTCAAAATCTTATTATCAGTATATATCTCTAGTCTTTCACCATAAAGATAGTGTATCCATATCATTAGATAAATTATTACTTCTGATAACTCCAGAACATGAGTTGTGTAGTTTTTTTCATGAATTTTTAATTTCATTGATGCATAAGAAATAACACTATCATTCTATGTAAAGAAACATCTGATTTCTTTACTTTATTCATCAATATAAATCACAAACCCATCATTCCAGGATGCTAGATTCGTGATATGAGAATTGAACAATATTCTATTAAATTATTTAAATAATTTTTAAGAATCTTTTGTCCAAAATAATTTAACCCCTTTAGATTGATCTTGGTTAATGGAATTTCCATTCTGGTAAAATTCATGAGGAAATGGTGATAGTAAGCTTTTAAACATATAAAAATGTGTACCTCAGTTATAATCATTGGTGACAGACATTCATGGATTGATTTTGTTTTTTAAATATAAATATATATTCCTTATTTGAAGATAATATGGACAAGAAAATAAATTTTTTGAATTAATAATTCACACTAGATAAACATATCAAATAGTTCAATTCATCTAAGAGTTCTCAGAATAATCATCATGTGGTTCTCTTAATCTTTTTAACTTTTTAAGTATGCTAATATAACCTCAAAAAACACAATGACAAATTCTTCAATATATTTCATGAACATTTGGTTCATTGGATCCATGAAAATAGATGGTGTATTAGTCAATCCAAATAGAATTACCATAAATTCATAATTAATATACCTCGTTCAGAATGCTATATTTGTAATATATTCATTTTTTACACAGAACAAATGATATCCATAACAAAGTTCTGTTTTCAAAAAATATTAATATCCAAGAATTTGATCAAATAAATCATCAATGTAAGGAAATGGATTCTTATTATTTATTATAATATCATTTCTTTCTCTATAGTCACAACATTGCCTTATTGATATGTCATTATTCATAACAATATGAACTGGTGTTCCCCAAATAGAAGAACTATGTAGAATAATTAAATTATTAATAAAATCTTATATTTTTTAGATATAATAATTCCACATGGGCCATTCTATTTGGATTATTTGATATGGGTTTTTAATTAGGGACTAAATCAATAGAAAACTGAACTTTATTATCTGGATGTGTCTAAGTAAATCTTCGAGAAAAATAAATATATTCCATTAAAATATTTACATATTCAATTTGAATATTTTATTTATTCATCCATAGGTATTATTTCCTATTCATCTCTAAGAATATCAATCACTAAAGCTACTGGTTGTGGATTTTGATAAGAATCATGTGATGAAATTTCTACCCTAAGGGCAATGGATTGTAAATAATCCTCACAAATACTGTCTTCCTTCTTCTTATAATAAATTTTCACCTCAAATTTAGATAAACAATCCATATCATGAATTATATAAAATGTGACCATACCTATGATAATAATTTCAGTAGATAATGCAAATTTATATACAATATTGGGAACTACCTGAGACATATTTTTTGTGATGAGTCTTCCATTATGGGTTTTCATAGATAACTCCCTTGTCAATGTTAATCGGAAATATCTAATTTTTTATTCCCACAGAAAAGATATAAAGGAATGTGAGGATCCATTTACAAATAAATCATTTCCTAAATTTGAGTATATGATTATAATACTAACCACAATTTCATTATGAGTTTCAACCTTATTAGTTTTGATCTCCAGAGCATTGCTTTTCTCCCTTTTCCTTTTCTATTAAATGGTTCCTTGACACCAAGGATGTTGATTTTCATAATTTCGCATTTCATTATTATTGTATCATTGGACATTTAAAACCTTTTTATTCCCTTTATATTCACGAGATTGGTGACATTTTTCTCTACACATGTTA
This sequence comes from Viscum album, assembly GCA_963277665.1. Taxonomy (NCBI): domain Eukaryota; kingdom Viridiplantae; phylum Streptophyta; class Magnoliopsida; order Santalales; family Viscaceae; genus Viscum; species Viscum album. Next base: position 1,390,497,289 of record OY728150.1, on the reverse strand, counting down.
TAAACTCCCATCCCATTTAGGAAAGTACTAGTGTGTTTTTCCAAGTATTACAGCAGGGTGGAATGACAACATTTCAGATCTTCCCCTTATTTTCATTCTGAAAGTGTTCATAATCCATCTTATTCTCTTGATTCCCATTAAAGCCATAAGTCATAGAGTATTACTTTTCAATTTTGTTAGATAACGAGGCTAGCTCTTAGTACAATGAGAATGATTTTGAGACCAATTTTCATTGTAGGAATGGTTTTGTCCCATCAATGAATCGATCAATATTACTTTTTGGGTTCCATATGTAGTTTGTAGCATGCGTTTGTAAAATTTTTAAGTTAGCATCATACATTGGAACATTCTCATACACTCTTTGACTGAAACTCATAAATTTTCACTCTATATCAGCTCTCTGTTCTTGATGAAAGTATTTTTCTAGGAATAGTTCATTAAAATCACTACATTACATATTTTCTACTTCTTCATCATCCTACATGTTTTGAATTAATGACCATCATTGATCTGTATCTCCTTAGATATGGGAAAATACCATGAAAAAAATTTCACTATCATTACTCACCAAAGAAAGTAATACTTTATCTAAGGAACATAAATATTTCTTAGATTCAAATATATTTGTTATCCTATTGAATGTTGGATGTAATTTTATAATGAAGCAAGATATCATTGATCCTCCATGTTGTGGAACAGGGTACCCAATACGATTACATTTATTATTTATAATTTGTCTCAACTATCCTAGTATGGTTATAAGATGTTTAGAAATAGTTGTATCACATGATCCACTATAATTATCTTTTATATGAGGAAACTCTCTACATGGATTGTGTGATTTTATATGATTACCATTTCTTCTTCCTCTCTACATTTCTAAAAAATGGAATACATAATATTAGGTTATGAATCACAACGCATAATTAAAATCTAATAAATTAAAAAACATAAATTAAAAAATTAATGAAGATAAAATCCATAATCATAAACATAGTTTCATTGATGACATTTTTACCATAGATCCTTCATAATTGTTTTAAAAAAAATTATGAATTATCCTAAGTATATACCACAGGAGTGTCATACCAGGTGAAAAGTAAGGACCATTTTCGTGGACCAATTTACCCCAACTCAGGATTGGAACACCTCGTTATAGTTATAACTCCCAGGTACATCTATTCCTGATCCGCATCTACTTGTATTATCCAGACCGAGATGTATTTCCTAGGAATACCCACATAATGTAGACATTACCAAAATTATAATATGTGCTCCTACACTTATCATCGATGTCTATTTAAGAGAAATGTTCCCTAATCAAGATTCTTATAAATCTAGTTTCAAGCATTATTAAATAATTATTTTGATACCAAATATAATACACGGACCATAGTTACATAATGTTAGTGAATTATTTTATTACATAGGAATGATCTTAATAAATCAAATCCTGAAGAACCGATTAGTTTAGTAGACTTGGAGATACTAGATACAAACATACGTTTTACATCACATCCTAAATTCTCAAAAAACATATTATATAATTTTAAATCACTCATATACCATAGAATATACCTACAGGTAAATCATTATATAATTCATTGCATCATTGAAGAAATGAATCATATTAAAGGGTTGATCTTAGATGCTCAATTAGGATAAACAGAATGGTTGAATCTATCATAAAAAACAATAAAATTTTGAATCCAATGTAAAAAAACAAAAACAAAATCATTTTAAACATAATCTTCAGCATAATATAGAAGGAATAAATCAAATAATTAAATTTAAATATTTTTGTGGATATTATACCAGTCAAATAATCACATGTAATATCAATAACTGAACTCATAATGAGGAAATGAAAAATTTTGAACATCACAACCATATCTTCAAGGCCTTAGGTCATGAAAATTACCATACCATCAAGAACTAATGCCAAGAGACCAATTTTTATAATGAGACCTACTAATGCATCAATGGGAAATAGAGGGCATCATCTGTCACATACTATGTCCAATTCATTCCAATTCTGAAAGGGGTAAAACATAACATAAACATTCATATTAAAACTGGCATATGAAATGTTAATACTATATCCACAAACCATAAATTGTATCAAGATAGAACATAAATAGTAAAATATATCATAATCCATTCAATAAAATATGGAATATTATATCATAAAAAATGAACCTAAAATATGCATAAAATCCAAAATTGTATGCTGACATAGATGAAAATAATCTAATAAATTCATTAAAACTTTATGATAGAAATATTAATTTTTTACATTGATAACATTTAGAATCCAAAAAACTATCATTGAATACATTTCATCTAAAAATTAAATTTTAGGATTTTGAGGAATGCTTCAATGTGTTAAATTTTTATAATGGGGGAAAATATTCGCTTGCACCGGATAACATAAAAAAATTTCTCTCCTTAATTTTCGGAAAATGTTATAAAGATCCTGATTTGGAAAATGATGAAAAGATTCCTATCAATTTTTTTTTATAAAAGTCGAAATGGGATAAATTATAATTAATGATTTGTATATAATAATTGGAGTTACATTTTAAATTACATAGATAAGAACAATAAAGGTTTCCATGTAGATACATAGGTATCAACAACTTCGAATAATAATGAGGTTATAAAATTATCCCTTTCTATATACCTTATTTTATAAGAGGGTGGGTTAACCTCCTTTATAATGTTTTAAACATGTTATTAATTTATATAAGCACCATATTTATATTTATTATTTCATATATGATCCTCTTATATCATTTTGGTAATAATATTTCAGTATTATCATTGTTTTGGGAGTTTACTACTTTGTTATCCCATTTTTTTGTCATATAAGTCTTGTTTGTTATTAATAGGATTTATTTTATTCACATATAGAATTACATTAAGTACCTAATTATCATTTTTTCTCATTTTATAAATTTTATAATCATTCTCTAATGGTTAATGTAGAGAATTAATCGCACCTCACCATGGAGATGGTACGGTAGGGATGCATGAATGATGGTATAATTTCATAAATTGCTAAATTTTATTGAATTGGATGGAACATTAATTAAAGAGAATAATAATAATGTTATATTAATTATTTATATCCATTATAATGATAATTATACTCATCCAAATAATGTAGTGTTTAATAAAAAATTACACCACGACGTGGAGATGGTAATTCGCACATATACGTGCATGATGCTATTGTTATTCATATTTTGGATAAAATGAGATATATGGTTGTCCCTTGATTATAATAAAATATTAGTATATGGAAGATTCTATAATTATATTATTATGTGTAAGAAACTTATATATAGGAAATAATATATGAAAAGAACATTGAACGAGGTGATAAAACAATTACCTCTTTTTCTAGTGTTACCATTTGGATTTCACAAAAGGACTTTGTAGGTTGAATTTCTGCCCAATGTATGGACTATAAAATGAAGTGAGAGAATTTTGGACAAGAAATGGGTAGGTGATGGCCTAACTAAAGATATTTACATCAGTGAATCAAGGAGTAGTAAGGGTTCCCTTTTATAAGAGAGGTTTAGGGCCTTTTGGAAGATCATAAATTATAATATTATTATAAAATTATTTTCAGTTTCAAATAGCTCCAAAGTGATTTATCTCGAGGATAATTTGAGGATTGGTCTAAATACAGTAAACAAATGATTTTCAGATATGTTTAGGTATCATAATAACCAATATATTTGGGGTTTATCCCTTAGTTAAATCCGTTATCTCTTACCATGTGGTCTTCATTTTTTTAACTATATTGTTAATATTGATATTATAAAATGACAAAACAACCCCAAATAGATAATTTTTGAAATAATAAAAACTATTATAGTTAGTTGGTAGAACCTGAAATTTTTTTGAAATTTTATAACATTTAATTTAATATTATTATTTTAAAGTATCATTTGTTGTCAATTTTGTTACTATTCAAAATATTGATTTTTTAAAATATCAAACCAACATGATTACATCAAAACAATAATTATAATATTTCAATAACATATAGATATTATACATAAATTTTTTTGATGTCATTAATTAAGTAATGTAATTTTTATTTAAATATTTTTATTAAAATTTAATTGAATCTTTCTTAAATAATTCAATTAGTACACCATTATTATGTCACAATTTAATTTAATTATTTATTTCATAAAATTATAAATAAATTTCTATTATATAGATACAGATTTTCTTTCTATAAAAACTATTTATAGTCAACCATATCACTTATATAACCTTATATTTAAAATGATATAATTAATATAATTTGAATATGAGATTTTTAACTCCTCTTTAAATAAAACAAAATTAATGTCATAATCTAACAAAAGTGTCTTAAAAAGGATCATTTTTTCGAAAAAATATTGACTTTGGTTGAAAAAAACTTATCCAATGAAATGTGTACATGTGTTAGTGAAATATTATATTATAATATTTTTTTTATCTTTAATTACCCCTTTTAACTTTTACTGTGGTAAATAAAATTCAAATTTTACTATTAAACTAAAATTATTTATGTCCTACTTGACAACATTTTTAAAACTTATTAAAACTATGTTTGTACTTTTTTGAATTTCAAATCATAGATATGGTAAAATTAAATTAACTACTAATCTGTATATATGCCTAGATGGTGGGTAAAATAGACGTTCAAAAAGCTCATAAAAATTATAAATAATTATATTATAAAAATGATTCCACAGAGTAAATTGGACTAATATATGTATAATGCATCTACTGTGAAATTAAAATATATAGAATTTAAAATAATTATTTCTATATAATATTTGGTTTCCTAACAATAATGCATTATTTTTCACCATTCATCAAAATTTTAAATTTTTCATAAAATTATCAAAATGTTTCCCCAACATAAGAATGATATTATAAATTCAAAAATGAAGGGTACATTTAAAAATAAAATTTGTAAATTTATTAATTTGGATAATATTATTCCTAATAAATTTTTAAATGTATAGTCTGTATGGTTGTGTTGTGATTGAACTCATTGTTACATGCATCACAAAATTGTGAATTATTAAAAAAGAATAATACAGTGGAATATTGGGGTGTTACATCAAAATGATATTCAGAAAGGCTAATGACATAAAGATAGATGAAAAATTCATGAACATTCTTATCCTCATAATATGAATAATAGAAAGATACAAAAATAAATCAACAACCAACAAAATCATAATCGAATTGGACATCCCTCACAAACTCCAAGCTCTTTTACCAAAAAATAACAAAGAAAATTTAAGATAAATCAAATATCAACAAAATTGAAACCAAAACAACATAAAAAAACAAGACAAGAACCCATTTTTGAAAATAACCAGTTTTCAAATTCACCCACTTTCATATTTAATCACCATTTCAAATAAAAAATCACATTCCATTTCACAGTAAAAAATTTGAAAATAGATAAATATTTGATATTTATATAGTCAACCATGGAATCCTTTGAACCGTCACATATGTTTTCTTATTCAATTCAACTTATATCATCAACAAAAACATGCCAACATACAATTTCCCTACACACATGCATATGTCAACGTCTCTTAAGAATCCCAAGGGTCAAAAATTCTCTTTCTTCATCCAAACAAAAAATTCTCTACTAAATTATAATTTCAAATTTTTTAAATGTCATCAATATTCAATATAGTTTCCCTTCCAATAAAATTAACCCAATTTTTTCTTTTTTGAAATCCATCCTTTTCAAATAAAGACACATTTCATAACTCAAGAGCACACCATCAGTCCAATTTAAATTCACATAGACCAAAACCAAATCAAAAAACACTCTAATTGAAGCACCTAGATGGGGAACTTGTAGTCATGACTAAATCAACCAAATTATATAGTAAACCATGGTCTATGAAAGCACCAACAACTAGAAGAGTCTCAAACTATAAACTCGGGCTCCACATGGGTCACCACACCCTATAAACTCGTCATGAAACACTGGATCACTCCCTGGGTGATCCCCCATCTTCAAAAAATAATTTCAAATACAAAAATCGTGATCTACCCCTTGTAACATGAGGATCATAATGAGAAAGAGTTTACAATGCTTTTCTTGTACCAACATCCCAAGCCACGAAAATCCTAGTCTTCAACTACTTGACATCATGAATAATAATACCCTGATATTTGATACCATTTTTTCATGAATCATCCTTGTTCAACCATGAACTAGTCACCTTTTCCGATCTGCGACAAGGACTGAAGGGAGTTCGTGATCCCTATGGGATGGAAACTAGTTTCAGGTAGCACGATTAGATAGGTGAGAATGAATTTTCCCAAGAACAAAAGATAAAATTAAAATTAAAATTGAACAATAAGAATATGCACTAATAGAGAAAATAAAAAAACTTTTTCACGTACTTCTATGTGACCTCATAGGTTACAACAAAAATAGAGAACCATGATCACTCTGATAGCGATGTAGAACAAGAGGAACATGAAACTGAAAAGATAAAGTATGTGTGAAAATCCAGATACTTAGTAAAAGTTCCAAAGATAAACCACATATGATGCCCCTCCTCTTGCGTGAATCCCATTCATTATTTTTTGAATAGATCATATATAATAATATGGTTTACCAAAGTTTTATCAAAATAGGAAACAATATTTTACATTTAATAAAAACTACATTTTTATTCCATTTTTTTCAAATCAATTACCAAATCATATAAGTAATTAAAATGAGTTATTTTAAAATAAAACTATAACCAAAATAGTCTTTTAATAAAAATGAAAACAAAAAATTGAAGTTATCATATAACAAAAATAAATACAAAAGAAATTAAGAATGAATTTTTATGAAACCATGGGCATTTCAATAACATTCCTATATAGATCCTAATACATACTCAGTTTGGAACCACCTACCTGTGCATAGTGATGCCCCTATGTCTATAACCAATTGGACTCCCTCTACTAGCCATTTCAGTTGCACAACCCACCTATTCATACAACTAATCCTAGGGGACCAAACCCATATAATATGGGTTGATCAAGAGCTATAACTTGAGCCTCTAAAAGACACCCTAGAAACCCATGATAATAATACCATATGTATGTAGGAGTCCATCACACATGTATCTCACCTTATCTACTGTCACCACACTTTCCTACCCCAAACATGGACATCCCCTATTTGGTAATCCATAAAGGGGAATCCCTAAAATGGTTTCCCATTATATACATATACATTTTTTTACATTATTTAATGTTCAAATGGGAATGATACATCACATAAGCATTCAAAAAATTCATTAAATACATGAATGTTTCCATGTAAACAATTATTTCACATAAAAATTTGAAACTTTAAATAAAATAAATTTACTTTTCAATTAGGCGTTCACAGTTTCAAAACCATTTATAAAACAAATTCCACTCCAAAAAAATGACATATGGTTCCTACCGTGCCATAAAAAAATTACTCAAATATATCATAAAAATATTGAAAACCATTTCTATAATATTGTGAAACACCACTTCCAAAAACACTTTCTACATGGGAACATTATACATTCTAATCCAAATTCTGTTTTAAAATCCATTTCTATTTCAAGGATAATGATTCACAATAGTTGGAAAAGTAATGAGGGTTCCATTATGAAATTTAGTAGTAAAACTAAAATTCAAGGTGCTAAACAAGGCATTCTTTACATAACACATTTATTTAAGGCCTTTATGATCTAAAAAATTCACTTTGCGAGCATGGAGTCTTTTAGAAATATATTCTATAGTATATAAGATATTATAATTTTACAATAAATTTGTAAAAAAGAGTAGTTATACATATAAATGAGAAACAAATTCCAAAAAGGAATTAAATGAATTTTATAATAAACTACAAATGTATATTTATATATGTATATGTATATATAAGTAAAATATAAATACAAATATATGATTTTAAAATTCTAAACAATAAGGGAGCTCTTATTAAATATATGGGAATAGGAAACCTACCTCAAAAAAGATGCTTGACAAGTTGAGACAAATCAATTCATGGCAAATTTGGTGGTTACCACTTGTAACTAGACCACATTTTCATGTAAATATAAATATATATATATATATCAACAATTAAATGAATATTGTTTCCAATCCATGGTGTAATATGAACATTTTTGATATATATATATATATATACCTTAATTAAATGTGTGTGTTGCCTCAAACGTTTTCCAAAACACAGTACAACATATCCTAGAATCATAGAAACCTGGTGGTAGGGTTCAACACACCTCAAATAAAATAATAAGTAATCATAATCCTCTAAATACCCTTAAATAGAGGGGTTGAAACAAATATTAGGTTAAAATCCTTACCATATATGGTGGGGGTGAACTGAAACACCCCAGTCTTCCTTTCCTTTAATGGTGGTTGATAGAATCCACCAGAATATGTCTTGGGGAACTACATATACAATACAAAACCACAAGACAACTAAATATCATATTACCCTTCAAACCCTAGGTAATGTTGTACCTCTTCAGAGAGCGAAGGGACAAACTAACAGCTGTAATAGGGTAGATGAATAAGGAATGTGGCATAAAACGATGAATAATACAATGAACCTGAAGAAATCAGTATTGAATGATGCATCAGAGATGAGCTGTGGTGAGGGGGATCATGCGCTTCAAGGGAAAACCAGGTTGGGTGTGTGTTTCACAACAAAGAGGTCACACCCCAAGGGGGTCACGCTACAATGGGAGTCATGCAAAAATAATAGAGTTTTGAGGAGGGCCACACACATACGAATTGAGGGAATGAGTAGGGGGCATTGAAGAGTTTGAGAGAGAAGGGGCACTGGGAGTTAGCGCTACACATATGGAATTGTACAGGAACAATATATTGGAGGAAGGTGAGGTATAAGGGGGGTTCCCCGACCCCCTTAGGTAATACCACAAAATAATAACTCAACCAAATCATAAAATTAAATTAATTATAACAAAATAGTTAATATAGTTGTTTAATGGAGATAAAGGAATAAATAATCTAAAAATCCTTGGTTAAGTATAATGCCTCTTCCTTGGAAGACCTCATTAGGTGTATAACTAAATATTTATTATTATGAAATTATGAAATAATAAAGACCTTTAGGTCCTGGGGATGGATTTCATAAAAGTATTATTGATAGTCTTATCTAATATAAATTGATCTTGATTTTTTAAAATTAGAGGATAAGGAGTCCTTTTATAAATGAGGGATAGGACATGGATTCATTTTTTCGACAGATTAAAATTAATTAATATCCCACTAAATTAATGTGTCATAAATATTACACTTATTTTATGAAATGTACTTTAGGGTATAAAAATTACCATATAATATTATTTACAAAAATTACTCAGCCATAATAATGATTATAATTTATGTTTTATCTCTATTAATATGTTTCAACTCTTTCAGTGGAAATTAAATTTTTGCTAATGTTACTATTAATAATGAACAAAATTGTGGATGAAATATATAAAAAATTAGAACCTCATAATTCTAAATAATAAATTCATATTTAAATACTAAGACATTAAAGGTTTTAAATAGTACTTTTATAATAAGAAAATATAATCCAATGAAGAACTATTCATTTAAGTAAAAGAATATTATTTTTTGGGAAAACATATACCTAATGAATTTGTAATTATGATTTTAATTTCATTGATTAAAATATTATTAATAAAAAGGAAATAAAAATTTTTAAATCATATTAAAATAGAGTGAGATATTTTAAATAAATGAATATAATGTGTAGTTTCATTAGATATATGTATTTTATTCTATACACCAAAATATCCCCTTTTTTATAAAATTCCAAAAGATTAATACAATGATAATTTGATTGGATTATATAAAAATGATATTATTGTTTTCAAATTCAAATTCTAAAATTATGTAATTTAAATTTTTATTTAATATGTATAATGCCTGAAACATAGTTTTATAAGAATAAAACTATTTTCTTTTGGACTGAGAATTATCATACTATTCTTATAATGAATATTTCTAATTGTATTTTATTTCATAAATGTTAATAAATAATTTAATTGACCAATTATTAATATTATCTTGGTTTTGAATGTGTAATGCTTGATAATTCCTTCCCAAAATCACCTAAAATTAAATAAAATGAAAATTATTATGATTTATATGAATCAAATTATAATAACCCTTAACATTGGATACAATAATAGAAAAAAATATTTTTTATATGATTAGTCAATATAAAATATATATTATTGTGATTTTATGCTCATATAAAACAGCTTTGATATATTTGAGATGCTAGAACATGAATCTAATAAGATATAAAAACATCTGGATTGGAGCATTAATGTTGAATAGAAATCATGATAATATTCTGTAGTACCTATTTTTGGTTCTTCCTTGCTCCTTGGAACACAGATTTTGATGATATTTATTATCCCAACAAACCCTCATAGAAAGACAAATATTATCATAATTATGAAGATATTTACAATTAAATCATTGAATTTTGGTTAGGGATCTAGTTGGAGCATATATAGTTCTATTGTATTCAAAAAATTGTTGTAAATCCTTAACATTCATGATCTCTATGGGACTTTATTCTATATATTAATCATTTTCTTATTTATTAGAGACTTTCCATTTTACCATTCTTACTAAATTCTTGACACATAAGTAGTTTGTTATTATTTTCTATCTTTTCACATATTCATATTTGAATCACTATACTTCTATTCAATGGCAGGTCTCAATGTTTATTATGGTGTAATTCATTAATCATAACTCATAATAAATTGGTGATAATAATCAATAATTTTTTGGCAATAAAATTTATCCCATTTTAAAACTCATTTGGAAAATCACATCATTATCAATTGTATTCCTTGTTAACCATATTTACCATTATTACAAAATTACATAAAAAAGTAATATTTATGAATGATAATAGATAAATTAATAAAATTATATATTTAAATAGTAAACATAGAATAATTAACTAATAAATTCCATATAAATGATAATATATGAATATTTATGTTTCAATCTAGAATATACATTTTTATATTCTTATTAGGTTATATAACCGAACTTGTCATATATTATATAATTAGAACAATTTAAATAATTTATACTTTTTTATAATGAGATTATGAATCAACAAGTCATATCTCCAAGTGTTTCAATCTATTTTTAGTGTTAGGACTTCATGTCACACCCTAAGTAAACATTGAGTTAATACATAATAAATCTTTTCATATGTTTTTACCTCTAAGGGAATATTTGATAAAACATGCACACACATTTATATAACAGGAAAGGTATTTTATTTCATGGATTCCACACACTATTAATTATAAAAATTAGGAGGTTTTTTATATTTAGGATTATCCTAATGATTTTTACGAATTTACTACTAAAATAATAAATAAATAAATAAATAATTCCGCAAAAACAATTAAACCCAATGATTATATCCATTGATATGAACTAAACTCACAATCCATGATCTGGTGGTAAAAATAACTTTATTAAATTTTTTTATTGATATAATTTTATTGAAGAATATATATATATATATAATTTAAACATTATATCTCACAAATAATCATGAAATCCAAAAACCCAAATGTTTAGTATCATTGGATATTGGGTATATAAAAATAATATTTTACATATTTATGAAAATTTAACTATAATCCTAACTTACTATAAAAATAGAAAGACAGAAAATTTGTTATACTCATCGTCATAAAATAGGGCAATATAAGATAAATGAATGGGATGAGCTCAAAATCTCTGTAAGAAAAACTCATATCAGCATGCCATCAAGTGTTAGTTCTTAATCATGATAAAATATTGTCATGGGACAAATATTTGATTAAAAATGACATACACCAATAATAATTTTCAATGTAATGTCAAATAATCATATTATAAAGAGCATTTTATAGGCATATTACATTTAAATCTGGAATAATCATAAGAATTTGAAATGTTAACATAGTGGATGACATATAATAATCCAGTTCCAATAAAAGTGTAAAGAATGAATCATTACCTGATTTCCATAATATATTAGATTAGTTATCACTATTATATTCTAATGAAATTGTGGTTTAGGCTTCACTTTGTTATTTTAATTAGGGATTGAGCATTATTACAAGATTATTATAGTTATATCATGAGATATTAAACATTATAAATGTATCACATGTCTATATAGCTACACAATCAACATATAATGATAAAATATACATATTTATGACACATAATATTAATAATAAATCATACCATGGAGGACCCTTAGAAATAGAATGGGTTTTATAACATTTCTATGATTAATTTTATAAAATAACCATATTTGTAAAAATGATTGATATTAATACTTCAATTGTCTATAATAAGCTTATTCTAAAGAAAATTTAGATCTTGATTAAGAAAAAACTCTGAAATGGAGATAAATATTTATGAACTGAAGTGGAAAATTTATATGAATTAAAAATATTATTCCTTAAAACATGTTTATCATTGTTGAAGACAATAAGGATAAATTTGACTTTATAAAATCTATTTTATGTAATTAATAAAAAAAATATTAGACTATTTTTTGAAAAGTAATATAAATATTGTACCCTTGAATAATATATAAATATTTTTAAGAGGAAATATATAGGGGATGACAAGATATACAATCATGTATAGAACCCATTAATATTTTGAAATACAGTTTTTGAAACCCACATTTTAAAAAAGTGTTTTTTTTATTATTTTAGAATAAAATTTAAAAAAATATAATGATAAAATGAAATAATACTTATGTGGATTTCATGTGGTAACAGAAAAAATATATATAATGAAAAAACATAGTTATGGAAAAAATAATTTCTAATGAGGATAATAATTATCCATTAGAATATTATAATAGTATGTGAATAATAATATTCATGAAAGAAAATTTAAATACATAATGGCAACTTACCTATAGAAAAAGTTAACTTACCATAAATTAAAACCATATTATGGAATAAATTTTTTAAAATATTATAAATTTTATGAATAATGTTACTAAAATATAGAAAGGGAGTTCATTTAAAATCTCATTCAGAATTAGTAACAAGTTAGTAAAAATCCATTAAAAAGGTCAAAATTTGATGGACATTTAAATACCAGGATGTTTTTGAAATTTATGATAAATTTCCTCAATTATAAAGTATATACACATTGAATAGAGATAAATATTCATGAAGATAGCAAGTTTCATGTTAAATGTGATTTCAAATAGTTAATTTTCAATGAATATGTAATGTTGTCCACATATTTAAAGGTTCTCAAAAGAATTTATGAGAAGGGTTATTTATGTCTATAAATTTGATGAATCATATTTTATTCGGTAAAAATTATCAACAATTATATATATCCTCTACACCATTAAAGAGTTTTATTATGTGTATTATCACAATATCATGAATCTGGGTTTCCATTGTTGGACATTATAATATTTATAAGAATATTTTTTGGAACCAAGCATTGAGACGTCTTGAGATATCAATGTCTAATGAGACTGAAATGAATTTTTTAGAAACATAATGAATATTTTATTTTAGGCTAAGGTGGTTTTCTAATAAAACGTGAAATATCTCTTTAATGGATTCACATATTGGAAATCTTATAACATAGTTGAATATATAGTGCGGTGTTTACCCTATTCATTACATAACTATTATAGGCATCAACTATTTTCATTGAACACCACCACCGGAGAAATATTTAAATAAATAAAAGTTTATTTATTTAATTGTATCATTAAATGCCCAAATCTACTTTTTCAATTTAAATATCTTATTCTAAAAATCTAAATAGAATGCTTCATAACCCTAAGATTGTTGAGAAGATAATTATTTACCTTCTACTGTATAAGTGATACCGTATGACAACCAGTAAGTGGATCGAGGAGAATCAACTTGGGAAAGATATAGAAGATCATATTAACAAATATAGGATGTTTTCTTCATCAAAACATTATCCTTAATCAACGTATGACTGATTAATTTGGGTTTCTACCTCTTTTGATGAAATATTAACCATGATCAAATATTTTTTCTTATAACTTCAGTTAAATGAATCATCAAATTTTCTGATGTATTGAAAAAAATTATTCATTTAATTTATTTATTTTTAATAAAATATTTCTCTCCCTGCTTTCTCAGATATAAAATCAATTTCCAATAATCATTGGTATATGATGTTTATCGCTTTTTTATTAGTGATTTTCCCCACAATTATTCATGTCCTTCATTGTTGGACCATGAGGGAATGACAATACATTTCCATGTTGGGATCGAGTTTGATAGAACACCCAGATTCATTATGGTATTATGAATTACAGGCATATTTATGCTTTATGGACATGCTGATAAATTAGAAGGATAATGTTTTGTTAATAGTTCCAATCATCATTGTGGGTAAGGGTTTATGATTAGATATAATTTGGGATAAGATAAGTGTTCCCCATTTTCTCCAGTTGGAGTGTGTTGATGTCGTGTGGTATGGCGAGTTTAATTTTGATCATAGGTCATGTGAATACTCTCATGGAAGAGGCTACTCTATGTGAATGTGCTGATGGAATGACAATGATCTCAAATTCGGTAGTCATACATGGAAAAATAATGATATTTATTATTAATTTTAATAATACTAATTAAATAAAATGAAATGGATGAGTGAAAAATAATATTTTTTAGAATATCAATATTGATTTATTACAATCAAAAAATAAAGAAATAGATGATGGAACAAAAAAAGTAATTTGGAGTGGCGTGATGGGTGGTACTAGAATTGGTGTCGGATGATATGAAAAATAATTTAATGTTAAGAATAAAATTAGTAAAATATAAAGAGATTAAATTATGGGGATAAACATAATGTGTTGAGGTTATGGGAATTCTAATTTTATGACTAGTTATTCATGGGAATGGATATGTATGGATTTAATTATAAATTAAATGGGATTTAATTTATCAAAATCTAGAATCCCAATAGCTAGGATGTTCCTGTAGGCTTGAGAGAAAGGATGGGTATTATGCATGTTCCATTCCAATTTAATAAAAACATAAATAATAATAACAATAATAATAAAAATAATAATAATAATAATATTATTATTATTATTATATAGTTATCAATAAACATTTCAATTATAAAATTTAACAAGAATGTTCAGTTGACAGAAAATCAGTGGTAGTGTGACTATGATTTTGAGAGGATCAATTTACCAAAACTCATTTATATTTAATTCAGATTCATGTTGAGATTCCCCAGAGAACCTAATAATAATAATAATAATAATAATAATAATAATATCACTAATAATAATAACAATAATATGTAGCACATAGTCTGACTTATCTATTCTATATGGTTTCGGAATGACGAACCATCTATGAAATTATGATCCCAATATTGCAGTGTATGTTTGAATACCAATATATGATGTTTATTTTAGACTCGTGGCTAAGTACCATGAATAAATTTTTGAGCATTATGTGTTGAAATGTTGTTTTTTAATCGGATGTCTGATTTGGGTATATGAATAGCCTATCCTAAACAATTTTCTGGGAGTGTACCAATCGTGTGATATATTGGGGCATTTGGGGACTTTTCAAGAGGCATAACAATAGTATTGCATTTTTTAACTTCAAACTGATGATGAACCTCATCTGCTCATCAAGATTTTGTACAAGACACACCAGGTACTTCCCTAACACACTAGTTAGTAAAACATAGAAAAATATTTCATGGGTTTTTGATGAAATGTGTAGGCATCAATGTTAGACCAAATTATGTGAGGGCCCCTTACATATCATGTGGTACTTTATAACACTTTAATCACTCATGTATCATTTGTTTTGACTCATATTTTAGCCAATGAATAGTCAATCCCAAGTGTTTCTATACGTAGAACATAATAGTTCCCTCAGTTGTAGATTTTGGGATTGATTGTAATATTTTTAGGGCATGATGCTTAATTTGGTTATTCTCGAGGATTGAAGTTATCAGGAAGGATCACCAGCGGAATTTATAGTGGAATGATCATTCGAAGTCAAGGTATGGGTCCTCTATCATCAGAGAGTGGAACTCCTCAATTCTTACAGGGTGTGGGTCCTCTACATACCATTCTGAGTGGAACCCTCAGACTGAGAAAGGGCATGGGTCCTCTATATTATCGAGTGGAACCCTCTATCTATGATGGTAATGGGTCATATTTCATGGATTATAGGGAAACCCTCCTACTATGTTGGGAATTGGTCCACTATTGACTATAAGATTAGAACCCTCCTATAGAGTCAGGGAATGGTTCCTCTAGTATTAGAGTGAAACACTCTATATGGGTTGGTCATTAATAATCGATTAGATATCAATGTAGAACCCTACTATATATTCCAGTAATTGATCCTATTATATAAGATTGGAATCTTCTATTATGTTAGACCAAGAGTCCTCTATTAGCTATCAGAGAAGAACTCTCCAATAGAGTTAGGGAATGTGTCATCAAATATTAAAATGGGACCCTCCTGTTGAAACTAGATATGTATTGGGAAGGTGTGTGGGGGTATTTCTGGTGCCTTATATGTTTAGATTCTAATGGATGTATGAGATTACTCACCTTATATGTGTGACAAAACAAAAAATTATGTTTCATATACACTCCATGTAGAATCCCTTTTGTATGGGTGATCTCAGTCTCTTTGTTTATGTTTATTTTTTTTTTACTTTTTTCCATTTTACTATATATTCCATTAATATATCTTATTCCTCCCCTTAACCTTTCATTTTTTAATAATATTTTTTAATATACCCACCCTTGTATGGGATTTTCTGGAATGGTTCATGTATTATAAATATGATCGAGTGTTTATAAGGGATTACTAAGGGTCTTATGATATCTGGGGCCTTTGACTGTATACCAAAATTTTTTTTTGGGGATCAATATTTTTCCGATATCAATGTATTTACTTTCATTCATAATTTTTTATTTTGTGACTTCATTCTAGTTGGGTGTGTATTTTTCCCTTTTTACGGTCGTTATTACAGAACCATACTCTTGTAATGTCTTGAGGTTTTACATGGATTATTTTTTCCCAAGTATTTATCATCTTTTAATTTTATGCATCATACTTTTATCAATGAAATGGATGTTTATTTGTGTATATTTACATAATAAAATGCCTAATGGTATTATTTATGCCTTCGGTGATGGTCGTAAGCCCCAAACCTTTGGATAATGGCTTGGGGTAGTTGTGTCTCGAGCCCTACTGGGATGGGTTGTGACATGATGGTATAAAAGGCGGTTTGATCCTTGGGAAGATTTTTGGATTAGTCTTGTAATTATGATTTGGTTGGGATGAGGAAAAAAATGACAATGTCTCTTGATTACGTCTCTCAATCAATTAAGCCCAATGATTGTATGTGCTTTTGAAATATCCATTAACTACGAACTTTACTACCTACTCATTGACTCAGAAATATAAGAATTTTTTAGCATGAATTAATGGTACAACAGTCATATATGATTGATACTTTTAACATCCCTCTGTAGTCATCCTTCTATTGTGTATATATATATGAATATATATATGTCTAGTTGAATATGGTGCATGATGAACATTTTGGAGATGTGTCAATGAAAATAGCTTGTCAGGTTGCTGATTCTGGATAGTGAGGATGAACCAATGAGTGATGAGGCCTCTATTTAGGGGCCAACAATAGAGGTTATTATTCTAGGTGAATATGCAGGTTCCCCACAAATGTTGATAAGAATATAATATTAATTTACCCCATTTTGACACGTTAATTCTTATATCAATCAACATGTTTAAATGAAACAATCTGATGAAATTCTGTGTGGACATAGATCCCTAGTTATTTTATGTTTTTCTTGAGTTGGTGAAACATGTTTTTTGGATTGTATGAGTCTAGACCGATCAATTAGTTTCACTCACAAGAAGCTATTTTCATAGTGTAAAAATTTGTTATTGTTGCACTTTCATATGACACAACCTTGTGGAGTACACATTTTGGTTTCAAGATAAAGTGATCACCCATGTTTTGTGTTGATTCGAACTCCCTTTTCTTATGGTTGAGGACAGGCCTGATCCAGTGGTTTTGATATCCTTATCGGATGGGTCCCCTTTCAATGGTTATCTAAACGGAGACACTAATATAGGGTGAGACTGTGAATTGGTATAGTCTATTTTAGTGATCTTCGATGTGGCATAGAACATGAAAGAATAAGAGAAACATCCACATACAATTTTTCTTCATGAGATGCGATTCAAAAATCTGTGGGTAAGTCAGTGTTGTCTTAAAATGGAATGTATCAGGCTATTTTGGAGGAAATACTATATCTTGTGTGTATGAGGTACTTCTGATCTGATAAGGTGTGGGAACATACCCAAGTTATGGTGAGCAGGAATGTGAGGGAATATATAGCTTCATGTGGTAAAATCATATGGCTCAGTGGAATGATGTTTAGTCAGTGGTATGCCATGTGTCTCAACTACTTCAACGTCAGTTATAGACTAGAGTCAGAAAGAACATTTCATGGAACATATCCCCTACTTAAGACCTAAATATACTAGGGGAGGATCATTTTTCTCAACTTTTTCTTTGGAAATTCTTATATAGAGGATTGTAGATAACACATTTCTGTTGATGGGATTACCTTACTCTCTATTCAGAGAGGTCCTCAAACGAAATCTATCCATAAGGACATTGAGACCCAATAATGTTTTCCTCAATATGGACTAGTCGTTTACCATCAATGATTATATGATTTCTACCCATGAGTAAGATAGTTCTTCTAGGTTTTGAGATGAAGTTACCATCCTTATTGAGGAGTAATCCCTAGATTGGGAGGGATGAGATCATTCTCATGAGGTTACAACTGATTAAACTATTGGCTAGTATTTCTCCAAGAGCATCAGATGTTATGATCTCTCAGCATCCAAGAATGTTGGTGGGGGTTGATGAGGTATTTCCAAAGGACATTTCATACTTACCTCTACATCATGATATATTCTTATGCATAGACATATGTTTGGGAAGACCCGATGATTGTGCTAGCACATCGGATGGACCATGGGGTTGCGAGAGAAAGTAGTATTGATGGATGTTTCTTGAGATGTAGATCATTGTAAGACCTAGTGTTCTCACTTGAGTCCTTGTGTAATTATCCATGGAGGTGGATGATAGCTTTTGGTTGGGAGTAGATTGATGTATCTCGAACAAGGTGACTATCAATGACAACAATCAACACCAATAATTTATGAAATCATCACCTAATATATGTGTTTGATGTGTATATCAATGATTGACCATGATATGGGTTATCACATGCTCCATGTTTGATATATTGATGTACCATTGGTGTATGCCAAAGGAAATTTTGGTTGATTTGAGTTTTTGGTGATACCCTTTGGCATTTTTAATTCCCATTCAAATTTAGAATGAATTAAGATATAGTCATTTAACAATTCATAGTATAGTTTGTGGTAGTATTTTGTGATTGTACCATTATTACCTAGGCTTCAGAGTTGGTGCATAAGAGATATATAAGGATGGTTTTATACATACTCTGAGAGTGGTAGTTTTAAGAACGATCTCATGGTATTAGTTATATAATTGAATGTACCCTTATCAAGATAAATATTCTCATATATGAGAGTGATGGAGGATCCTATATAGTTAGAGGTGGAGTCATTCTGAGGGCCACATAGGGAATATCCATGAAAGAATATTATCAACAAGAGGATTTATGTTTACTATTGTCGAAATAGGTGATAGAGTTGTTTTACTTTTTTATTAGACTGGGTGATGTGTTTTCTCTACAGGTCGCAACTAAGTAGGATTGTTTACGATTCATTGTACGATACAGACCAAGGTATTCTGGTCCTTGAGATTGGTGTTCCCTTTTTCATGGATCCAACAGAATTGATAATTGATAGATAATGAACCATTATGTGAAAGTATTTTCATTTGGTATATGTTTTTTAGAATCTTGGGAAACCATCGAGTGAGCTCAATGGAGTGGGACAATTTGATTTGAACCTAGTTACACCAACATTTTCCTTAGATTGAGGTTCTTGGGGATGGAAATTCTGAAAGACGAAAATAATTTAAAGACTACATTTTTTCCATGTAAGCCATATGAATATTTCTAAGAACATTTTCAATGACATGAGTTGAGATGACACATGATTCTGAGGCCCAGTGGTCCCAAAATTGGATTTATGATAATATAAAACATAATTTATATTACACATGTATTGGTTTTCCTAAAAAAGTAGAATAACACTTGTTCATAGTGTTTGGAAATATATCTAGGACCACATTAGAATCTGTAATATAGGTTTTACCCTTGTCATGTCATAACAATGATTGGAATAAGGTGTTTTTCTTGATCACCATCATTGGTGATCTATTTAAACATATAATTTTTTATCTATTTAATTGTTTTATTTAATGCCCAAAAATATTTTCCGCCTAAAATAAATAATTTTGAAAAGTATCATGGGTTTTATGCAAAAACCATATGATTTTTGTGATGATATTTATTTTTTCCTTTATTGGTGGATTGAGAGTGGATGGCAATTGGTGATCAGCATGAGGTGAATTAACTGGTGGAGGATGTACCAGATCATATGCATCTTATAGTATGCATTCTCCCCAAATCAAATATCCATAATTGAGGTAGGACTCATCTGTTGTGGGTTCTTCCCCTTTTAATTAATTTATTTGAGCATGATTAAAATAAGGTTTCTTCGATATACATTTAAATGTACCATTATATGATACCACTCATTGAAATAAATTTTTAAATTGATTTATTTCTTATTTATTCACTATTTCACACCTTGGTTTCCCCACTATGAAATTGTTGTCACTAAAAAAATGTCCAACATTGTATATCCCTTTTGTTATTGGTGGGTTTTCCACACTGTTCTTCATGTTATTCATTATAGAACGAATGACATTCATATAGATTCTTTGATTATTGGATGATAAATAAGACCGATGGGGTTTTCTGAATGATCCGTATATGTAACATTGATGTGGGTTTATTATCGGTGTTGGTTCATGATCAGACATGTTATCCATGTTTTCCCCTGTTAGTATGTGATGACTTCATGTGGTGAGATGAGTTTGATTCCGATTAGAGGCTATGTGAAGAGTCCGATGGTGGAGGCTTCACGGCGTGGATGTGTTGGTGGTCAGACATGGAAGTGTTAAGAACTAATCAGACATGGTAAAAATGATTATGATGATGAATATTTATAATAGTAATAATAATAACTTTTAAAATCATTGCGTGAGTGATAAATAATTTTATTATTAATAATTATATTATTATTATATAGTAAAAATAAGTCAAGGATGGGACACTGTAAAAGTGGTCTGAAGAGGCGCGTTGGTTAGTGCTGTAATTAGTGTGAGGATATTTTAAAATTAAAATAATTTAATTTTAAGTATTAAATTAATAAAATTTAAAGTGATTAAATGACGGGGAGTGACCTTGTGTGTTAATTTGTTAATAATTATAATTTTCCATCGAGTTATATATGAGAAGGGATATATGTGGAGATAATGGAAAAATAAATGGGAATTAATTTTGTTAAAATGAGGAATCCCAAGAGGTGGGATGTGCCTGTAGTAGTGAGAGAATGTTGAGAGGTTATACATGTTCATCTATCATTACTTAATGACCAATGAATAAATAATTATATTATTATTGCTAATATAACTATTAGTTTGTTATCAATTAATGCTTCAGTAAAACATTTTAAGAGGGATGTTGGATTAATAAACATTTATTAGAAAATTGATGATAACATTAAGATGGTCAATTTATGTTCAATGTTGGTGTATTCCCAAATATCACACAATAATAATGATAATAATAATAATATTCTTCTTCTTCTTCTTTAATCTAGTATCTGACATATCTTTCCCATACGTTATTGGAATGGAGAACAATTGGAGTCTTTAAAATCAAAATATTGTGGTAGAAATTTCAATACCAATATCAAATATTTCATTGGGACTCATGGCTCATGCCAATGAAGCACCATTCAAGTGT
Source organism: Viscum album (assembly GCA_963277665.1). Lineage (NCBI taxonomy): Eukaryota > Viridiplantae > Streptophyta > Magnoliopsida > Santalales > Viscaceae > Viscum > Viscum album. The sequence continues at coordinate 1,390,475,082 of OY728150.1, read as the reverse complement.
TATGCAGTGAAATGCTATTTTTACGCCGAGTGTCAGATTTTGGAATGTAAATAGTCTATCATAAGTATTTTTTCCTCACGATCACTATTGTGTGATCTGTTTGGACATCTTGGGTAGTTTTTAAAGGCATATAATTCTATTTATGTTTTTTCCATTAGACTAATGATGATCCTCATACATTCTTCAGGATTTCGGCTAAGAAATGACTTGTATTACCAACACACAATGTGTAAAACTAAATGGAAAACAATTAATTTGAAAGTGAGGACACGTATAGGGAGAAGAGTGGGAATATACATTTTTGTGTCCTATACACATCATTTAATCCTTAATTAATTTTTAATCTATTATATATCCATTATTTATACTCGTGTTTTGGACCTCATCTATCCTATTATGATAGTTTTTCTACATGAAAAATTTTGGTGCCCTAAATTGTGGTTTTTGATATGAAATGTGAGTTAATGTAGGTGTGATGATTATATAGGTGATGATTGATAATATATGTGATCATACATGACCACTATAGGCCTTTTGATTGGAACCCTCATGAAAAGTCTGGGATTGGGTCCTTTGGCATCATTGAGTGGACACCACATGTTGGTATAGGTCATGGGTCCTCTATTTATCATTCATAAGGGACCCTACTACTAGGTCAAGGCTTTGGTCCAGCATATTTCATTTTGAAATAATCCTGCTAAGATGAGAATGTTTCAACTATCATGCATTAGAGATGATCCCACCACCTATGCTGGGTATGCTTCCTCTATTGCATATTAATGTGGAACTCTTATGTGGTGTCAGGGGATGGTTCTGATAATTTTAGCATGGTTCCGTATTGTAGAGATATATAGTGGTCATCTATCGACAATATGAGTGGAACACTCCCATGGAGTTAGGGAATTGGTCTTCTACTGTTAGAGTAGAACACTCAAGAAATTGTGTGAAAGGGGCTTATATTGGCTATTATAGTGGATCCCTAATATTGAGTTAGGGCATGGGTCCCCTTCTATTAGAGTGTAATCCTTCAGTTGTAATAGGAATGGATCATTTATTGGATATTAGAATGAAACCCTCTATCTATGATAGGCATGGGTACCCTACCATCAGAGTGGAACCAAAAATATGGGTAGAGAATGGGTCGTCCATTAACTATTAATATGGACCAATCCTATTGGAATAGTGTATGGGTCCTCTCTATATCCACTGAGTGGAACACTCTTAGTATACTAGGGCATGGGTCCTCTACCGAGAGATTGTGGCCCACAACTATTCGGAAAAGTGGCGATGCATTATTCAACATTGATATTTTCTACTAGGTACACCTAATAGATGTTGGGAATCATTGTTTGACTTTTGGAACATTTGATGGCTTATTTACTATGATGTGTTTGTTGGAGTTGGTGGCCTATAACCAGCAACATTGTACATTATTAATTAATAAATACCTTGTCAAATCATGATTGTTCTTCTGCATGACAATGCATGTGATAATTTATTATGGATAACTATTCCATTAAAGGGTCATTGCAGATCCTCAATATGATGAGAACCAAGATGAACCAAAATACAATTCCTGAACATATTTTCTATGGTCTAATGTTGTTATTTGAGTTACACAAATAATACCAGCCATTAGGGGTGAGGACTCATAAAATATTGAGACACTTTCGCATAGAGTGTTCCCTTGGTAATGTCCAGGAGGATATTAGGAGAATGAGACACACCAGTAGGAAGTCCACGTTTCATAGTGTCATTGTATGTTCCTCTCTAAAGATGTTTGTATTGGTCCTTAGAATTTAAGATAATTATTAAGGGGCATTACAACTTGCATAATTAGATGTATTGACAAATACAATGACGAAACAGTATTCACAGCGAGGTTGGATATGTTGGGTGTTTTATGAGTTATAAAACATTAATAGAAAATACTATAAAGTATTTTTCCATTACATTTTTATAATGTAAGTAAATATCTCAAGCCCTCTGATGGAATTGATATATTCTAAATAAATCAATGGCTATGGTAAGGAATGGTAATGTTCAATTTCATAATGTCAAAGAAAGAATTATCATGAACATGGGTTGATGTCACTAACATGAAAACTGCTTGATTTGAGATATCTAGACAAAGGGATTACATTACATGGTAAGCATTCGTACGTGGTGACACGACATTTCGGCATTAACTAGTTTCTTTATAGATTCCTTGGTGTGTTTCTAGATTTTAAACTTGGAATTTGGGCAGGTTTTGCCTAATTCTATTCAGAAAGAGGACTAGTGGGTCTCACAATAAGTGTGACCGTGTATCTCAATTAAATATTAAATTAACAAGTTTAATAAAAACTATTCTCGATTGTTGTTTAATAATTATTCAAGGATGCCTGATCACATTTATTTTGACAGTAGTTATTCAAGAGAATATATTGTCGGTGAAATAATATATTTATTAGTGAGTCATGTGGTGATGTTTATTTGATAAATAAATATCCATTATTCAAGGCCTAATAAATATGTTGAATGAAATATGGAAAATGGAATAGTGCACTCCATGTATATTATTATACATGGCTTGTTGTTTTTTGGGGATTTTTGGGAAATAATATTATTTATTTCAATAAATAATATTAGATGTAATTCGTTGGGCTCAGGTCAAATAATAATAATATTCGTCTGTTATTATTAGACATGAGGTATTACAAAGATTAAAGGAAATTAATAAATACTTTCAAGAAATTAATTCATTTTATTATTGAATTTCATTAAAATAAAAATTATACAATTCTAATGAGCCTAGACATTTTAGGGGTTGTTCACAACAGATCTAGAGAAATATATCAGTCCAAGAGGGAATTTCTTTTGTTCCTTGAATTCTCTCATGCTACAGGATAGATACTCCTCCACGGGATCAAGGAGAGCATTTGGAATGCGGATTTCAAGGCAACCGAGGGTAGAAATCACAATCATGTGGACTTCCTCGCTAGAACATGGAGATCCCTTCGGCAAAATCCAGAGATTTATTGAGCATTTTTGGATCACCCCTAAAGAATTCCTACACTTGGATTCTTTAATGCAACGATGGATCACATCAGATCGTGGATAGAAACATCAGCATTTAGTGAATTCCATCATGGTAATTCATGTATTTTAATTAAATTAATTATAACCAATATATGATGATCTATTCAATGGTTCTGGGACTCCCTTCCTTTCTTTTGTTCTTTGTTCTATTCTAAAGATCCAGTGTTTTATTAAAGTGAAAGATCTCAGATTAATCATTGTTAACATAAAATTTAAAGATAGGTACACCCACCAATGCGCTTCCACTGCGCTTCTGCTGCGCTGGAAACCTACAAGTGGTATTGAAGCTGTCATATCAAAGATTATAATTATTTAGGTTTTCATCGATGATTTATGTATTTAATAATTTAGTATTTCTAATTCATGTTAATCATTCTATAAATCTAAATCACGATATCTGTTCCACCTCTCACGTTTCCCATTCACCTTTTAGAAAATATTTTTTCTTTTAAATATTTATTAAAATAATACAAAGGATCTCATTTGAAGGAGCCAAACATTCCCAGACATAAAACACTATAACACACAACATGTATTTGGCAGTACACGCTGTGTAGTCCTGGTTCAATGCATCAGACCGGTCCGACAAACTAGGTAGTGCCAGTGGATCTTGTCTAAGTCGTTAAGACTTTATGTGTTGACCACGAACAGGTGGCACATGGTTTCTGAACTACACAACATATGTCCCACTGATCACAGCATGTATTACCTTCGGGTTTGTGTAAGACCATGTCCCCTGTACATGGATTTCCCTACTGGAAACCATGTATCTCAGATAGTACATGACACGTGTCCCACTAAACACAATGTGTACTCTGAATATTTCATAAGTACATATTCACGCAACGTCCCCGGGTGTGTAATTATGATGGATGGTGAAATAAAGTACACACCTTGTTTTCAGAACTACACATCGTGTACTCATCCAATTTATGGAGATTTACTAAAATTTATTATTATCTTATTCAAAACCTTGAGACGGGTACCATAGTGTAGGAATAATTCTGAGGCACAACACGTGATTGTAATTTCATATATATGTGTTTAATTTAACATCTGTGTAATATTAATATATAGACATTGTGTACTTATGAATGGGAATTCACAAGGTTACCTCCACGATACAAGATTCCTGCAACGATATCGTTAAATTAATTTAATTTTTAAAAATTATGATGAATGATAATCTCAATGAAATTCAAAAAAAGGTTTTAATATAATAATAATAATAAATTAATGGTAATTAGTTGAATCAGGAGTTATTTATCTTAAACAAGGATGATTAATTATATGAATGACAGTTTCATTTATCTATAAATATCATTCCATGTATGGATGACATGAGGTTGACCAAGTCCTTTGATTTTAAATGTTTTCTTTTAATTTACTGATTTATATTAAATTTTTTTCCAATGAGCCTTCTCCACATTAATATGTAGGCCCTGTATGCCCATGGTTTCTTTTATGTAAAAACCTATTTTACACCTCACTTATGAGTGATATAAAGGCATATGGAATCGATGGAGCTCCCGAGCTAGTGTAGGAGGCTCAACATAGGACCAAAGGTGAAATAAATAAATTGAGATACAATGTTGAATGTGTGAAAATCTATAAACATGAACCCAAAATGTTCAAGGTATTTCTTCACTAGGTATTGGGTTAGTTTATAAACCACTAGATAAACTAACCAATAGAAAAAGATAATGATCATACCATTTATTTTATTTATGTCACTTTCATGGTTTATTTATTGTGGGTGTGTTGTCACGATCACAAAATTAATGATTTTAAAAAGCATGCAAGATGGAACCAAAATAATATTGGATTATGCGTAAATATTATCATAGATATGGTTAATCACATAAGTATATCCCAATTAATAATAACATGAATTTATGATAGATAATAAAATGGAAACTTATATATAAGGATAAAATCCATCAAAGAAAATATTAAGTTGGTATAGCCTTCCAACATATTGGATTGAATAGAAACATAGTTTAATGTGTCTGGCCAACCCTATTTTGGGTGCTTTCAATTATCGGGGAATTCTAAATCAAGATTTTGGGTTGAATTTACTTGGTTCACATAAAGGGTTGAATTCCATAACAGGATTTTGTGTGACCAAGAGGCAAAGGTCAATGAAATCCCAAAAGGGTTTCCGGATTGGGGGGTCCAGTCAGTGGATTAACTAACTCTGTATTAATGTAGTTGGATTTTGTAATGCCTAAATAAAACAATTCAAGTTGCATGACCAACCATAGTTGGGGTAATTCGAAGGGCAATATGGATCCTTTGCACTAGATTATTCTAGAAATAGAATATTATGAATTCAATGGGGTGGGCTATTGGATTTAGATAAAATTTGGGAGACTAATAAATATTAATTTATTTATTTGATTAATTTTTCATTATAAAGTATTAATCCTTTGATAATCATATTTTTATTAAATGACATGAAAAATGAAATCAAACATATCATTTCAAACCAAACTTAAGAAGTAAAACCTTATCACCCACACCAATTTTTAGAAATGGTATAGGCGTATACGCGCCATCTTTCAACACAATAGGAAATAGTATGTTCTTGAAGATAGTGTTCCAGTTGTGCCTGGAAAAGAGACCAATGATAAAGAAATATATCTCTGTATAAAACATATGGATGATTCCAAATATGTATAACATTTCATGTTATCATCCATGTCTAAAGATCTGTAGAAGAAATATGACAACACAGACACATATATCATGATGTCTCACCTTGAGGATCTCTATCAAGAGAAGCTGAGACATGAGAGATATAAGATCTCCAATTATTTTTCCACAACCAAGCTTAAAGAGTATACTCTAACTGTTCCTTATTTAGTCAATCTTATCGGCTACATAGAACACGTAGACATCTTATAGATTAAGTTCCCTAATGAGTTGTATAATGATCTCATCATATCATCACCACCCAAGATCTTCTCTAGCTTTATTGTCATCTAACACATGATAAACAATGAGAATACTCTATCAGAATCCATGAACATAATTCGTCATGTATATTAGGACATTGGGTATCGCAAAACCATATTCATTATGGCGAACAAGAAATGGAAGTAAAAGGGAAATGAGACTTAGATTCCTAATCAATATGAAACCCTTGATCACCCTCCCTCAAATAAGGGGATGATACAGAGGTAGAGAAAGGAATGAGAGGTAGTACATTTTTCATATGGCATGTCGGGCCCAAAGAAGAGAAACTTCACCTAGAATCACAGTAACTCTAAAGGTATGTTATTTTTTGAATGTGGTATTTGCATTTCTACACACTGGTTATTAGATACATCCATTAGGGATCCCATTTTTATTAAAAATATTGAACCATGTAGATTTAAAAATATTTCCATAGGGGAGGTGGATCTTCAAAAAAATGGCGCTAGAATGGTAAAGCTAGACATTTGTGATTACCATCTCTCATTTTCAACTGGAATGTGTTTGGTTTTATGTAACTATTATTAGATTCTAATTGTTACCAATAACATAATTTATGTATCTTTTTTGGATATCGATGGATTTATTTTCAGGTTTGGAAATAAGGTTTGTTTCATTTACAAGAACAATATATTTTATGGTATGGAGTTTCTAAATAATGGTTTGTATGTATTCAATTACCATAACCAAGTGATGGAAATTGATAATGAAACAATATCCCTTTACTCATACATCACCTAGTTGTGGCATCACCTTCTTGTTCATGTAAATGGGAGGTTCTTGACAAATCTATGTAAAGATGGTTATTTATAATCCACTATGAAAAAAACACTAAATATATGTCACCCATGTTTACTAGGTAAATGACCAAGATTCCTTTTAGTGGACAGTTTAAAAGTGCCAAAAACAATCTAGGATTGTTGCACAAGGATGTGTGTGGACCATTTCTTGTAGAATCTAGAGGCTGATATTTCTACTTCATTACTTATTCTGATTATTGTAGTAGATATGGCTATTTATACTTAATGAGGTATACGTCAGAGTCCTTAGAGAGATTTACGGTATTCATGAGTGAATTATAGAATCCTCTTGGTATGAAGATGAAGAATCATTGATTGGATCATGGTGGAAATTATTTGAACCAAGAGTTCATCAATCTTCTCTGGGAGTATGGGATTCTATACCAGATAACCCCTCCTTATACACCACAGTGGAATGGTGTTAGTGAAAGCAGAAATATCACCTTTTTGTGACATGGTGAGGTCGATGATAAGTCATGTAGATCATTCATTATCCTTCAGGGGATATGTTTTACAAACTGCATCACACAAGTTAAACTGAGTACCAAATAAGGAGGAAATAGAAATTCCCTCTGAGTTATGGAATGAATGGTTACCCATTTTTCACACACATGTGTATGGGGATTAGATGCATTTTTTATTTTCTTATCAGGAAAAAAACTAGCACCTCAGGGCATAAAGTGTATTTTTATAGGATATCCCAAGGGATAAAAGGATATTGCCTATATAACCCTTCAGAAAAGAATGTGATTGTTTCCAACCAAGATGTCCTTCTTGTGAGGGAGAACATCCTCAGAATGTAAAGTGGGAGAAAGATTTAATTTGATGAAGTTGATGCTCACAATGATCAAGAGTTGGTATATGAACAAGTTCCACACGTACTTGTGGAAGATATTCCAAAAACACTAGTAAATTGTAGGATCTCAAGATAGGTAAGGGAATCAAAGGGATTTGGATACCTACTCAACGAGGATGGTGAATAATTATTGTTGGAAAATTATGAACCTCTCTCCAACATGGAAGTGGTAAAAAGATCATAATTAACAATAAGGATAGAAATTATGAATTCTGAGATGGAATCAATGTATCAGAACCAAGAATGGGCTCTGGTTGATGAGTGAGTTGATGTATATCCTATTTGTTGAATATGGGTATTCAAGAGAAAACTGGACATGGATGATCTAGAGAGAAACTATAAAGCAAGTCTAGTGGCTAAAGAATTTAGACAATGTCAGGGAATTAACTATTATGAAACCTTCTTGCTAGTTTCCATGTTTGAAATCATAAGAATCATGCGTTCCATAAAAGCTTACAATAACTATGAGGTTTGGAAAATGGATATCAAAACAACAACCTTAAAGGAAACATTTATGAAGATTATTATATGACACTACCAAAAGGGTATGAGGCACCCAGTGAAACCAAATGAGTTTTTAAGTCACAGAAATGAATTTACTGATTAATGTAAGAATCCAAGTCATGGAACATTCAATTTGATGAAGTAATCAATGAATTCGGTTTCATTAAGAACGAATGTGATCCATGAGTTTGTATGATATTTAATGGTAATGCGGTAGTTATCCATGTAGTTCATGTGGATGAAATATTGCTTATTGGAAACAATGAACCAATCTTATAGTTAGTCAACGATATGTTGAACATGTGTTTGTTCATTAGGGACTTGGGTGAATCAGCCTATATTCTTGGGATCAAGATCATTACTTATAGATCCAAGAGGCTGCTTGGACTATGTCAATGTACATATATTGACTAGATACGAATAATATTTAGTATGGAACAATACAAGAGGGAATTGGTTCCAATGCCACATGGCCTATATATTTCTATGAAAATGTGTCCTCAGACACAACAGGAGAAATATAGAATGAGTAAGATTCCATACTCTTTAGCTATAGGATCAATCATGTATGTCTTGTCATGTACCAATATTGATGTTTCATATGCACTAAGAATGGAAGTTATATATCAATAAGATATAGGAGAACAACGTTTGATGGCTATTAAGATAATCCTTATGTATCTGAGAATTATTGAGGATATGTTCCTTGTGGATGGAGGAGATGCAGAGCTTTTCATAAGAGGGTATGCTGATGGTGGTTTTCAGATAGTTCAAAATGATATGAAGTTATAATTTGAATATATTTTCTCTCTCAATGGAGGATCTGTGATCTTGAAGAGAAAAATGCCTCTATTTTTTGTAGATTATATAGTGGAGTCTGAATATATAGAGTTTTATAAAGCTTCCAAGGAGGCCATCTAGATTCAAAATGTTATCTATGAGCATGATGTGGTTCCTAGTAGTAAAGACACTATCAAATTGTATTTAGATAATATTGTCATGGTGGGTCTTGAAAAAGAACCAAGGTCACATAAATGGAAAAATATCATTCTCAAAAAGTATCACCTCTTGAGGGAATTATAAAAAAATAGTGAAATAGCAGTGAGATGAGTGTCCACGGAAGAGAACACGGTGAACCCCATGTCTAAAAGTGTATCTCAGAAGAAGTATGAATATCATGTGAGTGCTAGAGGTTTAAAGGATGTTAGCTGTTAGATCTAGTCCAAATGGGGATCTGTTAAAGTTGGTGGCCTAGAACTAACTACTTTGTATTATATTCCATAATAAATACCTTATCATATCATGAGGGTTATTCTTTGTGAGAATTCATGTGATAATTTCCTAAGGACATCTGTTGCATTAAAGGGTCATAATAGATCCTTACTTTGATGAAATCTAGGAAGTACCATAATGATATTAATTAATATATGTTCTATGGTCAGATGATGTTATTTTAGGGACACAAATAATACATGCCATTAGGTATGAGGGCTCATTTATCTTTGAGGCACCTTCTCATGGTGTGCTCCCTTGGTAATGTCTAGGAGGATATTATTATAATGAGACCCCCAAGTAGGAAATCCATATTTCATATTTCCATTAAATGTACCTATATATGGATGTGTGTATTGTTCCTTAGACATTAATATTATTATTAATGTGTATTAAAACTAATACAGTTAAATGTATTGAAAAAATCTATAATGAATAATTATCCGTAGTGAGGTAGGATATGTTGGTTGTGTCATGAGTAATACCTCATTAATAGATAATGAGAGAACTAATTTGTCCCTTCCATTTTCATAACGGAAGTAGATATCTAAGGAACATTGTTGGAATGAATATATAGCCAAAATAAATCCATTTATTGGGTATGGAATGGGAAAGTTAAATTCCATAAAGTCAAAGAACGAATAATACACACATGGGATGATTTCATAACCATGCAACCCACATGATTTTATATATAAAGACAAAGGGATTACATTACACAGTAAGCATTCATATGAGGTGACACATCATTATAGCATTATATTCATTAGTTATGGGTAAATTGGAGTGGTTCTAGATGATAACCGAGGACGTTAGGTAGGATTCACCTAATGCCATTGAGAATGTTCCCTAGAGGTTCACACACTATAGGTGTTTGAGTATCCATGTTAAATATTAATTTGACAAGTTTAATAAAGATTTATCCCAATTGTGGTTTAATAATTATTCAAGGATTCCTGATTGAATTTATTTTGACACAAGTTATTTTAGAGAATATATTGTGGGAGAAATAATATATTTAATAGTTAGTAATTTAGTGATGATTATTTGAGAAATAAATATCCATTATTCAAGGACTAATAATTATGGTGGAGGTAATAAAGAAAATTGAAAAGTAAACGTCGTGTATATTAATATATATGTTGTATAGTTTTTCTGGTGATTTGTGATAAATAATATTATTTATTTCATTAAATAATGTTATTTTTAATTCACTAGGCACATGTCAAGTAATAATTATAGTCATCCATTATTATTAGACATGGGGTATTACTAACAATTAAATGAAATGTGTAAACGATTTGTAGCAATTAATTAATTTTATTATTCTCATTAACTAATATACCAATTATATATTTCTCATTTGACTTTTCATTTTTGGAGGTTGTGAACAACAAGTCTAGAGAATGATCTCAAGACAAGAGATAATTTATTTCCATACAAGAACACACTCATGCAACGAGAGAGATCTTCCTCCACAGGATCAAGGATAGAATTTTTCAAGGTGTTATCAAGGTGATCAATGGCAGACATCACAAGCAAAGGATCATCCAGGATAACATCTGAAGATCCCTTAAGCAATGTCTAGTGATATGGGGAGAATGTGTGGATCCCCGCTAGAGGGATCCTACACTTGGATTAAATGACACAATGATGGATCACATCATATCATGAATGGAAACATCAATGGAGATATAATTCCATCATGTTAATTATTTTTGTGTAATTAAATTAATTATAACAAACATATGATGATCCTCTCTATAGTTACAGAACTCCCTCCATAATTTTTTCTTTCATTCTCTTCTGACGATCTGGAATTTTATTAATGTGATAGATATTGAATTGATTGTTGTAAACAGAAAATTTAAATTTGGGCACACCCACCTACGAGCAACCGATGTGCACGAAACCTACAGAGTTATGATATAGAGATTGTATTTCATATTTTGGTTTCTTTATGATCATATATATATATATATATCCATTTTATTTGATTTAGTTATTCTTTCCATTGGGGTGTGAAGACACACAAGGTTTTCCATGAGAATTCCATGATTAGATTTCTCTAGTTGGATTAGGTTACCCACATTCTATGTGTGGAAAAGACATGGTTTTTAGTTCATCTACTCTCCTATTGGGATCATTGTGTTTTAATGATCTTACTCTCTTGGTTTGGGTTGAGATTTTTAGGGTCATTATTTTAATTTTACATTATTTTACCATTGTGTCTATTAATGGCCACCCATCAGTATTAGGGGTGTCTAACTGGGTATGTATATACTCACTCATGTTTAGTCCTTAATCACATGTTTCGTTTATTATAAATAAAACTAATAGGTTGGAAATGATTTTGAATGAGCTCAAAGATTCATGGTGCCATGAACCACATATTGTGGTAACAGTTTGGAGATCAATTTATAATATCACTTATAACATTTACTTTAGATTATATTTTTTTTCCGGTTGGGACATAATTCTAGTTGAGTCTGCATTTTCCCCATTTTACATTAAGTATTACACTACCATACACTAGTATTGTTGGGATTTTTTACATAAATTGTTGTTCCCCATGTGTATTTAATTATTTACTTATATTATTCTATAATTTATCATTGAGATGGGTGTGTGTGTGTTTGTGGGTAGGTAATTAGAAAAAGGCCTCCCCATGTTATTCATGACTTTCATTATGGTCTCCACCCCCTAACCTATAGAAGAAGGATTGGGGTAGTTGTGGCTAGAGCCCATCAAGGTTGTGTATGGAAACCCTAAGAAATTAATATATGTCTATCATGACTAACTGAGATTCATGAAACCTTCATCTAGCTTGAATGTTAGTGTTATGTGAAATAAAAAAATTTTCGAGGAAATTGAGGTGTTTCATGAAAGTTATACTAGCTTGATAAAACCTAAGGGGTGAAAAAATTAAGGTGTTGGAAAAATGTATAATAGATTCATGATTGTACAAGAGACTCATTAGAAGAAACTCTTTATCATCTGTTTTAGAATGAATGGGTCCTTAAAGGGCATTAGTATTGGACATTGGTGCACGTAAAGTCTCATTCTAATCAAGGACAACGAATTGCCTGCCCAATATTTTGATAGAACAATACATCAGAGGAATTGAAAATGTATTGTACCAATGGGATATGATTCAGGGATTAAATGGAAGTAACATGGGGGAGTCAGTTATTTATACATAAAATTATTCTAAAGGGAGTTTGCCTAGAATAGAGTGACCAAATATGACCAATTATAATATCCAATATCAATGGATATTTAGTTGATACTTTTATGACCATCACACTATTTTCTTATCATCCATGGACTGGAACATAGTTTTTAACAATATAAAATTATTGTGTTGTGTTTTAATATCATGATATCGGTGTTTGATAATTATAAGAATCAATTTGACCAGTTTAACATGTTCATACTAATGTGGGGAAAAATGTGAATTAAATTGAATGAAAAAATTGACACCCTAATTCATCCCTTTACTCTTAGGATGTTACATTGCATTTAATTTGGCATCCGAGTGGTCAGGTTATAAGTGTTAATTTTTTCATCCTTTTTATTTATATGGAGAATTCAATTGATGTTAGGGGAATTACCATTTTTTATCGAACTAACTTCCACATTTGGAACTACATAATGATATATCACATATGACATCTTGGGATGTATTTTATCTAATACACTATTCAAGGGATTTAGGTTTATGATGCGAAATGTCTTTATCAAAATAAAAAGAATAAAAATTGCATCATTTAGAGCCCAAATCTCATAATTCCCCTACTACAACAATATATGATCAAATTTATTTTATGGTGATGAGTTTAAAATTGGACAAGTCCATGTGGGTGAAATTGAAAACTATATATGAAGGTGATAAAAAATTAAAGGATGACGAACATTAAGTATTGCATAATCAGTTTTATTATGTAAATAATATTTATAATGAATGTAAAAATTGTTTATTTAATCTTATGACTTATGTAGTTGTAATAATCTATATACTTGGGATAACAATTAAGGATATCAACATTGTAAAGAAAATATAGAGAATCATTCCACATCTGTATAATCCCAAAGTTAGAGATATTGTGGAATGAGTTCTATATATAATTTCTCTAGATGATCTTATAATAAGTCTCATGGATTATAAAATGAGATTCAAACTTATTGGTACAAAAATTCAAGGAATTAAATTTCATTTGAAGGCATATAAAAAAAATTATTTCAAAATTTATTGATTATGGAGATTTTGTGCATGATGAAATTATATACCTTTTTCTATAACTTTTAATTGAGGAAAATTGATATTTGTATGCAAGATTACTTCACCTTGTTTTTTGTGTGGTAATGTAAGGAACAAAACTTTTCGGTGTTAAAGGAGATTGTATGATGTAGAAATTGAAGCAAAAATCATGCAAATCCCTTAGAAGAGGTTCCTAAAAATGCGAGTCTTCAAATCAAGGTAATTATAACATAGATAATGTGAATCATTTGGAAATATGGGAGACATTATAATGACTTATTAGAGGATGTAAAACCAGATAATAAATATCACAATGAATATTCTATGATAGCTATGATTGAAAAGGTAGTAACTATGAAGGATGAACAAAACCAGTGAAATTGTGTTTTATATCAAAAGGATGAACATAAGTGTTTTCATGATGATTATAACATTAAATGAATGAAAAATAGAAATATTATATCATTGTGGAATGAGTAATCAAGGTATGTGGATCAATATGAAGTAGATATTGATCGATTTCCAGGAAATGTAGATCATTTTTTAAGTATTAAAATATCAGATGAAGATAGGGAGATTAAACTAAGGATTGAAGATTAAAAAAAGTTAAAAAGGAAAAAGCAATGATACAGAAGTAAAATTCTAAAGTATTTTACGGCATGGAATATGATGTTTATACAGTAAGAAAAAATTATGATACTAAATGTAAATTGAGTTAAATTAAGAGGAAATTTTAGATTTGATGGTTTTCATATTTTAATGTTCTAGAAGGATTTAAATGAAATTATGAAGATGTATAGAAATCAATGAATGATAAAATTTCTAAATTTAGGGGATGAAGTGTAATTGAATTTGATAAAAAACATCAAATCATGGAAATATGGTGTGCCAAAACAATGGGAAATATAAATTTGTACATATTTGAATGGTTACTGATGTCATAAAAATACATATTCAGAACAAAATTTATTAGAGTGAAAAATATTCATCAATTATCTAGATAGGAACACTAAGAAATTACATTTACAATAAAGGATACATGTGCAGGAATAGAAGTGATTTGATATTTTTACTTATCAAATTAAAACTCTATAAATTTTTAGGCCATATTATGTATTTTTTATATACCCAGTGAGAAAATTTCATGGGGAACCACATTGAAGTCAAAAAATTAGAGTGATACCACATACTTTATCATATTTATTTAAAATTGTGAGTATTTATTTCTTTACAAAATAATTGGTTGTGATGTTATTCATTACAGGAAAATAAAAGGTAGAAACCATAACTATAGAACTCATGCACATGAATGTATTGATCATCCATGAAGAATTACCAAGGAAAATAACGGTTTTCCTCTCAAATATGAATATAAATATGATAAAACCATTCATGTTGAAAATTTATCATATAGGATATCTTATTTCTCTGCACAATTAGGCATCTTATGGATGGAAAAGATGGATATTGGGAAACCAAACCTTGTGGAAACTAGTTTCCTAGATATAATGCACTTTCCCACATAGATTGGTAAAAGTGGATGAAGATACCACATAATAGTAAATGATTTAATTTTAAAATGATAATAAAACAGTTGATGAAATATTGAGATTTAGTGAGTAAATGTCAAAGGAAATGGAAATATAGAATTTTAAAATGATGGGAAAAATTTAATAATGAGATATATATATATATATATATATATTGAATCACAATCATATATTTGTGAGTGAATTCTATGTGTCATGGTTAGAATTTACATTTAATCAGAAATGGGTCACTATAAAATTCATGATGGAATATTCACTTATGACAAGCTAGAGAAAAAATATGAATTTTATACCAAGTATATCATATATAAAAATAGTGATTCATAATAATTTATGGGGAAAAACTTATTGAACCATAGGATAAGTCGCATTAATTAACATATCATGGAAAAAATCCATGATAAATGATGTTGTTGACATTTCCGATCGGAATCATGATCGATAAATGACATTTGATGATTTAATATGGGGAAATATGGTCCAATATTCTAATAATCCAAAGAGAGAAATGGAATCAAATCTACTTGATCAAAAAAAAATTATGTCTATAGTCCACTGAATTTCGCTGTTACATATTGAGATATGTTCAAAATTTTTGTTATTAATGAATATAGTGGAATGTCATGTGTGATTTTTAAGAAGTGAAAAAAGAAATGTTTATGAATACATGAAGAAATATATTTTTATAGTTAATAATTAAACTATACACATAGTCTATATATTATGGTCATATAATGGAAAAAATAAAAATACAATGAATTTGAAAACTACCTAAAAACATCAGCTAAAGAATGATGTGTATTTCATGAAACACCTCAGAAAAATGTACTCATTGAATGTATAAAATAATAAGTGAACAATATGGCCAAAAAAATATTATTTGAGAGTTGTGTTTCACTTCATTACCTGAAATACACTGTTAAATTTTCTGCATATAGAAAAAATTAAATTGGAAAGTGTCTATTATATGAAAATACAACATATGATATATGGAATTAAAATAACTCCTCAATTTTTTTGTGTATTTGGAAGTAAAATTTTTATCAAAAATATAAAAGGAAATCACTAAAAGTATGGTGACATTGTATATGAAGTAAATTTCCAAGGATACCCAATAATGAGTAAGGATTATAAATTCTGAAATAATTTTCCTAATGATTTGGAATAGAAAATATTTCACTATCATTGAGGATAAAACTATGAATTACTCAAATATATCATTTTACGATATTATTAAAGATAATGAAGAAACATGAAAAGGGAATTATTCAAATACAATAATTGCGGAAAGTGTTACCAACATTATGAAATATTAATATAAATATGTTTATGCAGAATAATCAGAAGAGAAAATGTGATGGATGGATCTTGGGATAAGTCCATAAATGATGAACTAGATGAAAATTTTAAAACCATACATTGGACCTTGTTAAGAGTACTCAAAATTACAATGTGATTGGAACAAACTGGGTCTTCAGAAAAATATTATGTCCAAGGAAATATGATCAGAAAAAAAAAAGAACACTTTGTGTATAAAGGCTTTGAACATATTTAAGAACATGATATTAAAGAAAAAAAATTTCTCTTTTCCAAGTGTAGTCAATTAGGATCTTCTTATCCCTGGATATTGAAATAGTGTACAAAAATTATCAGATAGATGTCAAAATGGAATTCTTAAATGGTGTTCATGAAGAATAAGTCTATATTGAACAAAAATTTGGTTTTATTATTGAAAATGGTGAATCATTGATAGATAGATTAAAGAAAGCCCTTTATAGTCAAAAGTATGCACCATGATCCTTTCATTAATGACTTGATGCATATCTAAAATATCTACAATTTAAAATAAGAGTTTTTGACCAAAACTTAATTATGAATAAATTTGAGTTACATGAATTAATAGTGCATGTATATATAGTTGATATTATATTTGGTGAAAATATGCATGTATCAGTGGAATATTTTGATAATCAAAATAAATAATCTTTTTAAATGTACATGATTGTTGAGATCCCATATGTTTTGAGACCATAGATGATTCAAAATAAGGTATACCCATTCATTTCCCTAGTATGGTGTGCAAGAGATCTTCTGAAAATTTTAACCATACATAACACAAAACCTATTTTCACATAGGTTGTGGTTGGGTAGAAACATGGAAAACACGATGATGAGATATATATGGGTATATACTTGTACATGGTAACCATTTTGAGATTATTATATCTAAATAAAACAAGACCAGATGTCATATTTTTTCATTTTTATTGGATATATTAAAAATAAATCCAATTGAATTAATTTTTTCGGTAGATAAAATTTTTATAAAGTATATTCATGGTTATAACAATTTTATATTATATATTGAATCATGAAGGGAGGTTAAATTATTCTTATTTTCCTATGTTGATGAGACTGCATATCTGGTGGATTTAATTTCAACAAGTAGAGGTGTATTTTATATTTGACAAAAATGTATGGGATAGTCATGTAAGAAATAATAAAAAAATCTATTAGTATGGATGAAGTAGAGTATATCTACATGAAAAAGTAATTAACAAATAGATTTTGGATGTAGAAAAAACTTATTGATATTGGTGATAAGTTGAAATTGTTAATGGTGATAAAATTTGTCTAGAAGAGAGTGATCAAGATCATAAATAACCATGTTCAAAATAATTATACATAACATATCGGGAACAAAGAACACATTATAAAATAAAAGGTTGAACAATGTATGATTAAATTGGAGATTATTAGAACTAATGATCATTTGGATGACATCATGACTAATCATTTGGTTGGCCCATTTCATGAGAAATATTAGTTGAACATCAGGGTTCTACCACCTCCCATTGCATGAGTAAGTTATGGCTGAACTCCCCTCCCCATTGTTTCTTAATTTATTAACATTTTTGTCAATGTGATATAGGTAAATGGGGGATATACAACCAATGTGGTGTTTTTAGCACAAAGGGACCAATTTGGATTTTTGGGGTTAATTTTCGAACGAGAGGTGGAGGTGTGGGGTGGAGAAATTCATAGAAATGCGAGATTTAATATTTTTTCCAAAACATTTGGTGGTTTGTTGATGATTTTTTCGGTTTTGATATTTTATATACAATTAGATTTTTTGTTTTAGTAATAGAGTGATTGATGTGCTTTTTACCATATATAAGGGTTTTGGTCATGGTTAGTGCTTTATTTAATTTTTCTAAATATTGAAAATAAACCCAAAGTTGTTGATTTTTTGAACCAAGGTTTATCATAATTGGAAATGTATTATATTTTTTGTTTTTTATCAATAAACAGTAGTTTGATCGAGGAGTTGGTAATCCAACTCGTGTTACAGTTCCTATGGTTTTAGTGTTTACGATGGCGTCCTTTCTCGGTGTCTTCCAATTATTTTTTTATCAAAATTTTAAGGGTGTATAAAGTATTATTTTGAAATGGGAATCGTATTGTGTAAATACAATAGTTTCCAGAACAGATAAATAAGGATTGTAGAGTTTCTTGTAAGGTAAAATCTTTTACCAATGAAAAAAAATGTATAAAATCCTAGTGTTTTTGGAATGTTTTCAAACTACATGAAAGTCAGAGTTGAACGACATAACATCTGTTACACATCTCCATGAACTAGATGTGATTATATAATAATATATTGATTTTCACACTAAATGATATGTAAAATTGATGATTTTTAGTGAAAATAGATAGTTTTACACACAGTCGAAGGTGCGTAAAGAAGGTTTCATGAAGGGACATTTGCATCTATAAATTTGTAGTTAAATCCTTTTTTTGGGTAACTCTCCCAATAATGATTGGGTGCCTATAATTCTTTAAGGTGTTTCACAGAGTGGAGTTTTTTGACGTAGTTTTGTACATAGTAATTAACTTGTCTCTATCGAGGCTTAGTTATATTTGTAAAACATTAATCATTTGTGAAATTTATAGATTCATGATAAAACCAATGTTGTGTTATAATTGAGGTGTTGCATGAATTTTATAGTTGTGTTAACATTATATTTTGATCATTAGTTTTTTAGTGAACAATGAATTAATTGGAATCGATTCAAGACAGTGTACTAAGAAGTGGCTTGTGCTAATATACGAAAATTATGTATGTTCCCAATCTATTGATCCAAATTTCAAGCCGATAAACTGAAAAACACATCACCCAATGTATTGAGCAAGGGGGGTCGAAAGAAGTGATCTGGGGGGAGGAAGTGTGATGTTCCTGAAATTCATATAATCTTATTATTCCTTGAATAAGAGTGCCCATGTCTATCTAAAAGTAATCTATAATATCTTGGGAATCATTAGATATTCTAGTATGACAGAGAATATATCATCAAATTCTCATTGGATGTAGTCATAGTGGTAAATGAAGTAAAATTTAGGCATTGAGTTTCTAAAATACAACTCTTATAAAAAATAATCATCACCAAATACCATTAATGTTAATTATATATATTCTATGAAAATATTTTTCCTAATAAATTAACATTAAAATAACTCATTGAGTTTTATTTAATCTTATAATATTCTGTGACATATATATATATTTTAATAAAATACATTTGTTAGATTTTACCTTTTTTCATTATTTTATTTTCATCATGTATTATATTTTATCTTGGAATATTATATAACATCATAGAAATATGAACAGTTTTTTGTTTAATTTTTGTCTTCCATGAGAAAATTTTTATTTAACATAGTATTTATTTAATAATTAATTGAATCTAAAATTTTAGGGTGGTATATCAAATGTTAGTGCTCTGATACATAATGTTCATTTGATGATATGTAAAGGTCTCCTAGAAGACACTAAAAATTAGAAAAAGGGAATAAAAACATCCCAGAATAAAGAAGATTTATTTTCAGCATATAGATGTATCATTTCATTAATATAAGAATTTTAGTTCTAAATTATATAATGAAATTATAAGGATATGTATGGGTTATAATGAAATATAGAGTGACACAAAATGTTTTATTTATTTATTTTTATTTTATATTTTTACAAAGTATTTAGGGGGTTTTGAAGAATTTTTTCTTAAAGTTGTGGTGAAATAGAATTAAAATAATTTTCATATTAATTCAATTTTGTAATGTATTAGATATCATGAAGATAAATAATGATAAAATACATAAATAAGTGGTGTGATACTGTGAAACATAACCATGTGAATAGTAATCTGCACTATTTCACGGTTGTGTGATATATTACCACATTTTTTGGTGTCACATAATATGATGATGATTTCAAGATAAATATGATATGTTTTTTACAATGAAGAATAGTTTTATTTGTCTAGGAGAATAATAATTTAGAATTACATACAAGAACTATGTTATTATAATACAATGGAGAAAATAACATCATGATTTTATCAATGAATTTTATTGAATAAATAATAATTAATATAGGATTATAATAAGTTAAAAGTATTTAATGGAAGTTGTTTTATCAATATTTAAATTTTAATTAGAATGAAATATTAAAAAAATTTATTTTCTTCTATTAAATAAAAATATGAACATCTGTCTTGCATAAAATGTACAATAGTATAGAAAAGAGTATAGTAGAGAATAATTGAAGAGATTATTCCAGAAAGTTACTGTGGAAGAGAATAATTCAATGACAAATGTAGCAATTGTGAACGAAAAGTTAAGTAGAATGAGTAGTAGAATAATAATTGAATGTGTACACACAAGGATTTCATCATTTATTGTCACTAAAATGCCATGTTTTGAGGTTGAAGGATTATGTTAAAAATTTTATAGAATATAAAGATGTGTGGTGGTTTCATTTAACTCCCAATTTATATTGTATATATATATATATAACAATGGAAACACTTAAATTATTGAATATCAATATTGAAGTGAAAATTATTAGTAGAAAATTATATATGTTATCTTATAATGTTATATCAAGGGTATAAAATGCCCATACCACCCCCCTGGTGATTCTATTGGATTGTATGGACACTATTGACAAGTGATCATAACTAGGATTACATATTCATTTGAATAGTGAATGTATCTCATATAGTGTCTTTTTTCATTTTCATTACTTTCTATGTATGAGTAAGGAGATATATCACCCAAAAAGGAGCTGTGGATGTTTTGATCTGAATTCATTGATAGGATAATTATGTAATCATTCATTACATCACCTGATTCTTTGTGAACTAACACTATACCAGAGTCCAAAACAATAGATCTAGTGTTTTGGGGAATATTATTCCACATAATTTATCCATGTTGTTTCTTTATATGGTATGAGGTGAAGGGAAATATATGTCCCAATTGAGTTGTAATTTCTGAGATTCATGATCATACTAGAGATATAAAAAATAAAATATCTCTTCCACTAAATATTTCATTATATCATAACCTATTTCACTTACACACTCTAATGAATTATATACCACCAAACTCTAATATATTAAATCCAAATGTGTTATGGTGGGATCATGATACCTCCTACGATTACTGTTTAAGGGAAAATTTCATTCATATTGATAATGTGTTCTAAATCAAGACAAGTTTTCATGAAAGTAAACTATACAGAAATCAAAATTATAAGGTCTAAAAAATAATTCTAAAAATAAAATGTTAAATAATCATTTATTATTTTTATAATTTTAAGAGGAATTTGTATGAAAGTAATTTATAAAGGGGAGATGAATGTTATGACGTGTAAGTTTAAATATGACAATTATCCTTCTCATTGTTAATATTTATATGTGTATTTAATAATTATGTTTAATGTACATATAATATAAAAATAGTTTTATACCATTAATATATAACAATAAAAAATAGATAAATTCAATCCAGAAAATTAAATATAGTATAATTGATTTTTAATAAATTAATAAACAAATAAATTTGAATTTAGTATGTTATTGGAATGTTTTCTTTCTAAAATATCACCTAAATGAAGAACATTATACAAAAAACAATAAATAAGAAATTGAATAAAATTGTAAAATAAATATTTAATACCATTGATAGAAAATAAGGTGAATGAATAGTACATGAATTAATATGTATTTATTGAATGTACAACAATTATATAACATTTTTTATAGTAACTGACTATTATAAAAATAATTTATCATTCAAAGTATAAAAAATTAAAATATTCAATATGTATGAGTGTAAAATTAATAAAATTAAAAAATTAGACTTCCATAATTTAATTTTTTATATGATTTATCTAAAATCATAAATAATAATTCCACAGAATAATTTATTTGAAATTTAAAAGAAAACAATTAACATGGAAATCTAATTTTGTAAAATGGATATCAATTTATATAATAACCTATTGTCTCAAAATATAACCTAATAGTGAGGTGGAATTATTATTGTTTTTAAATATATTAATTTCTTAAATTCCATTAGAAATTAATTTTTTTTCAATAAAATTTTTAATACTTCGTATATATTTATCTAACACATGCTAGAAAAGAATAATTGAGAGGTATAAAAATAAAAAAATTTCATTTTTTAGCCACAATTAGCTATATCTATAAAGGTCCTATAAAAAGTTTGCTGATATGAATAATAATAACTAATTTATTAGATGGTTAATATAAAAAACAATTCATTTATCCTTCGATTTTTAGGTAAAAAACATATTCTTTTCATCTACTCACTACCTTTAAAGACGTTTACACCAAGAGATTGCATTAACAAAAAAGGGAAAATATAAAAGTAATAAAAGATCATTTGTAAATCAAACATAATTTTTGATCTATATTATATTGTATTATACAATTATTAATCATCACAAGTATGTGATGTCACACCTTAGTTATAACCCTGATCTTCAATATAATGACTTTGAGTTATAACTCACTCTTAAATTCTAGTTATTAATTGAAATTCATACCCTACTCTATCTTTATCTTATCTTAAATCATGATATTTTATCATTATTTTAATAAACTTATGTTTTTTTTAGATTTGTTTTATTATACTTTCTACATATAATGTTCTGAATGTCTATGAATTTTTAGTTGGGAAGAGTTACAAGAATTTTTAATGAATTATTTTCAATAACGTATTGTGGGAGGATACTAGTATTTCCCTAATCATGTTATTAAACATTCATAAACATTGAAAATATAGTTTTGATCTTCTTGATTATAACCTAATATTGAAATACATGATTTAGAATGTGTTATTAAAAACTATTAGATTGTACAATGATGCTGGATGGAATAGAGATGATTCTTTCAGTGGGAGAGTTGCAAGTTGTTTTCATGTATGAGTTTCAAAAATATTTTAAAATTGATATATGTGGTTGGGGAGAAATAAATTTTTTTATACATATATGTTTTAGTGTAATTACAATATTCATGGGGACGTTCGAGATGGATAAGGTGAACACATTTGATGGTTAAATTGTTACAATACTGATGTTACACACTATTCAAGGATTTATGCTATCAATGTCATGGAGGATGTTACAGACTAAAATATATAATATCTAGCCCATCAAATAATGATCTGTATATATGTGTTGTGTTTGATAGATGCACTGAAAATAATATGAAGAATATTTATTATGCTTATTATGGAGACCATCCTATGGATTGACATGTATCATACATACATTTATAGTGGCTGATGGATAGTATTTTATCAAAAAATAGACTAAGTGCAAGTTTATTAGTTTTTCTTACAATAATTACACAGATAAATAACATATAGTGATGATGGGAGTAGTTGTATTTATTCAATATGATTGAATCCATTTTAAAATTGCATTTTTTTATAGGTTGATCATATAAATTTATTAGAATGATTCATTAGATTTATGAACATTAGATATAATAAGTTGTTTTCATTATATGAATGATCCAGATTTATTGTAAATACATGTTCATTATTATTAACACATATAGTTTATAGAATGTTTTATGAATCAAAAGAGACATATATATTAATATGTCATTGATTTTATATGAGGATAACCATATTGAATGAGTAAATTTTTACTAATCTAAGTCACTCAGTTAAAACGTATTGATCAGATATGTGTTGAATATAAGTATTCCAAGGATGAACAAATAGAACATGTACACCATATAGATAAATAGGTAACTAGATTATATTTTATTATGAACTCATCATAAACATTTTTTCTTATCTATTATTTGATAATATGTATAAAAAATTCAATTTCCTGTGAAAATGACTAATTTGGACCTATCGTGTCAATGGTTTTTATCATTCCATAGTAAAAAAAAGTTAGAAGAAGTTCCTTAACATTATTTTTAAGGAAGATCATTGAGTTGAAGATGGAACTAAATTTATAATAAGATTCGATAATTTTCATGAATATTTTTTTGGAATTTAATAATTTTGTGTTTAGAGATTGATTTGAAATTTGATACTTTTAGTTCTCCCCCATTTACACCAACTAAGAGCATTCAAAAATTGGTCTATATAAAAATCATAAATAGACTATTATTATATCTAAAAATTATGTTGTTGATAATTTATGAAGAACATGAGTTTCCCAGCCAGGAAATACCATGTTTATGTATAATGAAATTTAATAGAGGTCTCATAGGAATCAATAATGGAATGTTTTTTTGATTAGAATCATTTGATAGAATAATCTATCCGAGATCCCAAATAGTAGTTAAAAATAAAACTATTCTAAATGATGTGTGAGGCCTAATTATTTATTTTATAATATAGAGCACAAACCATAATTTCCGATCTTATGAGGTGTTCCAAATGGATTATTCTAGATAAAGGATGATGAAACATTATATGTTGATAATTTACTGAGATATTGAATTATATAATTCTATAAAAATTTCAGAATGACTATAAAAAAGTTTTCCAATGTTTTTTGGATAATTTTACAATAAAAAAATGTGATGTTGAGTAAATAAGGTGTTCTTTATGAATTATCCATTCCTTCATACATAGTTGAAATTGTTTAGTCAATATAGTTTCCTTATAAATTTAAAACAACTTCTAGTTTTGAAAATCACAAACCCATTATCTCATGAAAAATCCCTTTTTACCCTATTTTTTATTTCTATAATGAAAAAATTTCTTCCCCAAGACAATTTATCCTTATCTTGTTTTCATTGTTTATATCATAATTTTTATAAGGGTAAAATTATGTTAGAAACCAAAACCCCAAAATCTTATAATTACCTAGATATGATGCATTCTGTTTTAGGATACGAATTCTCAGAATTCTGATTATGAATTCTGGTTACGAACTCTTCTGAGTTCTGACTCTGAATTATGATTACGAATTATGGTTACGATCCTTTTTGAGTTCATACTCTAAATTCTGATTATGAATTCTGGTTACGAATTATTCTATGTTCTGACTCCGAATTCTGATTATGAATTCTGGTCACAAACTCCTCTGAGTTCTGCCTCCATGTTCTCTGAATAATTACTCTGAACAATTATGAGTACTGAATCTGAATTCTCATGAACTCTGACTCTGAACATTGTATGTTCCAGTTCTGAATTCTTGTGAATCCAGATTCTGAATTTCCTTGAAATTTAGACTCCGAAATTCTATAGAGATCTAGTTCTAAATTCCTAGAAAACTGAATCTGAATATCCTTGTATTATAGAATCTGAATTCAATTTGGGTTAAACTAAAAACATTCATATTTCATAACATTTCTTCTATTGGATTTCAGTTATGTGACCATATTTTTTGTTACACATGTTTCGGTTATAAAACGGTGGCGTGAATTTAGTTACTAATTAACAGTTGTTTGAGTGACAAGTTTATAGGTCCCTATATAATTCAAGGATAAATTTGACCTTTGGAAGAGGGAGATAACCATTGAAGCAATGACTATAAATAGGATATCATTTGAAAGATCTTACAAAGAGTTGATCAATCTAGAGATTACATGTTATTGAAGTGATTTCTAGAGATATAGGCTTTTATTTCATAGTGCGTACTGGACTAGTTGTTCAGATTTTCTTTGCATGACTCCGAATGTTTCTGATTACATTAGAGGGATTTCGGGGATAGGAAGAAAGAGGTTCTAACTACCTTGAAGTTTAGGGCTTCCTTGATGAGGAAGAACGAAGTGCTGACTACATGGAACTTGATGGATCGTAGGGATTACAAGACAGAATCTGATCATCGAATCGAGGGATTTTCTAGGTGTGGGTAAGATAGACACTCTTGAAATTATAAATAAAGGGACCTTTATCCAAAGTTTTTTTATACCCTTCTCTATGGGTTAAAATATTTAGTACTTGTTACTTGTTTTGTTACATGTTTTCTTCTGTATTTATAATGATGAGGAAAGTATAACTATCTTATAATTAAATATTATTGTACTCTGATTTAGTTACAGTTTATACGCTTTAAGGTAGAATCTTTGTTGTTGTGAAACATTCATAAAGTTTTATTTTCCAGAATAATCTTTCTGGATTCACATTCTCGTAATCATATTTTCGGAATCAAGAAACTGTGTAGAACAATAGGTTTTATGAATTACCATGTTTAACCTTGTTAAACAACAAGAAGGTTTCTAAAAATCATTAAAACTTACTAAACAATTTCTAAAGTGTAAAATCCACCCCTTATTTTATTTTGAGCATCATTAGATAATCCATATAGTATTTATATTATTTTGATCCTACATTTTTTATTATAGGTAATATCATACTCACATACCATCTCAACAATTGGTATCAAAGGATTTGTTCAATATGAATTAATCTCATGATCAGTTTCTAAAGAAAATTCATCTCATTAAATTCCGGAATCAGTTTTTTGGACTCATAAAGTTCGGATTCATTTTTTCTGAGAGATAATCTTGTTCTATATTTTTCATTGCTTATGAATATTTTCCTTGTTTACAAATTTTTTCTATTAAAAAGTTTGTGTGGAATGATTTTTATTTAAGATGGAAGGAATCAATGTTTGTTCTATAGACAATATCATGCCATCTAGGCCACCTATCTTTGATGGATATGATTATGAATAATGGAGAGATCGTATGAAGACTTTTATTATCAATACTGGAGTTGATATTCTGTTATCCTTACTGGAGGATATAAAATCCATGACAAGGAAGTTAGTACCTTCACAAATAAAGAAAAACATGAATGTCAACTGAATTATAAGGTACATAATACTTTTATTTTCTCCATGACTAGAAATATATACATAAAAAGTTCATCTTGTGAAGAAAAAAATTGTATTTGAATGAAACTTGAAGTTACACACTTTGAATCTTCCATCGTTATTGAAACTAGAAGAGCCATGCTCAGAGCTGAATACCATGGTTTCTTCGGTCATTATGAAGAACCCATATGTAAGGTGAAACAGATATTCATGAACATTGTGAATAGTTTACAATCAATGGCTGAGAAAGGATTAGATGATGAATCTCTTGTTGATAATATCATAGAAATCATGCCCAATGAGTGGGAATCCAAGAGGACTGCTATAGATGAAGAAAACGGTTACTCAGATTTCTCATGATGAATTGTTTGGAACTCTTCTTCACTATGAGATTAGAATGAATAGAGATGCGATTAATGTTATGAAGAATAATGGGAATGAAAGTTTTGCTATTACAATAACATATAAAAATATGAATTCCAAGACTCCTGAGAGAGTTACCAGATCTAAGTCTAAGAAAGTTGTTATCCAATCCAAATCTAGTTGAAGTGAATCCTCAGATAATGAGTTAGAAAATCTTGATCGAATGATAAATAAGATAGCTATACATATGAACATTCAATACAGATATAAAAAGAATGAAAGGAATGATATGAAATATTTAGATGTTACATGTTATGAATGAAATAGATCGGGACATATAAGACCTGATTATCCTATACTCAAGAGAAAAAATGGAAAAGAATTCTGAGAGAAATAAAAAAAATTACTACAAGGATAATGAAAAGAAAGTATTGATAGCTAATGACAACTGGAGTGCTAGTGGTGGAAACTATTTAGATGAATCATCAGATTATGAATCTTCTAAACAAAAGAATCATGGTCTAATAACCAGAATACCTATTGATTATCATTGTTTAATGGATAAGGTACACAATGCTGAATCAATAAACAATGTTTTTTTAAATGAAAAATATAGTAATGATAAATATAATAACTCATCGGATGATGAATCATCTTCTGATGAAGATGATACTTTACCTACCTATGAAGATCATTCAAGGTTTGATAAACTCCTTGAGATTGAGAACTCAAAACTTATGAAAAATCATGATAAGGAAAAATCGAGGAATTCTATTCTTACTAAAGAAATATCAGATCATTATAATATCATGGTATGAAAAATGCTTATTTTGAAAGTATTTCAAAAAATCTCGAGGAAGTAGATTCTAAAAATAATAAACATTCAAAATATCTATAAAACATAATTACTATGAAAAAAAATTTGAGTATAAATATAGTTCAAAATAATTTTTTTTGGAAGAAACAAACTTGGTTATCAAACTAAAATCAGAAATCCTATCCTTGAGGAACTGTTTGTGAAACATTGCGTTAGTTAACGAAAATTTTGATAAAATGTATTCTCAAACCAGACCTCTAAGGAATAGTTATAATTTTGGTTATACTGGTTCTAAACCAGTTTTTAGTACCAATTATTTTGTTCCTCAAAGAGCTCCATTATGCACTATGTGTCAATTTGGTGGGCATTGGGAAAAAAATTGTTCCCTAAACAAAACCCAGTATTTCGGATTTCATAAATTGTATTTTTCTAAAATTATGTGGTTGCATAAAAATTTTCATTCTGAGATTTCTGGATCCAAGCATGTCAAGATTCGGAAAACCTAACTTTTTCTTATTTTTACAAAAATTGAGAAGGTACCAACAACAATACATGGTACCTGGATAGTGGATGTACCCAACATATGATGGGTAACAAAAACTGTATTGAAAATATTATGAAGCCTAAAGGGGTAAAAGTGACATTCGGAGATAATTCTCAGAGAGAATTTATTGGTACAAGTTACATCGTTCTTCAAGAAAAAACATTGATTTCAAATGTTTTATTTTTTTAGGGTCATAAGAACAACCTCATTAGCATAATCCAATTATATGATGATGGCTACCATGTGAATTTTAGGAATGACAAGTGGTTATTACAAAATTCCAAGGAAGATTTTATTCGTTCTTCCCATAAGAAAGAGAATGTTTACACAAAAAACATAGAAGACTATAGGATCCATGATCTACTTTGTATTATAGTAATGGAAGTTCGTTCTTGGTTATGGAATATAAGTTTAGGACAATGTATCCATAGGAACTTATGCAAACAATCTATGAAAATATTCGTTAAGGATCTACCGGAGCTTAGATATGTTTCTTCAAAATTATGTAACCCTTGTAAATATGGAAAGTAGCATAAATCGAGTATTAAATATGTCGGTGAAGTCACAACTACTGATGCATTATAGTTAGTGCATATGGATCTTTTTGTTCCTACAAAAACTGGAATCATTCGGGGAAAGTATTATGTATTTGTCTTGATTGATAAATAAACTAGATTATCGTGGGTCTATTTTCTATCAAAGAAGTCTAAATCGTTTTCTTATTTGAAAAGTTTTAGATTCCAAGATAAAAATTAGAAAAACCTTCCATTGAAAACTATTCATAGTGATCATGGTGGAGAATTTCAAAATTTATATTTTGAATGTATTTGTAGTAGAAAATGCATTACTCATAACTTCTCAGAACCCATAACACCTCAACAAAATTGTGTTGTTGAAATAAGAAGTACAATTATTCAATAGATAACTAGAAAAATGTTTAGTGAGTATTCTATTGTAAGACATTTTTGGGATGAAGCTGTAAGTACTACTTTTTATACCATAAATTCAGTTTTAATTAGACCTTTTCTTAGTAAAACTCCTTATGAGTTATGGAATGGTAGAAAACCAAGACTTTCCTACTTCAATGTTTTTGGTTGAAAGGTATTCATCATGAATACTAAAGATAA
The DNA here is from genome assembly GCA_963277665.1 of Viscum album. Taxonomy (NCBI): domain Eukaryota; kingdom Viridiplantae; phylum Streptophyta; class Magnoliopsida; order Santalales; family Viscaceae; genus Viscum; species Viscum album. Next base: position 1,390,444,771 of record OY728150.1, on the reverse strand, counting down.
TCTATAAAAATTTGCATCAAAATATGATGAAGGAATTTTCTTAGGCTACTCCACATCATCTAAGGTATATTGATATTTCAATAAAAACAATTGTAGTATTGAAGAGACAGTGCATGTCAAATTTAATGAAACTGATCCTTTTGTTTTTAAACAACCCCAACCTACATCTTTAGATGTGTTTTCGAAAACTGATTTTAAAACTTTTTTAGAAGATTCATCTGAAAAGGAAAATTCCCAAGAAAATATTTCTCAAACATTTACCCTAGAATATTTCCTACCCTATGTTGATGAACATGTTTTAAAAAACCCAAATAAGTTGTTTCTAATTAATCATCATAGTGATAGCATCATTGGAGATGTGAATCAACCTGTATGGACTAGAAGTTCTGTATGAAATGAAGTAGAACATCTTTCATTCATTTCTAAATTAGAACCAAAAAGCATGGTTGAAGCATTAGGTGATGATGATTGGATTAAAGCCATGAATGATGAACTAAATGAATTCAAAAGAAATAAAGTATGGACCTTGGATGAATGACCTATGGAAACATCTGTTACTCGAGTAAAATGGGACTTCAGAAATAAGTTTGACGAAAATGGAATAATTGATAGAAATAAATCTAGATTTGTTGCTAATGGATATAATCAACAATAAGGAATAGTCTATAAGAAACCTATGATCCAGTATCTTGATTTTAATCTATTCGTATATTAATTTCATTTGCTGCATTCTTCAATTTCAAACTTTTTCAAATGGATATGAAATGTTTTTTCCTTAATAGTTATGTTCAAGATGATGTTTTTTGTTGAACAACCTCCAGTATTTGAAGATTCAAAATATCCTGATCATGGTTTTAGACTTACAAAAGCTTTGTTAGGACTTAAGAAAGCCCCTCGTTCTTATTGTTATAGGATTATAGAAGGTTTCTTCAAAATAATCATGTTAATAGAAATGCAGATCCAAACCTTTTTATAAATAAAGATAATAAAATTTTATTGATTGTTCAAATTTATGTTTATGTCATTATATTTGGTTTAACTCAAGAATCATTAAATGATTCATTTTTGGATCTAATGAAATCAGATTTTGAAATGAGTATGATGGGTGAGTACATCCGGAACTTGTCATTTCTTAGGAGATATATTAGTTTATTGGTCATTCAAGAAGAAACACTCAGAAGCACATTCCACTGTTGAAGGTGAATAAGTAGAAGCAAGAAGTTGTTGTGCTCAGGTGTTGTGTAGGAAACACACACTCACTGACTATGGTATGAGTATTACCAAAACAATAATTTTGTTTGATAATACAAGTTCCATTTCCCTTAATAAAAAACCTTCACATCACTCTTGTGCTATGCAAATAGATATTTGACATCACTTTCTTAGGGTTCACACACAAAAAGAAGATATCATTCTTGAATTTATCAGTATGCAAGATCAACTTGCTGATATTTTTACAAAATATTTACCCTATGATATATTTTAATACATTAAACAGAAGTTAGGAATAATAACTGTAAGGTAATCTTCCTTGTTAACTTCTTGTGGAATCAATCTATTACATGTAATGAACTCCTTTTCATAGGGGGAGTACATATTCTGGAAGTTTTTTTTCTTCATATTTTTCATAATGATTTTTTATTCATATTTTTCATAATGATGCTTTTTTCATATTTTTCATAACGATGTTTTTTTCATATATTTCTTAATGAGGTTTTTTTAATATTTTATGTAAGGAATATTTTTTCATATTTTTCGTAATGATGTTTTTTCATATTTTTCGTAATGACGTTTTTTCAAATTTTTCATAATGATGTTTTTTTATATTTTTCGTAATGATGTTTTTTATATTTTTTCGTAAAGAAAAGTTTTGTACTCAATTTAATTGTGATAGAGTTTTTTTTTGTACTCAATTTTTTTCGAGGTCAAAAGTCATTCATGAATAATTTTCCTCGATACGAATAATCATCATAGAAATTCCAAAGGTATGATTCTATCTTGACTATTCATAATCACCTTTTACTTAATGGTAATTTATTTTGTTCATAAAAATTTTCTCAGATTATAGTTATCTTAAATATGATTGTTTCCTTCTAAAAACCACAAAAGATCTGATCCTACCAAATTTTCGTTGCGGCTATCATTCTAACAGTTAGATCTGATCAGAATAATTCCCAAACATTGGATTGAGATGGGAAGATGAACCATCACATCAACACCTATAAAATGAGACCCCCGATGGTTGTCCCAAATCGGTTTTCAAGATTTTCTACGTCAAAGCACTTCCCCAGTTCAAAAGCCCATTCAGTTCTTTTCAATTGATTCTCAATTCCGAATGTCTGGTGAAGTTCCGTCTGAAGATATGTCTTCTGTCAAGAAAATTGAATAGTGGAAAGTATACAGAGAGAGGTTGGTGAATCTGAAATTTTTCAATGAGTATGATTCCATTATCTCCAAAAACATAAAACTTAATGGATGGGAAAGTGTTTGTGTATCAAAACCTAGAGCTCATGACCTAGTGTATTTGGATATACTCCTTGAGTTTTATGGGTATGTTTGTTTCTTTAAGGAAGAATAGAAAGATAAGTTTTCATTCAAGAGTTATGGAAAAACTTATTCCAATTCATACACTAAGGGTAATACCTTGTTGAGGCTTTCTTATGAATGTGAAGTCGAGTTTTGTTCCCACAAGCTATGAGATGTTCATGGTAGTTCTGTGAAGTTGAAGGACATGGAGTGTCTTGGACATACAGATGTCATGAACGCAAATATTTCACATTTGTCTAAAATAATTGGATCCTTGAGTTATGGGTTCAGGGTTTTATCATACCGAGAAAGGGTGACAGGGACACACTAAAGAAAAGTGATATATATATTATGGATTTTTTTAAATCGAAGGAAGATAAATCTTATTAAGAATATTATCATTAGGAATGAGAATATCTATAATGGGAATTTGAGAGCATAGATAATCATGTATCCTGCCCTACTCTCCATGTTGGTTGTTCAATTTCAGGAGTCCTTCAAGATTCCTTGCAGTTCCATATTGAGGATTTTCAAAGTCATGTTAGTAAGATATGACACTTTTAAAAGAATGAATGTCGATTTTTCTAACGACTCCGGAGAGTTTTATGATCTACCAGTAGAAGATGCAGAAGCTGTTCTGAAGAATGCCGAAAAGGATGAACCGTCGATGAAGGATAGAAAAAAGAGGAAACTGAAGGATGTGGAAGAAATATAGAGAACCCATAAGGCCAAAGAAACTAAATCTGCACCTCCAAAGCTAATAAGAAGAAATCATTTCCGGATAAGGTAGTAACCAAATTGAGAGAAGACAAAAAGAATTGGAAGTAAGGTGATACATATTTTGGCTTGGATCTTGTAGAGGAAAACCTTTGAAAGAGAAGGAAGCTGATGTGCTTAATAAGAAAACAAAAGATAATAATCTTAAGAAGAAAATTTCTGAGACCAAAATTGTCCAATCTCTTTTGAGGGACACTGAAATATCATCAGAGAACATTCGTGTACCGAAATCATTCTTGGTTAAACCATTACCTGAGACTCCGGGAAAGACGTTCATGACTCCGGAAAAAGTACTTGAAATGGTTTTTGAAGAAAAGGAAGTTATGGAAGAAGTAAAATATGGTGAAAGTAGTGATTATACAGCTGATCTGATAAATCATATTGAAGACTTTCCTATGAAGGAAAGTGAATATGAAAAATTATCAATCTGGATTTCTCAAGTCGATTCATCAAAAATTTCTACTCCTTCAATTGATGAGAAGGATGAAAAGGTAGTGAACCAATTATCTAAGGAAGTGAGACATAAAAATTAATTCATTAATCCGGATGATATTGAGGTAGTAGACGAGAAAGAAAAACTTGATGAAGATAGAATTGTTCAATTTTCTGAAAGTGAGCATGAGTCTCTGGATGAGGATGTTGTTCCAAAAACTAACAAGGGAAAATAGGTGGTTGTTGACACACCAACCAAAGTAGTTATAAGGAAGAAATAATCTGGTGGATCTTCTATGAGAATGATTATTGAGCTAGACGAAGAAACATCCCTATGAAAAGTGTCATATTCCAAATCATCAACTCTAGGACATGATTTTTTCATTCAATCACAGAAAATCTTGTTGACACCATTCGAATCATTACAACCATTGACTCTAGATGTTAGATGCTCCAACATAGCTTGAATAAATAATTAGATTCTGTATCCATAGTGATGGATAAGTGTGTAATGATTGAGGCTGATTATAAGAACGTCCTTATCAACTACAATTCCCATAGAATATTTTGTAAGAATGTGGTCAGCCGATCAATGAAAAAAGTTGAAGACTAGAGAGATCTTGTTAAGTTTCAACATGAAGTTAATGAAGCTTTTGATAATGAAGATAGAAAATCAAGGATCTCACAACATGCTTTGGGGAAAAGATATTCTTTGAACATAATACTCATATTAAAGAGTTCAAGGATCTGAATGGAAAGTTTTATTTTGTTGCCCAATGCTAGACAAGGGGAAGGGGTCTTCGGTTCGAGATATAAGAGAAGCTAGTCAAGCATAAAGAATTGTTGAAGGATCTGGAAAAAAATATCAAAGCTTTAGAAAAAAAAGTAGAGGATCTAGATCAGATTCTAAAGCAAGTAGAGGAAGATAATTAGGAGAAAAAAACGGTGAAAACCATAGTGAAGATGTTGATACACAAGGAGAAGGAAAGAAAATAGATCCAATATGATCTTTTGTTGTATTTTCATTCCTTGTACAAATTCATCCAATCATAATGAAATTGTGGTTTCTCGTTTTTGTTTGGATGAATTGTAATAATATTTCAGGTAGTATAATTTATTTTCCATTTCGTCAAATTATTTTTGAAAATCACAAAGGGGGAGAATGGAAAATAAATTCTATGAAAAGTAGAAATATCCCTATGTAAGTGGGAGCTTATCTAATGGAGAGTTTTTAGTAGACAGATTTTTGTACTCCCGATAATGAAAAATCTCATTCTAGAAATCTAGAATATGATCTTTAGTGTTCCAAGTCCTAAGGGGATGTTAGTTGTATTCATCTTTTCCATTGTGGAAAGGGAGATAAGATTTATTTTCAAAGTCTGGAAAAATTGTTTCTAAGTCCTTTTATTCTTTTTTATAAAGATGTTTGTGCTTTCCAAAAAGGGGTATATTGTTGAGTCAATAGGTTTTTCCTCATGACTTTTATATTCCTTCATACTTAGGGGAGATTGTTTAGCAAATAAGGTTTCCTTATAAATTTACAATTCCATCTTATTTTAAAAATCACAAACACCTTATCTCATGGAAAATCAATTTTTACCCTATGTTTTACTTATATATGGAAATATTTCCTTCCCCATTTTAATTTACCATTATCTTGTTTTCATTGTTCATATCATAATTTTTCTAAGTCTAAAATTCGGTTTGAAACCAAATCCTCGGAATCCTATTATTACCTATATATGAAGCATTCTGTTTGAGGATCCTAATTCTCTGAATTCTGATTACGAATTCTAGTTACGAACTCTTCTGAGATCTAACTCCAAATTCTGATAGCGAATTTTGGTTACAAACATTTCTGAGATCATACTCCGATTTTTTATTACGTATTCTTGTTACGAACTCTTCTATGTTCTTACTCCGAATTCTGATTATGAATTTTGGTTACAAACTCCTCTATGTTCTGAATCCAAGTTCTCTAAATAATGACTCCTAAAACTTATGAGTTTTGACTCCGAATTCTCATGAACTCTGACTCCGAACTTTTTATGTTCTCGTTCCAAATTTTTGTGAATATAGATTCCGAATTTCCTTGATATTAAGATTCAATAATTCTATAGAGTTCAGGATTCGGATTTCTAGAAAATAGAATCCTAATATCCTTGTATAGGTCCCTCTAAAATTCTAGAAAAAATATGACTGTTGGAAGAGGGATCCGACCGTTGAAGTTGTGCCTATGAATAAGAGATCATTTGAAAGAGCATACAACAAGTTGATCAATCTAGAGATTACATGATACTGAAGTGATTTCTAGAGAGAGATAAGATTTTATTGCTTTGTGTGTATTTAACTCCTTGTTCAAATATTCATTGGGTGAATCTGAATGTTGCTGATTACATTTGAGGGCTTTTAGGGATATGAAGTCATATGTGTTGACTACCTGAAAGTTATGGGCTTGCAGTGATAGCAAGATAGACTCTGATATTTGCATTTAGGGATTAACCTACTATGTATAAGATATAAATTCTTGAAAGTATAAATTAATTGACCTTTAACCAATGTTGTTGGATACCCCTCTCTTTGGGTTAAAATATTTACTACTTGTTACTTGTTTTGTTAGATGTTTTCCACTACAGTTATATTTTTGAGGAATGTATAACTATCTTATACTTCCTTATTCTTGTACACTGATTTAGTTAGATTCTATAAGCTTTATGGTTGCATATTTCTTGTCTTCAAACATTCATTAAGTTTCATTTTCCAGAATCGTCTTTCTGGATTCACAATCTCGAAATCATATTTCTGGAATCAAGCAAGTGTGTAGAACTAGAGGATTTATGAATTACCTTGTTTAACATTGTTAAATAATAGTAGGTTTTCTAACCAACTCTAAAAGTTCCTAAATAATTTTTACATTATAAAATTCACCCACCTTCTTTTATTTTGAGCATCATTAGATACTCTATAAAGTATCTATATTATTTCGATCCTACATTTGGTATTATAAAGTATACCATACTCACATACCATCTCAACATGTGGCTGATGGGAACCACTAAAATTACTTATCCAGAGGCAGAAGGATTTTAATTGGACTTTTCTAAAATTTCATTCACATCATTTCTTAATAACAATCCATGGAGCGATTATAGTTTCCATGGAAATTATTTTTTCACAAACAATGGCGGAGAACACTTTAAATATTATTCATTATGATCTACATTTGATACATTATGTAAAAATATATGTGGATTATATAATGCTTGAAAAAATAGAAAACACTTTCCATTAGGTATGGTTGACTTCAGAGTATGAAATTATATTAAAAATATTACCATTGATTCCCCCATATAACCCTTCTCATTATCATTATGATAATAAAAAACATACTGTTATATTAGAGAGGGTTTACCAAGTTTCATCCTTATCTTAGAAAATATCATCCCACTCAGTTATAGAGGTATTTCAAGAATCTATGGAAATAATTTTCTGGATAGAAAATCATAATGATACCCAATCATCTAAAAATTTTCATGGAGGTAATTTTTGTAACAACAAATGGGCTTCCACTGGTTGTGGATGATTCTCCAATGACATTCAATAAAAAAATTAACATTCCAATAGATAGGAAATTGAAAATTTTTATTATAATATCATTTCAATCAAATGATCATATAATAATGTGATGTGTTTCAATATAGATATGAATTCATGGGAAAATCTCTAGGGTATATTTAAGGTATATATTAGTGTGACTGAGGAAAATCTACAAATCTGTGAGGGAATGTAAGATGATTATACTATGGAAGATGTTGAATATTTTTATGAGTACCTCCCATAGTTAACGAAATTTTTAGCTACATAAAAGGATTTAAATATATATTTAAATATAATATCAATGTTATAGAATGCACGATAAACATTTAATGGTTTGATCTAATTTTTATTAAGATAATAAAGATTTAACAATAGATTAATTTCTTTACATTCAAACTTATTAGGAGTTGCAGAAATATATGAAATTAAAACTAATATTATGGATTAAACGACCCATAAGAGAAGAAGAATTTAATTTTATTGAAATGGATCATGATTTGGTAGAATCTAGTGAATTAGAATAATTTAAATTTTTATACAAATTAAAATGATATAATCATATCTCTTATAAGTAAAAAATTTGGAATGTAAGTGGAAAATCAAAATATACCCAATTAAATATTTATATTTTTAATAAATTGGTCATTTATTCATGAAATGTTCATTGAATAATTTTTGGTAATATAAAGTTTATTCGGTAGATAAAAATTGCTAGAAGTAGTAGAGAAAAACTTTTTAAAAAGATATGTAATCTACTATAAGTAAGAAAAACATCACCATATAGAACTAAAGAAGAATTTTTTGGATGAAAAATGAGAACAACTATACTAAAAATAGTTCATCATAATTTGAAAATTTGGGGACTTTCAAACCATATTTGATATATTTGAGAGAAACGATGATTCCTAAAATAGTGAAGAAGAAAAATGTGATAAAATATACAAGGAATATCATTTGAGATTGAAACATGTTGAATTTATAGAGAGAAAAAAATTCTAAATAGATAAATTATAATATTGGTGAAATGTGATGGGAATAAAATGTAATAAAAAATATCATCTTAAAATAAAAATATTGTACGTTGAGGATATTAGGAACATAAGGCATAATGTTTACTGAATATAGAATGTTGATTTATGTTCCTAGATAGAAAGGTTCTACAAGAGATTATGATTTTTTTAAAACCCAATTATGTTTTCGTTATGTTAAATTTAACTTATAAAATATTATCGAAAAATTAAAAATAAATTTAGATCCAAATGTTAATACATATCATGCATTAGATAAAATACATTAAATGAATCTGCTGAAATCTACACCCACGGAATAAAACACTTAATATGACTATACTAACCATGAAGGTTTTACAAATAATGTGGGGAAAAACTATATAGATAAAGGATGTGATAAACACATCACAAATACAAATGTTCGAAACAAACATAATTTAAATTAATATGGAAAGAAAAAAATTGATGAAATAGATTTTACTGCTAATAGTACTCTAATAGCCAGTAGATATACTAATCCACTTATTATTTATAGCGTATTTCCCCACATATTATATGTATTAAAATATATAAAAATACATTGAGTACTTATAAGAAATATATCTTACGTTTTTAAACCATTGTTTATAAAAAATTATTAAAATATGAATGATTTTGATTTATGATCAGAAAATAAAATCGAAGAATGTTATTTTTGTTGATGGACATAATAAAATTGAACATAGTGTTTTCTAACTTTGTGATGATGGTGAATATATTATATAAATAAAAAAGTTGTTATCTCAAAAAAACATTGATGGATGAACAAAATTACTAGAAGAGAATGGTCCAATAGAAAAATGTTCAAGAATATCGATCATTTAAATTATATAACTTAAGAGACGATTAAAAGAATAAGATTTATAAATTTAGATAATAGAATTTCATCTAAAAAAATGTGAAAACATTCATAGGATGATGATATAATAAAATTATCAAAACTGAAAAGGAAATATGAAGTTGGTTTCACAACTAATTTAAAGAAAGAAACAATGGTTAGTGAAATGCATATAAATGCTGAGATTGAATCCAACATTCTTCAAGGGATCATTCAATATAATTTTTATTGGAAAGTTTGAATCCAATAAAATAATGTTACTTTTACATTATTTCATTCATCTATGAGAATGAAATTAGTGATTAGATATTGATGGTTTGAATATAAAATTTAAAGGACTCTATAAGAAATTATTTCATATCTGACATGAATAAAAATGGACTCAAACACAAATATATTGCTACATAATCCATATGAAAAAAAAGGATTATTAAAAAGGAAAAAATTATTTTACTTGACATGGGTAGAAATATGCCTTCTAAATTCAAGAAAATTAATTTATTCTATAGAGAAACTATTAGAATAATAGTTCATGAACAATATTTATGTCTTTTATTACCATATTAGAATATAAATCCTTATAAAATTTTATATAAGAAAAAGATAATGGTGAAATAATTAAATTTTTATGGCAGACGCTAATTAATAAAAAAAATTATGACTCATGGATTCTTTGATGAGAAGTGATGCGAACGAATTTTTAGTGTATACTTTATAGATAGAAAATAAAAAAAAATGTTAGAGTAAATAATCTAATTTTTTTAATTCATATAATGTGATTGTTTTTTATAACATAATTTTCAAAATAAAAGTTGTTAAATATGATGAAAAATAAATATGGATGATTTTTAATATATATAATAAAATGGATGATGAAAAAACCCATATGTGTACTAAATAATTCATATTTTACATATGATAAAGGCAATGATAAAGGAAAATATCTCTTCGGATTCATATTTTAAAACAATTTTTCAGAAAACGACCATGTTCGACCATGAAACGGTCACCCGATACGATCTAAAGAAAGGACTGAAAGGTGTCCTGATCCCTCCTGGCTAGCGATAAGAGTCATGGAATTGATAGAAATTATGTGGAACATTTAACCAAATATAAATAAATAAAAGAATAATAAACAATAATGACCAGTTCATAATAAATAAACCAAAAAAGAAACACAAACAGAATTGAAGAAGATACAACTAAAAAAACTCGACGTCCGAACTAACTCCATGTGAACCTGCGCATCACTCTCCGGCTCAACAATCAAGCGTCGCCCAAGGAAAATGAATCTATTCTAGATCTGGTACTTGAACTAAAAATTAAAAATAAATATAAGCATGATTATTAAAACTCACCAAGATAGCCCAACATCTATTCCCAATGCACTTCCTTTAAAATAAAAGAAACATCCATTTTCATGTTTGAACTACAATATATAAAAGTACGATTTTCAACATGTTACACAAACACAATGTACTAGTCATTTCCCTCATTCATTTTAGAAAAAAAACAAGTCATTCTTTAAGTGAGACATTTGCATTTTTAAAGTGAATGTGATGTTTACATTATCAATTTTCACAAAAAACTAATAAAACACATTTCTTTAAAATGCGTTTTTGTAAGACACATTTAAACCACAAATCAATTTCTAGTAAAAACATTACACATGAAAGTGCTACAGTATTTTCACTACAAGGGAAATGGAAATAAAATATACATACTAGTAACAAATTGAACACTAAAAGCCCCAAGAAGGAGAAGTCATAGGTGAACCCATGTGATCAATAATACTTCAAAATACACCAATACATGTGACCTCATCCTTGTTGACATGTAACCCATGATGAAATCAAAATGCTCCAATTGCTCAGGAATACTTTCTCTGGAAGGCCAATAGAAAATCCCATAGCAATGTACCAAATCATAGCTGCCAAAAATGGTCCCTTGGTCAGTACCATAACCGATCTGTGCGGAAATAATTCTAAAATTATTCTCACAATATGTAATGTTCCTATTTATCATGTATTATAGATGGGGGTGGGAAAAAATATTCTATCCAATCATCTAATTATATTATATATAATAATAAAGAATAACTGGCATCACCCCGAGTCACTCCCATGACTGATCTCATGCCGTTAATCAAAAGAACATAAAGAGTCCAATATGAGGCACCATTATAATGGATCATAAGGATTATTTAGTAGGGACATCCAATCCATTATATATATATACAATAATTGCATGAGAAACATCCACATGAGGTTTTCATAATAAACAATATCCCTATTTTTCATGAGGTTTCCAAATAGGACATAAACTATTTAATTTTCACAAACTGACATTTATCATTAACAAAAAATCCACAATTTCTAAAGAGGGGTCACACATCATCTCTACACTAGAACATTGATAAATTATCTCAAAGTATCCAGATTACATTTCCTATTGTACAACCAGTTTTTTATAAAAGCATCAAATGGTTATCTATTGACATCATATTCTAAAACACCCAAAAACTCAATATCCATTTATTTATAAAATAGAAACACACATTAAAAATCTTAACAAGAGGACCCATGAAATATAATTTTGAACACTTCCAATACATTGATAAATTTAATCAAAAAATTTTTCAATAAAATTTACACATAAACTCCAATATCACACAATCCATCATCAGATGTCAAACCAAATTCAAAACCAAATACAAACATCATTCAAACATAAAACTACTTGGAACACATTCAAGAAACCCAAAATTACTATTTGATATCTATTCGGTTTTATGCCACAACTACTCTTCCTTTTAATTTGAAACCAATTAGAAATAATATAAAAAACTTATCCACACACACATGCACTTTTTATAATGGTATGTAAACACACAAAAACACCTTGAAATGAAACATTCTTTATAAAAATACCTACTGGGACATTTATCCGCAGCACAAGAAATGTTTATCACAAAAATTTCTAATTAGCACTCAACAAGATGAAAAAAACAAATTATGTACCCCAAACATATTAAAATTGATAAATCATGTTCTAAGTGTCACAATCCAGGTGCAAAACCAATTAAACATTTAATTAAACAAACGGTGCGCTGAATTAAATAAAATTACCCCATTTTTCACAAAATCATAATTGAACTACCAATTTTCATAAAAAATAAATTCTCAATATGTTAAAAAATATCAATATGCACATATATAGAGCACCAACAGTAAGAAAAAGATGAACAATAAATTTTAATATGACGTGCAATGGGAACCTACCTCAAAACCAAGATTAAAAGAAATGTCGTGCATTTGAAACCATGTGATATGGTCCAATGCCCTACAAATTAAAGACTAAGGACTCAAAACACACAAAAACACCCCAATTAATGTGTGAGAAATCATGTGGTGGAGAGAAACCCTCCCCTCCAAATCCAAACGCGAAGACAATGCAAACCCAAAAGTACCTATCAAGGGTTTCAAAAATCCTAAATCACCCAAAATAATCTTTAATAAACAAAAATAACATACTAACAGAAAGAGACACAAAAAAATATTATACTATGGTGGGATGTGAAACATGCAGGAAGGAGATCGCACACTAGAAAAAGGTGGCGGTACTAACTGAACTTGTCGGAAAAAGGGGGCGGTGTCGGCTAGGGGTGCTGCTAGCCGAGGGATAAGCCGGTGAAGAGATGGTGCACAAGAAGGGGAAACTGCACCCTGAGAACGATATAGACCGAGATAGGGAAGGCGGTCGGGAATGGGGGTCTGACTGGAGGTCATCCAGGAGGAGGTCGCGGTCCCGAGGGAGGTCCGGCACCGGTGGGTTGTTCCATAGACAATGATGGAGGAGACCATGCCGGTAGGGGGCAGTGACACGAGAAGATATGTGGGATGGATGGAGGGCGCTAGATATGGGAAGGTGGAGAAACCAAGGAGGTACGACGGTGGTTTCACGAGCGCAGCAAGGGGAAGGGATCACATGGGTGCGCTGAGATAGAGGGAGGCCACGGTCTACAGCGGGGGAGGGTACAATTGTTGCGCGTTGTGTAGGGGGTATGGGGTCCAAGGGCTAGGTCGCGTCTGTTCATGCCACACACTAAGGGAGGCTGGGTCCTCGCCACATGGGGAAGGGATGGAAAACTAGGTTTTTAGATTTTTTTCTTTAAAAACACCATAAAATAAAACTAACTATAATTATAGTAACATATTAGTAGTGATAATGATAATATTAACCAAATGAATAGTAAAAATTAATATATTTTAGTAATTATTATTATTATTAAAAACAATATGATGATAAAAATAAAAAATAATAAAATAATTTATTTCATTTTAATAATAATAAAATTCATAACAATTAAAAATTTTAAATGACGTAATAGTTTAGGTTTGTTTTTATTCACAAGAAATATTACCCATTTTATTTTTTCGTAGACAATAATACCACACAATTACTTGTGTGAAGCTGTGCGGAATTGCTCACTTCTCATGCGCTCAACAAAGTCAACTCAAAAAGCACACTATTAAATACAACTCAATGAATTTATTCTGGTACTGAACCAGAACCCCAATAGAAATACATAAAGGTATAAAAATGAATTAAAAATATTATACACATTGTTCAAGGTGTGACAATTATCCCCACCCTAATGGTTTACACCCCCGGAAGTCCACAACCCCATCTTGCTGATCAATCAACCCCCAAGGATTCTATATTAACACAATCCAACCTCTTAACTCAAGGATATTCCATTGACTACCAATGAGACTCAACCTCATTACCCCTAATAAATCACCAATAGAGGGGAGGCATGAACGGACTCCCCATCATACGAATTTAACTAAAATATGATAACAGCTTATGAGAAACCCCAAAGAGACGGTTGTTCTCCCCACCATAACGAATCATCTTATACACAGACAAGTGAAAATCCAACTTATACCTAAACTAAGCCTTACTCCACCTAAAAGAAGAACTAAAAGAAAATTTAAACTACTCATTCCCCTTCAAAATGGATAAGAGAAGAGCTGAGAACTCATCATGAACCAAATACCCTCACCCCATGGGCGGGGAGGTAGGACCCAATTTTTGGATTAATGAAACTACTAAAGACAACTACTCATGACTTGTAACTTCAGGATGGACACAAACCAATGTTTCAACTATTTCACATGGGTGGACAACACAATCCCACTTATCAGAAACCGACATAAAAAATCACAATTACTGGCATAGCGTGAGGGATAAGTCAATTGTGGTCTTTGAGATAAGAGGAAATTTACAATTATAGAGAAACCACAATATAAACACTAAAACTACCTCACTGCAATGATAAAGATACAACATTTACCAAACTACTTAAAATTCCCCAATCGTTCCTCACTACAAGTCGGCTTCACTCTAAGGCCTATTGGATGGAGCTCAATTGGATGAAGAATCTCTTATCTCATAGTAATGATCAGATAACCCTTATAAGAAAGAGACATCATTTTATTTGACTGATGAAAAGAATGAATTTTGAAATGAAAACCACACTGGCATCAAAAACCGGAGTTCATCAAAAGATCCATGACATTACCATACAATTAAAACCCCAAAAAACATATATACAAGTATCACCATAAGATACCACCTAATATTTAAGGAATCATTCATAAGAAAATTAAATCAAAATCCCAACAACACATCACTTCTGAGATCTTCAGTCACAACACTTTCTAGCAATGCCCTGACAAGAATCGTTTTAACTGACCCAAACGACCACAATCATGACAAGGAATAAGATTAATTGGGAAGGACGACAACTTGTGACACATATTTCCACACTGATAACACTTGAGGATCTATCGCATCGAAGAGGACGATGAAAGATCATGAGGCCTTTTTATTCCAAAACCTGATCCCTGGACTTTCGATCGCTCACTCATCTCATTTCAAGAATCCTCACAAATACTCGTAAGGATTGAAGGAGGGAGGACAAATTATAGCACTCCCATTATTATAGATCAACATGAAATGTTTTTCTCGCCACATCGGCACACATGGTTAGGTTGGATTATGAAACCGTCAATTGCATATCGGGAAGGAGACCCGCTTTTAATCGCCAAGCCTTCATGGAGTCATATGTGGAAAACCATGAATCAAAAAGGACTATCTCCACAAAGCATAAGAAATATTCCAACACGGATCTATCGCCCTACTGTAGATAACACATCTCCATCCTCTTTCTCACCCTTTCTTCCTTCGAGAAAAACTAACGAATGAACAAATCCTTAAAAAACATTCTAGTAAGTTCTTGAGGGGGATTCTTTTGAGGCCCTGACATCCACCACATCCATGACAAACCTTTAAGAATGAATGTTTCCAACATAACCTTCAACTACTCAGAAAACGAAATGAGGTTAAATCCCATTCAATATTCTGCATCTACTATTACTCTATGGAAGGGTCTTGTTGACCATAAAAGAGAGGTGTATCTTTCTTCTGAAACTCAAGCGTCAAATCTTTTTATTGATCAATCGAACTATTATCACCAATCGAATCCTAAAGGGTGATACCTCTAGACATGAAAAGTAAAGAACCCAAAAAAGTGCATCACAATAAATAAAAAACCTCAAAATCAAACACTACATAGGTGAAATTCTCTAAAACAAATAATACAAGCTATCATAACATCAATAGCTTTCTTTTGAAATCATCTTTAATATACAACAAGAATGGTGGGTTAAATCCTCACCATTGGTATTCTTTATAGTCTTATCCACATGCTTGTTTTCATGCCACCCTAGGCATCCATCCACTAAACCAGATATCCATTGATATTCTGACATACCACTATGGATGTGAGCACCCCTAGGAACACCATGAAGAAAAAAAACAACATAGTTTTCCAAAAACAAATATTTTATATGATTTATTTTTTAAATAATCCACAAAATTAAACATGTCATTTAAAACAAATATTTTTCAAATACAAATTGTTTCTATTTAAAACAACATACAGAAATCATAGGATATGAAAAATAACTCAAAAAAACTAATATCGATAGGAGAATTGACTATATGGTTGGAGGCTATATACCAAACACATAACTGAAGCAGAGATACTTTTAAGACTATTACTCTATCTTTACATGGATTTCCAGGCTGTGCGGGCTCATGAGGATTGTTATCCCAACTCCCACAATCATATCCCAATCAAAAAACATCCCATCAAACACCAAAAACTAATTAAACTCGACTTCCCAGGGAATCTCAATGATCAGAACGAGCAAGAGTTCATGACGTAATTCCTGCTCATACACCTCGAGTTCTGAAAATCATACTACTTATAATTTGACATTCCTTATTAACAAAGTGTTTTATAAAAATTGAGGTCCACTAAGAGTAACCTCCTCTGATACCATTTGGTCATGAGCCTCCTCGGGTCAACCATGAGCCGGTCACCTGAGCCGGTCTGCGGAAAGGCCCGAGAGTCGTTCATGATATCCTCAAGAAAAAGACATGTTGTAGTGAATCATTAAAGATAATGGGAATAATTTCGCCATACACAAATTAGTAAATAAGAGGATATAATAAAGATCAGAGAAGAATAAATAAACCAAACAAACAACTAATCAAGAACTAAATAAGATAAAACTAATGAAACACGTTGTCCAAACTAACTTCATGTGACCCTACGAGTCACTCTCCGACCCAAAAATCAAGTGTCCCCAAGGTGAACACACCCAATTTGGAGACTTCACAAGAACTAAAAATAGAAAATAAAAATAGGTGTGATAATTAAGACTCAATAGTCTATCCCGATATCTATTCCCAATGCACTTCATTTAAAATAATAGAAACATCCATTTTCATGTTTGATCAATAGCGTATAAAAGTAAGGTTCTATACATGTTACTGAAAAAAAATGTATGAGTCATTTACCTCAGTCATTTTAAAAAACCCAAGTCATTTATTTAATGAGACATTAGTATTTTCAAATGGAAAGCAATGTCTACATTCTCTATTTGTAAAAAAAATAAAAAAAAACATTTTATTTTAAAATGGTATTTGTAAGGCACCTTAAAACCAACACATAACTTTCCAGTAAAAATATTAAACATTAACGAGCTACAACATATTCAATATAAGGGAAATGTAATGAAAATATATATACCAGTAACAAATTGAAAACTGCTGGAACTAATAATTAGAAAAAATTGGTGACCATAGGAGATCAAGAATAATATATAAGACCCCAATACGTGAGTCTTCATCCTAGTTGACATGTCACACACAATGAAAAAAAAACGCTCCAAACACATCACAATCCTTTCTCAGGGAGGCTGAGGGAAAATCCTATAGCAATGAACCCAAACATATTTTCCTACAATGATCCACTGGTCAGTACCATATCTTACCAGTACGGTAATCATTCTCAAAATATTCTCCCAATATATCAGGATCCTATGTATCATGAATTTAATATGGGGGTGGGTCAACTGATGCAATCTGAGTATCCAATCATAGTATATATAATAATAAAGCACAACATGCATTACCCCGAGTCACTCTAAGGACTGATCTCATTCAATTAATCCAAAAAAAGATTCCAACACGAGGAAACAATACAATAGATCCTAAGGATTCCTTAGTAAGGAAACCCAATCCATTATATATATATATATAAATATATTCATTTCATGTGAAACAATAGTAGGAGGTTTCATAATAAACAATTTCACCATTTTTCCAAAGGTTACCAAACTGGACTTATACCTATTTTTCAAAACCCGACATTTATCATTAACACAAAATCTACTATTTCTAAATAGGGAAAACACATTATATCTACACCAGAACATTGATAAATTATCTCAATGTATTCAGATTACATATCCAATGGAAAAAACCATTTTTCATAAAAGAGTAAAATTGTCAATTTTCGACAACACATTTTAAAGAACCCTAAAACTCAACACCCATTAATTAATAAAACCAAAACACACATTGAAAATATTAAAAAAGGATTCCAAAAATTTCATTTTGAAGACTACTAATAATTTGATAGATTTAAACAAAATATTATTAATTTCAATTTTCACGTAAATGCCAATCGAGCAAAATCCATTATCACATGTCAACCCACTTTAAAATTCAATAACTCAATTTTTTAAAACATAAAATTACTTGGAAACCCATCAGGAAACCCCAGATCACAATTTCACATCTATCCGGTTCAGAGCGCCAACTACTCTTCATTTTAATTTGAAACCATTTAAAAACTCTAGAAATAAATTAATCAACATACATGTGCACTTTTTATAACGGGCTGTATACACACCAAAAAACCTTAAAGTGAATCATTCTTTACAAAATTATCAATTGGGTCATTTATCAATGGAACATTAAATTTTTTTCAATATAGTTTCTAATTACCACTCAACAAAATGCCAAAAAAATTTACAGCTCACAAATTTATTTAAATTGATAAATCATGTCCTTAGTGTTTTAAACTAGATGAAAACTAAGGAAACATTTAATGAGACAAAAAATATACAAAATTATAATAAAATAAACTCATTTCACACAAAATATGAAATGAACTAAATATTTGAATAATATGTAAATTAACATCAAGTTAAAAAGTAAGCATTAACACAAATATATGGCACACAAAACGAGAAATAGATGAAACATAAATTATAAACGGCAGTAAAAAGGGAACCTACCTCAAAACAAAGATGAAACAAAACAACGCTCAGCTAGAACCATTATATAAGGTCTAAATCCCTACAGATTAAATACGAAAGACATAAAACACACACACAAACCTGAATTAATGTATTTAAAACCATAGGAAGGGGAGAAACCCTCTCCTCAAAATGGAAACATGATGGCATTGCAACCTGTTGGTACCTCTGGAGGGTTTAAAAAATCTTAAACCACAAAAAATAATCATCATCAATACTAAATAACAAACTAACTAAATGATAAATGAAAAAAAGAGTTAGATTATATCGAGGGGGAAACAAAAATGAAGAAAAAAGAGGTTAAACACAAGAATGAGGTCACGATACTGGCTGGACTCACCGGGACAAGAGGCTGGTGCTAGCTAGGGGTGCTGCAGGTTGGAGGAGGATCTACCAAGGGTTTTCCAGCGAAGAGAGGGTGCATAGGAAGGGGTTGTTGTGCACCAACTTGGAGAGGGACCGGGATAGGGAAGGTGGCTGAAAAGGGGGTCCGATAGAGGTCGTGCCAGAGGAGGCCATTATCTGATGGGAGGTACAATGCTGGTAGGTTGTTCCATAAATTATGACACCAGAGGCCGCACTGGAAGGGGGCAAAGGTTCCAGAAGCTGCACTAGCGGGATGGACGGTGCTGGCGATGGGAAGGCAGAAGGGCCGATGAGGTGTGATAGCTGGTTTCTCGAATGCACCAAGGGGAAGGGATCACTAGGCCGCTCTGAGACCGATGGACGCTGATGTCCGAGGTGAGGGATGGTGCACCGGTAGTGTGCTAAGTAGGGGGCCATGTGGTCCGAGGGATGGGTCGCGCATATTCGTGCTTTATACTAGGTGAGGTTGGGTCCTCAACTCATGGATAAGGGAGGACCAACTGGGGTTTTAATTTTTTTTCATCAAAAAAACACCCTAATATAAAACTAAATAATGTAATATTTACATATTATTGTGTCAATAAAAATAATAAATATAAAAAGGAAATAATAATAATAATAATAATATTATTATTATTATTATTAACAACAAAATGATGATAAAAATAAAAAATAATAAAATCATTTATTTCATTTTATTACTATTAAAATTCAAAGCAATAAAGAATGTTAAATAACACAATAGTTAAAAATTGTTTTTAATCACAATAATAATTACATGTTTTAACTTTTCAAAGGCGATCAGGCCTCACAATTGTTTGTGAAAAGCTACGTGGTATTTTTGTCCGCTCGTTCACCCAACGAAATCGATTCAAAAAATGATCTTTTAAATATAAATGTATGAAACTAATCTGCTTCTGAAACCAAACACCAAAAAATATACCTAAATGTAATAAAAATAAGTAAATATATTATACACACGATTTAGGGTGTGATTGGAAAGGTGGAATCTAACAATATCATTATAAATTTAAATTCAATAGTTTATACCCAATGGATAATAATATTAGATAATAAAACATCACATATCATAAAGATAGAACCATGATTATTTTTAGAGGTTGTTCAACACAAATATTTCGTATATTATATGAATTATGAGTTAGAACATATGAGAAAATGACACTTGGGAAAATTTTCCAAGACCAATTGGAAAAAATGTGTTGGGAAACATGTTGGTATTTAGAGTCAATACCAATCAACCTATAGAATTTCTTATAAACAAATCTCTACATGTTTGTAATGGTCACTCACAAGAAGATGAAATTGAATTTGATGACTATTTTTCTCTGTTGTGAGGAACAAATCATTATAAATGATCATAGATTTTACATCTCATTACTATTAAAATTTATAAAATAAGTATCCTGACATACGATTATTAAATTTATAAAATTAAAAATCTATTTGTAATGATAATACTTATGGTCAATGACATGGAAAATATTGAACCATGGTGTGTAAGATGGAGAAAAAATTTAATTATTTCAAACAAGCTCCCCATACATAGTTATCTAAAATTTAATGTTTCCCGAAGTAGTTAAAATATTTTGAATTAATACTTATATCAAACTATTTTTAAGGATATGAGAATAGGTATAATGTTATCAATTTTTAAATTTATAATATAATTTTTTCTGCTAATTGGGATATGAGATGTGAATAATTTTAGGATAAAATTAAGAGGAACAATGGATTATCTATCATTTGAGAGTTACATATCATTCTACGATTTAAATATAAAAAATAATTAAATATAAATCATTATATACTGATAAAATTATTCCATATAATATTTAAAAAACATTGGAATGAAATTTTTTAATGAGGATTCTACTCTAATCATACTTTTACAAGGAGTTCAGTAAAGAGAAAGATAAAAATGAGAATAATAAAGGCTTCCAAAATATTATATGAACAATAATATATCATATTACTTCAAGACTAAAAATTTCATATTCTATTACATTATAACAATGATATTAATGTGATCCAAAGGAATAAAACATGTGGGAGGCTGTAATTTATCATAGATATTTTAATGGAAAATCAATAATTAGGTTAATGTATAAATGATTTTGTGAGATTAATATTATTGGATTCACTATTACTATTACGATATAAATCTTAATGATATAAAATAAAAAATAGAATGATAATTATTTTTTGAGACATTTTTGTTATCTTGAATAATAAAAAACAATGTTAAATTACAATTAACTGAAAATAAGTATACTATTTCTATACCACCTAAAAGGGAACATAAATATTTCAAATGATATTTAAGATTGATTATTTGAGAGTAAATGTTTATTAACCATTGAAGATAAAATTTTATAATCAATTTCAAATTATATTTACAAAAAACCTATCAATAATTAAAGATTAAATATCATTAATATTATGTATTATTTCATTTTGGTGATGTTGTCTAGTGTTAGTGTAATTATTAAGTATATTTTTGTAACATAAAAATTGGTAATTTTTTTACCAAAGACATCCCAACAAAAATAATTAGGGAATTGAGGATGAAACTACATTTTAATCTCCATTAATGACTTAATAATAATTATTGTGAAATTTACCCCCTCTTTCTTTGGATTTAGTTTTCAAAAGAAGTGATAATAAAAAACTTCGTGAACATGTGATATTGTCTAATTTATGAATATGATTCCCTTTTTATCATAAATAGTAGATACAAATTATTAAATGAGTGTTTATCAAATAATCTCTATATTTTTTTTCAAATTATTGATGGAATTCCTTCATAAAAATGTATTATATAGTAGTGTGGTGATAGAACATTATGCATGTGAAAGGTTTTGTTTTAATAATTTATTTTAAAAAAGGTTGTTTTAAAAAAAATTAAATGTTTTTATGGATGTTTCCAAAAAAATAAATGGAGTATATTGAAGGTCCTTTTGATTATTTTTTAATGTGTTTTTTTTCTTTTAAGAATTTCCTTCGGTCATTTTTTATCAAATTTAAGAATGAGTTGATGGAGTTATTATTAATGATTTTTAATGAATTTTTGGATGTTGATAGGACAATTTCGTTAAAAATATTGAAAATACATTCAATTAGATATATGTTGTTGTATCGAGATTGAATATTCTAATATATTGAATAAAATCTCGATCAATGATATGTTGGTACAATGGATGAGTTTATACCATATTAATGGATAGATAAGGGTTTACACTATCATTTGGTGGATTGGAGTTAATTCATGTTTCATTGTTTGTATTGATTTGTATAAATAAAATGATTTGCAACGTAAAATAGTTGATTATTTGAGAATAAAAATTTAGATGGAAATTAGTATTTTCAAGATTATGTTTTATACAGAAAGTGAGAGTGATTTTGAATGTTAAATTATTATAATGTTAAAGATATACACTTTATAAAGTATTATGTTATGAAAATCCTAGAGTATGTTATTGATTGGAGGTTATCAAATCCAGTAAATCTGAAGAATACTTATTATAATTCATTTTATTTTAATGAGTTTTTTCTACTTCATGTGAAGATAATTTTATACATATCATTATGAAGACCATTAGAAATAGAGACTATCACATTCACTGAATGGAAATGTATAATGGCCAATTACTTATATTCTACCAGATATTAGAAGAGGATATACAAGGTGTTGAGTTTTTATTGCATTTTTAAATTAGAAAAAATATCATGTAGTCATGATTTGTTGTGTTGTCTGTATTATAGATGATCGAATCCATCGTTTAATGTTATGACATTCGAATAGGATTATCAGTCATATAGTATAGAATGATTCCTCTGACAGCCAAAAATTAGACCCACTAAGATGATGCTATTTGAAAAATGATCCTATAAAGTTATCTGTATTTGTGATCTATGAATCATATAGGAATTTTTAAATATATAAGGGTGATGATTTAGAGATATAATAATTCTTAAATTATATATTTTATATGAAGATCATAATTTAGAGTGTATCCAAATTTAGAAAACATTTTTAGTCTAGAAATTATAATTAGATTGAGAGAAGATGAATATATAATTTTATCAGTTGAAAAAATAATAAATATGAAAAAATAATGAAGTATTTACATGACTAAATGATATAATGAATCCATTGGACAATTTTTTTAATTTAAATATTTGATAATATTTACATTTTTTTATTCCTCTAACAATGATTGTTTTGAGGCTAGACTTTCATGGATTTTTAAGCAATAGATGGTTAAAGATGTTTTATGATGTTTTTTAACAATATGTATTACATAGTTTCAAGATATAAAATATAAAATAATTTTTTAATAAGATTCAAGAATTTTATAGAATATTGTCGCAATATATATTGATTTTGAGTTGAGTGAATGATTCAAAATATGAGTTTTAGATCAAAGGGGAAAAACATTTGTTTCCTTGACCTTTTACCTAAATTGAGATTCAAAAAAGGGGAATGTGAAAATCATAAGCACATTATTCATACATGATAATGTTAATTTTATGATGATTTACTAGAAATTGTAGTTTCCAACCTATTAATCACATATTTAATTTAGACGTGCACCAGATAGAGGTCTAATGAGAATTGTTCCATGAAAAGGGTGACGATGAGAGATACCAATTATGGGTATCTATTAGATATACCAGAAATAGGTTATATAAGAAAATGATTGAAAAAATGAGGAAAAGTTGATTTGATAATCATACAAAGAATATATTTGAGGAATAGTATGATGAGGTGCCTTATATTGAGTATATTGGATGAATGAATAAGGAAACCTTGAATGAAATAATAGTCATAGAAATCTAATAGAGAATTTTTAGATGAATTTTAGTATAATGATATGAAGTAGTTCCTATTTTTTTTACAAGAATACATTATATTTTATATGATTTAATATAGTTACTTATAGGTTGATTAATGTTGTAAAACAAGTGTTTTCTAAAAAATTTGTCACTTTATTATGTACTTGATTTCCATGGATCGATGGGAGTCCCTATAGATAGAATTTACTCACCCATCTTGGCTACAATCCTTGTAAATCTTTTGTGCTAGACATTAATTTCTGATCAATTTATACAAAGTGAGTTGTAGGTTTATAATGATAAAAATAATAAAGAATAACAACAGGTTATATGAATTAATGTTAATTAGAGAAGATATTTTAAAATACAAAAACTAAATCAATCACACCCACATTAGTTGTTCTTATGATATTAATTAATTTCATTCTCTATATCCTATCATGAAAACAAATCATATATGTGTTCCAACCATATCCCTATATTTTTATCAATATATTTTAATATAATATTTTAATGTAAAAAATTAAATCCATTGAAATTAATTTATATCAAATTCCATACATAGATAATAATTTTTTACATCTCCAGCAAAAAACTCTATGTCGTCTCATCATGTAAATTCATTAATTCATATTTTGTAATTGATATCTTTTCATTTAAAAATTCTATTACTGTTAATTTTTTTAAATTACAAGGAATGTTATCTACAAGTAATTTTATATTCGAACTCCCTATATGGTTGGAAATATGTTAAATCCATAATATATTTTTCTTATAATGACACATCCAATAGTATACCTGATCCAGTGCATCAATTGTTACATTATTAAAGTTAAAAAGGGTAAAATCCCAAACAATAGGCCAATTTAATATCTTTGGAGAAGCAGATAAATATATGATACCAAATTTATATTGGTATTATAAAAGAAACATAATACCTAAAAACAGATAATGATTTCCATTTGTTATTATTCATTCAAATAATTCTTCTTGATATCCTGGGGAACAGAAACAAACTAAGGGTGAGATAAATTTAACAAAATGGGTTAAGTAATGTGGAAGCTCTCTGCAATAAAGAATCATGATAAAAAAGGATGGTAAAATAGAATGAAACAAATATCAGTTAAATAACATTTCTATCATGATAAAATAATCCATAATCTATTTCTAATTATATATAACTAAAAGTCCATGACAATTAATCAATAAATTGAGAAGGAAATAAATCCAGAGAAAATATAATGGTGAAAATCTCATGTATAATATCATTATATAATTCTCAATTAAATAAATACCAAATTGTGATAAATAATGTTTCAAGAACACAATAACTTATACATTCAATATCTATCCACAAAACAGTTTTAAAATATTTGTAAAAAGACATTTAATTTTGCACAACTAATTTATCTCATTAGGACTGTCAATCCATTTAGGGGATATATAAAAGAGGGACCAAAAATATATTAATGTCAATATAATTCCTCATATACAAAATAAGAGATTTAATTTCTGAAGAACATTCCTTATTTTTAAATTTCCATACTGAGTAATGTATATATATTTATCACTATGTCCCAAATTAACCATATAACTGTCAAATTAGATATTATATGTAAAAATGGTACATGGTTTATCCAATAATAAAATCCATCATAAAATATTAATGACATTAAATATAATTTTAATTTCAACTGAAAAAATTTCAAAGGAAAGTGATTGTTTCAATATAATATTAACAATCATACAAGAATGTGAGATTTTAGAATTACATTTATCACTTGGAAATATTCATATCAAATAGCCTTGGATGAAATAATTCAATTAAAGACATAATGTAACCCAAGGATTATTAAATAATGATATTATATTTGAAATGTGAATTATGTAAACCTTAGAAAAGTGAAGTTATTCATATTAAAAAATATGTATCATGTAAATTTAAATGTTGACCAAATTCATTAGCACTTGGTTATATTCTATAAAAACCCACATGGATGAGATAATTCAAATTGAAACATTAGATACCATTATTTATGAATTATTCAAGACATTACATAAGAATGGGATAGTGTATATACCATATAAAATAAATTGGGTCATAACATATAAATATTCCCCAATGAATGGAAAATGAGATAGAATATATTACCTCAATATTCCTTATGTTCAAACATTATTATACATGATATATATAGGTTTTAATCATTTTATTTACTTATAGTGGAACCATATTAATATTTATAATAACATATATTATCCGTTTATAACCTTTAATAAAAATTTGTTAATATATTTCATTATTCTCAGTGATTCGGGTATTAATTGCCATGTTTTCTAAATCATGATTCGACATGAAAGATCAGGTTCTTGTGTGTATTATATTATTACATATTTTATAGATTAATAATAATGAAATAATAATAATATTTAAGCATATATTATACATTTAATACCAACCATGAATGTTTATTTTGATAAATGAGGTATATTACAATCATAGAGATGATATGTCATACATTTATAAGAGAAACATTTCGATTTTCCAATAATAATTATGGAAAGAATATATGTAAAATATTGTAATTAAATAATAGAAAGTTTATCATATATTTCTAATTATTTCATTAAATATACATAATAATATTATTCATGTGTTGTGGTGATGAAAATATACTCGCATCATTTCTTGATGGTAGTAGTCCACATATACATTAACGACACATTCATAACTCATTTAGTGAAAAGGTTTGAAATAAATGGATCTATATATTATCCATTATGAAATATAAATAGGTCATGAATATAATAATTATTACATTTATTTAAAATATATTGATTAAAATTATACATATCACTACCCATGTAAAGTGATAGTGAAATATTAATTACATCGCTTCAAGAGGCGGTAGTTCGCCATACACACGAGTGACAATATCATATATCGTACCGAATGGAATATAAATAGGTATATTTGATAGAATGAATCCATAAGTATAATTATGTTATATATATATATATATATATTTGTTTGTGTGTGTCTGTTTTTTTCTATCATCATACCCAGCTGTGAGAGGTGGTAATTGAAAAATTAATGAGATCGTTTCATGAGCCATTAGTCCTTTGGAACCATAAATGATAATTTTGTAACCAATTTGATGAGAATAGGGATATTTCTAGGTTATTAATTTAACAAAACAATATATCACAATATTTTATAAACATATTTTATTATAATCTCAGGTTTTAATATTATGTAAAAGAGGTTTACAATTAAATTAAATGAAAATTATTGTTGGAGAATGTTACCTCTTTTTATGGTATCCTCTTATGGTTTTCACAAATTCCATACAAGAGTAGGATTATACAATAAATATATATTATAAGATTATGAAATGAATATTGGGATGTGATCTGAGGAGGTATTATCTAAACCATATATGTTTCATGGTGTGAATAAAAGAGTATATGAGTTGGTGTTTTATAATTGTGGAGAGTGACACCCTAGAAATTTATGAAAAGAATGAATTCTACCCACATTTTCCCAAGAAAAATGGATAAAATAATGGAACATTATCAATAATATAATTTATAACTTCAATAAATGGAATCCATGCAATCATAGATATAATTTTATGTCAATTTAACCAAAAACATTGTATTTTAACACTCAGTAAACAAATAATTAACTTAACTGTGGTAATTAATATTTAATGTTTTCACTATTACATTTTATAATGATTTATGATCAAATTATTAATAATTTTAAATTATTATTATTACTAAAATATAAACCATTTTTTCAAACTCAATTCACATAAATGGGAAATTTCAGTTATAATTAATACCATATACAAGACTAGAATGATCATTTTTATGTTGAAATTTTTGAAAATATTACAATTTTTTAATATTGAAATTCAATATGAAAATGATTCTGATGAAATAAATTTGATTAATCTATATATATTTTTACCAATTACACATTAAAAATAATAAAATATTCAATTTTATAATATTCATTATTTAACGGAAAATGCTTTTTTGAACTGAAAGTCAATAATTTTCACTATTTGTCAAAAAAGAAACTATTTCAAAAAAATACCATATAATCATCCTACGATTTTTTTATGTTTTAAAGATAAAAATGAATAATATTTAAAATATAATATGTATATGTGTTAATAAATAATTTTATCTAATTTGGGAAAATCATGACTAAAACTTGTTTTATTTAAATCTGGTGTCCTCTACATCGCAGACTATCGACACCATTAATTTTATTCAAAAAGGAATATATTTTATAGTCTCGGGGTGTTATGTTATTACTAATTATTAAAATTTCATATTAATTTTTTTTTGGATATTTCTATTTAATCATATAAGGGAATTTCTTCTTCATAATATCTTCATGTACCCACATTGGTCCATCCAATTTCTGATTTCTCCAATGTACCATTATCAGACATGTTGTATGACTCCTCAATACATGATTTGTAGTATCAATAATTTTTTTGGGTTCTTTAAAGTATAATATTATAGGTTATAATTCAATTTCATCAAATGTGAGTGCATATGCTGGGTATGGAAAATACTTCAATAAAATTGATATATGGATCCCATCATGTAATTTTGAGAGATTTGGGGGAATTTATAAACCATAAGAAACTATTATCATTATAATATGTATTTAAAAGAATATGACTTAACAGGGACTCTATTTTCATTTCTTATTGAACCATATACTATCCTATTATGATCATATATTCAAGGAATCATGATCTCCCATTTGGAATTATGTATATTCCATCTGATTATCAGTATATATATTTTAACATACAATGAGATTCATTAATGTGTGTATGAGTATTCGTATAATTTTTTTATCCTCATCATGTTCTGGTAATATGATCCTCCATTCACCAAACTAATCCCAACAAGTTTTTGTATACTGTCTCTTTCAATATAATACTACATATGATGCCATTTGAATATATGAATGAAAACTGTTATTATAGGAAAACTATTAAAAAGATAAATACTAATCCATATTACCTTTAAAGTCATGTTATCATGAACTAAAAACGAATTTCATAATTCAAATAGTCATTTTGAATTGCATATTAGTTTGGGAATGAGTGGTAGTGCTCAAATGAATCTCGTTATCAAGAGAAATCTAAATACACGTTAAAAATGTCGATGAAAAATAAATATCTTGATGAGAAACAATTTACATAAGTTCAGCATTAATTATTACAATTTCATTAAAATATATTATAATGTCATACCTAAGAGGTAAATCTTCCCTTTTAAAGGTAAATGTGCATATTTTGTTCGGTGGTCAGTAATAATACATTTTAATTTATTATTTCTAGAAGTATTTGGTATTATCTCAAAAAATTAACAGTAATATAATATGATTTACACATATGAGTAGGAATGGGATTCATGAATTCACTAATAATATGCCTTTTAGCTTTCACTTTTGAGAAAACCATGCATCTGGATAAATAATCATTAATTTATCAGATAACTTCATCTAGCAAAACATGTTCCCTCAAGTCCTGAGACATAATTTTTTACCATACTGTATAGAAAAATTTATGCTATGATCATCATCCAACAAATACGTTTTAATATTATTTATAGATAGAGCAAAAAATTTAATTCAAAGTTACAGTACACTATCTCCACAATGAATGTTTTATAATTTACCATCATCCACATATTTATTTTTCTTCTAAATGTACACATCATAAAAATTATTTTTTTTACAGTTTCCCATAAATATGGATTCCAAATCATTATATAAATGATCAATACCTCCCCATTATTAATAATTTTAATATCCATATTTACTAGATCCATTAATGTAGGATCCCAATAAATCCTCATTTGGTTTAGAATTTCATAATTTTTATTCTCAATGTATATTCATTTTCATTAGCATTCCCGAGGTGCATGTGTATAGAGAAATCATATTCCCTCAGTAGGTTGAGCCTTTACCTTTGTCTTAAATGGAGATCATTCTTTGAAAATATGTATTTTAGGTTTTTATAATTTCTATATATATCACATAATTAACAATGGAGTTAATTTATCTATATCATCGATCCCAATATTATGTCATCCAACTCATGATGGGAGTTTGGATAGTTATATTCATGAATATCCCATTTCCTTGATGTGTATGAAATAACATTATCATTTTCACTAGTAAAAAAACAAAGTACATTATTCAATGCATCACTATATTTTACAAACACATAATTTCTAGATGGTAGATTCAAAATTAGTGCGTTGACCAATATCAAATTTAATTCATCAAATCATTCTTTATATCACTTTTTTCAATCAAATAGAACCTCTTAAATGGGTTAAGAAATCAATAAAAATTCTAAAAAAATGAAGATAATATCCTGAGAATCAAATGATATTATGTACCATATTTATGTTCATTGTTATATGACATTCGATGACTAAATTTTTATTTAGAGGATCAATTTTAATTCCATCCTTAGAGAAAATAGGGGAATGAAAAGAAACATCATATATCATGAAATCACACTTACTAATTTCCATTATAACTCATTCCTTCGAAGAGTCTCAGATATGATCGTCATGTGATTATCATGTTCCTTATATATTTTAAAAAATCCCATGATATCATTAATTACAACCATAATAATGTAATAAATATATTCTTTGAATATTATCTTCTATAAATACATAAAATCATATTGTTTATTTTTTAATTGAAAGGGAATTAGGATTAACATGTAATCTCTAAAAGTAGTTCAAAATGATATCTTCAGAATACTTCCTTCCTTACTTAAAATTCGTGATAGCCAAAATGAAGGTCAATATTTGAAAAATATTGGGCCATATATCATTAATATGAGGCATCAGATACTTGTTCTTTTTCATAATTACATTACAAACAGTACCTTGAATCATGGATCTTATTTATTCTAAAATAAGTGAATAGGGTATCCCCAAGGTGTAAAAATAGGGAAAATAAATCCCTTATAACTTGAATCCTCTAGTTTTTTCAACTCCACTAATTACATAGTTTCTATTATATAGAAATTATATTATATTTTTCTTTCAACATTGAATATATTAATGGAAAACTCAATGATACACTCTAGGGGATGTCCATATAATTCATTATGAAATACATCAATGCATTCCTATAAAATATGTACATTATCAATTTAATTTATACCTTTTCCACAAAAATATTTGTTTTATCATCTTATACATGAATAAAATATATTAGGGATAATGGGTGTGCAATTTGATATGACACATATAATGATTTATCTACTCTAAAGAAAAGGATTTCTATATCATCCTAAAAAATCATAATTTACTACTTATTGTAATAGATTTTTTTATTATATTTTTAGATTCAATCCATTCAATTAATTATATAGAATTCAACAATATGTATTTTAGTAAGGTTATAAAATAAATCCCATTTATGTGTAAAAATTCAAACGTCCTGAAACATTTCTATTATAGAGAAACTTCTTAAAGGATTTATGACAGAAAAAAACCTTATTAAATTAAATTATAACTTTCTAAATTTCTTTGAAAATAGGGTAAATATAATAGATTGTAAGGATACAGATCCAAGTGAATCATTATCAAAATTTTATATTTTTATTTTTGTACATTCCACTACACAATTGGTTAATTCCACCTCTTCCATATGATCACATAATCATAGACTTCCCGTTATCATATAATATGGTTTATTCCCATAAATCTAGGGGTTTTTTGTAATTGTTTCTAATTTCTAAATAGTTGAAATGGTAAATAATTGTTTTTTTGTTTCTTATATTCCCATTATTTATCTTCATGACTGTTTTCACATCACTTATACAAATCTAGAAATCCATTAAATCATTTTCGAGGGTGATTCTTTTCATAATTTTTACATGGTATAAAATGATACGTTATATTCATATTCTTCGATGCATTCACATTATCATGGTGATAAAATGACAGCTTCTTCTGTTGATTCACTTTTAATTTTTCATATCATGATAATTATTTCCCCATTTTGATGGAACATGAAAATGTTTCATCATACAGTGAATTATTTTTAGAGACTTGTTCCTTTTATAGAAATGGTTTAATATATTTAATGAAATAGTCAATATTACACTATAGGATTAATATTAAATATGAATCATACATGGATAAATATGAAGAGGCATACTCATACTAATAAAATCATTATTTTCTCTTTTTAATTAAGCTATGGAAGATTATATTCATTTTAGTTTTTTTCTCATGATGGAAATATTTGTCTAGGAAAGTATCGATAAAATATTTACACTCTATGAGTTCTATTTTCTATTTTTTAGTATTCTTAATAATATTCATCCATTGATTATAATCCCAATAGGATAATACATTGAATATTTAACCCTTTCCTTTTCTTGTTATCCCAATACAATAAATACCTTCTCTAGAGACTTAATCCATTTATTTGCAACCACTAGATTATTAGAGCTAGTAAATGACTAGGTATTCATTTTAATGATGTGACTCATTATTGGATAATCAAGTTGTAGAACTAGTTGATCTATCTATTAATTTCTATTTTTCAAAAAATCATTAAACTACCCTAATAAATCTATAATTTTTTATCTTCCCACACCAGCTATATTGGATTCCTTAAAAGGAAATTCTTTACATTGGCCAATCATTTTGATAAACTTTTTTATATATTAATCATTTATGATCTAAAGAATATAATGATTAGATCATAAAATTATTAATTTTAAATAATATTATATAACTAAAAATATGTTGTAAGTCTTAACATATGTTAAAAAAAATATACTCTATTCATATCAGAATAAATTAACTTGTTTCTTTAGGAATATGATTATTTTCAAATCTTTCATAACAATTTGTAATGAAAATTAAAATTATAATAAGCATATATAGAGGATAAGTCAATTATGGTGTGGAGTAAGGATAGTTTTCATGCACCAGGTGATGATCGATTCAATATAAATGTTTCCATTTTAGATTTATTACCCTAAGGTACATCTGTGTTATAATTAATTCAACTTGTTGTATCAGGACATAGATATATTGCTCAAAAACATACAATTTGTTCATTACCAAAACATTAGGATGTTATTATATATTTATCCAAAAATTATATCATTGGTTTATGTTTTATATTTTCCCCCATAATTTAGTACCCATGTTTATACTAAACATCATTTGATACCATATATGACAACATTTATGTAAGTACCATTGAGCTAATGGCTTATTTATTACATTGTCAAAGATGAGCATTGTCAAATTTCAATAGATATAACGATTTAAATGTTTTGGATTATAGTATACATTTTTTATACCCATTTTTAATTTGGATTATAAAATATAACATAATTCAAAATAATAGAAAATGAACCCATCATTTAAATCTCATTCCGAGAATACTTTATCATATCCCGGGGAAATGGAAAAGCAATAGATTTCAAAAATGCTTAGTAAAGGTTATGTAGGGTAGAATATATAACAATTAAATAATAATAATTACAACAAAAATGTAAATAACATAACATATATTATTTTTATATAAAATTTATATCACGATAATACTTGTATAATCAATATATCTTGGTAAATAATAGAAACCCCATTCCATTTAATGAATAAACTGGAAAAGAAATGCATCATGAGGGAATATCATTTTTAAAATATCATTTAAAATAGTTTATATGAATTATAAATGAATAAAATTATTAATTATTTGATTACATGTTTCAAGAAAATGAAAACCTCTGTCGTTATGATTTATCCCCAAGACAGTTTAAAAATATATGCAGAAACCTATAAAATTTTTTCCAACAAATTTTTCCCATGAAATCTATTAATACATAGAGGATAATAATTAATTATGCCCAAACCATGTCAAAATGTTTGTGAAATTCGTAATATATCAATTAATGTATTTAATTAATGAGTAAATTTCCCAGTCATCAAATACTCATATGGAGTAAATGATACATATTTATCATTACATCCCCAATTAATCAAATGACATTCAATTTAATCAACCCATGTTAAAATGATATATTGTTTATTAAATAATAATATACCTCATAAAATAATATATAATGTAAAGAAAAATGTAGTGTTTAAAGAAAAATGATCTCATGAAAGTGATCATTTCAAGAGAATGTTGAAAATCAGAATAATGTGAGATTCTACAAAATGATTAGCATTTGGTAATTTTCAAGTAAAATCCCATTAGATGAAATTAATAAAATTTAAAAAATAAAATACCATGAATTATGAATGAATCAGGATATTACCTGTAAATGAAGTTGATTATACACCATATAAATTTGAATAGGTGCATAATATTAATTAAGTCCCAATTGAAGGAAAAATGAGATGGTATCCCTTTCTAATTGGTAATGTTCATGAAAACCTCACGTGGATGAAATAATTGAAATTACAACATAAAAACTCTTTATTTAAGATGTTATCATGATATTACATGAAAATGTGTAGTTTATAATTCACATAAAATAAATTTGTATATAATATATAAATGTGACTTAATGAAAAAAATGATATGAAATCCATTACCTCACGCTTTCTTTTTAGATGACAATTATTTAACCTCCTTTATAGAGGTTCAAAACATGTTATTAACTTATAATAGAAAAATATTAATATTTATAATATCATATATGTTCTTTTTACCACATATTTACACCCATTTATTAATGATGTTTCATTATTTTCATTGAATCATGAGTTAATTACATTGTTTTTTCATTCATAAATTATCTTGATTGTTTCATTTCAGAGTCATATTTTATTTTTCTTCATCACCAGGTTAATTATACTAATATAATTATCATATATTTAATTATACATAAATTAGTTTATAAAAACCAGTCCTGAATTACTGTTTGGAGAAATTACGTATGTTACGATCATTATTAAGGTAGACCATATATACGTTTGAGTAACATTTCAGTTTTTCAATGATCATTGTGGAAATAATGTAAGTAATATACATTAATTTCAGAAAGCCAAAAATATCAAATGTTATATATTATTTCATCTAATATGTATATATATATATATATCATCCTTATGGTGTGGTTATGAAATGAGATTCATGTGTTTCGTGATGGAGATAGTCCACTTGTACATGGATGGCATTATCATTTTTCACTAAGTGAAACTGTAAGAAATAGAATTATAAATATTTTTTTTATAATGATACACACATCATGAATATAATTTTTTTTTCATTCATATTATATAATAATAATAATAATAATCACAATTTTTGTAAATAATTAGTAAAAGATTATTTAAATCACTTCATGAGGTGGTAATTCGCCATACCCATAAGCGGCATTATTATATCTCACACAGAATTAAATGTCAAAATATTAATTTGTGTTATAATTAATATATTGGTATAATTATTTTATTGGTGTCATTTACATAGATTATATACCTAATCATACCTAACCAGGACAGAAGGTAATGGAAAAATAACGGCATCGGATCGCAGTGCAGTAGACCATTGTACACAAGAACAGTGATTCCATAACAAAATTGATTGATGTGGAGATGATATACTGTAATCAACATAACATATATAAGCCATATTTTATAGTATATAATTAGGTTATTATATAATAATGTTTGAATAATAATTTATTGAGTTGTGAGATGAAATAAAATAAAAACTATTGTTGATGAAAGTTACTTCTTTTTGTTTATCCTCCTCATCTTTGCACCAAATTTTTCCTTGATAGGAATTATTCACAAAATAAGTAATATTTTATGTGAAAATGGATTCCTAGGACTGATTTATTCAGGTAATGGATGATAATATATATTTTTTAATATTGGAATAATATTTAATATGGGGTGGCCTTTTATAAGTGAGGTGAGTGACACATTTGTAATTTTTTAAATGAATGGATTCTACCAATGGATTTCTTCATTTCACTAGGAACCAATAATTTGCCACTATAAATCCTAGAATGTATAATTTTTAAATAAGTCCATAAGAAATTTGTAGATTTTTTTATGTCATTTTAACCCTTATGTTTTTTGACCCTTGGTAAACCAATTTTTTCCTTAATTTTGGTATTTAATTTGTACTACTTTCTCTATTATTTTTTTTCTAAAATTAATTTGAATATTTTAAAATTTAAAAAATATTAATATTTAATATATGAAAACATTTTTAAAAATTAAATTCCTATATGTTGTGAAATTTAATTTTAAATTATTCCCATAGGAGCAATGAAAAATATGGTTTTTAAAGTGAAACCGCCCAATTTTTTACAAACATTTTATATAGATATTATATAATAAATTAATTAAAATTATCAAAATTTGATTATTTGATAAATAATTTAATGACATTTTTATTAATTCCAACTAAAAATATTAATTACAAACCTAAATTATTTGAACGAAAATGATGTCCTCAATTAAAATTCATTACTTTCCATTATTCATCAATACATAATGATTTTTGAAAAAGTCCCAAAAATCCACCCTATGAAAATATTGATACTATTATTTGAAATTTTATTTTCATTTATTGAATAAATTTTCATAAAATTTTTAAATTTAATTTTATTTTATTTACATATAATGTCACTAAAATGTGTTTTCTATCATCATAGTAATGTGTGAGTCATAGACAATATATAGAATTAAATTTATTTAAAAAACATTCAATAATGTTTTGGGTGTTAAATTTAGGATCAAAACCCATAAATGTTTTTATAAAAGAATTTATTTATTGTTTCAGGGATATAGTTTTTAGATATTATGCTAAGGAAACATAAGAGCAAATGAAGGATTCAAGAGGATCTTGGTGGACCATTTCCCTTATTCTCGGAATCGGGATAAACTAGCTACCTATTACAAGACCACCATCTAGCCTATATTGATTAAAATAATAACTATATTACTAAGAGTAATTCTACCAACATAGTTAGTCTTATCTAATACTTAGTGGGATTTATAAAATTTCATATAGATATAGTTGTGTCACAATCTAGCCAATTGAATCCTAAAGGTAGCCAATGAAACTGATTCACATCTATTATATTGTATCCCTTGATAGTAATAATACACTTCAATAACATCATTAATTCAATTTCTTGACAAAAAACACCCACAACTCATAAAAAGTATATAACTAGATTTCAATAGAGGAAGTAAATCATCCAAGAAAATTTAGTATAATTATTTCCCACTAAATGATCAGGATTAATCAATTAAATTTCCTTTCGAGAGATATCTATGAATATTCCAATTATCAGAATGAAAATTTGGATTTAGTATATTTAATAAATATTCTTTTTCCTCTTTCACATTGAGATAATTTTTCTCTCTTATTGCAATTATTAAGGAAACATCTTCTACCTTCCCTGTAGATAATTCTTCATATTTTATGTTATTTAAATTATTTTATAGAGATTGGAATAGTTTTTAAAGGGATTTTAAATTCAACCCTCTCCCTTCATCATATTATTCTTTAGATTACCACAACTTTTAAAGTAATTGTTTTTCATTCTATATTTCATTAAAAATTGTGTCTTCTTTTTGTTCACAGTTTCCACTAAAACCATGGGATTAACTTTTTATCTTTTTCTATTAGTTTTCTTTGAAAAATGGAGAAATGTACCCATATAAATTCACCATAAGAGGAGGTTTAATATAGTCACATTCATAAGTAATTTATGAAATCCTTTATAAAATTTTACCTACTTAAAACACCATAAATAATTTCATAAAATTATTAATATTATCATTTCTACTATAATCACATTACCCTAAAAACATAATTCTTAATTTCAATTATTGATTTTTAAAATCATTATTGTTAAATAATTTCATTAAAATTATATTTACAAGATATCACTCACTATTTCCATTTAATCTTTAAACTACCATTACAATGATAGTTTTTTTATTTTATATAAATATGCATGTTTTCTAAAATTACTTTTGAAATCATAATCATTTTAAAAGTATGATATTTTTTAATTGACTATTTTTCAGTCATCCATGGTTGTATCAAAGGACAATCTATTTATTAAAAATAAATTTAATGGTTTAGAATATAGTAATTAGAAAAATATAGATTCATCAATCCAAGATCATTTAAGATACAGAAATTTAGAATAGTATTGTTCATTTTTTAATCATTAAAAATGGATCAATTTTAAAAAATGGACATCTATATTGATTTCCACTTCTGAACATAAAATAATTCTAGGAATTCTCTATATATTTTATTTCACATAATGAGTATAATTAACTTTAGAGTTCTAAAACCACAGAATAAAACATTGAAATTACCATATTTCAATATTGATGAAATTAATAATGATAATGATACTAGGATTAACTTATTAAAACATGTTTTTTGAAATTTTACAATCCATCTCAAAAAATCTTTTAAAGAGATGTTTTACAATATTACTTACATATTTAATGAATGTATATATCTTAGGTGTAATTTTTATATAGAATAATTAGTGATAATGTCCTTTTGGATTTCCCTAGCTCTTGGACTCCCAAGGTGTAGACAATACTATATAAGAAGTATATAAAAAAGGTATGTCAGTGAGATAAATATATCAATCATAAAATATGGGATTTTAATGAAGTGGAAATATAAAAAAATAAAAAAATGTTTATGATAAATAGAAGAACCATTTCAATGAAACTATTGAAAACACATATGATGGTGATGAAGTAGATCATCTCAAAAAGGAGAAATTATTCTTTAAGAGAATGAAAACCTATTAATTTTTTAAGGAGGATGAACCATGTGATCATGATGAGAAATTATTCGAATGAATCAATGAAGGGAAAATATCTATGAAAATACCATTGTAAATAAATAATATTATGTATAAATATTATATAATCAAGAAATACTTCCTGGATTCAATATATAATGCACACGATGATTCTCTATCCATAAGCAAATTATGTAATGGATGTTCCTAATGACTCATAGATTAAGGTGAGGACTGTAATAAATAAAACTAAAAATCATATTCTTATTATTACTTTAATCTCTCATCATTATCGTGTTTTTCCAATCTCTAAATCGATGAAGATCAAAATTATTTCACGGACAAATTTTAATAAAATTATTTGAATTTACTTCAATGTCAAAAACATAAAAATAAATAGAATTAAATAAATAATGAAAATTATCAACTCATAGTCCCAAAAGATATTTTAACAATAAAATTGAATGATCCAATAGATGTATAGTAGTTCAAATAAATATTAACGGATCTCCAAAACTCACCAAACAAATGCGCCAAATGTTTAGAAGCAATACATAATATAATTAGTTATAAAGTTACAACAAATTTTTTTATGTTTTTATGTATTGATAGTTCTTAGACAAATTGTACTTATGTATAACGGATTTCATAAAGAAATTAATTATCATTTTATGAATGAGAATGTAATTATTGAAAGTAATTCCAAAACATAATCTTGTAGTAGACCAATAATTATCCATCTTTCCTCCCTTATATCATCTGAAAATATGCCTTAAAAAATTTGATACCAAATTCTACCTAAGAAAATATATGTCGACCAAATACCAAGGTACCAAAATGATTAAAATATAATCATTATCGATACAGTTTTTAAAAGATAAAATCTTAAATTACAACATGATAAATTTATAATGGATGATCTCAACACATGTTTTATGATCCATCAAAATTTAATCACTATGAAAACATAATACATGATATGGGACATTTAGTGGGAATTCAATAAGAGAAAAAATTTGTAAGTGCATAATATGTTTTCTAAATTCAATAAAAAAAAATTATTTTCTATTCATTTATGGTTTAAAACATGACATTGAAAACGTTTTACAATTATAGGAAACTGATTTTATATTATAATTTAAAAATTATTCTTCAAAAGTTTTAAATGTTTAAGGAAATATTTTATATATTTTCATTTTCATAATGTCTATAATATTGTTATAACAAAACAATCCTCTCATAATGTATATTTTTTACATATTTCAAGAATTTTTTCTTGTATTTATTTAATATTCCTCTATCGCTACTGTGTATAAAAGTAATTTAGCTCTACCAACATCATCTAGAAACCTATATAGAAACATTTAATTTCAAATATAATGTTATTTTTGAACCATTACAATTTTTTATCAAATTGAATACCAATTTTAATCCGAAAAATGTATCTTTTTAAATTTCCATTGATATTGTTCAAATTAATATTGTTTGGAAAAATAATTTTAAGGACGCGACCTTTACACATTCAATAATACTGAATTAAATAAATAATTAACATTTTGGATATTTTTAGGTTTAGAGGTTTAGGGAGTCAGGCCATAAATATTACATTATATCTCAAAAATTAAAAAATAGACACATCTACTCAGTTTCCATTTTTTATAAAATAACAACTCAAAAAAATGATTGTCATGTGTAATTCCATATATTAGACAGCATTACTTTTCCTTGATCCCTTCTTTAAACCAATTCCACTTTATTTCATGTGAAAAAACATTTCAAAAATTTGGGATAGGAATAAAAAGCTCAGTAAGGGATACACAAAGAAAGAAAACTGTTAGTTTTTCAAAACAACAAGTAATCCATGAATACTTTATTATATGTAATATTTTTTAAAAAGTATTAAATACTATTCACTGAATAAAATATCAGTGGATACCATTTTGTAAACAAAATATTACCATAAAACCCTTAGAAATCACAAATAACATAGATTTTTAACTTGTGACATAAACGTACATAAATGGAAAAACTATAAAATCAACTTCCACACATATCACTAAATTGAATAATCATACCGACCACTTCCACAAACAATGAATTGGAGGTTATTACATAACCACCCATCCTGGTTTATCAGGGCACCGCCAACCATTTGGTTTATCACGTAACCACCTGTCTAATGTCCAAGTATTATTATAAAATCATAAAAAATAAAATACGTCAAATATAAATATTTCACTAATAACATTTAATTTTCAATAAATATAAATAAACTCATGATATTGAAATAATAAATAGATTACACAAACCATTTTCAATACAAAAACATGCAATAACAAACTAAGGAGTTTTTTATTCATTTTAAAAACATTAAGTATTATAGAGGAAGCCAACTAACGATTACGGTGGCGAATAGGTTATTATCCTCGAAAAAGTTAAAAATGTACCTTTTTTTTGTAGTAATTTTTGTATAAAAAATATTACCATTGAATGAAATTAAAATTCAAAGGGGTTTATTATATATCATATAAAATAAAATTTTTCATAAATCAAAGTATGCCTCAATGAATAAAGATTTAGATAAAGTCTCATACCTCGTGTCCGAATTGACCCATTTGTTATTTAATCTCCCAAATAATAAACTAATGTTAAATTATACTTAAAAAATAACCCTTTTCCAGTTTTTATCCCTTTTATATCACTTATTAACATTCTATTAACAATTAGATAATTATTTGAGTTCTTATCAGTCATTTTGTCGATGTTCGAAACATGAGTGAAAAATGAACTTGTTATAATTTAAAACTGTACTTGTGGTTGAAATTAAATTGTCTCCAGAATTATATTCATGATTTATATATCATATATATCATATATATATACATTATATTTATGTATTTATAATAGTATATAACTTTTGGTGGTAAAAAAGGAAATGCATCGTTCATGGAGATGGTAAGTTATACGTACGCATGATCACTACTTTCATTTTTATTTCATATTTAAGGGAATGAAAAATTAATGATACATAAGATTATTCTAAATCTATTATAATATCATATATACACTTTTGGTAAATATATCCTTTATATGCTCCATGTAAAGAATGAACGAGTCATATCACTTGGAGGGGGTGGTAGTCTGCACTCCCTCAAATGAAATTATTGTATTTACCTACTATGGAAACAATAAAAGTATTATATAAATAAAATATATAGAAGAATATAAAAAATATTGAAGCATATAAAAAATATAAATATAATATATATAACATATAAAACATGTTCCATCTAAATTTCCACCATAATATATTTTAGGAAAATATTGAACAATAATCCTTTGGTTAGGCTGCAGTTCGCCATCCAAAGAAACAGTGTGTTCTTTACCCATTAGATGGAGGTGTGTGTAAGTATAGTTCGAATAAATATCATAAAAACAACCTAATATGTTGAGGATATTGATGTTATATAAAATAAATAAATAAAAAAAAGTTTAGGCGGATGGAGAATGAATATAAAACAAAATAACATAAGAGAAGGCATTACCTTTAAATTGGGTAACCCCCTTTGGTTTGAACCAAGAGGATTTTTTGAAGTGCCTTATGCATATGGTAAAGCTTCTAGATGGAAGGTAGTGATGTAGTGAGAGTAATTGGGAAGATTTTGGATTATACAAGAGCTATAGAGGTGTGATTAACGAGTTAGAGGTGAGTGATTTTTATAAGGGGGATGAGGGGCTCTTTAAGAATGTTTTAAAATATTATTTTATTATATAAATGTATTCAGTTTCAAATGGTCCAAAAATAAATAAATTCAAAGATATAATGACTCATGTTAGAAATAAAACCATAAAATAAGAATTATATATGTTTCATATATTTTTATATTCATTATAATCTTATTTATTTGAATTATTCATTAATGAGGTAAAAACTATATCTTTATTGTGTCATTAATAAATTTATTTATTTGATGTCTAAAAATTTTAACAAACCACCAAGATGTAGGAATTTATTTTATTTTTCTAATTAATATTTATAGTCTCGGTGATAACTTATATAACCACATGTAAATATTGATTTACTAATAGATATGTGCTAATTTAATTTTGGTCTATACTTTAAATTAATTAACATAAATTGTCATTATCACTCCCATGTGGCACCACATGGTATAAAAATCCCCCAAGGATGCCCATGGTTGGACATTAATCATCTAATATTGCTTGGACATATGTTAAGGAAATTTTATATTATGGTAATATTATTTTTACCTTGAATTACTAAATTTACCTTTAACTAAGGAAAATAAATGTCAAAAGTAACAATTTACCAAAAATTATATTTAATTTTATTGAACCACATATTAGTTACTAATAAAATCCATGTATGTCATATTTTTTAAATTTAATTCACAAATGTGGTAAAATTTCAGTAAATGAAAAAGATGGTTTTTTAACACCTACTAATTGTTTTCAATATTCCTAAAAATTGATTTTTTTCATAAAAATAACAAAATATACGCCAAATGAATATTTGATATTTTGAATTAAAAAATGATATCTATTTTAACAATTTAAAAATTAATTCATGTTGTCAAATAAGCATGTTTTTATAAAATAATAACTATCAAAATATTGACACTTTTTATGTCCAATTTCTATGTGAAATTACTTCCATTGACCAACATTAAATTAAATGGTAAAAGTATAATCTAATTACATTTTAAAATCAATTAAAAATATAATCTTAAAATATTAATGTGTAAAGACCCGGAAATTTCAAAGAAATTTTTTCTTAAATACTTTGGAATTTTACGCGTCTATGACTTCTAACAGCACTTGATTCCAAGGCCCGGTGTGCGCGGAATCAATTTCCGAATATTAGCTCGGGGATATTCAGTTAACGAATGAGCGGGTTTTTCTATCTTTTGAACCGGTGCTCAGAATTGAAATATTAGGGCACCGATGGACTTGCAATGCCAGTAATTGCTTAAGGGGACCTTTACCGCAGTTGCGTTTCCACGGGAGGAGAAGATACATATTGGGGTTTAATTAAGAAATAATTAAAATTGTTGGAACAATTTTATTTTATATCTAAGTAGGTTAATTCCTCCCATGGGAAGTTATTGGTGGGGCCTACACCCACCCAACATCCCATGTGTGGATATATGAGAGGTGGGGCCCACACGAGCTCCAACCTTTCATCTTCCCCAAACTCCATTAAACCCCCTTCATTAATTTTTTAACACTTCTTTATTATTGTAACTCATCCTCTCGTCTCTCTCCCTCTTTAACTCTTGATAACACACCATAATTAATAAATTGAACATATTTAATTAATTAATTAAGTGATTTAAATTTTGAAATTTAAATTGATTGTGTTAATAAAATAATAAGATTTTCTTAATATATTACTTTGGCGCATATTAAGATGTGGTATTTTGAGAGGGATCTTGTGAAGAAGAAGAAGATGAAGAGAATTCTTCTTTTGTTGAAGAACTGCGCCTCTTCAACGAAGAACGCCGGTTCCATGAAGATCGATGGCACACTTCCTTTTCTTACTCCGCATCAATGTAGTAAATACAACCACAGGTAACTGGGAAATGACGACAGTTCGTTCCTGGAATTGATGGAGTGACAATGCATTCTGTGTCTATGACGAACAAACCATATTAGAGGAAGGGGAATTATGTTGTTTTTATACCCATCATTCATCGTTGAATTTATGGTTTGAGATTCTAACATAGAGGGCACGGGAT
This sequence comes from Viscum album, assembly GCA_963277665.1. NCBI lineage: Eukaryota > Viridiplantae > Streptophyta > Magnoliopsida > Santalales > Viscaceae > Viscum > Viscum album. The sequence goes on along the minus strand of OY728150.1, from coordinate 1,390,399,978 downwards.
AACGAACAAGCCCGGACCCTCCACTGGTTGTTCGTTTGTGCGTGGGATGACGAGCGATGTAAAACGGGGCCAAATTGGTGATTTGAAGTAGTCATAGTGAAGATCAAGTCCCGGGATTGCCACAGGTGTAGACTGTGGGCGAATCGGACCACCTGAGCGTGTCCGGAGGTCCGAGGAAGGTGCTCCTAGAGTGCCTCACCGGCACGGCGGCGCACCGCCGGAGCTGTCCGCCATGGCGGTTGAAGACTAGAATGGCTTTGTCGTACTGGAGATGGAGGGGTGCGGAATTAAGCTACGCCAGCTCAGGAAGGTCACGCCCCTGCTTGGCCAGCTGGCTGAGCCAGCATCCCCCGGCTGAGCAGTGGCGGGCCATGCGGACAGGGCCACGTTCGGCTGCGCCAAGCCAGGCCGGGCCATGCAGGATGTGGGCCGGGCTAGACCGCATCTAGTAGGGTCGGGCCGTGCCCTACCAGGCCGGACAAGGACCCGGGTCGGGTCGACCCAGTTTGGGCAGACCCATGGCAGGTTGGTTCGGGTCAGACCGTGCCCAGACCCCCTATTTCGGATCATATTTATTTAGATACCCTTATCATGATCTACGAGCCTCTGATCGACACATCATTTCTTGCGTAGGGATCAATGGATCGAGATGTCCATTTTGGTATATTACATTCAACGATTCAGAGAAGTTTGGGTATGGCAGGGTTGGTTCGAACCTGAAACCAACCAGGCCCTCAGAGCAGAAACACTTTTAATATAAGGACCGGACGCCCGATGGACGTGCTGTCGACTATGTTAGATCCCTATGGATGAGGATGTTCTTTTGGAATACATCACCTGAGGTTTGGATGCAGTTGGAGTTTGGTCGGGTTGGTTTACCTTCAAAACCAACTGGACCCCTGGAACAGAAATGATAACAACCTACAGACCGGGCGTCCGAATGACGTACCGTCTATTGTGTTGAGACCCCTATGACGAGTCGTTCCTTTGAGATACTTCAACATGAGATTACGTGACACTTGGAAGTAATGACCAGTAGCTCATGGAGAGTACCCTCTCGGAGACGAGCATAAAGAGTGCAAAGACCTAGTAGCTGTAGACCTGAAGACCGCTTGACCGATTCGACTCGGAGTGATTCGTTTCGCCCAGTGGACGGAGTGCCCAATAATTTTTGGCAGACCCATAGTGGACGGAGCACCTGGTAGTTGGCAGCAATCACATAGTACTTTACATGAGGAATACCTCTGACGGCTATTAGGGGGAGTGCCCAGTATTTGGCGGCAGACCCACAACGGACGGAGCGCCCTGTATTTGGCAGTAGACCCACAATTCTCGAGAGGAGAAGTGCCTCAGCAGTCTAAGGTTAGTGAGTAGTGCCTCGGAGTTGGGACAGGTCCACTGTACTCGACAGAGGAGGAGTGCTACGACAGTTCTGGTTTCGATAATGAAAATAATGGTTTGAGATGAGTCAATGACCTTTGTGTATTTCTCATGATTTAGATGATTTATTTGATAACATAGTTATATGTATGGGAATATACCTAAGTAACAGTTATCTATTGAGATATTTCTCTGTGAATTATCCTTGTTTGATTTAGTGAGACATTGAGGTTCTCGGGGTCCCTACTGAGTATCGTTAGACTCACCTCTGTACAGGCTATTCCCACACCTCGTTTTGTTGGATGCAGATGATGGACAAAGCTGATCGAGCCATAGTGTACAAGGACTGGACTGTACCCGAAGGTGGATCTCACGATGAGTCGGTACCTGGAGGAGACGGGCTGACGGATGGACGAACGTAGAGTACTGAGGAAGACATCTATACCTACCCTTCAATTAGGAACCCAGGGTATGATCCTGGAGCTGCTTCACTATTCAACTGTTTGTCTTTTTAGTTGTAAATTCTTTAATTTGTAGCTGTACCATTCCGTTTAGCATGTATTTCCGGCCCCTTTGTACTTTCAAAACACTTTTTACTACTTTACTTAGTGTTTCCTTTCGCTTTTACTATGGTTGTGTGTGTGTTTACGTTTTATAAAGGCAATGCCTTCCAAGTTATAGGGATTTACACCTATGGTGCTAGTCTCCAGCATCTAAAATATGGAATTCAGGCTTGGGGTAGTTACGACATGGGCCCTAGGGGACATGTCGTGAAAAATTGGTATCAAAGGATGTCGGTTCTACCACAGAACATAGGAATCTGATATTTTCTTTCTATGAAGCAATAGTGTAAAGGGTACTAAGTGTGGTTTTCAGGTCAGGGAGTCCAGTGTTGGTGCGGGCAACCAACGTATCCACACAACAGGACCCTGACTTTTGATTTCCGACTCAGTGCACGAAAACACTGATTTTGTGTGTGTTTTCAAAAGTTTCTTTTAAATCAGCTCAAACTAGGTCATCTCACAAGGTATAATCGTTTGACTGTGTCACATATGTTTCTTTCAGGATGTCTTCACCCAGTCAGTTTGTGTGTGTACCGAGTGGGGAGCACGATGATAACCCACTGAGCAACGAGGCCTCAGTATATGGCCATCTCTCTATTGACACACTAGTAGAGATTGTATGCCTCTTGAGTGCATTGCACGTGTTCCAGTGACATAGGCCTCTGAGGTTTTGAGGCGAGTTCGATTTTTAGATGGATGGGTACAGGTTGGAGTTTGTAGCATGAGCATTCCACATAGCTGGGACACCCGCTGACGTGATGTTGTAATTAGCTGTGAGCCTCATTCAGGGAGCAGCTGAGAGGTGGTGTAGACAGATGCTCCAGTTTTGCGATGACATGACCTTCACCTAGGAAGAATTAGTGAGTTTTTTCAGGGTGGAGTTTATACCAGCAACACTACACTCTGAGTATGCTCAGGAGTAGCTGCCCTTGCCGTAGGGTTTCCTGACCATAGTAGAGTCTTTTGTAGCCGGAAGTAGGAAGATAACACAAAAGTCCATGTAGACTAGGCCAATAGATGGGCGACCTCTAAATACAGGTTCGGTTGTGAGAGGCACACGAAACAGTTCCCGCAATACGAGGAGCAGGAAGTGCTATGCATGTGGCTGGTAGGGTTTCTTAGCTCGAGACTGCCCGACCTGTCTATAAAGTGAGCAGAAGGGAGTAGATGAACCTTTCAAACTGAGTCAGAGGAGCAGGTCATACGGCCAGTGGTGTTCGACGCTTCAAGGTGTTGCCACCACCACCACCAGGTGATCCACCCTGACCACAGGGAACGGGTGGATATGGGAGAGCACAAATTCAGGCACCTGAAGCATACGACTATGGAGCTCCAGAAGTAGGTGAACGTGATATAGACTATTTCCCAGCATAGAGGCCTTTTTTTGTGCATCTAGTCTCCATGTTGTTGTTTTTTTGTTTTCTTTGTGTCTTTATACATCGAGCTGTAGTAATAAAAGACACTTATCTTTGTGATATTTACTTTTATGTCCTTTTTGTATGGTTGATACTGAGAGGTTCCGGTTAAAACTATTGACTTTACCCTCACTATCGATATTTCTACTGGAGGAGACCCAATGACCACACACTGATTCCGACAGTGTGACTCAACACTTAGAGGTGAGAGTGATGGTTGGATCTCTTGGTAGTAGCGTCGAGGCCTTACGATGTCGTTTATTTCATTAATGTATCATTAATTCCAGGATTGATTGTTTTAGGAAATGGGTGTGGTTCATCCAGTGTATGAGACTAGGTTTCTATATTCGATAAAGGAGAAATCTTAGCAGCTCTTACAGATTATAGGTAAAGAAGGCTGTTCATCGACTGACATACCATGTCGGACAACTTTCTACAGACCAAAGATAGTACGAGCTACGACGGAGAAGGTGCAGATCATCCAAGAGAGGATGAAGACTGCACAGAGCTAGAATAAATCCTATGTTGATAGGAGCCAAAGACTTGGGCATGTAAAATGTTTCAAGAAGTGGAAGTGTCAAGGACAGATGAATCTGCAGAGCAGTAGATGTGGGAAGCAGAGATAATAGAGCAGCATGAGATGGTGTAAATTTAAAAATGTTTCAACCACCCGCCTTTGTTGTCCCCTCTAGGTTCAGGGAGCTAGAGGGAAAGGGAAGAATGTAGCTGCATGCGGTCAAGGATGTGACCCAAGGGCTCTATTAATGATTTAAAATATGGTATGTGTCTTCTAATAGTTTTCATAACATGAGACATTGATACGAATCATTCCTTCCTTCCACAAATCTTGTCCCAGACCCAGAGTTTCCGGTTAAGCCGTTGACTTGACCCTCACGTCTGGAGATACCTTTTGATGGAGACTTGATAATCATGTTTACGTCAATAGTGTGATCTGAACCTTGTGGCGAGAGATTCAGTAGGAACCTCTTGGTGGCCGCGTCGAGGCCTTACAATGATAGTTTGGGTATGGACAGGGAAACCACAGTTCATAAACAGATTTAATGTATTAGGAAAAAAGGTTGTGTTATATCTACAACATTGGGATGTGGTTTTCCCTTGGTCGACGAAAAGGGAAACCTAGGAAGAACAGGATAAACTCATGTATAGGTGGGTGCAGCCGATCACTCTTGAGTCGGCCAACATTACCCTCGTGGAAGCAAGTGTTTTTGTTATTCAGTTCCAAACAGGAAATAGAGGCCTCAAGAGTTCAAGGATGGCGACTATGTGTTTATACGAGTCTCACCTTAAAGAGGTCTATGGAGATGTGGTCGCGGCGGAAACTTATCTTTGAGGTTCAACGGACCTTTCTAGGTCATCAGCAGGGTAGGCGAGGTGGCTTACTGATTGGTTTTCCACCACAGTTGCACCGGGTGCACGATGTCTTCCACGTATCTCAGGTGAGGAGATACGTGCACAATCCGACAAACATCATCCATCATAAGGAGTTGTACATCGATGACGAGGCGACATTCACTGAGGTCCCGATGGAGATCGAGGATCGACAGGAGTGGGTCCAATGTAGATTGTCGAATCCTCTAGTTCTCATTTGTTAACAGCATGGGATCCTCCAGGAGAGCACATGGGAGCGAGATGCTCAGATGTGTTCTCAGTACCATCATTTGGTTCCCTAGTTTATCTTGTAGCTTTACGCGGACATAAAGCCATGAGGTGGGAGTAATGTAAATTCCCAGAAATTTGAAGGAAATTTTTTTATTAAATACATTGGAATTTTACGAGTCTATGGCTTCTGACGGCACTTGATTCCGAGGAACGGTGTGCCCAGAATCAATTTCTGAATTTTAGATTGGGTGCATTCAGTAAACGAATGAGCAGGTTTTTCTATCGTTTGAACCGGTCCTCAGAATTAATATATGAGGGCATCGATGAACTCACAACGTCGGTAATTGCTTAAGAGGACCTTTACCGCAGTTTCATTTTCACGGGAGGACAAGTTAATTATTGGGGTTTAATTAAGAAGTAAATAAAATTGTTGGAACAAATTTATTTTATATCAAAAGAGGTTAATTCCTCCCATGGGATGTTATTGGTGTGGCCCACACCCACCCAACATCCCATGTGTGGATATATGAGATGTGGGACCACATGAGCCCCAAACTTTCATCTTCCCCAAACTCTCTTAAACCCCATTTATTAATTTGTTAACTCCTCATTATTTTTGTAACTATTCCTCTCCTCTCTCTCCCTCTTTAACTCTTTCCAACTCACCTTAATTATTAAATTATAGCAATTCAATTAATTAATTAAGTGATTTAAATTTTGAATTTTAAATTTCCTGTGTTAGTAAAATATTAGGATTAGCCTATTATTTTACTTTGGCACATGTTGGTTGGAGGCATTTTGAGAGAGCTATTGTGAAGAAGAAGAATAAGAAATGAATTCCTCTTTCATTGAAGAACGAACCCTCTTCAATGTAGAACGATGGTTCCACGATGATCTAAGAGGCACTTCCGTTTCTTCATCCGCATCAAGAGAGAAAATAAAACCATAGGGAACTTTCCAATGATGATGGTTCGTTCTCCACATTGACGGAGCGACAATGCTTTCTGCGTCTACGATGAATGAACCGTATTCGCGGTAAGGGATTTTTGTTGTTTTTATACCTATCATTCATCGTAGAATTTATGGTTTGAGCCTCTAACGTGGAGGGTGCAGGCTATCGAACAATCTTGGACCCTCTGCTGGTTGTTCGTTTGTTTGAGGGATGACGAGAGATGTGAAACGTGGCTGCATCGGTGATTTGAAGTTGTCGCAGTGAAGAGAAGGTCCCGGGAGAACCACAGGCACAAATGATGGATGAATCGGACTACCAGAGCGCGCCCGGTGGTCCGCAGAAGGTGTTGTTGGCATGCCTCACTGGCACAGCGGCGGCAGCGCGCTGCCCGAGCAGTCCGCTGCGGCTCAGCCGCATCGTCGGTTGAAGACCGTAACAGATTTTCAGTTCCATAGATTGAGGGGCGCGACATTATGTTTTTCCAGCTATGGGAGGCCACACCTCCCCCGACCGGCCGTGGGACGGGCCGTGCCGTACCGGTCCGGACTCGGACCCTTGTCGGGTCGACCCGGTTCGGGCCATCCTTTGGAGGGTTGGTCCGGGTCGGACAGGGCCCATACCCTCCAATTTCGGACCAGATTTTTTTAAATGCCCGGAACATGAGATACATACCTCTGATCGATGTATCGTCAGTTGATTATGGATCCATGGATCGAGACGGTCGGTTCTGTATATTACACTCAAGGCTTCGGTGATGTTTGGGTACGGTCAGGATGGTTCGACCCCGAAACCAACTAGGCCCTTAGAGGGGAAACACTTATATCATAGAGACTGGACATATGATTGACTTTTCGTCATCTATTTTAGATAACAAATGATGTGATGGTACATTTGGCATACTTTAACAGAGGTTTGGATGCAGTTGGAGTTCGGTTGGGTTGGTTTACCGGAGAATCCAACTGGGCCCCTATAACGGAAATGCTAATAATTCAAAGACCGGGCATCTGAATAACTCACTGTCTATTTCCGTGAGACCCATATGACAAGGAAATCCTTTGAGATACATCTAAATGAGATTACTTGACACTTGAAAGTAGCTACCAGTAGCTCATGAAGAAGACCCTCCCAGAGATGAGCATACGGAGTGCTAAGACCTAGTAGCTGTAGACCTGGCGAATTCTTGACTCATTCGACTCGGAGTGATTCGATTATCCCAGTGGACGGAGTGCCAGATATTTGGAGGTAGACCCATGGCAGAAGAAGCACCTAGTAGTTGGATGCAGACCCACGGTACTCGACAGGAGGAGTACCTCTGACGGCTATTAGGCGGAGCACCTGATATTTGGCGGCAGACCCACAGCAGACGGAGTACCCGGTATTTAGCAGTATACCCGCGATACTCGACAAGAGGAGTACCTCAGCAGTATAAGGTTTTCGATTAGCACCTCAGAGTCACGACAGATCCACTGTACTCAAAAGAGGAGGATTTCTCCAGCAGCAGTGGTTTCGAAAATGAAAATCCTACTTTGAGATGAGTCAATGACCATTGTGTTTTCCTCATGATTGAGATGGGTTACATGATAACATAGGTATATCTATGGGCATATACCTATGTAAAGATTATCTATTGAGTTATTTGTTTGGTGTATCCTTGTTGGATTTAGTGAGACCTTAAGGGTATCAGGGTCCCTACTATGTATCTTTATACTCACCCCAGTACATGATATGCATGCACCACGTTGTGTTGAATGCAGATGAAGAACATCATTGATCTAGGGAAAGTGTACGAGGAATGGATGGTACCTGGAGGTGGATCTCACGACGAGTCAGTACCCGAAGGAGATGGACGGACGAACGGATGGATGTGGAGTGCTGAGGAGGACATTTGTACCTACCCTTCATGTAGGAACCCAAAGGAGGATCTAGGATTTGCTTCACCATTCAACTATTTTTCTTTTTCAGTTGTACATTCTTTCAGTTGTAGCTTTACCATTTCATTGGGCATGTATTTCCGGCCCCTTTGTACTTTCATCAAACTTGTTACTGCTTTACATAGTGTCTGCTTCCACTTGTACTCTGGTTGTGAGTGAGTTTACATTTTATAATGGCAATGCCTTCCCAGTTATAAAGATTTACACCATTGGTGATAGTCGACAGCCCCTGGCCTATGGAAGGGGGCTTGGGGTAGTTACGACACGGGCCCCGGGGGATGGGTCGTGACATAATAAATTCGATTAAAAGATATTTTTAAAATAAAATTTAGTATTTTCATTATTCTATAATAAATGAATTTTATCAGAAAAATACCAAATATTTACCCAAAGTAATTTCTGATTTCCTGATTCAAAATAAATAATTTATTTTGTCAAATAGAACATATAAAGGTGTATAAATATAGATTTAAAAAATGGCTCACCATTAAAAGGCGGTAAATCAACCTTTTAAATAATATTAGTCTTTTGATCCTTAAAATTATATTCATTAAAAATTTAATCCTTGAACTTTTATTGTATAAATGTAAAATCATTTAAAAAACATGTATAATCATATGGTAGTTAGTTCTGTTCATTCCTTCAAATACAACGGCTAGTCATTAACAACTATATAAATAATATTTTATTATTATTTTTCAGTGTGACTCAGCATGGTGTGTTACATAAGATTTCAATTAAACCTGTTGTTGCATATTCGGTATGCCATCGAACAAAGAATCCCATTTAAATTGAAATTTATATTTAATTCAAAAATATTAATAAATAAGAAAAATAATCATTCTCTGTTTACTCGGGATGTTATATCCTTCCACCATTTTGGAAATTGTTTTCTCACAATTTTATTCATATATCAAAAAAATGGGGGTATCTACCTCTCTTAGAATTATCAGATTCTCATGTTGCCTCTTTGACCATAAGGTTTTTTCACAAAATAATTACCTTATTAGTTACATTATTTTGTAGCACATGCTCTCTTCAGTCAAGAATTTTTACTGGTTGTTCCTCATAAGAGAGACTCTCTTCCTAATGAACTACCTCTGGCCTCAAAAATGAGATGAATCTGGCATATAGTTTCTCAACATTGAATCGTGTAAAACATTGTGTACCTGGGATAATCATGGAGGTAAAGCCACTCTGTAGGCAACTAATCCAACTTTCTCAAAGATTTCATATGGTCAAATAAACCTCAAACACATCTTTCCCTTCTTAAAAAAATGCATAACACATTTCCATAGAGAAAATTTAATAAATACATGATCACCTACCTCAAATAAAAGATCCTTCCTCCAGTTATCCACAAAACTTTTCTACATGCTCTGAGCTGTTTTCATGTGCTATTTAATCATCTGAACTATTTGTACCATTTCATCTACCAATGCTGGTTCCATAAACTTCCTTTCACCTACTTCATCCCAAAATTATCGATTTTGACACCACTTAAAATATAATGCCTCAAATGGAGCCATTTTTATACTGGAATAGAAACTGTTATTATAAGAAAACTCATCCAGTAAATGATGGTTGTACCAAACTTCCTGGTAATCCATTGATCAAGAACATAACATATCTTCCATGGTATGAATTGTTTGTTATGACTACCCATCAGATTGGGGATGAAAAGCTATACTAAAATATAATTTTGTGCCCAATGAATTATGAAGGCCTTTCCAAAAGTTATAATTGAACCTCATATCACAATCAGATACAATAGAGATGGGAAATCCATGAAACCTGGTTATGACTTTAACATACAACTGAGAATGTTTATCTAGAGACAAAGTATCTTGAATATCAAGGAAATGAGAATATTTATTCATTCGATCCACAGTAACCCAAATTTCATTCTTACTGTGAGTGTCTTTGGTAATCCCATAACAAAGTCCATAGATATATTTTCCCATTTCTACTCTAGCACTGGTAAAGAATTAAGCATAGATTTTAGTAAGTTCTGTTATCCTTTAACCTATTGACATGTCAGACAAATCAAAGAAAATTTAGAAATATCTCATTTCATTCCATCCCACACGTAATACTCTTGAAGTTCCCTATAAATCATAGTACTTCCAGATGAACTAAAAACAGAGAACTATGAGATTCACATAATAAGTATTTTTTAGAAATTTAATCACAAGGAACACATAATATCTTTACAAAACTCAAATAATAATCTTTATCAATGTAAAATTCTAGAAACTAACCCTTCTGAACCAACTCTACGTTTTTCTATAACCCACTATCTTCCTTCCATGCATGATTATTTCAATTTGATATAGATGATTTCACTGAAACCTGAAATAAAATAGAGATATTTCCTACACCAACAACTTCTATTCCGAACTTCATCATGTCATTAATAAAAGAATCATGTTACAAACATAACAATGTTAATGAAGCATTACATTGTCGACTCAAAGCATCAACAACATTATTTTCTTTTCCCAGATTGTATTGGATCATGAAATCCAAATCCTTGATTAATCCCAACTATCTCCTTTGTATCATGTTGAATTCGTTTTGAGTGAATAAATACTTCGAAATTTTGTTTTAGTGTATATTTCACATTTTACTCCATACAAATGATGCATCTGAATTTTTAAAGAAAAAATAATAACAGATAATTCCAAATCATTTGTAATGTAATTTAACTAATGAGGGTTCAACTGATGTGAAGCATATGAAATAACATGACCATTCTACATAAGGATACATCTATGTCCTTTCAATGGTGCATCAAAGTAGAAAATAAACTCACCATACTTGGAAGGTAGTGCCAAAACTGGAGCATTCGCTAATCATTTTTTCAATTCCTGAAAAAAAGCATAACATTCTTTTTTCTGAATGAACTTAAAAACATTTCAAGTTAACTTATTCATTTTTCTAGATAACTGAAAAAATTACAACAACCCTCCTTTAATAACCTACTAAACCATGAAAACTGTGGATCTTGGTTATATTTGTCGGTATTGGCCATTATTTGACAAATGCTTTCTCTTTTTAGGATCAATAGGTATGCCATTTTCTTAATCAATGTGATCAAAGAAAGATTTTTTTTGAATAAAAATTCATACATGATGTATTTTCCAAACATTTTCATTTTATTAATGGTTTGCAAGAACCCATAAATGAATTTATTTTTAATATTTAATTTTATAATAAACCAAAATATCATCAATAGATAGAACCACAATTTATCACCTTAGTCAACATAGCTATCACTATAGCAAACTGTTCTATTCTAATTCTGACCATCTCAGTATACTGATTTGGATGGAAATTTCCCTCTATATGCCTTCCCATCATAGAAGCCATATTTCCTCAGTGAAAAAATATTATGAGCATAACAATATTTTAGGCGATGCAATATGGTAAACATTAAATGCTATATCATTTCAATTTTAACATAAATTAATTTGTAGGAATTATTTAACAATTCTCTAACAACTAATGTTGTTTTAATCGTCCTATGACACCAACTATAAGGACCCATCCATAAAACATTAATTATCCATCAATGATATTAATAATTCACAATTAGGATCTTTTATGGTTTATAGTTTTAGAGAATTAGGCCGAAACTAATACATTATGTCTCAATAATTACAAAGTAGACACTTCTACTTAGTTACTAATTTTTTTATAAAATAAATTCTGTATAAAAAAAGTCATATATGTTTCAATATTTTAGAACGCATTACATTCTCATGATCCCATTCTTTAACCTATTTCACATTATATCCTTTGAAAAACATTTCAAAAACATGGTATGACCAAAAAAAGACCAGTAAGGTACAAAAGGAAATACAAATTGTTAGTATTTTAAAACAACATTTAAACCATGAATAACATATAATAAGTAATTATTTTCACATTTATTAATAAGGAAATACTCTTCAATGAATAAAAGATCATTTCATACCAATTTTAACAAAAATATTTTCATAAAACCCATAGAAACAAAGAAATCATATATTTGTAATTTGGGAAATAAAAAGACTTAAATGGAATAACCAATCCGTCGACATCCACACATTTCATTAAATGAAATAGCCAAATAGTAGACTTCCATACCCAATGCATTGGAGGTTATAATTTAACCACCTATAATGGTTTTTTACGACACCATCCGTGATTTGGTTTATCACATATCCACCTGTCAATAGTCTTAGTGCAATTATAAAATCATAACACAAAAAATATTACAAATATAAATACTTCACTAATATCATTTCATTTGTAATCAAAATAAATCACTTCAAGATATTTAAATAATAGATAAATTCCAAAAAACATTTCCAATACCAAACCACCCAAAAAATCATAATAAGGGATTTCTAATTCATTTTAACACCTTAATGCTTATAGAGGAATCCAACTAACAATTATGAAGAAATAGAGGACATTGTCACCAAAAACATTAAAAACATTCTTTTTGTTGTTTAGTAAAATTTTATGTAGAAAAAATTACTGTTTCGGTGCGGATGTGCGTCAGGTTACGCTGTTCCGCCAGGACGCGTTCGCGCGTGCACCCGTCAACCTGAGGGGATGGGCGCGCGGCTTGTGGTCCCGCAGTCCCGCTTTCCAAGGGCGGGCGGCATCCGTCCCTTATTCAGGGACGTCTGCTCCTTGATCGAAACCGGGATGATGGGATGTCGGCTTCTCCTTCCTTGGACGTCTCCTCGGAACTTGTCGCCTAATCCGGGTCTCCCTCATAGACTTAAGAATGTTCGTGAATCTCGTTCCCGGCGCCATATCTTCATGGACACCGGTTAATTACGCTGCTTCCGCCCGGATGTTCCAAGGAGTCTGGGCGGGGCAGCAACCTGCGGTGAGAAGGCCGGGTGGCTCTGGGTGCTGGGGGCGTGTCGTAACACTGCGGCTCTGCACGTCTGTCTTCCGTCCCTAATAGGGCTTCTCGAAGGCACGATGGCCTGAGGCATCCCGTACTAGGTGCGGGGAACTGTGTCACCTGAGGTTTTCCTCAGCTTCCCATGTTTAACACGGGGTATGCCGCGAGTTTAACGTCCAGCGGGGACGGCATCGGACCGATCAACACGAAAAGTGGATCAGATGACAGAACCCCTTGCGGGGAACCTCCGACGCTGGGGCCAGCACATGGGCGGCTTCCCAAGTAACGTGGAGTGAAGTGAAGTGGCATGACCCCACCGGGATGTGGCGGCCCGGGTAAGGATCAGGATGGATGATGGAGTAAAGAGCTTGGACCACAGAGGGGCTTCCTACGTACCGCGCGTTAACACGGATCAAAGTCAACGTAGTTCGGGCATACAGTTTAACGTCATGCTGGACGTCGGCAAGCCGACTCACGAAGAGGTCGAGGCCGCCGGGCGGAGGATTGAACCGAACCACCTCGCACGGAGGGGGGATGGAACGGCCGGGTGGATCACAGTTTCACGTCATGCTGGACGATAAAAGGGGAAATGGAAAAGGGGGGCTGTGGGGAGGCACCGTGGAGATACACACGGGCAGTCTTCCACAGGGGCGGATTCATAGGTGAATCAACGCAAACGTGAACCCTGGAGGGGTCCACTGATGGACGAACGGACGTAAATACGACCGGAACGACCAGGTGGTGGGCTTGGGCCTCAGGGAGGCTTCCTACGTACCCTGTATAGAAGACAGGGATCAAAGTCCACGTAGTTCATTCTGTCAGGACTTACGCACTTGGGGCAGCCCGGATACTGCAAAACTCAGTTGTAAGGGACTTGGACCGAAAGCAAAAGACACCTCGATCCCAGTCAGACCCTCTACTGGCTTCGGCAGTGGGGAGGTGCAATGGAGATACACATGTGCAGCCTCCCACGAGAAACTAGGGGTTTGTAATACCCTGCCCCCGTAGGGAAAAGCCACTCCCATTAAATCGTCCCTAAAGAGGGGCAATCCCGACATCCCTGCAGAGACGAGCGGGTGGGGGCCACATCCAAACCGGGGGGACCCTGCGTGCAGAGCACGGGATCAGGTTGCGGACGGTTTAGCGTCTTGCCAGACGAAGTACAGTTTAACGTCATGTGTTGAGGACGAAGCGGACGGTTTAACGTCTTGCCGGACGAAGTACAGTTTAACGTCATGTGTTGGGGACGAAGCACTTGGCAGTTTAACGTCTTGCAGCGCGGACGATGGGGGCTAGGCAGTTTAACGTCGTGCAGCTTGGACGGATGTGCAGTTTAACGTCATGCTGGACGAATATGCAGTTTAACGTCATGCTGGACGTATGCGCAGTTTAACGTCATGCGGGACGAAGGCGCAGTTTAACGTCATGCGGGGCATAGGTTGCCGGACGAAGCACTTGGCAGTTTAACGTCTTGCAGCGCGGACGATGTACAGTTTAACGTCGTGCAGGACGTATATGCAGTTTAACGTCATGCTGGACGAGTATGCAGTTTAACGTCATGCTGGACATACGTGCGTGTCACTTCGCGCAAGCCTGGAGGGCCGCACGGGAAGACAACGCACGGTGCGGGCACCCGGGATGAGAATCATCGGGTGCCACACAGGCGGGTACCCTTAGGAGGTCAACGGGGACGACCCTGGCAGATTGCGCGCAAAAAGGAAGCTTTGCGCGCAATACTGCGGGCCGGCGCGCAATCGGGGCGGCTGGCGCGCAATTGGGCCAGCGCCTTGCGCGCGGATGCTTGAGATTGCTCACACCGGGCTTCGGATAGCGCGCGGGGGCAACGACTCATTCTCTAATGAATGGCCACTTGAAAGAAGGGGGGGTGCGCGCAATCAGGCCGGATTGCGCGCACCCCGGGGGCAATTGCGCGCAAGCGGGTTCTTTTGCGCGCAAAGGCCTTAGGGTGAAGGTTTAGTCAAATGAAAGGAGCCAGCGGGGATTGCGCGCGAAGGCGGACCCCGAGGCTTTCTTGCGCGAAAGAAAGGAGGTTACCTGAAGTTCGTCATTGCGCGCGGAAGGGGTTGAATTGCGCGCACGGGAGACGTTTCGACTTCCAGCAACCTTTGAAACGTTGGGGGTCGCCTTGTATTTATAGGCAACCCCGGGCGCGGAATACAGGGTGCGAGCGCGAAATTCCCCCCGCGGGCGCGGAATCGGGCGCGGCGCGCAAGGGAGTCGCGCGGACCCGCGGCGCGCAATATTGCGCGCCGGACCAACGCATTGCGCGCATCCCGGGGGGTTTGCGCGCGGAACATCACCTTTGCGCGCGGGCCTCTGAAATTCCGCGCAAGGCCTCCGGGCCCTCCGAAACATCCTTCCGACTCCAAATATGACCTCGCTTTCCGCATCCGGAGCTTCGTTTGGGAACAACGGACTTTTCCGGCGTCTACAAAAGCCCCCCCTCGGAATCTGATCGGCGAGAGGTCGCAACGATCGGGTTCCGAGGGAGACGCCGGAATGCCGAAGTCCTGGGCGGCGCGGGACTTAGGCGCGCAAAAAGGGGCGCCGGTCGCGAAATTCGCCGCTGCGGTCGCGCAAAGCGCTTTCCGCGCAGCGCGGACCCGGCCTCGCCTATAAATAGGGGCGCTGGGTCCCGCGTTCCGTACTCTGGCCTTCCGCGCGATAAGCTCCAAAGCTCTCGTGCGCGAAATTGCTTCTTCCGGCCGCGGAATTCGCCCGATCGGCGCGCAAAACCGTCCGGATTTCGCCTGTTTTTGCGCGAAAACCCGGAACTTTGCGCGACAGTCTTCCCAATTGCGCGCCGTCCACTTGGATTGCGCGCCGCCTCTCAAACTTTTCCACCAGCCTCGTCCGATCCCGCACGCTTCATCCCTTAACCCGCACGACTCCCGAATCTTCCGAGATGGCCGCGCACAGAGGAAATGAAGGGGATGCCGCCACCCGCAGAGCCGAGATGGCGACGAACGAGGAGGTTTACGGAGCCAAGGAGATTGTTTCTAACAATCAATTCTTGTTCGACTTACTAACGCCGGCCCAGAAGACATATCCACTGTCGGACAACCTGCCGCTCTGGAACTTCGGCATCCTCGATGAGGTTCCGGTGCCAGGATTCGAGGTTGATGCGCCGCGAACCTGGGTGACTCGGGAGGACGAGCTTCACCGCTATAACATCACCAACAATGGGCATCCTGCCAGGGAAACCAGGCACTTGGATGTCTACGTCCTGAACCCGAGGACGCGAACCATTGATGGGGGTGAGCCTACAGCGGAGAATTCTCCAGCCCTCTACTCGAGCACATACCGTCAGAGTGTCACTGACGACACCAAGGGCTGGCTGAAGGACTGGGACTTGCGATCCGGGGGCAACTTTACCAGTGAATGGGCCTGGGCGTTCTGGGTACGCCACACTTGCGATCACTTCGCAGAGGAGCTGCGGTACATCGGCCTGTTCGAGGCGGTGTGGACGTCGCAGTTCCACTTCTACCAGCAGTCTGAGCTCGGGCCGGAGCTGTTCACTCGCTGGTCCCCGGATACCAACACCTTCCATCTTCACCATGGGGAGGTCGTCATCGGTCTCTGGGACATCCACTGCATCGGAGGTATCCCGCTGGAGGGCTACCAGTACGATGAGTTCCTGCCACCGAAGAACATCTGGGAGGACAGGTCACGGACTCCCATTCTGACCTGGCATCTTCTTGACCTGGCTACGCAGCGGCTCGGGATCCAAGACTTCCAGAAGGACATAGCCTACAAGGATTGGTTCGGCTAGTTCCTGGAGCATGACCCGGCGGTCAAGATGCCAGGCAGGGGGAAGCGGTGCCCGACCGCAGCTCAGAGGAGCCGGAACGGGTCGTACTGGCGGGTCCTGGAGACGGGCGATTACCGCTCATGGGGGTACCGCGTCATCGAGGCCCGGGACCCGAACGTCCGGTACGCGGCGTTCCTGGCCGCCTTTCTGAGCGGGTGGCTCCTGCCAGTGCGGGATGCGAGGATGGGCGTCCGCCCGGCGACGCTGGCGATGGCGGGCGCCATGGCTGCCAATAAGAGGTACAACCTCGGGGTCCCAGTACTGGCGAGGCTGTATGCCATTCTGGGACGCATCTCACGAGGGGGGTCGCCACGAAGGATCTGTGGGCCCTTTCAGTTCTTCCACGGATGGGTGGCTGCTCACCTCGGTGGGTATACGTTCCCAAATGCCATCAGTCCTCCGGGCAACGGCCTGCGACCCTCCCTGCTGAACATTGCGGGGGTCGCTCCGATGACCCTCAGTGAGGAGGGCGTGAGGGTTCGGATTGGCAATCATGCCAATTTCAACTTCAGCCCGTTCCCCACTCCCGTCGGCCAGATGATCGACAACGGACAGGGCCCGCTGGAGCAGCATGAATACTTCCTGAACATGCGGGGCGGGGTGCTCGTGACTCGGATCGACGGGAAGGTGATCTGCGAGCCTTACGTGCCGACCCGGTTCGCCAGGCAGTTCGGGTGCCTTCAACGGATGCCGAAGAGGGTATTCACTGCTGTTCGGGAGGAGACGAACCCTTGCGTCCTTCGCCAGATGTGGCTGATGTTCGTCGCCTTCGGCTCTGGCGACGTCATCACCCTCCCTCCTACCGGAGTTAACGCAGGCTTGGCAACCGAGTACGCCGAACACTGGGCCATCGCGTACCCTGAGGGGCTCTTGCGGAAGCTAGTTCGGCGGCTCGAGGCTACCCGTGCGGAGACCGGGCGTCAAGGAAGGAGGCGAGGCGCCGCCACACGGGGGAGAACGGAGGCGCGCCAAGCAGCGGGGCCGGCGCGAGCAGGGACTTCGGCGGCGGGCGCATCGCAGGCTGCCGCTACGACCTCGGCGCCCAGAGAGGGGGCACATGCGGCGGTCGAGGAGCGGCCCGGGAAGCAGGTGAGACGTCTGCTCGAACCCTCCCACGATGCAGTCTTCCCGGCGCTGTGGTCGGCCTGGATGACCTTGCGGCAGTCACTGGGGACCGACGTCATCTGGCGAAAGATACTCAGAGAAGGAATCTATCTGCCAGAGGTCGGGCGCCTCCAGATCACCGACAGGGTGGACTTCAACCGGCAATATGCATATCTGACGGCCATGGACGAGTACGCGCGCCAACGTGGTCAGCGTGCGGAGCCATCCCTTCTGGTGAAGGTGATGCTCGGTCTCGAGCCCGCTCCGGAACAGATGCCGCCGGAAGAAGATGACAGTAACGACTCCGAGGAGGAGGAGGAGACGGGGGAGGATGAAGGCTCCGAGGGAAGGTCCCATCGGGGGAGCCCACGGGAGAGCGGCGAGGTGGCCGGCTCTGACAACGTTGATGTCACTGAGCTCCTCGAGGTCCGCTTCTATCCCTACTCAACTTGCTTCATCCATTCTCTTATGTAGCTTCTAACCCGTTTCTCCATCCTTCTCAGGAGCACACGGACGTTGGCCAAGCGTCCTCGGCAGGAGTAGGAGAGGCGCCAGCAGGACAAGGCGGGGGCCAGACACCCATCATTGAACTTACAAGCGCTGAGGGGTCCCCCGTTGCAGCTGTTCCTGCGGCGGCCGGGGCAGCGGAAGATGACGCTTTGAACCCCTGTAAGTCTCCTTGCTTTACTGCCGGTGCTTGCCATTGACGATCCGTGACTAACCATGGCATGCCCTGCGCAGTGATCTCAACATCGGAGGCTCGTCGGGTTGCCGAACCCGGGCCATCTACGAGTGGACCAGTGGTGGACATGCCGCTTGCTCCGGAACAGGCTTCCCAAACCGAGCCGGCCCCACCAACTGCTGATCAAGGGGCTGCGGACATCGGCGGTGCTGACATCGGAGAGAGGTTGGGGGCTGACGAGGGTGTCAGCGCCGCTGGGGAGAGAGAAGAAGGTTGCCCGGATGTTGGGGAACCTATCCCTCGTGAGGACCTCCCAGGGGCGGACCCTGCAGCAGACCTGCTGGCTGCCTTCCCTGCCTACCGGCCTGCCGACCCAGAGGAGATGGATGACTCGGACGCGGAGGCGGTCGAGGATAGCCGGGTAACGCGACGCAGGGGGTGGAAGTGCATCCAGCGCTTCCTCAAGCGAGACCCATCAGAATGGCTGGGGCGCATGGGATCACTTCAGACCTGGCTGCGCTTCCTGTGTGCCGGGGGAGCTGATGCTCAACGTCTCCATCTGACGGTCCGTGATTTCATGGCCGAGAAGATGCGCGAGAGCCGCCGGCGTGCCGACGTCGCACAAAGTCGGGACATGTCGGAGAGCACGCAGGCGCTCATCGCGGCAGAGCAGGAAGTCCGGCGCCTCGAAGGGCAGGCGGCAGAGAAGGAGGCCTTCGTCGCAGCATGTACCGAGCTTGTGGAGCAACTATCGGCACAACTGATCGACGCTCAGGTACAGCTGACGGAGGCGGGCCAACAGATGGTCACACTCCAAGTCGAGCGGGAGCGTGCACAGGCCAGGATTGACGAACTGCGTGCTGCGACCGCCGACGAGGAGAGGGCACGCAGAGAACGAGAAGCAGCCCTGGAGGCCGCCAGCCAAAGGGTAGCGGCATTAGAAAGACTCATTCAGCACGCTAATCCCTAAGGGCTGTTTTTTGCCATTCCCAGAACATTTGCTTCCGCTACTTAATATTTTGATCCACTTGTATGAATCTCCATATTTATCTGCGTCTTTTGGTTTAACATGCTCAACCACAATTCGTTGTCTTGCGGGAGTGTTAACCAAGCATCAGGCATCCATAATTGGGCCTGGGTTTCTGGAGAAAAGAGGGAGGTCATTCCTAGGAAAGGAGACCTCAGACCTAACCAATGTATCATCCCCCAACTTGTTCCAACACACGAGCGGGACAACGCTAGGGGCGTTGAGATTTTATCCGAACATAGGGAAATGAGAAAAGGTGAATCGCGTGTCCCGAATCCAGACATCCACAACGATCGGCCTTCCAGGAAATGCCCAAGACGGTAGGCGGACAGTGGATCGACCATAACAACTGCAATAGACGGACCGAAAAAGGCCATCATTCATATTGCAGGAGGCGGACCACATGTCATCATGAATACCGCTTTGGGGTTCCTTCAGACACAAGGGTGGAAAATCCAGATCAACAGGGCATGCGAAGCGTGGGGTGAAGTGACGATTTGTTCGGACAGAATCCAACGCTCTCAAAATTGTGCCACCGTGGGGAAAGCGTATTGGGCGGATGCACTAATCTGGCCGTGAGTCACCTCAATTCTCAGACAGCACCTCTCTGACGAGGAAACTGTCGCTTCCCATTATTGCGATGGGGCATCCCGAGCTGAATCGGGGAGAATATCACAACTGCACCACTCTACCCGAAGTCAGGCCAGACGGCCGGCGACGAGGAGGGGCGGGACTTATCGATCCCTGAGGCTGGACCCGAGTCGAAATGCCCGGGCGTTCCTACGTACTCCATCAGGCTGGAGATCAAGCCACACGTAGTTCTGTGAGTGCAGTTTAACGTCATGCAGGACGTAGGACCCCATTTGGGGTAGATCTTAGTTTAGGGTCTTAGAGCTCGGACCATAAGGGCTGGATCTTAGTTTAAGGTCTTAGAGCTCGGACCATAAAGGTGGAGGATCTTAGTTTAAGGTCTTAGAGCTCGGACCATAGGGCTAGAGGATCTTAGTTTAAGGTCTTAGAGCTCGGACCATAAGGGCTAGATCTTAGTTTAAGGTCTTAGAGCTCGGACCAGAAGGGGAGATCTTAGTTTAAGGTCTTAGAGCTCGGACCATAAAGGGGGGATCTTAGTTTAAGGTCTTAGAGCTCGGACCATAAAGGGGGGATCTTAGTTTAAGGTCTTAGAGCTCGGACCATAAGGGCTCAAAGCACGCCACATCGTGGTCATATCCCCTGGATATGCGAAGATGCACTGAGGGATAGTGTCAAGAGTGTCGAGGTTTCGCCTGGTCAGAATGGGAGGTGGAAAATGTGAATCATGCGGCCATTCACTCGAGGACCGGGAGCACCGGCGTGACGATATGAGAATACTGCCGACCGTGGCGGAAAAGCAGCATCAACATCGCACCAACCGTTGGTGGAATGAGGCAGCAAACGAGCATCGACCGCTCAATCGCAGGATTTATATCGATTTGCTGCACAAGGCCATTGGGGGTACCGGCCCGAGTCGGTGGGAGAGCACTGAGGCATTGTGTCCGAACCGTTCACGGGGGCTCCACCCAGGGCGTAGACGATGGGTCCGAATGAAAGGGAGCACGAAGCCTGAAAAGTGGAGGAAACCTTACCAAGCGGATCCTGACCCTCCTGGCAATAAACCAGAGTACTCTTGACACCGGTGGACCACGGCAAGGGGTCGGGGAACACGCCTTGAGGGTGACCTGAAGGCGGCGGATTCCCCAGAGAAGGGGGAATCTCTAAGAGGTGGGGGGCTGGACCCGAAGTTTCAAACATCCGGGCGTTCCTACGTATCCCATAAGGATGGGAATCAAGCCGCACGTAGTTCTTGAAGCGCGGTGCAACACAATCGGGCACCAGCGCGGGGAAGAGTGCGGGTCTGACCCTCGCACACAAAAGGAGCGGCATTTGATATTTCTTGTTTGTCCTTAAAGATGAATGGTTTTTCTTTGTGCGGCGACATGCCCGTGATTGAGAAATCTCTGGCGTCGCCACAATAATCAAGCCATGGAAGGCATTGATGAATGGCGTGGTCATTAACCAGCGCCCAACATGAGTGTCCCCTGAGGAGGACATCACGATGCAGTGCCGTTTCTCGTCGGGCGGCCAAGACGATCACAGTTTACGGTCGTGTGGTAGGACCAGACAACACAGTTTAAGGTCGTGTGGTTCGGACCATGGAGGAACCCGCTTATCGCGGTACGGCGGACACGGCGGAGGTGGGAACATACCCAGCCCTGCGGTCACGCACGATTCCAGGAAAAGAGTCTTGGGATAGGGGTCCGCGTATGTCCATCACCCGAGGGGCAGAGATGCTAGCCTCCAGATATACTGGGCCCAGAACGCAATTGTTCGGGCGACTCCCTCCTCCTTATGGGGACGAGGGTCCAGCTACGCATGGCCCTTAGGGAGGATATCTGCATATATCCTTGGTGCTCAGATCATGGGAGCCTCGAACGACATCATTACCCTGGTTGGTCTGCCTAACGTGTAGAGGCGTACCGGAGGTCGGTATGAAGAGAGTGTCAAGATCCCACTACAACGCACAAAGGCGGAGTGTGATGAGGACTGCGCAACCAATGTTCAGAGCCCGAGAGAGCTGACATGGCGATCAAGGACGTTGCTGACGCATTCGCAACACAACATCCGATCGCGTCAGCCTAAGACGGGGCAAGCAAACGAGCATCAACCGCTCAATCGCAGGATTCATATCGATTTGCGGCCCAAGACCCACCGGTAAATCGACCCGGAGCGGTGGGAGAGCACTGAGGCATCGTACCCAAACCGCTAACGAGGATCCCTTTGAGTGAAGGCTCGAACAAGAGGAAGCGCGAGGCCTGACAAGCAACACAGGACTTGTCGGGATTGAATCTGACACTACAAGTCATAGACCGAAGCACCCAAAACATGTTAACAGATCTCCGGAAAGGGTCGGAGGACTCACCCCGAGAGCAACCGAAGGGGGGCAGATCCCCGCAATCAACCAAGAGACGGGGCTGGACCTGAGACACAAGCGTCCAGGCGGTCCTACGTATCCCATAAGGATGGGAATCAAGCCATACGTAGTTCTGAAAAGGCAGTTTAACGTCATGCAGGACGATGAGGGGTGTGAGGTAGTCCCACACACGGGGGAGGCGTACGGCGCGGCCAGTAGACCGACGTGAATGAGGACATAATCCCCTGCTCACGCGATACGCCTCGCACAAAAAGGAGGGGAACTGGGGCCAGAGGCCCAACGCGGGATAGAGATTCCCGGGAAATGGGGCTGGGCCTGAAACATGAATGTCCAGGCGGTCCTACGTATCCCACAAGGATGGGAATCAAGCCATACGTAGTTCTTGAAGTGCAGTTTAACGTCATGCAGGACGATGAGGAAAAAAGAAGGGGGGAGCAGAAGGCATCCCCAAACGTGGGGGGGGCGTACAGCGTGACGAACAAACCGACGTGAATGAGGGCATAGCCCCCTACTCACACCATACGCCGCACACCCCGGGGCAACTGGGCCAAGGGCCCGAGATGGGATGGAAATTCCCGAAGGATGGGGCTGGGCCTGAAACACGAGGGTTCAGGCGGTCCTACGTATCCCATAAGGATAGGAATCAAGCCGCACGTAGTTCTCGAGTGGCAGTTTTACGTCATGCAGGACGAATGCTGAACAGTTTAACGTCTTGTAGCTCGGACGTAGTGCAGTTTAGCGTCATGCGGGACGAAGCACTTGGCAGTTTAACGTCTTGCAGCGCGGACGAATGCTGAACAGTTTAATGTCTTGTAGCCTGGACGAATGCAGTTTAACGTCGTGCAGGACGTGGTGACACTCTGGCAAAGTATTGCTGGAGGAACCTAGCGTTGGTGGGAGGAGTGACACGCTCACCATCCATAGTCGCTAGGGAGTACGCGCCATTGGGATAGACCTTGTGGACAACAAAAGGTCCCTCCCACTTGGGCTCCAACTTGGGCGGCTTCCTGCCGGGGATCATCGGTGCTCTTAGGGCTAGCACTAGATCACCCTGCAGGAAGGAGCGGAGGCGAACCTTCTTATTGAAAGCTCGAGCCATCCTGCTTTGATGCCTCTCCAAGTTGTGCAAAGCGCGAAGTCTATTCTCATCCAGTGCTTCCAACTCGACTAGACGGGCTTCAGCAACTCTGTCCGGCGCTTGCTGGTCGTAGACCGCAGTGCGCAAGGACGGTAACTGGATCTCGATGGGCAGGACGGCCTCAGCTCCATACACCAGGGAATAAGGGGTCATCTGGGTGGAATTGCGAGTCGTCGTCCGATAAGCCCAGAGGGCGTTGGGGAGCTTGTCCGGCCAACTCTTCTTGTTCTGACCAACCATCTTTTGCAGAATGTTAGAGAGGGTTTTGTTAAACGCCTCGATCTGTCCATTCGCCTGCGCATGATAGCGAGATGTATGGTTCGAGCGGATGTTATACTTGGCGTACAACTTCTTCAACTCGGCTGCTCGGAAATTGGTTCTGTTATCCGTGAGGATAGCGTGAGGCACTCCAAATCGATAGATGATGTTGGAGGTCACGAAGTCAGCGATCGAACAGGATTTGACCTCTCTGAGCGGAATCGCTTCTGCCCATTTGGAGAAGAAGTCCGTGGCGGTCAGAATGAACCGGCACTGGCGAGCTGTCGCCGGCGGGTAAGGTCCCACAACGTCCAGTCCCCAGACTGCAAAGGGCCAGGAATACCTTGTGGTATGGAGAGGCTCCGGCGGCCGATGCACAAAGTTCGCATGAACCTGGCACGCATGGCACCTCCTGGCGTACTCGATGCAGTCATGGATCATAGAGGGCCAGAAGTATCCCAACCTCCGAATCTGGTGGGACAGCTTCGGCCCAGTCTGGTGGGCGCCGCATGAACCAGCATGAACCTCTTGCATGACTCGTGGGATCTCAACTCCCTGAAGGCAACGGAGGAGAACACCATCAAACCCGCGTTTGTAGAGGATCTGTTCCAGACCGGGACTGCTCTGGAGGACAAACTGCGATGCGCGGCGTCGAACTCGCTCGCGCTCGGCCCGATCTGACGGAAGAATGCCATGTTGGAGGTACTCAACCAAAGGCGCCCTCCAATCACGGGCTGATTCGACTGCTATATCCGGGGTACTCGGGGCTCCGGGCATAGGGGCAACCGTGGTGAGATTACTTACCAACGGGCCGCGATCTTCTTCCGGGGTAACGGGAGCGATGAGCCTGCGGCGCGTCACGCGGACGATCAGGTTGTCCTGTTCAGGTTCCGCAAGTGACGCAGCCAGGCTGGCCAAAGCATCTGCTCGACCGTTCTGCGACCGGGGAATATGGACAATTTCTGGCCGAGAAGGGAACCGGGCCATCAGAAGGAGGGTGCACTCCAACAATGGCACAAGTTCCGGCTTCCTGACAACATAGTCGCCATTGATCTGCTTAACGACCAGTTCGGAGTCCCCTTTCACGCACAGACGGGGCACGTCGATCTCGAGAGCTAACTCGAGGCCGGTGATGAGGGCATGGTATTCCGCCTCATTGTTGGTACAGCCCTCTGACAACAGGAAAGAGTATGGCAGCACGGCTCGCTCCGGGGTAATGAAGACGATGCCCAAGCCCACTCTATTGAGCTTAGGATTATCGAGTCTTCTACCGGTGGGGCTCCGGGAGGCACCGTCAAAGTGCATCTGCCAGCATGGATCGACTCGATCAACCGAGAGAATGGTCTCATCAGGAAAGCCTAGATCCAGCGGCTGATCCGCGGAGGTCGGGTGAGCGGCCAGAAAGTCTGCCAACGCTTGCCCTTTGATGGCCTTCTGAGACACATACCTGATGTCGAACTGCTGGAGAATCACAGCCCACCGCGCTAGACGGCCAATCAACATAGGTCGGCTCAGGATATATTTCAACGGGTCTACCCGAGAAACCAACTGTACCTCATGGTGCTGCAAGTAGTGTCGTAATTTCTGTACGGCAAATACGAGCGCCAGGCAGCTCTTCTCGATGGGGGAATACCTAACCTCCGCATCGAGGAGCATGCGACTGAGGTAATAGAGGCTATTCTCTGTTCCCTCGTTGTTCTTCTGGGCGAGAAGGGCACCCAGGGACCGTTCCAGGGCGGTCACATAAAGGACCAGCGGCTTTCCGGATACGGGCGGCATCAGGACCGGAGGTTGAAGCAGGTACTGCTTGATTTCCTCGAAAGCGGTCTGACACTCTTTATCCCATACATAGGTGGCACCCTTCTTCATAAGCCGAGAAAAGGGCTTACACTTGCCGGCCAGATTCGCGATGAATCGGCGTATATAGGCTAAGTGGCCTTGGAACCCTTGCAGTTCCCGGACGGTACCCGGGGGAGGCATCTGGCTAATCGCCCTGATTTTCTCTGGGTCGATCTCAATACCCCGGTATCTTACCACAAATCCAAGGAACTTTCCGGAGGTGACCCCAAAGGCACACTTCAACGGGTTCATCTTCAGGCAGCGAGACCGGAGGAAGCTGAACACTTTCTCAAGATCTTTGAGATGGTCCTGACGCTGGCGCGATTTGACAACCAAGTCGTCGACGTAGCATTCCACCAGTGTGCCGAGGATTGGCTTGAATATGCGGTGCATCGCCCGTTGATAGGTGGCACCTGCATTCTTCAGGCCGAAGGGCATGACCCGGTAGCAAAAGGTACCTTGGGGGGCCCTGAAGGCAGTGAACTCCTCATCCTCAGGGGCCATCCGGATTTGGTTGTATCCGGAGTATCCATCCATGAAGGAGAGGGCTTGGAACCCTGCCGTGGCATCAATCAACAGCTCTGTCACTGGAAGGGGAAAATCATCCTTCGGACAGTGGCGGTTGAGATCGCGGAAGTCGATGCAGACTCTAATCTGCCCGTTCTTCTTCCTGACCGGCACAATGTTGGCCAGCCATTTGGGGTACTGAACTTCCCTCACGAAGTTGGCTTTGATAAGCTTGTCAACTTCGGCCTCAACCATGGCACCGTGGGATGGGTGCATCTTCCTGGGAGGCTGCTTGAACCCGCGATGGTTCGCCGGGAGACCAAGGCGGTGGACGGCTACCTGAGGATCTAGCCCCGGCATCTCGTCATAGCCCCAAGCGAACACATCACGGTGCTGCCTGAGAAAGTCCACGTACTGCTGCCGCTCCTCAGAGGGCATGGCGGCACTAACCAACGTGGGTCTTGGATCGGCCTCGGTTCCAAGGTTCACCTGTATTAACTCATCGACCGTGGCGGGGACGCCCTCCTCAAAGGCTGGGGGTGCGTCTTCCATACCCTCTCCACTCGGGGAGGGATCATCCACGGGAGAGACTGCGTTGGAAACTGCATTGGGGCTACCAGATCCTGCTGGGCCACTGGTGCTGGCGCGGGCGGTCGCGGCCGTCTCATCAGGAGACTCGCGGACCGTCAAGACCATGGCGACGTCCAACCGGTGAATCGGGAGGACGTAAGCGTCATCCAGACTTGCCCAGGGATCGCTTGCAACAGCGACAGGCTCAACCTCACCTGCCAGGATCTGCTTATCCTTGCTCTTGTAATAGTCCGCGTCCAGATAGCGGGCTTCACATGAGGCAAAAGGAGAGGCATCTCCTTGAAGCACGCCTACTCGACCATTAAGGGAGTATTTGAGGCATTGGTGGTATGACGAGGGAACCGCCGCATGAAGGTGAAGCCATGGCCTTCCCATCAATGCGTTATACGCAGTGTCCTGAGAGACTACCATGAATTCGGTGTTGGCAACCAAGTCACCGAACTGGGTCTTCAAACGTATCTTGCCGACCGGGGTTTGCTCGGTGCGGTCGTACCCCTGGATCCTGAGGTCGGAGGGAATCAAGTCATCCTCAGACAACCCGAATCTCCGGAGCGTCCGAGTTGGAATCAGATTAATCCCGGACCCCGTGTCGACAAGACAACGCCGGACTTCAAGGCCATTGAACTGGCCAGTGACATACAGCGGACGGATGTGTCCCTGTATAGGAGGGTCCTCATCCTTACCAGAGAACGAGATAACTGCCTGACATTCGGCGTCCTCGATCGTTTCGGCGTGGAAGGCCTCTGCAGCCGCAACCTCTGTCTCGAACTGGAGGGGGCTCTTCAGGGCTTCAGCGAGTGCCTCGCGCATCTCAGATGACATGCGCAGAGCCTCAAGGATGGAGAGCCTTGCTGGGATGTCGGCCAAGTGCTTCAGGACATCATACTTTTTGGCCAAGCGCGAGCTCCTGGTTGCAGGAGATTGCTCTGCGGTTGGTGGCATGACGGGCCTTACCGGTTGGATCGGCGGCCGACTGGTACTTGGCGCATCTCGCTGTTCACTGGTCGCAGTCCGGGAAATGGTCACCGTACTGGAGTCAGGAGGCCGGGATGGACTTGTGGCAGGGCGGAGCTGGTCGCGACGCGGCTGAGGCGGTTCTGCCCGGTCCCATACCACAAACAGTGGCGGAGGCGAATCCGTCATCCCCGGATGGGGAGCCTGCGCACGTTGAGCTCGATCTTGAGCCTGCCGCCTAGTCTCAGTGGCGTGCACGGCCTGGCCGGAGGTACCGACGGCTGTGCCCCGGCGACTCCTGCTGCTGCGGTTCTTCCGACGGTGGCGACGACCGGGGACACTAGGGAGGTCCACATGGTGTTCTTCAACGTCGGGAACCGAAAAGGGATTTACCAGCTCGACGGTGTTAACCGAAGCGTACCCAATACCGTCATCGGACGAATCATCCATCACCGGGCGGATCCGAGGAGGGACCCCCATCTCCGGGGGCATGAAATCGCCGAGAGTACGGGATAGTGGCGGAACTGGCGGGGCGCGCTCTTCCTTCTTGCGCTGCCGCCGTTTGCTCCTCTTGGAGGAGGCAGACTGGGACGACGATGCCGAAGCAGCACCCGCAGGTTCTGGGGGCTCAGGCTGATTCAAGCGCGCACGGATGATTCCCTGGGCGCGAATGGTCGTCTTGCGGGCCATCCAGTTATTATACTTCTGGGACCCGCGGTCGGAGACCAGCTGCCATTCGTCCTCATTGCCACTATCGTCATCTGATCCCACGAACACGCCCGCTACCTGTGCTGGAGCTGGGCCCAACCTGATTACATTGTTGTTAATCTGGTCTTGGAGCCAGTCCTTAAACACATAGCACCGCTGGATGGTGTGCCCCAGGGCCCGATGGTAGGGGCAGTAGCGGGGGTTATCCGTGAGATGTGCCTCCTCTGGCCTCCAGCACTCAGGCAATCGCACAATCCTCTGCTCCAGGGCGCTCCGGAAATAACCGGGGACCTGATCCTCATGGAATGAGTACGTCAGGTGTCGCGGGCCCCTGGGAGCGCGGTCTTGACGAGGGGCTGGAGGGGCCTGCCGAGGAGGTGGACCCTGATTATCTCGCCTGGGTTGCGGCGGTACATTACGCGGAGGGGCCGGCCGGTTCTGAGGCTGCCGTTGCTGGGCCGGGAACTGAGCCCGTGGAGGCGGATTCCTGTGAGGCTGTGGAGCTGGTCTCACCGGCAGCAGCTCCAACGGCCTGGGAGCCTCTATCTGAGCCACAGCAGCGGGCTCAGCCCTGCTGACTCTCCTTGCAGGAATCATAGGAGGCAGCGGGTGTGCCTGGCTGGCCTGTTGCAGGGCTTCCTCAAGACGTTGAGCTTTGTCTGAGAAGTCCCTGAACCCTCCGGGGTAATTCTGAGTAATCAGGGAAGGGACCAGCTCGGTCTTGACGTTCCCGACGCACATTGTCAGCAACTGCTCCTGAGTCAATGGCATGTCAAGGGAATACGTGAGACCCTTCCATCGGGCGACGAAGTCCGCGACTCGCTCATCAGGCATCTGCTTGCACTTGAAGAGGTCTGCGATACTCGTCTTCCGGGTCGTGGAACTGAACTGGTAGAGGAATTGTCTACGAAGGTCCTCCCAGCTAGTTATCGACCCGACGGGAAGCTGGCTGTAACAGACAAATGCTGGCCCTTCCAGTGTCTGGACAAAGCAGCGAAGCTTAGCGGCCTCTTGCTGCGCCGGAGTCCCCAACATAGGCCCGCACCTCGAGTTGAAATGGGCCAAATGCTGTGGCGGATCTCCGGTCCCGTTGAAGGGGGCGAAAGTGGGATTCCCGAATCCCGGAGGCGCCGGCATGTCATCCACCCATGCTGGGTATGGCTTGCCGTCCGGTGGGATCGCCACCTGCCGAGTCTCCAAGGCTTCCAAGCGGGCAATGAGTGCCGCCATCGGATCGTCCGGACATGGGTTCCAGTCCTGGCGAGGATCTCTAACCACGAGCGCATTGCATGGACCTTCAATCGGGTCGTCGACCGGATCGTCGAACTCGGCAGCTCGTGGGATGGCTGGCGGAGCGGCCCTTGGGGCAGCGGGAGGAATCCGAGCGGGATCTCTCGGGTAGTCGCGCCGCTCGGGAGGGTGTGGCGAAACATACCGCGCCCTCTTGTCGTAGGCAATGGCCTCTCTCCTGTCGGCGAACACGGCGTAATCACGGTTGCCCGGGAGAGTCTCATCGAGGGGTGGTTGTTCCGGTCCCTGCTGTCCTGGCCTGGGATCACCGTAGTCAGGCCGCCGTTCTGCAGCGCGCTCGGCGAGGAGCTGGTCAACCAGCCTCTTCTGTTCGGCGAGCTGCTGACGTAGCGTAGCCTTCTCGGGATCCTCCTCTGCCCTCCGCATGGAGGCAGATGGGTCGGCGGGCCTTATAGCCTCGCTGTGCTCTTTTCCTTTGCTGACGTTTCGGCTCAACGTCAGTGCTTCAGTGGGTGCAGGGAGCCCCAGGAGGTTCCTCTGATGACGAGTAACTCTCACTGATGGGTCTGACGACGGCTTGTCTTCGGGGGGGAAGCCCCCGTCGAGAAGTTCTAAGTCGTTCCCCTCTCCCGACAGGTCAGCCATATTGACTGTTCCTGTCCCTGGGGATATACCCTCAGGGCCACCCAACGAATCGGGCTGTCGGCGAATCACACTGAAGCGTAGGGCAGCGTACTGCCCCCATCCACGGATATACACGTGGGGAGTGGCTTCCTCGATAACTTTGCGGAGTACTTGAAAGCACTCAACGCATCGTTGTTGGAGGGCCTCGTGGTGCCCAAATGACCCGGGGTGCCGGACCGCGGGGAGCATGGCCAGGTCAATTTGACGGCACTGCTCACCAATATCCTCCAGGTGTAGTTGACTCCCGGGGTATTGCATTTGTAGGCAGTGAAGACGGGAGTGAGTCTCCCGGAGAGTTCGGCGGAAGCACTCGAACTCATCCGGGGTGAGCGATTCGGGTGCATCAAAGCCCGGTCCTGCGACTGGCCAAAACTTCTCAGGGAAGTGGCCCTCTGCAAGGACGGTCCAGAAGCTCCACGACTCAAACTCGGGACCCAGATCTCCTCGGTCCTCTTCCATGGCTGGGAACGGACGGGGAACTGGTAGTGGTGCCGAGGCGGGCCGTCGGGCCGACGGGCTGGCCGGCGGTGAATACGGCGAGCAGGCCGATTGGCCTCCATATCCCGGGCCTCCCCCTGAGGGTGGCGGTGCCCCAGCTACCACATCACGATAGGACGGGCCGGCGAGCGAACATCCTGCCGTAGCATCGGTGCTCGCCGAGGGCGCACCAGATCGTGGTTCGATCGTCGGTCCCCAGAAAAAGTCTCCGGCTTCTCTGATCGAGACGGAAGGCACTTCCGGAGGGGCCGGTACCAACCGCAAGTTTGATCCTTGGGGGTCTACCAGGCCCTCGTTACTCCGGATATACCTTCGGAGAGACGCGGGGATCACATCGATCTCGCTCTCGGGGAGCACGAGGCTGACGTGCCGCATTCCTACCCCTGCCCTTGACTGGCGGGATTGGGGAAGGGGCTCTGTCGCCGAATCGTACTCTGCCTCTGAGTCAGAGAAGCAAACCGGTCGGATCTCTGTCCGGAACTCCGCAACATTCTTCCCTCGGCGTCGACGCCTTGCCTTCCTGCCCCTGGGTGGTTCTTCGGGGCAGGGCTGATCTCTGTCCTGGCGTCCTCCGGCCGCACTGGTGCTGGGGCCGAGAGGACTGGGAACCAAGGTGCGAGGGGCACCGGGACAGATATCAAAGGGGACGCGGGGAGAGATGATTCCGGGCAGGCCTCCGGGCCGGGATCGGAAGGTGGGATGACCCACGCCTCCTGGATCGGCCACACAGAGTAGATCCTGCCGGTGAATAGCGCTACCGCGAGGTGGTCCGCGGTGGCTACTGCCAGTGCCAGCAACCGGGAGAGTCAACCCAACCTGCCTTTGGGGCGGTCGGGGCCTCGATCCGGGTCGGGCATAGGAGTTCCCCCGCTCAGGATGCACAGAGGCCTGGCGAATGGAGCCAGCATTGGCTTGGGCCAATGCGGCCGCTGTTGCTAGAGCCCCAAGGTGGGCATCCTCTTCCGCTCGTGCCCGACGTTGGCGTCGAGACAGACGAGCCGGGATGTGCGGCGCGGGCAGGTGGAGAGCCTGTTCCTCGACTTGAGGGGCCTGGCGGCGATGTCGCCGTGGCCTGGCGGGAGCCCTTATCGTGGATCCCTGGAGCGGACCTCGGATAGGGTGATCCTGGGCATCTCCCACCTCATCCGCATAAGGAAGGGAACTGTCAGAGCGCTCCGGGGATAAACTCCCGAAGCGATTGGACGTTGAGGTAGGCAGCGGTGCCTCCCTGCGCGGCCCTCGGGGGCGGCGGTGGTGGCGAGGCGCAGCCTCCTCAAGGTCCAGGCGAGCCATTTCCCTAGTGGGGATGACTCCCTCTTCCTCGTATCTCCGCACCAGGGTGTTGATCACCCTTCTCTGGATGACCTCCGAGGGGGAGAGAGGGCGTGGTCGTCCCGCAATTGCGGCTGCTGGGACGGCTGCGGAACGGGCGGGACCGCGCGGAGCAGCCGCGTCGGTGTTTCCCCTGTCCCTACGCCAGTGGGCGGGTGGCGTTCGGGCACTAGATCGGGCGACCTGATTTCTGCAAGCAAGGAGAATGACCCATTAATACTGACAGGAAAAAGGAATCGACAACCAACCATTAGCGCCACGACGCCTTCCGTGGGGGGAACCCAGGCCCTCGACGTTGCGAGACGGAGTGCCCGATGTCCCTTCCCCAGCCCCTGGCGGGTAAGACTGAATGCTTGGCCGGGCAACACGCCGGTCTTCCAACACCTCTGAAAGCCATCGGTCTTCGTATCGAGGAGAAGAGATTCACGTCGGGTTCACCATTTTTCTGTTTCGGTGCGGATGTGCGTCGGGTTACGCTGTTCCGCCAGGACGCGTTCGCGCGTGCACCCGTCAACCCGAGGGGATGGGCGCGCGGCTTGTGGTCCCGCAGTCCCGCTTTCCAAGGGCGGGCGGCATCCGTCCCTTATTCAGGGGCGTCTGCTCCTTGATCGAAACCGGGATGATGGGATGTCGGCTTCTCCTTCCTTGGACGTCTCCTCGGAACTTGTCGCCTAATCCGGGTCTCCCTCATAGACTTAAGAATGTTCGTGAATCTCGTTCCCGGCGCCATATCTTCATGGACACCGGTTAATTACGCTGCTTCCGCCCGGACGTTCCAAGGAGTCTGGGCGGGGCAGCAACCTGCGGTGAGAAGGCCGGGTGGCTCTGGGTGCTGGGGGCGTGTCGTAACACTGCGGCTCTGCACGTCTGTCTTCCGTCCCTAATAGGGCTTCTCGAAGGCACGATGGCCTGAGGCATCCCGTACTAGGTGCGGGGAACTGTGTCACCTGAGGTTTTCCTCAGCTTCCCATGTTTAACACGGGGTATGCCGCGAGTTTAACGTCTAGCGGGGACGGCATCGGACCGATCAACACGAAAAGTGGATCAGATGACAGAACCCCTTGCGGGGAACCTCCGACGCTGGGGCCAGCACATGGGCGGCTTCCCAAGTAACGTGGAGTGAAGTGAAGTGGCATGACCCCACCGGGATGTGGCGGACCGGGTAAGGATCAGGATGGATGATGGAGTAAAGAGCTTGGACCCCAGAGGGGCTTCCTACGTACCGTGCGTTAACACGGATCAAAGTCAACGTAGTTCGGGCATACAGTTTAACGTCATGCTGGACGTCGGCAAGCCGACTCACGAAGAGGTCGAGGCCGCCGGGCGGAGGATTGAACCGAACCACCTCGCACGGAGGGGGGATGGAACGGCCGGGTGGATCACAGTTTCACGTCATGCTGGACGATAAAAGGGGAAATGGAAAAGGGGGGTTGTGGGGAGGCACCGTGGAGATACACACGGGCAGTCTTCCACAGGGGCGGATTCATAGGTGAATCAACGCAAACGTGAACCCTGGAGGGGTCCACTGATGGACGAACGGACGTAAATACGACCGGAACGACCAGGTGGTGGGCTTGGGCCTCAGGGAGGCTTCCTACGTACCCTGTATAGAAGACAGGGATCAAAGTCCACGTAGTTCATTCTGTCAGGACTTACGCACTTGGGGCAGCCCGGATACTGCAAAACTCAGTTGGAAGGGACTTGGACCGAAAGCAAAAGACACCTCGATCCCAGTCAGACCCTCTACTGGCTTCGGCAGTGGGGAGGTGCAATGGAGATACACATGTGCAGCCTCCCACGAGAAACTAGGGGTTTGTAATACCCTGCCCTCGTAGGGAAAAGCCACTCCCATTAAATCGTCCCTAAAGAGGGGCAATCCCGACATCCCTGCAGAGACGAGCGGGTGGGGGCCACATCCAAACCGGTGGGACCCTGCGTGCAGAGCACGGGATCAGGTTGCGGACGGTTTAGCGTCTTGCCAGACGAAGTACAGTTTAACGTCATGTGTTGAGGACGAAGCGGACGGTTTAACGTCTTGCCGGACGAAGTACAGTTTAACGTCATGTGTTGAGGACGAAGCACTTGGCAGTTTAACGTCTTGCAGCGCGGACGATGGGGGCTAGGCAGTTTAACATCGTGCAGCTTGGACGGATGTGCAGTTTAACGTCATGCTGGACGAATATGCAGTTTAACGTCATGCTGGACGTATGCGCAGTTTAACGTCATGCGGGACGAAGGCGCAGTTTAACGTCATGCGGGGCATAGGTTGCCGGACAAAGCACTTGGCAGTTTAACGTCTTGCAGCGCGGACGATGTACAGTTTAACGTCGTGCAGGACGTATATGCAGTTTAACGTCATGCTGGACGAGTATGCAGTTTAACGTCATGCTGGACATACGTGCGTGTCACTTCGCGCAAGCCTGGAGGGCCGCACGGGAAGACAACGCACGGTGCGGGCACCCGGGATGAGAATCATCGGGTGCCACACAGGCGGGTACCCTTAGGAGGTCAACGGGGACGACCCTGGCAGATTGCGCACAAAAAGGAAGCTTTGCGCGCAATACTGCGGGCCGGCGCGCAATCGGGGCGGCTGGCGCGCAATTGGGCCAGCGCCTTGCGCGCGGATGCTTGAGATTGCTCACACCGGGCTTCGGATAGCGCGTGGGGGCAACGGCTCATTCTCTAATGAATGGCCACTTGAAAGAAGGGGGGGTGCGCGCAATCAGGCCGGATTGCACGCACCCCGGGGGCAATTGCGCGCAAGCGGGTTCTTTTGCGCGCAAAGGCCTTAGGGTGAAGGTTTAGTCAAATGAAAGGAGCCAGCGGGGATTGCGCGCGAAGGCGGACCCCGAGGCTTTCTTGCGCGAAAGAAAGGAGGTTACCTGAAGTTCGTCATTGCGCGCGGAAGGGGTTGAATTGCGCGCACGGGAGACGTTTCGACTTCCAGCAACCTTTGAAACGTTGGGGGTCGCCTTGTATTTATAGGCAACCCCGGGCGCGGAATACAGGGTGCGAGCGCGAAATTCCCCCCGCGGGCGCGGAATCGGGCGCGGCGCGCAAGGGAGTCGCGCGGACCCGCGGCGCGCAATATTGCGCGCCGGACCAACGCATTGCGCGCATCCCGGGGGGTTTGCGCGCGGAACATCACCTTTGCGCGCGGGCCTCTGAAATTCCGCGCAAGGCCTCCGGGCCCTCCGAAACATCCTTCCGACTCCAAATATGACCTCGCTTTCCGCATCCGGAGCTTCGTTTGGGAACAACGGACTTTTCCGGCGTCTACAATTACCTTTGAATAAAACTAATAATAAATGGGGCTTATTATATATCGCAAAAAAGAGAGTCATGTATAATTAAAATAATGCCTCAATGAAGGAGATTTAGACAAAGTCACTTACCACGTGTCTGACTTGACTGGTTGTTTATTTAATCTCTCAAATAATAAACCAAAGTAAATTTATACATTATTATGATCCTTTTAATGTATATTATTCATTTTATATCACTTATTACCATGTTATAACTAATTAGTTAATAAATTGAGTTTATATCAAAAATTTTGTTGATGTCCAGAACTTGAGTTAGAAATGAACTTGTTACAATTATAAATTGTCCATGTGGCCGAAATTACATTATCTCTAAAATGATATTCATGATTTAGATATCATCTATATCATACATATATAAAGTATATATATTTCTGTGTATTTATAAAAGTACAGAACAACTTGAGGTATGAAATGAAATGCACCATTCATGGAGATGGTATGATGTATATACGCTTGAACGATACTATCATTTCTCTTTCATATTTAATGGATTGAAAAATTAATGAATCATAGGTTTATTATTATTACAGAATAATTTCATATATAAAATTTCAGTAACTCCATCCTTTATACATTCCACATATGGCTTGAACAAGTCATATCACTTTGAGGGGGCGGTAGCCCGCACTTCCTCAAATAAAATAATCGTTTTTACCCACTATGAAAACCCTAAAGGTATTCTATAAATAATAATAACAGAATAATAGAAACAATATAAATATAATATATATGACATATACATATAGTTACATCTTAATGGCCACCATAAGAAGTGGTAGGAGAAAATTGAACAATAATCGTTCGCAAGGCAGTGGTTCGTCGTCCATAGAAACAGCTTTACTCATTAAATGGAGGTGTGTGTAAGTTTTGTTCGAAATATTCTCATAAAAATAACCTAGTATATTGAAAATACTAGTGTTTCTATAAAATAGTGGAATAAAAATATTTTATGGGATTGGAGAAGGAAAATAAAACATAAGAACTTAATAGAAGAAGTTATCTTTAAATCGGTTAACTCCCTTTGGTTTGAACCAAATGGATTTCTTGAAGTGACTTCTACCTAAATTAAGGCTTATAGATGTAAGAAATTTATTTAGGGAGATTATTTGTGTAGTTTTTGAATAATACATGTGGCGTAAGAGGGGTGTGTAATGAGTTATAGGTGGGGGGTTTTATAAGGGGGAGGAGGGGCTCTTTAGGAATGTTTGAAAATATTATATTGTAATATAATAATTCTCAGTTTCAAAGGGACAAAAACACATTAATGTCAAAGATGTGATGACTCATGTTCGATGTAAAATCATCCAATAAGAAATGGATGGGTTTTTTCTATATTTTTAATCTTTATGGTCTTATTTATTTAAATCATTCATTAATGAGGTAAACACTGCATCGTTATTGTGTCATAAATAATTTTATTTATTTGATGTATAAAGAATTATAAAAAATTAAAATGATATAAGAAATTTATCAAGAATTTAATTAATATTTATATTATTGGAAATAACTTATATAACCTCATGTAAAAATATATTTACTAAAAGATATATGTTTATGTCATTTAAGTCATCACTTTAAATTAATTAACATAAAGTGTCATTATCACTCTCTGTGCCTCCATGGGGCCCCAAAATTGACACAATGATGCCCATGGTCATACATGTATCATAAAATAGTATCAATACACATGCTAGGGTAAATTTATATTATTATAATATTTTTTTACCTTGAGTGACCATTTATACCTTTAACTACAGTAATTAAAAGTCAAAAGATACTATTCAACAAAAGTTACTATCATCTTATTGAAAAACATTGTACCCACTAATAACAACCTTGTAGGTAATATTTTTGATATTTAATTCAAGAAGTGTAAATTTTTCATTTAAATGAAAAAGTTATTTTCTTACAATGACTTAGTGTTTTCACTATTCATCCAAAATTGATGTTTTTCAGAAAAATACAAAAAAAAAACATCCTAATCTATAAATGATATTCTAAATTAAAAAATTCGTTCTAGTTTTACTAAATTCAAAACATATATGTTTGATTAATTAATTTTAAAAATAATTCTCATTGTCCAAGGACAATTATTGTTTTTAATAAATAATAACTATCAAAAAAAATGACACGTGTTTATGTGCAATTTGAATGTGAATTTTACTCCAATGACCAACATTAGATTAAATGGTAAAAATATAACATAATTAAATTTTAAATTCAACTAAAAATATAATCTAACTATATAAATAAATTTGATTAAAAGGAATTATTGTATTAAAATACAGTATGTTAACGATTCATTAAAAAATGAATTTTATCAGAAATAATACCAAATATTTACCCAGTGTAAATTTTGATGCCCCTATTATGAATAAATATTTTATTTTTTCAAATAGTTCAAATATAAGTTTATAAAACTAGATTTAAAAAAAGGTTTGATAATAAAAGGAGGTAAATAGACCTTTTAAGGTATATTTGAGTATTTATGCTTAAAATTTGATTCATTCATATTTTATGCCTCAAACTTTTATCGTATAAATGTTAAAACGGTTAACAAACATGTATAATTATATTGTAGTTAGTTATGTTCATTCCCGCCAATACAATGGCTAGGCGTCAACAATAATTTAAAATAATATTATATTATTATTTTTTAGTATGACTCAACATTGCGTGCAACATAAGATTTTAAATAAATTTGTTGTTGTGTATTGAGTATTCCATAAAACATAACATCCCCTTTTACGTAAAATTAATTTTTAATTGACAAATATTAATAATTACAGAAAAATATTATTCTTTATTTACCCAGGATGCCACACTAAACATGAAATTATAAAAGGAAAATCATATCATACTATGATTACTGAAGGTTATATCATATTTAGTTGTATCCTCATCTTATAACACAAAAATAAGGATTTTATCATCTTACAAATATTCAACATGACGATTAAAAATGAAAAAGGGAACAAAATAATTTCTATTCTAAGTGATCATGTTGGATATTTTATTAATAAAGTGGTTGGTGATATTTGTGATTATCTAGGTTATAATATAATTTATTTAATCTAAAAAACCTCTAGAAATTCTATAATATGATTAAAGGAATTGATATATTCATGAAACATTAAGATACCTCCTGAATGATTTCAAATTACACTCAACAGTTGTGGGGAATTTCATTTTAAACTAATTTTTTTTCTAAAATTATATTATTATAAGTCCCTTCCAAAATAATATTCCTTTTGGAATTTGGATATATTAATTTCAAAATGTTTTATTTGTTAATGTGATTGTATGTAAATTTAATATTATAAATATTAAATAGAAGATTATAATATTTAATCAAAAATCCGATGAATGAATATTTGTTGGGTATTCAAACTAGTTTAAATAATGTCAATTCATTAATAAATGTACCCTTAAAATTGAAGAATCCATTTCTATTGAATTCAATGAATAATATTTTAAACCATAATCTTTATATAAATATGTAGATAAACTTGATTATCTAAATATATTTGATCTATGATCTCAAAACAAATTTTCTTTGTTGTTAATCCATATAGTCATTTATGTATATGTTTGAAAGAAATGTACCAATCTTCCTTAGATAACACTATCATAGATTTGAATATTATTACTCATTTTTTAAATTCATTCAGAAATGAAGTATAGAATCATTATTTAATTTATTTGCTATAAAATAATAACAATAGAAATTTTATTAATAATATATCAAGGGTTTTTTATATTCATGAAGAACCCAACCAATCCAAATATAAGAAGTTTTGGACTCTAGGTGAAAGAAAAATTCATCATACTATTATTGATTTGAAAAATGATTTTTTATAAATAAATCATCTAGGAAAGGTCACTTCATATGTAACAAAGAAAATTCATAGAAAAAAGAAGATGAAATTGATTTTAGAGAAATCATTACACAAGTTTCATGAATAATATCTATACAAATATAGTTTTTATAAACCACTCATCTTAATTTTACTCATTTATAAATTTATTTTCAATGATATTCAGTGTTTTTATTTTAGAAATTTTTTTTACATAATTACAAGAAACTTTTTAATGTAATAGGTTTTCAAATTCTATTTATAATTAAACAAATTATTTATATGGTATAAAACATCCCATTATGTATTGGTATGAATCGATATAATTTTTTCATTTATCGAATTATTTTAAAAGGGGAAATTTTAAATTGAAATAAATTATAAAAAAATGTTTCAATTAAAATTTTAAGAAATAAAATTTATATCGATGATTTAATTTTGGGATCAACAAATGATATATTTATAATAAATTTTTAGATATTTTGGAATATTAATATGTAATGAGTATTATGGGTGAGTTGATAGTAATTATTTGTATTCTAACCTAATAAATATCATTTATAATATCATATATATATATATATATATTTTCAAATATAAATAAAAATGATTTTTATCTTAAGGGGACCCATTTTAATATTTCTATTTTATGATGATTTTTATGAAGGAAAACATTTTAATGGAAACTAATGTTGTATAAGTCTCCAACATTGAAATTCCTTAATAACATAGCACAGTAAAAATAAAAAATACATAGATGTTTCAATAGTTAATAAATAATATATAAAAATAAGTAGCTTTAATTATCAAATTATATGGATGAATAAAAATCTTTTATTTTTTGTGATAACTATTCATTATGTTTTAGTTTAATGTGGTAGTTCTAAATCCATAAGCATCTCTCTATTTTTCTAGCTTGTTTTCACTATAAAAAGTTGTATTTGACATTAATTCTAGAGGGACCACTTTCAAAATGGATATATCACGTAATAATACATTAGAAAGGATATTTAGTGAGTTGATATTATCCCAAAACCACTTGATTAAAATCATTTTAATTTTTCTATGGGGGTAGGATTTTAATGATTCAAATTCATTTTATTATCTGGACTACTTTTGGAAAATATTTTTCACAATTTTCAATTCACTTGTTTATATTATCTAAATAGTGTATTTATGATCACATTTTTTATCTTATATACTAATTTATTTATAGATATTATTTGTTATCACAAATAGGGAGGATAGTTCAAATTATTATTTTGGATAAAATGTTATTCTTAATCTATGTAAAAGTATAATTTATATGAAGAAAAGTATAAAAATGGTTGAATATTAATCTTCTAAAGTGGGTTTGGATTCATGAGGAAGATGTGTAACACTCTAGTCCATATCACTATGAACAGTAGACGAAACTGAATACTCGTGTCCTCCATCATACCTTCCTATGTGCCTGCAGATGTGGAATAATAATTGGGTAATAAAATGATACCCTAGATAGGCTATACCAAATCTTGTAGAGTTTACAATAATATAAAAAAACAAACAATCCAAGAAAAGGGAATTAATAAGTGTATACCTAAAAACAATACAATTATAGTTATATGAATGCAGAACATACATACCGTAATACATGCTCAATCTTATAGTAGGTATATCAAAAAAATAAATTATAAATACAGATTGCAATAAAAGTACAAGTGTTCCTCTAATAAATTAAGACAAACCTTACCTAAAACTCAAGATTTCATAGTTTTTTTCTCTCTCAATCATGGAAATATGACGCCTCGACCGAACCTGTTCCAACAAAAACTATATATCTTTTTTGGTATACATGTCCCATTGCATCCAAAGCTGCATGATAGTATTAAAAAATGCAGGGAACCACAAATATAGTCCCATATACCTGAATATAAAGTGTGATATGAATTTCACATGCCCAATATATATAGATATATATATATATTGTAGTGTAATTTAAAAAAAAACAAACAAAAATACATACTTCAACAAATTATGGATTTTTTCTATGATTTTATTTTGGACTGTTCAAATATGAGTACCATATGCCATATAATTTTTGATCATTAGGTTTATAAACCTTATCGATTATATATAATTTTTCCCGATCCAAGGTGCCTCATATCACACCATAATGTCTATACCCACAACTATAGTTTTCCTTGTTCAACCTCATATTCATAATAACTATCACTAACATACAATACTGAGTGATTTATAAGCCATGTGTATAACATAATAAGTAATAAGACCACCCCAATGAGATTTTTCTCAACTAGTAGTAGCATACAGAAAACCTAAATGTAGTTTATCAACCATAATCACATAATATATAACCACCCTTGGGATTTTTCATTAATGTTAAAATATCAAACCAAGTTAATTTTATATTCAATCAATACATGCTTATATAATAAAATAAATAAAACTGAAATAACATTCAAAATTCCTATACCCAATTTACCAAAAGAATGTAAAAACACATACCTTGGATTAATTCATCATTATAGAACCCACATAGGTCCCCTAGGTTTCATTAATCCTAAGGAACAATGTATGTGTCCCTCAATCCCAATACAACTCTTAGTTCATAACTAGTCACAAGGTTGATATATTCAATACCAACCCCATTCATGAAAATGCTAAATTGGGCCAATAACTACACCCAACCATTTATCAAATAAATATACACTCACATATGTTATCATGTATCAATGGAGGAATAATACCTGTTGAAAAATTCACTAGATTGATTGATCTAGAACATAACTATGACTCACAAAGCCATCCCCTAGTCCAGTCAGCGATGCTAATCCCTAAACTATAACTACAGTTCTATATGTGATCCTAATACTTGTATTACTACATCAAATTTTACAAATATTAAATATTACACCTCATATGGTCCTATAGATTATGAATACAAGGTTATAGTCGGGTCCTCAACCATTAATGGT
The DNA here is from genome assembly GCA_963277665.1 of Viscum album. Taxonomy (NCBI): domain Eukaryota; kingdom Viridiplantae; phylum Streptophyta; class Magnoliopsida; order Santalales; family Viscaceae; genus Viscum; species Viscum album. Next base: position 1,390,357,674 of record OY728150.1, on the reverse strand, counting down.
TGAGTAAAACCAACTTGTTCCAAGGACCCACACAATTTTAGAACATGTTCATTCTATCATGTCATATCATTATTTAAATCATATATTTTATTAAAATGTGAAATCACCCTTTTTTTAAATAAAAAATAATATATTCTAAAAATAAACATGAATAATTACCATAGGGTGTGTATGGAATTCCCCATACCTTTTAGTGGAGAACAACCCCATAAAATCATATTCCCATAAATCAAATACCGTGTTCATCTATGTTTGATGACCATTTTTAAAACAACTATTGACCTTATCTCATATCCAAAACATCCAAAAAATAATTATAATAAAATTATAAATAATTTTTTTAAATAAAAATATTTTCATATTATAATAACAACGCCCTTATACAAGAAATCGTGCTAAATGGCCTCATTTCACCAAAACTATGATCAACTACCCATAAGAGGAACACATAAGGCCCATTAAACCATCCTAATATAAATCCATAAAAAATAATCATTTAAATAAAATAATGTATTTAATTTTTATAGAATTCACAACTAAAATTTTGAAAGTTCAAACATCGACCAAAATGATATGTGACAGTGGTCAAATGAATACTTGGGACCTCCTTTTTCCATATAGAATAAAATAACGATGAAAAATCAGTGATTTCAAAATGATATTGTGGAATAAGTAGTTATTACCTAATACATTGAAAGGAAAATTAAAATTAAGGGTATATAATACTAAAAATGCCAATAGAGGTGTTATATCTCCTTAACAACATCAAAAATAACCACAATCCATAACCTATTGAAAGGGGGAATATGAGAAGGATGTGAGCTCAACTCTTGCACAATGTGGGAATTATATGGAAAAGAAGATGGAGAGAACAAACTTTTCTATGATTCAAAAAGGATATTTTCCCCATTCTGAGTTCACCAGATAAATTGTGGCCATCTTTAGTAACAAAATTATACTTCCCATTCCATCGGCCAGTTAGCTACTAGGACCCATATTGCAGGTTCTTTTATATATTTTTTGATTCTTCGTCCACCCATTCAACTATGAAGGGTCCTCCAAGACCCTTAAGAATCCAATTAAGATATATTACTTTTAAAAAAACAAATATTTTAGGTATTCTAACATTCTTAATTTGATTCCAAATCTGTGTTCTCAAAATAAATAATCCACCAAATTCCGAATTTTAAATACCTTCTGGAAGTTTCATACATATATTGATAAGACAAATTATAATCTCTCTATTATAAAACCTTTCATCTCAGATATGCCTAATTCATAATTTTATAATTTATCCTTAACTTCTCATTAAGTCAATTCCATTCCAAATATCCATGTATTATTACTAAAAATTTATTTTTCATTCCAGGAAAGTTTACAATATAAGGTTATCATCCCATGAAAACAGAATCCATAAATCTTAAAAAAACTGACCCACCTCTAGGGTTCTCCTCAACACTATTTAATTTGACGACACCCATATATGTTTATCCAATTTATCATTTGGTATATGGTGTTTCCCATCGTAGGTATTATTTCAAAAGGTCTAACTCTGAGTCATGGTGCTCTATAACATATTCATTTTCTATTAGAAAAATTATAGATATCAACAAATAATATAAGAATTGTTCAGAACACCCCACACCTAAAAAAATTATAGAATATAAATCAATGAAGCTTCTAACCCCCACTTCCCATATCCCCAATAAAATTTAGTTCCCTCTTAAATTTATACATAATATGAACCCACTATATATTAATCGAATGATCCTAAAAAACTCTCCAAATGATCCATTCATATCAATATTGACTAATCTATTGTGGGATCCAGAACCACATAAATATTATCTAGAATGCCACCTATCGGACCACCTTGGGCAGTCTAATCATGAATAACTCAACTATCCTCACCAACACATCACCATAATACCAGACCCTAATGCTAATAATCTTAGAGGAAACTTGTGAATATTCAATCACACTCACTAACGAATGATCCTACCAACTATTATTTCAATTATCTACCCCTGATCCAACAAAAACTTGTCATCTTTCTCTAGAACACAATAAAAATTGACATAACACGAACTTTATAATTCTCATATTACCTCAATTTATTGGAAACCCAAGTAAATGAACATACTCCATAGAATAAAATATCCAAATTGTAACCTAGAATTCCCTGAATATTATTGAAAATTTAAGATCCATCTTAAAAGGAGTAACAAAATTTCATAATGATCATTCGATGAATAATCCCATGATTGTACAACCCAAACAGAACAATTGTCATTATAAATTGATATTTATGTCACTCCCCATCATAAAAGTAGCATCTTAATTTAACCATTGAACCAAATTCCCAATCATCACAATACATTCCATGTATGCCTCAGAACATAATGGTCAAATGTTTCCACTCAATTTATAGTAGATAAAAAATCTGGAACATATAATTAATGCCCATTCATAAACCATGAGATCGTCAACCATAACAAATATTTAATCAAATATCATGGTGATCTCTTCCCCCCAAATCTATGATGGTATCCTCTCTAATATATTTCTTCCTCTACTAATCCTATCTTGAAAATCTTTATAGTTTCCATATCACACTAGTGAAACACCTCTAGATCAACACTCCCCATCTTTCAATACCTAATTAAGTTAAAATTCAAATATCAGCAATGCCACTGAACCCTAACCCAATTCCAAATTCACATATAAATGAAATGACATATTAAATTGTATTTGAAAATAATGGTTCCACAATATGATTATATGTTTCATCAATTCCATCAGTCCTTAACATGAACACAACCATCATCGAATCTACAATTCAATAGGAATAATGATTACATCTTCAAAATAACTAGAGCCCATCTATTAAAATCTATACTATTCTATAAATAATTAATCATGATTTTTTTCATTTAAAAATATTTCTATTATTTTCTTCCTTACTCATAGACCATTAATTTTATGTATGTCAATATCATCAATCTAATATCTTCCTTGACTCCCCATTGAAACATGCATTTACCCATGCATATTTTACCGATTGTCCACTCACCATTGAAAGATTCATTTCATAACCAGAATATATCACCCATAATAAAATCCATTAGGTGTATTGGAAATCAACATGTATAAGAATTCATTATGTCCTTCCCTCAAAATAATGATTGATAAAACAAAGAGATACCACTCATAGTTATTTTCCTTTGGAGTGCCAAACATCTCAATGATTATACTTCACACTCAATAGCACCAAATATACATGAATATCATAACCTGAATCACATAATATTTCTTCCATCTGATAAGGAAATCACATCATCAGGTTAACCACTATCGTGGGTTTCCCTCGAACCATACTAAGAACCAACTCCCTAAATCCAAATTCATATCTGAAGGGACACAATGTCCTCTATCGTAGGCCAAATACCATATCTCATATCTTTATAACTCATGGTAAACATCATATGATGGTGTAAAATAAACCACAAATTCCAAAATGGAAAACACCACTCTATTGTATACTAGTATTTTAACCAATGAATCCCATCGAAAAAGCCACCAACCATTTTGAATGCACCGTAGAAAAATATATTAGACATTGTGTTTTAAGTCATCAGTATACCATTCACTCATTCTCATGATCAAATGGACCATCAAATTCCACCTAATTATATAAAAACATACATTGAAAACAAGAATCACCATAGGATTACTCATATCCTATGAAAATATCTTCCATAATCATTATTAAAAATAATATAATTCAATATTATTTTAAAAAACACCATATAAATTGATGTAGATATTTTATGTAATGTTACCTAAAATGAGACCACCCCTATAGATTACATCACTAATGTGTCAATCTTATATAAACCTACTCATTTCACCACACCCCATTTAAGATGGTATATATAATATTCATCACAATATGTCATTTGAATGAAATGATTATAAATTTTGGATAAATTATGTAGAATTCCCATAATAATATATGTAGAAAACATTGTATGAGATGTAATTGATAACATGAACAATTGGTCATGTCATTAGTGATGAAATCCAAAAAAAAATCCTATATGTCAGGTGAAACTATACTAACAATGTAAAAAAACACATCTTACACAACACATAAACCTGAAAATATAAATAATACATCAAATAATAGTTTTATAATAAAAAATTGAAAGGTTTACTATCTTTGAAATTATTTACATAATCCTAAAATATTTGTAAAACTTAAAAAAAATTTGATTTATCCTTCCCCTATAGAACATTTCTTATACATCACACAAGATATAATCACCTTCATACCCTAGGTTACGTAAACAAAATAAAGGATAAACAAAAATTCTCAATAAGTGAAAGGATATATAAAAATGTTTAATATCATAGGTATGAGCATAATTTGTATGAAAATGATTTATAAATATGTGATCATTGTATAACATATTATAATAAAAAACCATGATACAGAAAAAAAATTATTTGAAAATAATTTTAAAGTATAATGAATGATAAAACAAACATCACAAAAAATGACATAATGTGAAGGATATATCAAATGGTATCGTCATGAAAACAATAAATTTTAAAAGAAATGAATTAAATTTTTAAATATTTGAGGACATTGAAAAATACGCAGAAATATTTCATAACCTGAAAACATGAAAATTTGCAATATCTAGAAGAATAAAAATACATGTCTGAGAAAACCATTTTTGTCAATCACAGTTGGAATAGAATCATTTTATTAATGCTAGAATTTATGAGTAAACCCATATGTATCAGGCCTATGTGAACAAACCCATTATGTCTGTAGCAGAATATATCACGTTATATAAGAAAATAAAAATGTATTTAATTGAGATATCCGACCTTACTCATCAATAACAACACATTTGTGCACCGCCTAAAAATAATCATCATTGTAACACTAATATCCCACGGAATGATGAATGGTTTCCATAAACATATCACAAAACATGAACAGAAGAAATCATAGAATATAAACACATCATTATAAAAATGGGATCATGATGTTATAAATTATTAAAAATGGATTCATTATATATATGTAATTTTATTATAATGAGAATCAAATCATGGAATGTGTTTCTTGAAAACATTTTGTTTTATGAGTTGTAAAGATATAAGCCCCATTTAATAAATTAACATTTATTAAAATAATTGAAAAGAATAATTTACATGAAATTTACTCGTATAATAACATATTTACCAATAAATAAGGAGATATCATCAATCAAAGATGAAATACACAATAAGATGATGTTCAACAATAAATTGGGTAACTCAATGAAATGATTTAGAGTCTCTACGTCCAATACATTTAACACTGAATTAAAAGTAATACTTTTACCTCCTTTAACTTAAAGATAAAAATCAAAATTTCATAATTTAGAACCTTATTCATCTGTGTTTTGATATATAATCTTTAGGGATAAGAATTATTATTATGTATTTCATTGTTGTTATCTATTTTCAATATCGAGTCTTTAAATCATAATTATTTTGAACATGTTTATAAATGTTTCATGGATATTCATATTATAAAAATCATCATAATATCAAATTCATTAAATGTTCTATAATTATTAATTTTTACAGTATTATAATTTTATAATTCGATTATATGAAATTATTGTTTTTATTTCACAGAATAAATTGTAATTAAATAGATTTTATTTCTTTATCAACATTGAATGTTTATCTTCAAATATTAAATGAATTTTATAACAACCTAAATGTTCAGTTACTTGGACATATTAATTATATATATATATACTCAACAAAAATAATCTAAAAACATTATGTTTTTTTGATTTGATGGAAATATAAACACCTTTATTTACAGAGGTGGTAGTCGGCACAATTCATGCTTAATGTTTCTATTACACAACAAAAGGGAGGGTTGAGGGTGGATATTATATTATAATTTATTAATCATAATTACATTATATAAATAAAAATTTTATAACCACATTTAAATCATACATTAAGGGAAGTAATAAAAAACCAAAAGCATCACTCTATGGAGGTGGTAAACAACACAAAAACAAAAGATGATTCTTATTTTCCTTAGTAAATTAAGAAGTTTAAATCATTGTTTTACAATTATTTTAATAACAACTAAAATCACTAGGGATTACTAATATAATAATTTTTTATTTTGTTTCATGATATAAATAATAAGAATGAAATAATCAGATTTATGTGATGCCAATATTGAGTCCTAGAACTTCTTCCTAATAAAGTCCTTTTTTACAGACATATGATAATTTCAATCATTAATAGTGAATTAAGGGGTCTTATTTAATAATAGGATAAGATATGTGTGAAGTGATTAAAGGATATTTAGAAATATAAGTGGAGTATTGGAAAGGTTGAAGTGTTCCCCCCTTTTATTACTGAGGTAGAGTTACTTTTTGAAGGGAAAAAGTTTTAGGAATGGGTTATGAATAGAAAGTATTGAATTTTTTGTGCTTTATGTTACATAAGATTAGTAACACATGTATATAATAATTTAAATAAAAAAAATTTATAGAAGAAAAAAGTTTTATTTTAGTTTTTAAAAATTTGACCCCCCATATATTAGTATTGTAACAGTTATTACCCTTAATCAAATATCATTCTTGTAAATTATTTTATCCGAATTAATATAAGCATACTCTTTATACAATATATCAACATGATAAATCCAAACTTGGGATCCATTTATGAAAATTAAATACATAATTATGTAAAATTAAATTTAAAATCAAAAGATATAATATGTTCAGAAAATATTTATCTATAGAATAATGATTTTAATCAATAAGTGATGTTAGTATTATTTATAAATTATTACCCATAAAATGAGTTTGAATTTTTTTAATATATTTTTAAATATAAAAAATGAACAATAATTTGAAACTGAAACATTTAATTTTAAAAATATACACTATTTAAAAAATTATTTTTCATTGAAAAAATTATCTTATTATGAGGGAAAAATTTTTTAACCATGTAAATTTAATAAATTTTCCTGAAAATATTGTGTTAGTTATTAGATAATTTTTACCCACATATATTATATTTAAAATCCATATTTATTTCACTAAATTTGTAAAAATTATTTTTAAAATTACAATATATCATGTATTAAGAATTTTTTTTGACAAAATATTGGATTTTTAAAAAAATATTAAATATATGATTCCATTTATGGGATAATATTTGAAAATAAAAATATCACAGATATAAAACATATTTAGTGATAAAAATGATTACTATGATTTCTGTTATTTTTATATATTAGTGAATAATTAAAATGCATTTAAAAAAAATTCATTATTCACCTTAAAGATGAATTATTTTTTAAAAAATTATATATATTCAACTATTGATAATATAATAAAGATAAATATAGAGACATTCATTAGAAGATGGCTTCTTTCTCTCCTATCCCTAACCCTCTCGCTCTCGGCTCCGCCTAGGGTTTCTTTCTGAAACCATTCTTCGTGGGGTCGGAGGCGCGTCTGAGAATCGCGCCTCTTCCCCTTCTTCCTTTCCTCCCCTCTTTTCCCCCATCTCGACGTCTCCTTTCCCCTTCATCATGGATTCTTTGGGTGAAGGGTTTCTTATTTTGGAATCGTCTTCATTCAAGGCCTAAAAAAGTGTCTGATGTCGAAGTCTTGGTCTCTAATCCCCTACTTTGATGTCATGTACCTCAACTACTCTCCAAGGTGGAGCTGATGTGGTGGCAACCTAGAGGTTTTGGGTTCTTCGGTTTGGAGGTAGAAGGCTTTCAGGCACTTCCTGAGCCAATTTCCTCTGATTTTGTTGTCTCTGGCCCTCTTCCTCATCAACAACACAAGCACGGAGACCATGACCGCTCCATCCCTACCCTAGTCACATGTTCTTGTACGCCCCTCCAAGGAATATTGGGAGTGGTGGTTACGACGCATTTTTGGGATGTACGGTTCTGTGGCCGATTGCGTGCCTTGTGTGGCCCTTCGATGATGGCACTTTTTTGAGATGGAAACAGTAATGTCATGGTGAGTTTCTAGTTTGTTGGTTTGTTCAGTGTTTCTTCCTCATGCCTTCAGTGAATTTTTTAGGATTGTTTCTGTGAGCACTTGTCCTGGTTGATTTTTTTTGTGGTGATGTCGATTTTCTTCTGGTCTTGGGTTTGTTCGATGAGTTGTTAATGGTGGCGTTTTGATGAGGTTGGTTCATCTGTGATGGTGGTTTGATGATGCAATGAGTTAATTCACATCGGTCGTGTTGGCGATGGAGTACTCTCTGACATCTAGTGTGGTATTGGCCGACGATGGCGATGATGGTTGGTTTTTCACAATAGGATGATTGATGGCATCTTTCTGGCTGACGCAAGTTCCTCTCGCATCGAGGACTCATCGAGTTTGGGACAGTTTTCTTCTTTGACATTTGAATTTCAAATCTATTTTGTTATGGTTTTTATCCCGCGCTTTTTTTAGGTTACCACTCAGCCAAAAAGCGGCATTTTGAAAAAAAAACTTGAATTTTCATTCAGTTATGATGGAGAGACATTAAGCTCGACATCCTTGATATGAAGGATAAATATAGATGTAATTTTATTTTTTTCAAACTAAATATATATGAGTGATTAAACTAATTTTTATATAAGACCAAAAAATATAATTATTAAAAAAAATTGAAAATGAAATTTATTTTAAAATAAACTTTTATATAGTTTAAATAATGTGGTATCTTTTCACAATATCCACTAATTTGAAAACTATAATAGTAGTATAGTTATTCATTTTTTCAGTAATGCTACATTATAAACAATCTTATTTCATAGTACATAAATATGTAAAAGTAATTCATAAATCTATGGTCATTATATTCTACCCATTAAACAAATTAGGTTCCCTCATATTTAATTTCCATTTTCATGGATGAATAGATGAATGTTAATTTGATTTTGACCTACCTTAATATAGTATATCAAATTGGATAATATCCACATTATTAGAGATATGGATGCTAATAAATTATTTTCAATAACAATTTTGTGGAAAATTATCCCTTAATTAGTTATTAATGCCCATATGAAAGAATTTGTTTTCATATATGAAACTTTATTACATCCATTGCACAAATAGATAAAGGTAACAGATTTATAAAAAGTTGTTCTTCTCTATTATAGGAATTAATGTGGAATTAATGTGAATATAAACATTAAATATCAAAAATTGAATAAATTTTTGTCATTATAAGAGGATATAATGATTTTAAAAAAATTTATTTTCAAAAATATAATATTCTTACAATTAAATGTCTTCCTCAAAATAGAAATCACTAGGGGTGGTGACTTGATGGTCATATAATGTTTCATAGGTATAATAGGGATGATTTAACAACAACGTGTCCCCTAATTCTATGTGGATGTTATGTCAAACATAATTACAAATATCATCTTCATCAATATTCTTTGCATCACTTCTACCATAGTTTCTATATATAGGTGGTCTTGTATTCCTACCACCATCTTATATCATTGTAATATAGAATTTACCTAGAAAAGTATTGTTTTATCCATACATAAGAAATATAATTATTTATGGTGAACTTGGATGAATTCTATCTTATTTCCCCAATTTAATAAAACTCTTCTTTATCCCCCCATAATTTAATTCTTGATGGCCCCTCTTCCATAATTAAGGAATATTCTAGTCCCCACTAGGATTATACCTTTATTATTTTTTACATATTATTTATATAGAGTAAATCAAACATTTTATCTTCTGTTATCATTGTCACTTAATCATTCATGAAACTATATCTTTATTTTATTGTTTTTTGGGACATTGATTATTATCATGTGGTAAATCATATTTCACGATAGCTTGTTTGGAATTATCACATATTATACCATTCCATAATTCAATCCATGTTCTTGGAGGTAATATTCATATTTTCCATCCCACCAAAGATACATTTTAGTTCCCACCATTATAAAAACCCAAACAGTTCACATGTTTCAAGAAAAAATTAATATGGAGAATTTATCATAATCTAAAAATATTTAATCAATAATAATATTTTTCTTTTTATTATCCTTTATGATTATACATAATTTAGTTTCATCAATAATAATTTTAGTATGATGTAGGATAATATATGTTTTTTCACCATAAATTCCCCAACTTTATCCCTCAAACTCACTAGAAAATCAATACTTCATAGTGTTTCCAAATGAGTATGTGATAAACATAAGAATATTCCCTAGGTTTTTCAAACCAGATGTTCATTTATAGTGCATCTTTTTTAATAGTATTGTGATCCTCGATTCAATGCTGAACTATCAAATTTTGGGGTGATTACCCTAACATTAATCTTTTCTACTTAAAAATTCACTTTTACTATCTAGATAAGTATTCATTTGAAGTGGAATCTGTGTACTTAATAATTTTTAAATATATTTGTATATCATCCTATACATGAAAATATCTCAATATCATTCCCTAAGATTCTTGGACCCTACCACTACATATTACTAAAAATATTTCAATTTATAACTGATCAAATTTGAAAATTACTAAATTTGTATTAAAAATATATAAACCCTCTTATGATACCAACTAAATTGACTGAATATAAAAATATAATTAAAACATTTATCATAGTATTTTAGTAATACATTAGAAATAATTGTAAAAATATATGTTCTGAGTGGTTAGTATCATAGGAATTAGTAACAAAACAATGATTTTTAATAACACTAGAAAATATTTTTTCAATAATATTTTTCCTCTAAAAAATTTCAAATACATATTAGACAATGTAATTATATTTATAAATTGGGAAATAAAACAATAAAAATAGGATATCTCAAATTCTTATTAAAAGATAAGATATATCACAATGTATTAGATCATATGCTTGTGGAAAATATAAGGAGAATATAAATTATTAAATAAGAGATAATAAGATCACGACATTTAATAAAAAAACCTGGTAAAGCTATATAAGATCATAAATCATCATTAACGGATCATAAAATATAAAATATATAATATGGGAACAGGACGTAAGGGTAATGTTACATGAAAAAATATTAATCCTTAAAAGATAACATTTTCTAGAAATCAAATGGATCTTAAGACATGGAATAACATGATAGGAAACTGATAATTGGGTCATAACATCATAAGAAAATGTTTGCAACATCCATAACCAAGGGGAAAAAATGTATAATAAATGATACCTTTATTTTCTTATGTGAAAAAATATATTATGTCCATGCATAAAATTGTTGAGAAACCTACTATTCCTAAGCCTATGTCAATAACCCCATTATATCCATTCTTAGAAATATCATGAAATGTATTCTTATAAAAAAAATTTGTATGAAAATATATGACCCCATAAATAATCATTTATACAAACATGTCAAATATAAAAATAGTCTATGTCGTAACATAAATAACCCGTTGGAATATAAAAAGTTTTTAAACATATTACATAACATTCCCTAAAAAATCATAATATATAAAAATATAATTATCCTAAAGTGTTAATAATTTAATCAAATATAAAATAACACTTCCTGAGAGAATGATAATTTATGATAATGAGAACCAAATCACAAAAAGTATTTATTTGAGAAAAATTATATTAATCATTGTAAAGTCATAATTATGAGTAGATTTTCAAAAAGTTCACTTTATTTTTAATGTATATTTAATGAATAAATCAAATGAAATTTATTTCTGTGGAAATTATTTTTCCCAAAAATTCTTATGTAACATTAATCAATACAGAAATTCTTGAAATATTATCTTCATTAATAAATTGGACAACTCAAGGAGTGGATTTTTAGTTATCGAGTCCCTTAGCATTACCCATTATTTCCAATGAATTTTTTAACCTAGTACATCAAAGACTTAAAAATAATAATTTATTATTTCATATATATTTTTATATATATTTATTTAGACTCTTCATTGATAATTTTTTTGTGTATTAAAGTTTTTTAAATTCTTCTCGACATAAGGTTTTAGTAATCTTAATAATTTTTATCATAGTTCAAAAAATATGAGTTGATCTTCCTTTTTCTCCAAAATATAATGATTTACATATATTTAATTGTATAAAATATTATTTTTTATATAAAATTATAAAATTAAAATAATATTACATTGGATTATTAATTGTGTTTCCTAAAAATTGAAATTTAATTGAACAAGATTTTGGTTATTTATCATTATTAAATGATTTCCATACAATGATATCTACTTTTTTGTACAAAAGATAAACATATAAATGACATATAGTACTTATATATATTATATATAATCATACACTATAATCTAATACCATCCATTTAATCTTATTTTATAAAATGTAACATGTTTATTCAATGAGGTGTTTTTCTGAACGAAACACTACTAGAGTTTAGTTTCCCCAGTGAATTTTAGGTTGATGGTTGATAGAAAGTGATTATCAAAATGAATATGTACATCATATAACTATTATTTATTAATAAATATCATAACTAATACCATCAATGAGGGTGGTGTTGGAAAAAAATAAATCCTCACTTCATGGGGACTGTAATCCTTGGAGACACACTAAAGAATATTCTAAGATACTACCTGACACTAAGGATGATTATTCCAAGCTACTTCATGACTAGGGCTACAAAAAAACTTATGTTGGGGAAATGGGTTCGATATAAATCCCCCATGATTGGGTTGAAACTGAACATGGATGGGTCTTACTTGAAAAGGAAGATGAGAGGGGGAGGGATGGTCTGGGATAGTTGAGGTTCCTTGCATTTGGGGATTTTGGAATTTATTGGGGAATGTAATTTAATGGGTCATAGGGAAAAATATATGGCCACAGTTTTATCATTAGACAATATATTAAAAATAAAAGTTTCTGAAGTTGATATTATCTCTGCTATGTTGTTAAACTTTCTTATTGAGAAAGGTGATGTTCCATGGGAGCTGGTTTACATGATCAGGTATTGTAGTATTCATATTAATCAAAGAATTTTGGTCAGACACAAATGGGATAAAGGGAACTATGTGGCTGATTTGTTATCTAAAGAAGTTATACTAGGTGGGAGATTTACTATTTATAACATCCTTCAGTCCTTGCATGATTATTTTAAGCTTACAGATAAAAATGATTTCATTGGGCTCTATTACTTCCTCCCCCTTTCTCATTGAACCTGAATGCTTGTTTAAATTATTTATTGAATTAAAAAATGAATTTTCAGTCATATTATATAGAAGAGAATCAATAATTTTAGTAAATTAATTATAATAAAATATAAACACACTAATCATTATGATTTTATTATTATAATATTGTTATGGTTAGTTTAAAATTGAATTAATAAGAAATAGGAGTTAATAAATATGGGTTACCGATGTAGATCCCTTGAACATCATCTTAATAAATTAATTTTATTATAGGTACATAGGAGAATTTTTGTTTAATTGGAATATCAGGTAATGTAAATAAAATCAGTGGTATGATATTTTTTTAGTGTTTCTAAGATTTTTTTTAATATGGAGTGTAATATTGAATTGGTGTAATTGATCCACCTTTTACAAGTAATTAGGGGAGATATTTTCATAGAATCTATTGGTATATAAGGGTTATTAATGAAATTAAATTAGTGTAAGTGAAGTTAGTTTAGGGAATTTATATATGACATATAAGTAATAATTTTAAACCTACAAATGTTTATCCCTCGGTTTTAAGGGTCTTGTTAGTTTTGAAAAATTTGCGCAACATTATATTAAACATTTAAAAATATATTTCAGTTAATTAAATTTTAGTCATGTTAATTATTTATTAATAAACATATAATTGGATTTTTATAACTATATATTTACATTATGAATCTTAATTTTGGATCTATTTATCTAAATTATATTCATAAATAGTATAATAATATATTTTAAATCTAATCACATTTTGTTTGAGCAACTATTTTTCTAGAAAAATGTCATTTAAATCATTACGTGTTATTTGTATTATCTAAAATATATAAATCAATAAATTATTGTCACTTATTTATTATATATTTTTAAATAATGTATTTCAGATTAAAATAAAAAATATTTCATATATTTTTTTGAAAAATAGAAAGATATAAAATTTTTTATTTTTTGAAAAAAATAATCATTCTACCAGAGTAACTAATTTTTACCAAAGGAAAAATAATATTATGCCAAAAAATATTTAATATTTTGTTAGATATTTCGGACCTAATTATTTTAAATTTTAAATTCCATTCATTTGAATGAATTTATGAAAAGTAATTTTAAGATTCTAATATGTATTATATTCAAAAAAAATGGTGGATATTTTCCTTTTATTTTAAAATATAAATTATATAATTATAATTAAAACATGATATTTTAAAATAAATAATTATAATTAAAATAAATATAGTGGTTAAAAAAAGTTTTTGTACATGTTAAATTATCATTATATCCATGTGATGTATTAAAATCCATTATATTTTATAAAAATGATATTTTTCATTATTCATATAAAAATTTTATATTTTAAAGAAATTTAAAAATATTTATCCAATCATAATAGAACTATGGTAAGTCAAAAAATGATGTTAATTTTGTCAAAATAAACATGTAAAAGTTTTAAAATTAATTAGGATATAATTTCCCATAAAATGATTTGATGAATAATATATTTATAAAAATAAAATTACCTTTGCATTATTTATATGCTTATATATGTTTATTATAATGTGTATACCATTGTCTATACATATAAATTTAAGAGCTACAATAGTAACATGGGAATTCATATGTTTCTAATGTTTATGTCCATACAATCTACTCACAATTTACATATTTTTGAAAAGTAATTATTGAACTCCTTGGTCATTAATGAAGCCCAATATATCGAGAATGATGCTTAAGATGCCTCTTACCCCTTCCTATAAATGAAAAAAGAAATATAAAATATAAAACTAAAACATCACGGGAATCACCCAAAGGGAAATCTTATAACTATTACATCATAGATTGACAAACCCATTTACAAACACATTTTGACATGGATATCCAACTAAAAATTGATATTCATAACACACCAGACCAATATCTATAATTACATATAGAACATTACAATGAAAGATATATATAATGAAGAAACTTATTTGAATGAAAAAACCAATGTGATGCTAATTTTTCATTACTATACCTAATTCAATACGAATATTTTCTATATTAGACCACCACAGTGCCTTATGAACGACTTACCATTTTTAGAGGATTTCGACTAGAAGTAATTCTCTATAGAGGTAACATGGGGATCCTGTACAAAAAGTATAAGTGTGCACAATAATATATCGAATTTAACTATACATCAATAGTAGTGGTAATTAATTAGAGTCTATATGTGTAAATAAACATAAAACAATACTAATATGAATGTAGAACATACCTAGTGTTAGGCATGTTTAATCACCAACTAGAATGTTAATGTAATGAAAATAAAATAAAGGAGTAAAAAATGTATTGATTAAATTTATAGGAGGACACATTTCCAATTAAAGCCATACCATAACCCAAATTCCTAAAATAATATTAGCTTTCATGCATATTCATGAATGTTCTCATCCATGGCCAAGCCTTTGCTTATAATAAATGTAGTGTTTCTCCAGTTTCTAAGTGCAATGAACAAATGCCCAATGTGTGAGTTAAAGACAAATTTGGGAACCAACAACTCTATTCCTAAAATAAATTATTTCGTAGTGATACGTTCTAATGAAATGATCAATATTAATTGATAAAATATATAAAAATAAGAAAATAATTAAGCAATAACATTTTAACTTCTATCTTAATGTATTTGATCTAGTCACATAGACTCTTCCAACTCATGTACCATGCTCCATCCCAGTATGAATCCTCGGGTTCATGAATAAAATCAAATATACATTCCTCGGTATGTGTCATGGAATCTTTGACCACATGAAAATGAATTTACCAATCATAATAATAGACCATGGTCTCCCCAGTATACCAAATTTTTATCACAGACCTCCACTATGGGATTTTTCTCATATATTGTAATAATCCAATAAGTAAAATAGAAATCCCCAATAGTTGTTATCTTATCTATGGGTATAATCCCTTATGTTGATTAAACCTCCCAAATAAGACCATTCTAAGTTATTAGTAACACATAAATACCATACAATTGTTTCCTTAAATACCAGAACATAATAAGTCACCTCCACTAAAGTGTTTTCCATATATTGAAAAAGATCTCCCAAAAGGGTGTTTTCAAATCCATAAAAAAATCATAAATAATTTATTAATAAATACTCAATTACTTATTTGTAATACCATCTATGACCTTTTAAAATAAAAAAACCCTCCATATATCAATAACAATCAGTGGGGAACCCCCTAGGCCCCCAAGTATCTTCACATGCCAATATATTTTTAAAGGTCCCTCAATCCCAAATCATCTCTCGAGTCCGAACAGATTTAATGGGTGATGACATCAAGATCATCTTCTGAATAAAACATTGTAGGTTTTTCCAAACACCCCAAAATTTTATTAATATTGTAATGATCAAATCACTTTATTCACTATGTATTTTTAGGGAAATAACCCCCCATGGCTATAAAATTGTTTTTTTATAATGATCATCACATGGTCCCATATGGATATCCCATAAGCCATTCATCCCATCACATCACTAAACTGTACCTAGAAGCCCCTATAAGAACCTAATAATATTATAATAATGTCATGTTATAAAAAATTTAATAAAAACCCCTTTTTAGGTTAAATGGTTCAAGGATACATAGTCATTGAAAACGCCACTTTCATTAGTGGATGAGGAAAAAACCATTGTCATGGACACTCCTATTATTGGTTGTTGTGAATTATTACATGGAATATCATTTTTCTACATCCAAAAATTAATGATAAAATGACCATCACCATTGGTGGTGATACAAAACAATACAATAACATTCAAACATCCATATGCACTATAGGTTATTTATGGAATAAAACCTTCCAAAGCCAATAACCCTTATATAATAAAATTAGAAACCCACTTCTCGAACACTTCCTAGTCTGATACCCATCAACCAAACCACATAATACAAATTTATATATATATAAAATAAATATATTTAATACAAGAAATTATAATTTATTTAAAAAATATCAATTTAATTTCCAATTTAAATAAATTATTCCAAAATTTGAAAAGTACACTATTTAGACTCATTATTCTATAAAAATAAACCAACTAATGGAATTCTATGGAATCAATTTGACATTATCATTGATTAAATATCAAAAATGAATTGGTATTTATATAATAAAAAACATATTTAATGAAAACCATTAAATAAATTGGTGATTTTGTATACGTTTTTCAAAATGACAGGTGAAAATGGTCAAACATCACCTCAGGTCCTCCATTTTCCAAATAGCACAAAATCATTATTAACAATAAAAAATTCCTCACTGAACTGGGGAAAATAATATAAAATCCTATTCTACATAAGATAAAAAATATTACAAAATTAGAGATAACAAATTGAATCAAATACTGGTCAAGTATCTCCTAAAAAACCTAAACAGAACACCCGATGATTCCCCTATACCAATGGGTAAATGTAAAATGGAAGGGGCTTTGCCCCTGTTCCACATGTTCAGGGGAGGATAAATTAGAGTGTTATTCATTCACTTATATTATATAGAGATAATAGTTCTTTGACATTTTCAATCCAATCAATTAGTTTGTACTAATAATTGTAAAACTAATAACCTCCAGAACAATGAAGGTGAGACTACCCATAAAACCAACTACTCGATAGTTTGAAATACATTTGGCAATAGTATCAAACCATGCATATCGTGAACCTCCTCTAATCTGCACAAAATACATTCTAATATCCATTCCTAGTTCAAAAAAATTATCTTATGAATTATAATCTTCATAATTGGGAGGAAATACTAAAATCTCAAATCAATCCATCCAACAAATTATAATATCCATATTCTTTACATAGTTTTAATTCCCACACAGACAGAGGGCATTGAAAAAGTTTTAATTTCATGAAAAATAATAATATTTTTCAATATTTTTTCATATTCAATATGCATATTTCATCTAAATTAATCCCATTTTTTATAATTAATTTTTTATTCTATGTATAAAATGTGTTATTCTGAACATAAAATGTGGGATATTATAGATTCTCAAATATGTTTTTATTGTTTATTGTAATTACAAACATTAAATTTTGAGTTTTTCCTGGTTAAAGTTTTTTGATATTGTTATAAGGAATAACCAAAAAAATATTCAAGGGGATATTGTATTAATATTTCCAAAATTCTCTTATCAAACTATCATTAACTAATTGGTAGAAGACCACTAACTAGCTAATTATGATAGAAATAACAAAAATATATATAGAATGATGTTAAAATGAACATATCATATTAGAGGGGTCATAGTTGGATCTTTTTAAATCTATATACCTGTATGTATTTCACTAGAGAGCTAGTGGTATCAGGGGTCTAAAAAGTGGATTCATTCTAGATTATTTAAGTGTATTTATTAATTTTATTAATATACTTGACATGGACCATTAAATCCCTGGATCAACCCAAGGCACCCCAAAATTCAATTTTGTATGAAAATATATATTAGGGTGGCCTGGATAATTATAGTAAAATTAAAACAAACT
Source organism: Viscum album (assembly GCA_963277665.1). NCBI lineage: Eukaryota > Viridiplantae > Streptophyta > Magnoliopsida > Santalales > Viscaceae > Viscum > Viscum album. Next base: position 1,390,338,892 of record OY728150.1, on the reverse strand, counting down.
AAATTCCAATAAATTAATTATGATTGATATAAAATGTGATTTATAAATAGATCTATATGAATATTCATATTCTCAAAAGGATAATTGAGCATCAACAGATTCAATCCATCTTATGATTCCACTTTATCATTGATCCATTTATCATCCCTTATTTTTATTCTTAATTGATCTTTTTTTACCTTCTCTCTCTTTCATTATTTATCATCCATGTTCTTGAAAATATTCTAGATATAATAGAGTTATTTATAAAGGGTTTCAAAGAAGAAGTAATTGTCTTCATAATATTCCAATTTTGGTTCTCACCACCTTTGAATATCAGTATTTTTGTTCTAGGTTTTTAGTATAAAAAAATGGTGTTCTTTTTGTTTAGGGTTTCTATTAAATCTAATGGATTATTTTATTTCTTATTTTGTTCTTTAATTTTATCATATATAAGGGATTAACATAACCCCATCAATTTTTATTGATGAGAGGACATGTTTGGGGTCAACTATTGATCTATTATTGAACAAACATATAATAGTTAAACCATTTTAAATTTCAAATTTTTTTTTCTACAATGGTAAAAAGTTCTAAATTCCACTATAATCAATTTTATGTAATTATCAAAATATTGATTTTAATTCATTAGTGATAATCTATTTTTTTTTAAAGTATATTTTTGAAATTGATTTGAATGTAAATTCACTATCTTTGTATTCAGTATCTCTAACTTACCCCATCATCCAATACTCTAATTACTATATTAGATATCCTCTTTTAGAAAAATATATATCATAATGTATTTTTCAATTCATTATTTCCCATTTTCAATTCAAATCTTGAAAACCTAATACTAAAAAAAATTATTTTGTACCATATAGTTCTTCTTTAAGAACCCGTTTCAGCTATCAATAAATGATTCATATATTGTTTTAATTACTATAACCTAAACATAAATAAAACATATGTGAGGTATTATAGTTATGAAGGGATTCCCAAATTGCTTTTCATTAATGTCATTTTATTTTAACACATTTTTCATAGGAATGTTTTAATCACATACCCTGATGTACGATAGCATGGCATGAATTAGGTCTCGGTTTATGATAACCCATTGACAATAAACATCAGTAAAATTAATTTTTTAATGTTCCAATATCTACATGAATTAAATATTTTTTAATACACCAAAATACATTCTGTATGTAAATCTCCAGCGACTACATCATGGTTACCTTGTCTTTTTTATACCAAATTATGAAAGATTAAAATAAAATACAAAATATTGGCATCTTCTCCATTATTATCATTTCCTAACAACTTAATGAATAAATAGTCACATTGTTACATAGTGATTTCTTCGTTCCCCATGATACTCACACTCATTCAATAACATAAAATTTCAATTTCAATTTCTTTATAATTGATATTTATTTGAAAAAAATATAGAATTACAGATTTTATTATAAAAATTCCTCATTTTGATTTATTGTTAATGCATCCCCCTTAAACATATAGTATGTTATCCATGTTCCCCTTGTCATATGTCCCTACTATATAACATTGTCCCAATTTTCTAAAAAAATAAATCTGTAATACCAATTATGATATTGATCAATTCCAAACATTCAATAATATTAAAATTTTCCAAAACTATGAAATGAAATGTTCAAAATTACCTATACAAATTTAATTAAGATTTTATTTTAGGGAAAAATATTTTAGGATAATTTCACCAATTTCATTCACATTAGCAAATGAAATATTAAAATTTTCTTTTGAATTTTTGTGGATTTTTTCTCCCATAGATTTCTTATAATGAAAAAGAAACAACACCTACCAAATAAAACAATATTTATGTAATGTATTATTTAAAATATGAGAGTGGATTTTAAACCTCTTAAATTTACCAAAATGTTTGTCATTAATTCCCATATGATAGTTATTAATCAAAAGTTCAACCAATGATTTATAATCATATCTTCTTCTTGATGATGAGTTTTAATAAATTCAAATTCTATAGTGCTTGAAAACAATATTTATTTTATAAACTAGTAAAATGTAATAATAAGTTTTTTTTTCAAAAATACTATTACCAGTTCATTTTCTTCTCAATAAAACTCATAATTTTACAGTGAACTGATTTCTTTAATCAATAATATTTGTCAACATCCTATAGCTGTTAATTCAACTATATCAAATTTATAGAGGAATTAGTAAATAATTATTTTCATCTATATGTTTCTAGATTATATAATCTAATAAATATTTATTAACAATCTAACATAGTTTCATATGATAAATAATTGAACAACATTGGTTTATTTCTCGATCCATAACATATTCATCATAGACCTCTTAAAAATAAGATATACTTTTCATATCTTCTACTTCATTGAAAACTAATCTATTGTTCAATGGTATCATAATGTACTACATTTTAAACTTTACCACATTTTTTCCTAAAAATGACACTAAAACCATAAATCCATGAACATAATATAAAGATATTAAACATTATGTGTAGGAGATACTGTAAGTTCCTAATAATTATTTAATAAATTTTTTTGGTTTATTCACTTTTAATAATAATGTGTAATATGTTTTTTTCCAACTATAAAATTGATTTAACAGATGTTTGAAATCCACAATTTTGAAATTAGAAAACCACACCCATATAAATTTAACATATGAGATGAATGTGTAACATTAACATGAATTAAATTAAACCCGTTGAAAAATATTTAACTTCTAAATCATTACCATATTTAATTTTAAGTCCATCATATTTGAAAAAAAAATCAATGAAATTTTTATAGCCAATAAATATATATAATCCACATAAATCATTATTGTAAAGTGATCAACACAATAGGTTCTTATCAATAAATTTTAATCAACCCTACCTCACTTGAACTCTATCATACTCCGATATGTATCCATTGATGAATATCGAGCATAAGGAACCGATATCAAACCATATAATACCTTTTATATACTATAATATTTTAAACCATTTTACACAATCATAAATCCTACTATTAGTCTTATTTGGAGGTCACCAATCAAGACAAAATTAAAAATTTTAGCACATAAATTTAATTAAATATAGATTTTAGTTAATATATACTTATAATAAAACATATATTCTTTCAAATATTTTTAGTTAGGAAAATTTATCCAAAACATCAACTCAAAAAATCAACACATATCCAATGAATACTATTGTTTTATTATTGTTTTTAATTATTATATGTTCATTAAACTTTTTTATGAACAATTTATTTTTTATCACATTTTTAATTCCATCAATATAAACATTCATTCTTGTTTTATTCTTATAATTTATTTTCATATCATCATTCATGTCCTTAAAACATAATTCATCCTCCACACTATCATTTAATGATGTTATTTATAAAATTAATAATATTCTAGGTGAGACATTCACCTAATTATAGAGATGATTTAAAAAAACATTTTTCCACAATACATTTTCCTTGTTCAAAATCAAATATTCATCTTCATATTTTACTTATATATTTAATTAATTACCAATATACTCGTTATATAATTATCATTCAAGTTTAACATTATTTAAGTAATTGTAAAATTATAGGGACTCAAAATCTAGTACATATTCATCATTAAATTCATCAATTAAAAAAGTTCATGATTTTAATTTAGTTTCATTATCTATAAAAATTAGATAACATAATTATATAATCTTTTTTATCCATTTAAATAATCATTAATAATCATTATACATTTATGAGTTCCTCCAAAACAATAGTTCATAAGTAGAATACCTATATATTTTCTTATTTACCACATTTTTTTGAATATTGATTGTACATGATTTTACATCAAAAAAAACTATAAAATATTTCAAATAGGTATTCATTTCGTTTCACTGTACATGTTGTGTTTTAACTTCTCATGAACTGGGTAATTTTGATTTCAAGTATACAAAACAACATAACATGTTTATTTCCAATAGTTGAGAGATATATCATATTAAATAAAAATATTCCTTAAAATTTAATCTACCATGTGATTCCATCATTCTACAACATCATTATATGGAAGAGTCCATATGGTGGACACTTGTATAATTATTCTACATTCCATTAATAATTTTGAACATTATTTCATGTGTATTCAATTACATTTACTAATTACAAAATTTTATTATTATTATGGATTCAAACCCCTCTCTTCAATGAAATCATTATATTCATCCACCTCAATCTCTCTCAAAATTTATAAGCATAGCATATCACATCCCATTAATTTCTTCGACAAATATGATAAAATATATCACACCATTAGTACAATCTTTTTTGACTAGAAAATATACATCAATGTAAAAATTATTTCATCCAAATATAATATATTCCTTATATTTCATTAAATTATGTTCAATTAATCAGATCAATATTAAAATATTTTGGAATTTATCCTTAATATATGATATAAAATGAAAAAAAGGAAAATGGTTTTAATGCAAAAAAAATCATTTTCTAATATTAACTGTTATTTTTCATCTTTATTATATATTAGTAATTAAATTATTTTTAATATATTATTTATATCAATAATATAAATTATCATCATTTCTCAATTTTTTATCTTAATATAAATAACCAAAACTATAAAATAGTCAAATTTTAGTGAAATACATTTTTAGGTAGAATGAAAATTATTTTTACTATTTTTATAGTAATAACTCTTGTATGGCTTTTCATTTTTTTATTTTAAATATTTACAATACATTTCATTAAAAAATTCATTACCTTTGTTAATTTAAATATTAAAATATAAAAAAATATTTCTTTGGAAAATATTATATTTATAGTAAATAATCATCAAAAAATTCAAAAAATAAAATAAAATAATTATATTCTAAAGATTCAATTTTACTAATTCATTTATATTAAAATATATTATTGAGTTTTTCAAAAAACTGATTCATATTTAAATTATAATAATTTATCAAATTTATATATAATCTTCTATATCTTTATTTCATTATCCTAATGTGTTATTTTTATCTTCTACTTTAATATATAATCTCTATAGAATGCACCAAAATAATTTAGTATTCCATTTCTTGTGAAAAAATATATTAAAAAGTAAATTAATTTATAAAAATTATTACTAAAATCTTAGGGTGTTACCCTAATGGATAGTGATTTAATATATAAAAAACATTTTCTTGATGTGTAAATATTATCTAGAGAAGAAACTAAAAAAAATTAAGGGAACAAAACCTACCATATATAATTAGGATTCATTAATATATTACATATATGTCTTTTAAAGATTACATAATGGTCATTCATATAATATTAAAGGGACAGTTATCTCATACATGAAGTCCATTTCACGTATATGTAAGGGGTATTTGGAGATATAAAGTAATATGGTATGTTCCTAGAGTTAGTTGAATTATGGTATTTAAAGAATTTATTATGTGTTTCCGAACAATGATTTTGGATGTTTACGTGAATTATAATGATATAAGTATTTATTTTAAGCTATTATTTAATGTATTAAATATCATAATGGGAAATTCTCATATAGATAGGTAAATAAGAATTTCCATGTCCTGATATAAGGTGACATGAATTGCAATCTAAACTACATTGTGGTTTTTTTATATATCATGGAACATTTCGTGTTGTCATTATATTTGATGAATACCTTTAAACAAATAAGAGAAGTGTTGAACTAATAATAATAGTGCAATTCCATGGAGAGTTTAACTAGTTAGAATATGTTATTGTAACTGTGTTGTCAGGTTTTATTATATACAATGTTTCCTAGATTATCTACAAAGATAAAGAGAGTGAATACAAACTGATAGATATTTGGAAATGATTAATTTATTCAATGGAATTATATTGGTTAAATATTAATTTTATATTAATATTTTATCATTAAAAAATTGTGAATCTATAAGTCCCCAGCCTTAAACATTACTTAATCTTGAGTTACTTCAAGAATACACGTTGAGAATCTTTGCAGGTTTAGAGTTTTAGAGAATTAGATCAAAAAACATGCATATCATTCCACATTTAAACAAAGTGGTTACATAAAAGATAGTACTAATTTCCCCATCAACGGAATCATATTTAAAATAAAACATGTATTCTTTCTTGGCACTTCCTTGACAATATCATCACATCATGTACCTTTCCCTTGACCTGTGAAAAACATTTCAAAAACATGGGATGAGCATAAAATGCTCAGTAAGGGATATAAAAGTACGAAATGAAAACATTATTCCATGCATGAAATCAAAATTTACTCATAAAACATAATCACATTCCTCATAAAATCATAAATAAATCAAAGAAATCATAAGACATATAGGTAAATTGAGGCATTCATAATATTCGTACGTAGGGAGTAACCCTCATGGTTACGTTTGGAATACCCATCACAATATATTCCTGAAATATCTTCGGATAAACCTTAATGTTTAACTCCATCACATTACCCAATGCATTGGAGATCTATATCGGGCTCACCCACCCTTAGTTTATCACGGAACCACCCATCTTCATAAAAATTCCCAAGAACCATAACACAATCGTATCACATAAAACATGCATAAAAGAAACATAACATTTCAACTTTTCAATCACAAGATATCAATACAACACATTGATATAAAAACATTATGAAAACCATTTTCAATACCAAATTACAAGAAAACTAAAACATGGTTTTTATTTTTCATTCAAAAAAAGTTACGGCTTCTAGAGGAAGCCGAAACACAAATAATGGTCACGGCGGTAGAGAAGTCATTGTCGCCACATACGTACGACAAAAAAACATTCACTTTTTTGATTAGTAAACTCTTCGTATAAAAAAATTCCTTTTGAATAAACGGAAAATTCAAAGGGTTTTATACACCGTATAAATGAATGTTGTGTATAAAACAAAATATGCCTTGATGAAAGGAGATTGAGACGATGTCCCTTACCTCGTGTCTAATATGACTCGATTTCTCTTTAATCTCTTCAATAATAAACTAAAGTTAATTTCTACATTCTTAAGAACCTTTTTCAATTTTATTATTCCTTTTATATAACTTATTTCCCTATTATAAATGTTATGTAATCAATTATTTTAATAATGTTAGTTTTGCCAATATTTGGTACTTAAGTCAAAAATGGACTGCTTACAATTACATGTTGTTTATGTGGTCAAAGGTTCATTATATCCAGAATTATTTTCATGATTTGGATATCATATATTTAATATATATCCAGAATATACATGTATTTATAATAGTACATAACATTTATAGGTAGGAAATGAAATGCACTGTTCATGGAGACGGTAAGCCGTACATACGCATGAACGCTAATTTCATTTCTATTTCATATTTTATGGAATGGAATCATAATTAAATAATGGTATATTATAATTCCATTATAATTTTATATATAATATCATTAACTCCATCCTTTATACGTCCCACATATGGCATTAACGAATCAAATCACTTTGAGGGGGTGGAAGTTCGCACTTCCTAAAATGAAATTATCGTGTTTACCCACAATGGAATCTATAACGGTATGACACAAATGAAAAATACAGAAGCATAAGGAAAACAGAAACATAATTTATATCATATATAAATATAGTGACATCTTATTGGCCACCAATAAAGGTGTTATAATAATATTGAACAATCATCGTTTCGGGAGGCAGAAATTCTCCATCCACAGAAACATTATGTTCCTTAACCATTAGACGAAGGTGTGTGTAATTATAGCTCGAATCCTTCACATAAGAAAATACTAGTATATTGAAGATACTGTTATTGTTACAAAATAAAGGAATAGAAAGAGTTTAGTGGGGTTGGAGAAGCAAAATAAAACATAAGAACACAAGAGAAGACACTACCTTTAAATCAGGTATCTATTTTTGATTTGAGGTCAAAGGCTTCTTTAGAATGGCTTCTGCCCAATGTAAGTCTTATAAGAGTAATATAGGGATGTGGAGAGACAAAATGGGCAGGTTTTGGCTGATCCAAAGGCTTTAGAGGTGTGGGTAAGCTGGTAGAGTTGGGGGCCTTTTATAAGAGGAGAGGGGGGGGGGCACTTTTGGAATGTTATAAAAGGTTACTTTATTATAAAATGATTTTCGGATTTTAAAGGTCAGAAAATTATATATTTCTAGGATAAGGTGATAATATTTCTAAATCCACCCATCTAATATGTTTTTGACAAGTGTAGGTCTTAGATTTTACATTATCATTTCATTTTATTTAAATCGTTAAATAATGAGGTAATCGTTACATCATCATGGTGTCATAAATAATTTAATTTATTTAATGTCTAAAAATTATAAAAAATATCATGATGTAGGAAATATTATTATGTTTTTAATTAATATTTATAGAAAAAAATAAGACTTGTATAACCCCATGAAAAAATTGTTTTATTAATACAACACATGTTTGTGACATTTTCATTTTAACATTAAATAAAAAGTTATTAATGTCATTTTCCTACTAAAGTGGCTCCATGGTGTCCTCAAGTTGACCCATGGATTGTCTTGGTCGTAAATGACACATCCAATAGGGGTAGTACGTGTGTCATTGTGATTTCATATTATTAAAACATTATTTTTACCTTAAATTACACTAATTACCTCTAATCGCGATTAAAAATGTAAAAGTTATTATTCACCAAAATATTATTTTAATCCCATTGAACCACATTTTACTTCATAAGGAAAACCATGTATGTCGTATTATTTAAATTCAAAACACAGTGGTGGTAAAATTTCATTTAAATTAAAAATTAGTTTTTTAAGTACCAGTTAGTGGTTTCACTATTCATTAAAAATTGATGTTTTTCAGAAAAATGCCAAAACTCCACCCTAAGCTATAGTTGATATTTCGAATTAAAAAATGATTATATTTTACAAAATTAAAATCAAATAAGTTACATTAATGAATTTAATAATTAATTCCCGCTATCAGAACAAATAGCGTGTTTTTAGGAAATAATATATATCAAAAGATTGACACTAGTTTAAGTCCAATTTCAAAGTGAAATTAATTTCAATGACCACTATTAGATTAAATGCTAAAAATATTTTCTAATTTCACTTTAAAACCAATTCAAAAGATAATTTAATCATATAAATAAATTATATTTAAAAGAGGTTTTGAATTAAAATACCACATTTTTTCACCATTCATTAAAAAATGAACTTTATCAGAAAAATACCAAAAAATTACACAAAGTAAATTTTGATGTCCCGATTCAAAAGAAGAATTTTATTTGGTATAATAGAATATATAAGAGTGACCAAAACTATATCTAAAGATTGTTTTCCATCAAAAGGTGATATTTCGACCTTTTAGTGAATATTAGAGTATTTATGCCTAAAATTGAATTCTTTTCGTATTTTAAGAATTTATCCTTTATTGGATTAAGTTAAAAACATTTAACAAACATATATAATTATATTTTAATTATTTCTATTCATTCTCGCCTATACAATGGCTACATGTTAACTACCATTTAAAATAATATTATTTTATAACTAGTGTGCAACGTATGATTTCAACGAAACTCTTTGTTGCGTATCGGGTACACTATCAAACATAGAAACCCATTTAATGTAAAATTAATATTTAATTCGTAAATATTATTAAATATGAAAATGTTTTATTCTTTATTTAATTGGGATGTTACAGTATCTACTATATACAAAAATTTTATCTGCTCTTTTAATTAGTGTAAAGAATTGTTGAAAAGAGTAGAAGGTGAAAAAACTATAAAATTATTTTAGGTACATCGAATGGAATAAAATTTCAACATTAAATGGAGTCGTCATGAATGATAAATTATAGTAATCTAATAAGAATAATTTTAAGAGATAATTTATGAACTTCATTTTTGTATTTGATAATGAAACCTTTATTATGTATTGAGGATGAATTTTGAATTCATACCCATTCGATAACATGAAGATGTTTGGGTGGACAATAAAATTATCATGATATAATGTGTATTAATGATAATATTAGTAATTAAATTAATGAATACCAATATAGTAATGAATATTTTCAATAGACTACAATTGTAATTGTCATATAATACGAGTTAAAGGATATAACTTGCTCATTATATTTTCCACGTTGAATATATTTGATCATTTGGCCTCTATTTATAAAAATATTACATCAAATTCAAAAATAATTTCAAAAATTAATCTTTATACATTTGGTTTATTTTATAATTCTATTCTTATAGTGTATTGGAGAAATGATATCATTCATTGAATAAACTAAAAGTGGTTAAATTCTTAAGAAATAATATAAGGGAAAATGAAGTAATTATTCAATTATTAACCACTTTCTCAGTGATCTAACACTGTACATTGGGAAATGAAATTGTATTTTGAGTTTTGTTGTAATGCATTCTGTATAAAATCTATATGTAAATGTGTTATATAGTTTTATTAGAAGGAAAGCTATATCTAAAAAGAATTGTCTCTTCTAAGGCTCTGAATATCATTAGAGAAATTAAAATAATTAACATTATCCACCACTAAATCCATCACAAGTGAATTTTTTTATCAAATGTATTCCTCTTAAATATATATATTCTAGAACCCTCATAGAGACTAAATCCAATGATATTATAGTTGGAGAATTATCTCCATAAGAAGATCGATTGGGGGAAATAAAAGACGATAAAGACAGGGTGTTGGAAAAAAAACAACACTCATTTTGTCATCTTACTATATATAAATCATAATTATTTTGTTTAAATATAGGATTTTATAAATATTATGAAAATGAATATCAGTCATCATTTTTCTAAAAAATTTAGTTAAATTTTTTATAATGATAATTATGATGTATGGATGAATTTAAAGACCAACACTATTAAATATGAATATTTTCAAACTAACTATATACAAACATATATAACCACATGACATCACAATATATAAATGAAATATATTTTAAAAAATAATTTTCTTCCATTAGCATAGAATATTACATATAATATATAAAAGCACTAAATAAAATTAAATATTGTTTAATAGGATAATAATAAAATAAATAACAAAAGTAGAATATTAAATGTGGAAATAACAATTCAATTAAAATATTTCAAAGGGATGATTAACATTTTATAAATAAAAAAATTAGATACAAAATAAAAATTTTTTAAAATTAATTTAATAAAATGTATATAATGCTAAGTGAATGAATAATAAAATAAATAATAGCTATGTATTGAATGTATTACAATTTTATAAAAATTGGAATGGTTATTGACTATTACTTTAATAATTTACATTATATTGTACCATAATTTATAAATTTGAAAATTAAATATTATTTCATAATAAAATATAAATATTAGTTATTCAATATTTTTATATAATATGATGAATAATAAATAATTTATAAATATAACTTTAATAAGGTATGATTTAATATATTTAATAAAATAATATATTTATATTGAAATTTAAATATTAAATATATTTATTTTTTACACTTATTTTCATTATATGGATGTCAAATTTATGGGTCCTAAAGTCCTAATGTACACACTATGTGGGTTGGAATTGGGGTGATTTGAAATTTAATAATTAAAAAATTCAAACAGGTAATTTCATTGTGTCTTCTAGGATAGTATGGATCTTTAAAATAGATTGAATAATGACACACCAAAATATAGAAATACTGTGGAACATAAAAAAATATTTTAATTGGTTTATCCACAAAAGACTATATCCAAGGATGATAAATAAATAATTTGTTAACATAACTTATAAAACTACTTGAATAGATTGTGACAAAAAATATAAGAAAAATTCAGTACTCATCCATGTCCTATAACATCTTACCATCCTCTTCTAATTACCATTCATGTTATTGATAAAATATTATTATATAGGAATGTGGATTATAAAATATGTATATATATATATATTCCATATAATAATTGGTATTCTCCATGTCGCTCAATTATCTACATCTTTATTATCACAAGTATATAAATAAAAACATTAGATATTAACCGAATCACTAATCAAATCTAATACAGACTCAACTACCCTATCAATTATAGGTATTTAATGTCCTTCACATCCTTCATTATATTATCATTCTCATTAATCATGATTATTTTATTCATTTTTTCTATCCTCTAAAGAACATTCTCTTATATATTTTTTCTATCCATCTCCCGGTATATTCTATAAATTATTTTTCAATAATTGTATAAATTTTAGGATATCAACCAAATTGATAATATTAATCACCAAATTTATCCAATATATTATCTGATATTATATGTATTCCATTACACACAGTTTAGTTTCATGAAGTTAATTCCATAAACACTAAATAGTTTATGAATTTTAGATTCAAAAAATCATCTCAAAAAATCATCTCAAAACATCAAAAAATTTAAATTGAAAGGCATGTTCTGTACGCACGACACAAAATTTAACCTCCCATTAGAACAACCATTCTTTTTTTCTCTAATAAAAATGGTAATTTTTCTCTATAAAAAACCTCAATCATAATGTCTTGATTGATATTTTCCTTATTTTTAATGCATAAAGTCAATAAATCAGTCAATCAAAATGTTTTCCATTATTGTATGGAAAATCATTAGGCATATAATTAAACTAATCTTAAATTCGTCACCCAAAATACTAAATATTATTACATAATTATTTTTAAAAATCTTGTGACTCGTACTAAATCACACATGTTGTATAAAATGGTTTCTATTACTATCATTGCTCTATATAATATTTTATTTAGGTATTTTTCATCCTAAAAACCCGCTTTCAATAATGTGGCATGAATAATTTCACATTATATGTTTTTACTTTAACCACCTCAATCAAAAATGTCCTAGTAAAATTTTTAGGGTTTTTTACATTTATATGTAATTATGATTTTTCAAAGCTGCAAAAATATATATTTCTATTAAAATTACTTCAACCTCTATATGGGTAACATACTCATTTTCAACAAAATATATTTCGTATTTAAATGTCTTCCAAGATGCCCATATCACCTTAATTATTCACCTTTCCTTATTCCTATTTGAAAAAATAGTCTCCCCATTACATGGGGAGTGATTCCAAAAGAAATACACTCACAAACATTATAAAAAATCTATTATCAAACATAAATGGACTATAATTGTATGACAATGATATTTTATGTTATCTATTTTCTAAAAAAAATTAGTATTTCAATATTTCTACATTCAGTAAACATGATATATATTTGAATAAATTTAATATATTATTGAAAAGAAAATTATTTGGTATTTGAAGGAAATTTATTTATCAAAAATAATTTCTCATTTGAATAGGAAATAGTATTCATCTTAAAGAACTATTACAAAAAATTGGATTATAATAATTGTTTTTATCCAAATTTTTTATTCAATGGTTATATTATCTTATTTTAGTAAATTAATTCATGTTAATAAATATATAATTTTTTTACACATGTCTAATATTATTTTATTATTTATCAATTTTTTTCAACAACCAATATGATTAACCAATCACAAAGTTACCAAAATAAATCATCAATATAAAACTAAGTGCATTACTGATCCCTGTGGGTGAGATACTAGCAACTATGTATCCAAAAAAACTTGAGGGAATAATTTTTCCAAATGGAAAAAACAACACAATATTATATTAGTGAAATAGAAACATAAAACTTTCGTATTCAATTACAATAAACAATTGAGATGTACCCTAAGGATACAAGACCTTCTCCCAAAAATGATACATCAATTAATGTCATCAATTATCCATCAAAAAAATAATATAATGATCTTGTTATATTAGGTGGATCACATACTAAAAATTCACTACTAACTCCCCAGATCATTATAATAAAGAGTACCCAATAACTCCATAAATTACATTAGAATTCCCTAGACATGGCATTAAAATGTATACAAATTAATATTGTAAAATGTAATGTGTGACAAATAGAACACAATATTTACCCACCATAAATTACAAAAGAAAAATATATTAAATAAAATAAATATTTACATTTTTATTAAACCATTAAATAATGATATTTTCATATTTCAGTATAAAACCTGATTTTTGAATCAATTCAATGTAGTGTCCAAAAAATATTCTATAGTGAATATCGTTGAAAAAATGCCTAAATTGTTTTTTAATAAAAAAATTAATTACTAAATCATAACACAATAATTAACATGTATATATCATATTCATTAATTTTTAATCATATAACATAGGTTTTTATCTATGGGTCGTATTATATCAATGATATATGATCCTCAAAAGTTTAAAAATTCAACTATATGTGTTCACACATCCCTATAACTCATGACGTGGGGAAGTTATAGGACACCCCAAATGAATGAAGTCATATACATCTATATTTTTTTGTGGAATATTCATAATTATATGATTTAAGGGTACACCTAATACAATATAATAATTCATTTATATTACCACCCAACTAAATACCAAGGATCCCATGTTCTTCATGTAAACTAAAATATAATGGGATGCCAGTCATTTCAATGAATCACATATCATTTCTATCGACACAAATTTAAAATTGAAAAACATGTAATATCATTTCAAACCAAACTAAATTGGATTTTATCAAAACTCTATTCATTAATAACTAATACTAACATTTCACAAATTAAATCCACACATTCTTTCTTTTTTTAATAAATCATCCTGAAAAAATATTTAAATTATTCATTCAGATTATTAATTATTTTCATTATATAATTACATTATTTAAAAATCCCAAAACATGAGTTTCAACAAAATAACCCTTCCAGTTAGATAATATTAATCATGAATATAAATATAAAATTTTGAAATAAATTAGAAATAAAATTCAAAATTAACAAGTATAATATTTTTCAATTGATATGAATTTCTATAAAAACCACCCACCTCGATCAATAGATAATCAATCACTAACATGGGATCCTCATTTAGAAAGTATAAAAACAAACAAAAAATCAATGAATTAATATATGACAAAAAACCAAACTCAGAATTGTATTTATAATAAACTTCTATATCTATTCGTTAATAGTACATAACTTTTTTGGAGAACATAAAACATAATAGAAACAGATGCCCAATGTCTGTACTAGTCTAGTGCCTTTAGAAACATGGAAACATGAACACTGGTACATAATTGAGATATATTATCTTCCACTAGGTTCTTCTTAAAAAAAACCCTTCCTAAAAAATATAATCAATACATATCCTCACAACCTAGTGAAGAAAATATACAAATGGGTGAGCTTAGATGATTAGTATTGGTAAACATGGGAGACATGTAAGCATAAACATGAGCATAAGAGTATAAGAATGTGATCAAATAATATTTAATTAATACCCTTTACATTAAAGATCATAAACGTGAATCATAGAGTAAATCTAGATATATCATAAGACATGAATCATAAAGGAATTGATGACATAATCTATGAAATAGTAATATAGTAATAAATCATGGAATTGTGGAAAAAAACATAAAATATGATTTCCTTGGAGATGTGAGTGTCAATATGTGATTTCGTCCAAGTTTGATACTATATTGGTTGGTTTTTTCTCTATTATAGTCCAAGGACTCCCCCAATGTCATCGAGTGGAGAAATGAATATTATTCAATGGTTCATTGTGATGTGAGATCGAGTGGTTGGTTCAGGGAATCGAGAATATGGCATCGAAGGTCCAGGCATCTCCAATTGTGTAGGAGACTGTCGTAGTTGCAGATGCCAGTGGTTTTGAGGGAAGAAGGATGAACACCTTCCAATGTATTGATGTGACAACAACGATGATGTTTTTTTTTAAACATAAAATTCTTAGCAGTAGTTTCTAGAATATGTTTTGGTCTAGTTATGAGGAAGCATTTTGAATTTGGATTTTATAATAATGTTTTTCTGTGTAAGAAATAAACACACTACAAATGCCTTACCCAACTGATGTTCATATCAGGAATCTTTCAACAAATAATTTTCATTCTAATTTGGAGGTTCGAGACGTTATTTCTCTACAATTGGTACAAGGCATGTGCAACCCTGTGTAAGACAGCTTTCCATGCGGTCATGCATAGGCGGAGGCTTGATATCATGATGTAATTGATGGGGAAATGTAGTTCATATAGTTTTGATCTGATTTTCTTATTTTATGATTATATTTGGATATTTTGTATGGATATTTTGGTTTATCACTTTTTCCACAATAGTGTTTTGATAATAAAAAAATTAGGTTTCAGTCGTAGTAGTCATGTCATTGCTTACATGAAAATATTAATATTATACGATCACTCCCCATATCATCTTAGTAGTCATTGTATACTCACATGGAAATCTTAGTAGCATTAGTTCAATCTTCATACCATCATTTTCATCAGGGTTCACTCCCATAGCCATCTTAGTAGTCATTGTTCTCTCCCAATTACATCATTTTCTTTATCATGAGATATAAATACATATCTAATGCATTGGATGAAGATATTGGTCCCCCCAAAAATAATAATGAAATCATGGATACATGTTCCAAAAAATTATATAAAATTCAGATCATAACCCATGAAATGAATTCGGAGTCATAAATATATAATCTTATCATAACCTATGGAAAAGATACAAGTATCATAATCATTGAATTAAAACCATAACCCATTAATGAAAAATAGACACCATTAACATATAACCTATGAAAGAGAAATTTGTTTCATAAATACCATGACATCAATAATAAACCATTATTTGAATGAATATTAATGAATCATATAGATCATTTCCTTGAATGTCTTGAGTAACACCAATAGACGTCATCATAGAATAGTAATATTTTGAATGAACTTTAAAAAACACATCATGGGGAAATATAATTTTTTCCTTTGAAAAATTATTATAATAATGTAAATATTTTTGAAATCCAATTTATTTAATATAAAATAAAAAAAGTATAAAACAAGAATTTAAAACATTTTGAAAACATATTTCGTTTTATCTTATATATAGTAACATGTGAAGATTATAAAAATCATCATTCCTTGAAAACTTATAATAGATGATGGAAAACCTTTTGGAAACCAATTACATGGGAAAATATTTTTATAACATATAATGAAATCTTGAATCATATTTAAATACAATTTATTTGAAATTTTATTTAAAAACATTTCATAAAAAATAATTTTTTAATAATTCAAAATAAGTTTTCAATAAATAATATTGGGTGAATCTGTACATGTCATACGAGGTAAAAATTAAATTCATTTTGCATGGTTAAAGCGTTATAAAAATTCAATGTTTAAAAAGTGACTATAATATTCTTTGAAAATATTGGTAAAATAAAAAACATGTAAAAATTCTTTTTAACTATCATTGTATATTAGTTGAATATTATTGGAATTCATTTTTAAAAATCATGTCTTTGATGAAAAAATAAATTCATTGCGAAGAGATATGTAAGGTCATATTTTCATAAAAACATTTTATTAATTATTGTAATTAAGAAATAGTGAAAAATTGTACTAGTACATGACGAAATCTAGACTAAAAAGTGGAGAAGGAAATTTCACAGTTTTCTTGATAGATCTATTATAGGATTCATTAGTTAATTCGTGGTTAAAAATAATCTTGAAAAATGGTGAGATTGTTTTAGTAAACTCTTACAACATTTTATAATTAAATTAAACTAACCATGTTAGAAGATAAAATTATATTGATATTTAAAATATCATTAAAATAAGTAATAACAAGTCAAATTCATTGTAAACACTTCATATAAAAATATATGTTATAAAATGGCATGTGTCTCAGAAAAGGAAAATTGAGAGAAAAATACAGTACCGATTTTTTACATCATGAAACTAAAACCCCATGAAAAATATATCATTAAATGGTTTTTAAATAAATATATATATATGTATAATAGGAATTTAAATAATTAATGGGAATTGTATACATCACAAAAAATAAGGGAGTGGAAAATAAACCATGTATCTCACAGAAATAAATTGTGAGATCAAAATCCCTTTACCTTGAGTCTCACATGTCACGTGGGTATTTCTATTACTGAATAATAATCATATGTTAATTAATTAATTTCCTCATAACTATATTCAGGTTTATTATTTATATTAATTCACCTATTACAATGTTTAATACAACTACTAAAAAATTTATGTTTACGTCAGGTGTTTTGACCAAATTCAGTTCATGTGTAAAAAATGGCATTGGTTGGTCGACTGTAGTCAAAGGGGTCTTTATATAAAACTATAAAAAATAATAATCCAGGAATAATTATCATTATTATACATTAATTATTCTACAAATACCATTTATTAAACATGGGTGTGAACAAATAATCAACATTTCAAGAATGAAGATGGTAAGTCGTACATACGCATGATTAACGTTTCCATTTCACCATGAACGTTATGAAAAGATGGAAAGTTACACTAATATATCATTAATGATCAAAATATAAAAATATTATTATTTAATAAAATATACTTATATATATAATTCATTTTACATAAAATTATTCATATTGTGTCGAAAAGGTGGTGGTCCGCTAGTCCACCAAACATGTTATCACTTTTTATGTGTGTGAAAGAGTATCAAGGAAAATAGAATATATTATATTTAAAAAAGGGTAATTGTTTCATTAATTTAAAACATATTTTTTTATGATACATATTTATAAATAAAATCATTAATTATACATTCCATGTCATAACGCTTAGAAGGGCCAATGGTCTACACGTTCACAAACAATTCTATCTTGTTAAATATAATTAAATGATTAAATTATTTTATTATAATAGAAATAAATATTCTTAAAGAAAAAATATATATATATATCATATGAATATAATTTCATTCATAATTACCATCAATTATTAGTTATAATGGAAAAAATGAACAATCGTTGTTTCGTGAGGTAATTGTTTTCCATAAATGAACAGTAAGTTTGTTACCCAATAGATGGTGGTGTGTATAATTCTTAGTATATACCTTAACTAAAAAAATCAATGTATATTTATTATACTTTTTTTTGTAACATAATCATGAAATATGGAAATTTTAGATGGTGGAGAAATAAAATAATAAAGAAGAACTTACGGATAGATATTTCCTCTTTATTGGGTAACTCCTTTTGTTTTTAGCAAAGGACATCCCTTCTATTTCATTAGGATAAAACAGGGGATCCATGGTGCAATGGAGTGATTTTCAGGGGATATTTTTGACAAGTTTTTTTGATCCAATTTTTCTTGAGTGTTGTAAGGAAGTGGGGGGAGAGGAGGCCTTTTACAGTGGTGCATGAGTGTCACTCTTGTAATATTTAGGTAAAATGGAAACCCAACCTATATTTTTTATTGAAATTGGGTAAAATAATTATTAAAATTATATGAATGTATTATAAGGTCGAGTCATTTATATCCAATGGATATTTTATATGTTTATAAGTCATTTTTGGGACTTATGTTTATGGTTTTTTCCTTTTTTAAGCATAATTTTGCCTCGATAATTGTAAATTAATTTAATTACATTAACTGATTTTTTCATAAAATAATAATTTCACATTATAATACATTATATATTATTCTTATTAAAAATACAAAATCCATTTTTCAAAATTACAAACATAGAATTGGGAGAAATTAATTTAAATTTAAACCCACTGATGGGATGGCAATACTAGTTTTTAAAGTAAAAACATTTAATGGTTTTCTATGTTAATATAGTCATATTCAAAGTAAAATTGATTTAATTGACCTAAATTAGATTTATTGAAAAAATTAAAAATATTCGAATTTAAAACCAACTTTATAAGCTTATAATTTTTTTCTATAAAAATATTCTACTTATATTCAATTTTAACTTATATTCAACGTTACAAATGAATTCATTTAATATTTGGGTAAACCAAATGTCATAATATGTTAGTTAATGTTATTCATATTTTTAACATAAAAAATTAGTTATATTTTAATAAATTATATGAAAATATTTTAACATTACAATGTTGATAAGTAAAACTCAGTCTTCCGTGTTAAGAAAGACATTGAAACAAGTTATTCTTTCATGTAAAGTAATATATCCACAATTTTTTTTATAAACAAAGATATACTATAAAATTAAACTAGTGAATCACTAACTTGTAATTTCATAAAACAAAATAAAAATGATTTAATATATATATATATATAATAACTATTTTTAGTGTTCCGTTAATTTCATTATATCAAAGATATTTAATTAATGTTGAAAAAAATAATTCAAAAAATCCCAATTTGTTACAGTCAAACGTACTTTACAAAAATTCACCCTCGATGTTCTTTTGGGTTATAATAGGATTAACACTTTAATGTTCCTTTCTTTGAATCCAACATCAGAAATATAAAAACTAAAACTCTCTTTTATATTTGATTGTTTGAAACATAATGGTTACCCAATGTAACATGTATTTGGGTTTTTATATGGAAAACAATAGGTGGAATGTGAAAATATGTACTAGGAGGGAAATTGTAAATATTTATTGGGAGTTATTGAGTTAATCAATGATAATCAAGGGAATTATTAAATAAATATTGAGGTCCTAAAATATGTAAATCAATTATTATTTTATATGATACTTGCTCAACATAATTTAATTCATTAGGAAAAAAAATTTTCGATCATTTTCCTAACATTGGGTAATTATAATTCTTACATAGAAAATAAGGAAATAAACATAATTGATATATTTATGTAAATAAAATTACATTATGTGGTTTTCCTTTTGTCAGTTTCTAATTCATTCATTAAAAAATGCAATTGATGTAAAAAAATTAATGGTGATTCCTCATGAATTATAATTCACATGTAACGGATTATAAGGCCCAAAAAATAATGAAAAGTCAAACTATATGTCTCTAACTATTCATAAAAAAAATATTATTAAAAAATAAAACATAAAAAGTAACACTACATGTTCATAATTAATATTTATTTATTAAAAAAATAAAATAATTACACATTAACTAGGACATCGTTTAGGCCTGTGGTATGTGGGAAACCATTATCAGCCTTTGGTTATGGGTTAAAATCCAGTGCATTTTTTGGAATTCATAGACTCTCACATGAAATCAAATATTCCATTTTATAAAAAAACTTTACAATAAATTAAAAAATAATTATTATGTACACACTTGAAATAAGTTAACTTACTAGATATCCTTTCTATGATGGATTTCAATAAAAACTCACTTCATATATAAATCTTATGATGTTTATCTTAAATCTTCAATAACTAGTTAACCATATATTCCTTCCAAATTTTTGTAATAAAAAACATTAAAATAAAATTTAAAATATCATATTAATATTTATCCCCCATATATCACAAATTAAATTCTATTTGTCACATTCTAAACATGTGAATAACCTCATCATATATTTTCATGAAACATATTAATGGCCTGTATTGACATAATTACTTTTGGAAAACATGAATGATTATTTATTAAAAAGGTCACTAAAAATATTCCACAAATATAAGAAGATATAATCATTTTAAAATATGACATAGACCACTATTCCCAGAAATCAATAATCAGGTCTAGGGTAGGCAGTGCAATCTAATTTACGTTGTCCAAATCAACCATTACATTATCCATGTAAGGAAGAATTATTTTGACATCATGATCACAATATGAGTTACCATCCCTTAATCAAAATACTAGTTTTCTATGTCTTTTTCATTATTAAAAAAACCTTTTTTAATCCTAAATAAAAACTTATACTAAAAATAATTAAATATTTCATGATTCATATAACATAATTTTTGAATTCCAAAACACAAGTACTTCATTCATCCAAATTTATTCTTAAACCATTAATCATGATTTATCAACGTATTCCATAATAAATATTTCCTAGAATATTATATATTAATAAATTATTATATTTTCTTTAACCTCAAACTAATCAGGATACTTTTGATTAATGTATTCAATACTATTAGAACACCACATAACTTTAACATGTCGTATGTTGTCTATTTATATTAAAAGGTATAAATCATACACATTTAACCTTCCATATTATCTTAATGATATTTACACACAAAAAATCTATTTCGACAATTCCCATATATTACATATCTAAAACACTATTTGTTAACCATCTTCCTTTTAGTTATCTCTATTAACACAATTCGGAAATCACATAGTAGGGAACATATCATTAAAGAAAATCTCATAATCATGAAAATGTACTTGTATGATCTATAAATCATCACATATACCATTTAATTGTTGACTCCATAGGTTTATACAAGGTTATTTAAATCCATATTCTATTTAAATCCTTCATAATGGTTCGTGAATGTTATGAGAATTTCTAAAGCATATCCCCCGAAAGTGAAAAGTAGGTGTCCAGAAAGGCCCATTGTCACATACAAGATAATGCAGAGTCAGGACTGGGCATATTTTTGTAGTTTTTACACCTAGGTACATCTTTACAAGAGAAAAATCCACTAGTAATATCTATAATATGATATATTACTAGGAAAGCACTCAATCCATCATTTAGCAAAATTCCAATTCATTTTTCTATACATTCATTTTTATATATACTTATTAATATGCATGTATATATATTTCTAATTAATATTTTCTCATCCTAGTTTCAATAGGATGACTATACCTTTTCTTTAATACCAAATATAACAAACCGGTCTTGAAATTCATTAACATTACATCACTTTTTTTGGAATACTAAAAACATAATACAAATAGATTCTGAAATACATTACGAAGCTAGTATATTTGGAAACATGGAAACATGAACAATAGTACAAAATTGAGAAACATTATATCCAACTTGATTCATATTGAATAGATCCATTATTAAAAACATCATATATAATACATATCTTCATAACCTTAAGATTGAAAGAAAACAATGGGGGATCTCAGATACTCCCTAAGGGTCAAAAATCAGATACATGTATGCATAAACATGTGAATATGATTATGAGTATGTGATAAAAACATTTTGAGATCATAACTTTTATATCAATGATCATAAACCAGAGTCAAAAAATAAATCTAGATAGTTCATTACACATGAATAACAAGTTATTAGTGAAAATATTCCATAAAATCATAAC
The DNA here is from genome assembly GCA_963277665.1 of Viscum album. Lineage (NCBI taxonomy): Eukaryota > Viridiplantae > Streptophyta > Magnoliopsida > Santalales > Viscaceae > Viscum > Viscum album. Next base: position 1,390,315,681 of record OY728150.1, on the reverse strand, counting down.
AAAGGAATAAAACATTGAATTTTAGAAAACACATAAATATATAATATCATTACTATATTTTCTAAGGCATTACTACCAAGAAAATCTTGGTAGAATCAGATAACTCTCTATACCATCATAGTTGACATCATTCACTCCCATGGACATATTCGTATCACGAGTTCACTCCTCATACCATCTTGGTAGTCATGGATCACTATCCTGGCCAACATAGTAGTCAAGATTAACTCCAAATACAATCATTGTCTATCTCATGAGATATAAATCATTATCCAATGCATTGGAAGGATATATAAGTCCCATAATATCATAATAAAAGAATAAAAATATGTACTAGAAAATTATACACAATCTGTTCATAACCTGTCAAATGAAATTGGTATCATAAACATAAAATCATATCATAACCTATAAATAAATATAAAAGCTGTATAATCATTATATAAAAAAATTATCCCTGAATGAAAAACTTATTTCATATACATATAACCAGGGAATGAGAAATGGGTTTCATAAAGACAATAAAATCAAACATAAATCCTTTAATAAAATAATATAAATCTAACCTTTAGATCATTTCTCTAAAGGGTTTATTAAAACCAACGGATGTCCTATAATATGAGAAATAATTTTTAAATTTCTTTTAAAAATATTTTATGAAGAAATTACCATTTCTCCTTTGAAAATTTCTTCTCAACATGTAAACTCGTTTAAAAAATATTTCAAGAAAAATAAACTTGTAAAATTTTAAAGATATAATTGAAAAAAAATTTAAATATTTTTTGTGTGGAAACATGTAGAGGATCATAGAAACTTTTGATAAACATTTTTTATTCAAATCATATAAATGAAGCCTGAATTTTTTTTAAAATCAACATTTCTTGGAAAATAAATTGAGAATACATAATGAAATCATTAAAATGATTTGAAAATAATTTATTTGAAAATATATTTTAAAATAATTTCTTAAAAAATAATCATTAAAATATGAAATTTAATATTTCATGAAATTATGGTCGTCAAATCCATACATGTCATAAGAGGTAAAGAGAACAAACATTTTCATGGTAAAAATGATATAAATGTTCCTTGTTTCTAAATTGAGAAGGTGGTTCCTTTGGATTTTTTTTTAAAAGACCAAAAAGATTAAAAATGTGTTTTAATGATCATAAGATATAATTATACTATTCATCGAATCCCTTTTTATAAAAAATGGTTATTAAGAATCACATATTTCCAACCAATGACATATGAAATATAGTATTTTATTAAAAAATTCATAACTATATTAAGTACCATATAGAGTTAAAATGGTAATAATACCATAATACATCAATACTAACTAGTGAATAATAAAATTCATTACTGTTCTTGAAATACGGGTCATAAAAATTCATTAATGAAATTGTAATCATAAACAATCTCTATAAACAATGTGAATTTTCCCCTAAAATCATACCACATGCATACATTGAACCATACTTACCACGTATGAAAATTAAATTGCATGGATCATTAAAATTTCATAAAAATTAGACATTAAATTTCAAATGTAGGTTATAAACCTTATATAAAAATTTAGTTTTATAACATGTTCTGTGTTTCATAGAAGCGAAATTGATGCAAAATTACTTTACCAATTTGGTAAATTCTGAAAATTAAAACCCATTATAAAAATATGATAAAATTATTATGTAATTAAACATATATTTAACTATAATATAAATATTATAAATTCATGGGTATTATATGCTCCACATAAGATAATTTAGTGGTTAATAAAACATATATCTCACAAAAATAATGAGTGAGATGAAATTCCCTTACAATGAGTCTCACATCTCATGTGTGCCCTAATATTCATGATTTATAAACTTATATTAAATAATAACATTATTAAGAACCTTTTAATACTTTATTATTTCTTTTACTTCACTTATTACCATGTTTTATTCATCTACATAAAACAAATAATTTTCAGTCGACTGTTTTTACCAAATTTAGTTCATGTGTTAAAAATGACGTTGGTTGGTCACCTATGGTCAAGGGGTTAATTATATAATCATGTACAGAATAATAATCATGATCATATAATCATATTTATACCTTAATTATACATTTAAAACAAATCATTAAATATGGATGTGAAAAATGAATCACTATTACAATCACGGAGAAAGTTAGTCGTATGTATGCATAACTAACATTCACATTTCTCATTGATAGATGTGGGAAAAAGGTAATTATCATTAATATTTACATTATGTCAATAATACCAAAAAAATTATTTAAAAATATATTATTATATATAGAATTTTTTTAATTTAAATGAAATCATATCATGGTGAGTTGGTGGTAGTGCAGTCATCAATGAACAAAACTATCACTTTTTATGTGTGTGAAAAGGTGATAAATAAAAGGGAATATATTATATTTCTAGAAATATATTTCTGTCATGAATAAAATATATAGTTTTTTTATTTGATTTATGTCTAATTATAACCATCCATTATAAATTCCATGTATCGTATGATTCAATCACAATGCTTTGAGGGGGGTAGGGTAGTCCAATCTTCCACAAACGAACTCATCGTGTATACACATAATGGAAGGAATAAAATAATGTGTTATAAAAAATGATTAAGAATTAAAAATTTACATTTATTATATATATAATATATAAATACAGTCTTCAGAATAAATATTAACCTTCAATCATGGGAATGGAAAAATGACCAAGGGTTATTTCACGAGGAGGTAGTTTCTTCATACACGATTTGTAAGTTCCTTACCCATTTGAAGGTAGTGTGCGTTTGTGTATATATAAACTGTAATATAAAAAAATATCAGTATATAGCTCATATTATTGTGTTTTATAATCATTAAATAATGTGATTTTGGGTTGTGGATAAATAAAATAAGGGAAAGGATCTTGAGGAATGATGTTACCTCTTCTTTTGGTATCTCTTTTTGGTTTTCAAAAAAGTAGTTAACGGGATTAGATTATGACAAGATGGAAGCTTAAATGATGATGGGAGGGATGTTTTTGACCTATTTGGTAAGATTTGTTTTAAAAACATTTTCATGAATTGTGTGATGATGTGGGAGGATAAGAGGCCTTTTATAGTGGAGGAGTGTAACTCTTGTAATATTTTGGAAAAAGGGAATCATCTCTCATGTTTGTTATTGAATGTGGATAGAATAATAATAAAATCTATACCCAAGATATGTTAGGGTCTAAATATTACTATAAAAATAATTTTGGAAATGTTTATAATTTTTTGGCCCTTTGGGTTATGGTTTAGTCCCTTATTATGTTTAATTTTACAATTATAATTGCAATTAATTTTAATTGCATTCACTAATCGTTTTTGTAAAAAAAAACTCGAAATTCATAGAATTCATAAATATTTTTCATTTTAAAATTTTGAATAGATTTGTAAAATTACCAAACACATAAGTGGTATACATTTATTGAAATATAATTCCGCCGTTGGGAAGAAAATGTTAGTTTTTAATGTAAAAACTTTTAAAGGTATGATTTGTTTTTAAAGTCAGTTTCAAATTAAAATTGATTCCAATGAACTAAATTTTATTTATTGATAAATAATATAAAATTTAAAATTTAAACTATATTAAAATATAATTTTACTATATATATAAATTTTAGGAAAAATCAATTTTGAATTAAATTTAGTATTTTAATCTATTCATTAAAAAGTAAACATGAAATAACCCAAAAAATATCACCATATAATATTTTTTATGTTTTCATATCTATAATTTAGTTTATTTTGACTTATAAAAATTTTAAAAACACCAAAATTGTGATTTAATATAAGATCACTATCAAAAAACGGTAAAATAATCTTAAAAAAATCGTGGTTTTTATGTTTAATAATGGTTTTCTTTTCTGATCAAAGGCCTATAAAATGTAATGAATGAATATAAAAAATATTTTTTTGAATATAAAATTATTACATTATATTAATAACACTCATAAATTTAATTTATTACTATAGGAAATCTTTTTGAGAATAAAATACTTTTTTATAAAAATATTTCATTTATATTCAACTGGTCATATATTCATTGTAACTAATTAATTAATTTTATATTTTTATAAAACATCGTATTTCATAATTTAGTTAATAGTATTTTTATCTACTAACATAATGAGTAGAATTACTCTCAATACATTAAATATTAAAATTGTAATAATATGTTTTTTGTTTCGAAAAACTCAGTCTTGTGTGTTATGCAAGACGTCTTGTAAAGTCAATATTGCATGTAATGGAAGATTCCCTCGCTTATTAGTATAGGGAATGATTAAAAATTATATTTCATTTATTTAATTATTAACTTTTCAATGGGTATAATTAAATCCGAACATAATGGTTTAAAATATATATAATTAATATTTTCTATGTTGTGTGAAATGAAAAATATCAAAAGGAATAAATTAATTCAACAAAATAATTCACTAAATTGAGGGGTTTTATAGTATCTATATAAAAACACATGGATACTCCACTATAGAGTAATTATATAGTGGCATAAAGTATAAATCATAATGATATTATGATTTCACTTACCATATGAAATTAAAATAATTAAAAACAAATCAATCCATAATGTTGACGTTTTAATGCGAAGAAAATACCTATAGAGATAATATAAATTTATTTGGGTTAAATGACGATAGAGGGATATTTTTTTAATGTTATATTTGTGATTAAAATAATAAAATATGATACTTCCCTTCTGATTATCACCTAGAATAGTTTCGCTGATTAAAATATGGCTCACACAAACTTACTAGAGTCACCCGGAAGATCAGATAGAAAACTATAAGTCCAACCAATTGGAAGATGGTTATATTCATAATTTCCACACTCCATTCAACCCCAAAAACAGCCAAGTAGAGTTCTTATAGTATATCCCAAATTATATCATTCCATATACTATTTGGTGGTTCTCACAAAAAAATTGGTACATATCCTTTAGCAATTCTAACTATAGGATTATACACACACTCATTAAAACTTATTAGGGCATATCTCTACCTCTTAATCAAGTATAAAAACGCGATAATAAAAAAATACTAAAAAATAGGAAGACACAATAAACCACTGATCATACCTAAAATTTGGGGTCACAATGATACAATTATCCCCATTTAAAATGGTTTGTTCCACAAAAAATTATATTAAGATAACTTCCCATAATGTTTTAGGTATATTATCTCTCAGTTAAATCTCTTGATCTCACATTTAATGTGAATTAAAAACATGTTTTAATAAAAACAACATTATATTTATAGACTTCTAACACAAAAAATTCATCTAGGAATCAACATGATTATATGGTTTCTTGATTAGGGACATATCTGGTCACATATCAAGGCCCACAAAAATTAAAACATAAGGATAGTCTTCATGATATATTTTGAGCTACAACACATCAAAACCATTATATAATGATATAATTTAAAGTGTAAATAAAAAAAAGATAGCCACCCTCCCAACACACTCTATAATCATCAATGGTCCCATGAATCTATGTACCATATTTCACTATTTTCTAAGATGTTTTCGAATAAATTATTTTGGTAATTAAAAAAACATTGTATCTAGATGATTATTTGAATAACGCATCAACAAAAATCCATATAATAATTATATCATCTCAGTTCCAAAACCAATATCCATATAATCTAATTGATTTTAATCATAGTTCATTTAACTAAAACAGTAATCAAAAGAGTTGATACCCCATTCTTCCTTAAATTAAGTAAATATTTGCAAGGTTATCTAAATAGGTCAATATAGGGTGCACATTAATTGAATTTATGTATAAGTTATTGCGGTCAAACATGAATTTCACAAAAATGGATATCCCAAGCTCTTTTAATGTCAATGAAACAAGTACTAAGAACGTCATCCATAATATATATATCAATTTATTTATGACAATATGTCGTAGGATGTTATTTCATTCCCAACACGATCTCATATCCCATTATGTTGAAGAATATAAAAAATGGGTTTTAACCAATGATACCTATCAAATATAATGGAAGATATAATACCATTTAATCTATTGATATCTTGAACAATATAATTTATTAAAACCTAAGAATTATTCATATCACTAATAACAATAAATTTTTTAAATTTTGTTAATTAGTCAAACACTAAGATAATAAAATTATATCCTCGAGGTGTATGTGGAAGCCAAACCACAAAGACCAATGATATTGCATCCTAATTCCATGTCAAATCCTGAAGGGGTTGATTCCATCCTTTTATATTCTGATGTTCATCCGTGAAATGCTGATGGGTGTACCAATGACATTTAAAATGAGTTATTCCCACTTCATAAATAACTATGAATAATATCATTTCATGTCATTAAAAATATTTTTCATGCCTATATGAACCAATCATGGAGAATGGTAACCATCTCCCATCACATCTTTGCTCTTAAATTATATGATGACGTATTTGTGTCTGAATAAGTGGGTACCCTCTAATGATCTATACCATTATAGGATACTCTACCCACTATATAAATAAGCTGATATTCCTTAGACCTCATCATCACTTTTATTATCATATAAGATTATCTCAATATGAGAGGATATCTACTAAACACTATCCAAAAAACCATGAAACTAACCTTATTCACGGATAAATTTATTGTAACAAATAGATCCATAAGATTTCATTTCACTTATGACTTTTAATTCCCTGTAATGGTAGTCACCAAATCAAAACATCCGTAATAATGTTCCAATTTCATGGTGTGTATGAAAATCAATGTAATTATATTATTGGTACACCAATCATCATATATTTAATAAATTGAATTCATTTTATAAGAAGTTATAAATCACACTACTGAGATCATATTAGATTGTAAAAAATTCTATGAATAGTTAGTGTCACTGACTCTTAGATTCATGCATCATAGTACCATGTTTTATATCGTATTTATGATAGTAATTCTTATGAGGATGAATATTTCATGAAGAAAAATATATATCGTAATCACCCTATAAGAGAATAAATACCAAACCTGATCTTAATTCTTGGGAAAAAGATTTTATAGCCCTAAAAATCCATTATAAGAGCCAACATAATAATTAAAGTTATATTATTACTTAAACTCTTCAAAAGAATCCCATAATTTTAAATCCCATATGAACTTCACTCAATTTCAAGTGAAAATAACCCAGAAATATTAACTGTTTGGGAAATCATTTAAAAAATAAAGATAATAACATATTAAACACAAAAAGAATTGCATCTAGAAGAAATTAATTGATTCTTTGTAAGATATAGAATACTTCTACATTTCAATATTGACTATGATACCTTTTTTGAGAAAAAAAATTCACAAAAACATCACCTCCCAAATCATAAATTTTTCCTTTGAAAACTTGGAATAATTTTGGTGATTCCAAATGTTACATGAATATAAATCAAATGATTCATATGATCCTCCTAAACTTTAGATTAAATAATTATTTCATTAATCAATTAAATAACTAAATAATAATTTTATGGGTGGAAAATCTTTCCATTCATTCCTTAAAAACTATAAGATAATTGGTTAAACCAATAATAATGAAAAGTTAGTCAAGATACCTTGTCGTGAATGCGGTCTTATAGATATTAGAATCCATGATCTTAAATTAGTGGTAATAATACCAAAGGTTGATATTAGTAAAACTCTTATAACCATTTAACAAATAAAAATTCTAAAATAAGGGGTAATTGATATTTGTTATTGATCATAACCCGATTGAGATTTCAATAATCAAAACAATAGTTGGTTTCCTAAACATCACTTATGAAAAAGAATCGAGTTTGTCCAAGGTGTCACACCTAGTAGAGTGATGCTTTTGAAATTCAATTCATCCAACAAATTCCTCAATTAATTTAGTTCAAATAGATCCATATGCTAGTAATGAATAGTAATGGGGTTTTTACATGGATCAAATAGGATAGTGAAATCTAACTCTATATCTACTGGTAGTCCAGAAAAGATTTTAAAAAAATCAAAAAATGATTCTACTAATAGAGGAACATTAAAAAATGAATATTATATCTCTTGTTCAAATTAACATACTGATATCATACTAACTAGAACTATAATATATGGTTTATATTCAATATACCATGGGTCCCGTTCTCCCAAAAATTCCAACACTCCTCATATAAGGAACCAAAATTAGTCCCCATAAGATAAATGTAAATTCATTCTTTATATGTAATCATCCATTCCATAAAAATAATTATGTCTATGTGATTTATTTCAATAACCAAAAAGTTTATAATAAATTTATATATGATTGAGAGAATTATTATATGGATAGAAGATATCATTCTCCCTATTCATCTTAAGAGGATAGAAATTTTAATTATAAAAGGAACGAGTTCTATTAAATTATTCTAAAAATTGATAATGTTGGATGATATGAATGAATGAGATGAACAAATATCAAATATGGGAGTTACTAACGAAATATAATATTGATGGTACATGTCACCATTCTAGGGCTTTCATTAGTACCCCTTGGACACTCATCCACTATGTTAAGAAGCATTATTATTTTTTCATGGGGATGGAACCCCAAAATTTATGAATGATTTAATTGAGTTGTAGTTCATATTGGTACATATGATACCTTAAAATAATGTTGTTCTATAATAACATGGAAACAAGTTTATCAGACGTGAGTTTCCTCATGATCTATGGGTATTTAATGTCTGTATAAAGGTAAGATTCATGTTCCTATATTTGTAGCATTTGAAACAAGTTAGTGGTCATTTAACAAATTCTACATTCTGTTTAGATGAATTAAATTTTAGAGAAACACCAAAATCTTATCCATTATACGACACATTCTGCCATATACATTCATTAATGTAAAAATTAAAACTACAAATTATAGTTGGAGGAAATAAATTCAACAATGACTTTTCATTTAGGTCAATTTCAACATTATGGGTCTTATTTAGAAAATCAGAATAAGAGGTAAGATTCATCTTCAATTCTTGAGACCAAATAACTAATCGAAGACCCATATTAAATATACAATACATCATATACACATTCAATACCACCATGGTTAAAAAATTATTATGTTCGAAAAAATAATTACCATTCATAGTTTTTATCCTATCACATTATAATAGTTGAAAAACTCCATAGACTCATCCAAATCTATTAACATTGGAAAATATTGCATTATTATAATATCCTTGAAATATTTTCTTATTAATCCCTCATTATAAAATACTATAGCATTAGAATCATATTATCTCTTTCATGGCCCCTCATTATTAAATACATCATACATCACATACATTGAATCAAAACTCTCTATGAACAAAAAGTTTTTCTCAATCATTTTTAAACAAACTGCTACCTCTTGAGAATCATTCATTCCATGGAAAGATTGTGGTTTATAACAAATTATACCCTGGGAATGTTTTCATATATCATTAATATGTTGTAAAAACTCAACGTCTTAAATGCATTTAGGTGGGATAATATTTCCCTGGGACTGAACAATGTAAAATGATACCTAAAAAATGTTACTGTAAATTGGGGACTTTTCTTCCTATTTTCATTCTCAAACTCATTCCATATGTATATTTAGATATTTTCATGGGGGAATGTTACTAGAAAAAATAAACCATTAATAAGTAAATATTAGCTAATATACATGTTATAATCAAATCTATCATGTATAATACATGTCGGGAATATAATTATTAGATAAATATTTGGTGAAATGTATACAATTAGATTAATTATTTTCTGATAAATCATATTTTCCAACCACAGATGGTATGTTATGGATTTGAATGATGATATGAGACTATTAAATCACACATAACATCTCACTTAATACTCAATAATACTATATCCTATCTTCTATGGATTTTGAAAATATATATCGTCATTCTAGAAGGGGATCAACCTCTCCTGATAACATGTTTTCATGATCCAAAGCAGATAACCATCCTAAATGGTACCCTAATGAATCATGGCATAAACATATGGGTGATAAATATCCCCAATAGTTGGAGACAAGAACCCATCAGCCAAAAAATAATATGATAAATGACTATTTATTCATAAGAAGAATCTATACATACTCTAAGTAGTTAAAATAAGACATAAAATTTTAGTATGCCAATATTGGTGACAAGATGTATGAACAATAAGTAGACATGTGGCTGTAGTAAATTTTTTAAATCAAATATATTCATATTATGACTGTATGATATATCATCACTTCATCTACTAGTAATAATGGGACCAAATAATCCATTATTCGTTACAAACGACCAATATCCAGCTAATCTGGAACACCCACTTCCCTCAATCAGTGATTTCTACTTCCTTGAAATAGGTCTAAGATTTTCTAATAATTATAAAAGGAAAAATTATGGTGTGATTAACACTAGGACATTAGGATCCCAAAAATAAATATGTATGCAATCCATATAGAATAAACCAATTATTCTATGTTTAAAATTAAATATGAAACAATTATCTTTTCATAGTTCAATATAAAACACGATTTTGAAAACATTTCAATAAAATGTATTAGACATGTTTTTTTTAATATACACTAAAATATTAATTATTAAGAATATATGTAAAAATAAATTAATAAATAATTTCATAAAAAAAATATCAATTATAAACCATTTTTAATCATTTTCAATCATGTCACCTTGGTAATAGTCTATAGGGATCGTTTGATCAGGTGTCAAAGATCCTAACACGTCTTAGTGAAATACAACCCTATGGGTGAAAAAAGAACATTGATATATAGACTATAGGGAATATGATAACACCCTAGTTAGTGAACTCCCATAAATCCTTATAAATTATGTATAATTATTTAAATCAATTCTATTATAGATAGATATAATACATGCCTCGGGTTTCAATCCGAGAAGACACGCCCTAACTACCTAGGCTCTTCTGTGATTCATTTAAAATAATATTCTTACGGGACACTATTCATTGTAATAACTATTAAATAATTTCAAAAATTCCTTCTAATAATTCTAATGGTCATTTTCAAAACATTCAATATCATTTCCCAACAAACACCAAAGAGTTTGAATAAAATATCATACCATTAAAAACAAATAATTACATTTCACAACAAATAATTCTTCAAAACAATCATTTCAATTCAATATCATATTGAAAAAAAACAAACTATTTCAAAAATCTATACACAAGTGGTCCAACACTCAAAAAATTATATTTTGAATAAATTAATTAGGAATGTCAAATAAAGATATGAAAATCAATTTGAAATCCAATTTCATATTAATAATAATTCAAGGATGATGTTTAAGTGAATTACTTTATGAAACGAACTACCTGAATAAATGAATCATAAATTAAATTCAAGGGATTTAAAATCATAAATTTTAGTGTATATAATCAATAATGAAATAATATGATAACTATAAAGACCAATCTAATATTTAGATCCATCATCAATAATATGATCTAGTTCTATCAAAGAAAGATATAGTTGAGGAATTTAAAATTCATGATCGAATCAATATTTTGAATATGGAATAAATTCAGAATATAATCCAAACCATTTAATCATAAATTTCTAAAATAAAATGGGATAACATCACAAGATTTTCTTTATGATTATTTGGATTGAATTTGTTCATGAGAGTGGAGTTCTATATTATAATATCGATTAAATGAAAAATAATTACGATACTTCTCTTCTAATTATAAATTCAAATTTAATCACTAGGTAGCCTCTGTTTCTTACTTTCAATATGGTGGTATCATGTATAATTTCTTCAAAATCAGATGCCACAGCAACTAGAATGTGATTCCATGAAGAATGTTTAGACCATTGTTCACCCCACTGTCTATCCAGTGGGATTCCACTAGGATTCCATATAATTTATTTTAGGAACTACCAACTTCTATTATTACACTTTTCAATCGTTGAATCACACCCACTAGTTGGTAGACCTCCAATATCCTTTTTGGTTATAGGACTGCACATATACACATGCCATACTTCTTGAGGAATCTGCAGACCACACCAAAATAGATCAATACATAATCTTGACCCCTTTGATGGATTAAAAAAGATGTAATAAAAAAATAGGAAATCCACAATATAACGAAGAAAATAATAACTTAAAAAATGATCATGAATTAAATTATGTTGATGTATATAAATAAATGGTTATATATATTAATATATTAATTTGAATGTAACACAGTTTTATTCTTTATAAATATATTTTTTTGTGTGTGAAATATGTTTTCATATTAAATAATAAAATTAATCAATAGTAACATTTTATATCAATTAAATTCATAGAATATATATTCAATAAAAAATTCAAATCATTCAATATTCTTGCATGGAAGTAATTGAAGGAAAATATAATTTTATGTTTAAAATATATTTTTATAAAAATTTGTTTTTCATTTATTTTAATTTATTTTAAAATTAAATTATTCATTAAAATGAAATAAATTTGATAAAATATATTTCATATTTAGAATTATATTTTATAAAGAAATTTAATTATTCCAAATTCATTTTTATTTAATTTTAATAAATAATATAAAAATGTTTGCTCTATTAGGTTTAAAATTGGACTACATTGAGGAATGGGGTTAAAATAATTTATAAGGATAAAATTAAAACATATAAATATGTAAAAAATATTATATTAAGTGAATTATTTATAAAATTATCATAAATTATAATTCCTTTCCATTTCGTGCCACTTTGAGAAGAATGGGACTTTATATAATTTAAATATTTTATGAAATGCTATTGTGTCCCTCACTACCATAAAAAATAGAACCTCATATTATCCCATATTCACATAATTTTATTAATATATCTTAGAAAATACCTCAAAAATATTCCAATATTATTTCTATTCTTTTTAGAGATCTCGTTCATACCCTAAGACCATCAAAATAATGCTAAAATTATAAACCAAAGGACATCACATGAAAAATAAGTGACCTTCTTACCCAATAAGATCAATGATTTTTTATTATTATACAAAAATAATGAACTTATATTCATACTATTTAATTATCTCCAATTAAATATATTAACTAAGATGTTATTTTGATAATTGGCCACCATTTTATATATTTTCCCATTGATTGGAAAATGGAACTGTTTCTCGTGTGTATGTGTGAACTTCAACCTCCACAAAGAGGTGTAATTAATTTTCCATTCCGTCCTTACATGAATGGTATTAAGGATATATTTAATTAAATAATATGATATATTTATGATTGTTTCTTACTAGTAATATATATCATTGTTTAAATCTTCCAATTGAAATGTGAAAACATCACTCATTCGTACGTAAAGACTACGATCTACATGATGTGATGTAATTAATTTGCATCACCAATTTATATTATTGGTAATAAAGTTTATATAGTAATTAATTATTATAAATATGACATTATTAAGATTATTTATAGGACAAAATCAAGTCCAAGGTGAAATTATCGGAACCATCAAATTGAAACATGCCTCGAAGAGTGGAAAGTTCTCACAAAAATGAAAATTTTAATTAAATTTTTTAAATAAATGTATAGTAGGAAATTTTTAAGAGTTATTCACAGTATGTTATATATGAATATGGTATTATAATATATGTATATATATATATATATATTTATATTTATTATATATGAGTTTTCAATGTGTATGAACAATGACCCTGCATGAAGTTAGGGTATAATTTAGAATATTATTTATTTATAACATTCCCAATACTAAATTTATATTATAGTAAAATATGTTGATCATATCATTAAATATCTATATATTATTCAATTGTCTAGTAATTCTAGAAATAATTCTTTATTACTACCATTTCTATAGCTTTTTTAATTAATAAAATTGATAAAAAAATTCAATAGAAACCATCCATATTACCTTTTAGTTCCATAAATATTTTAATCTTTGAATATTTTAATATAAGTATTATTATTATATTTATTTTCAATGTTGAAATTATTATTTAAATTATATCTCCAAAATATCTTATTCCATTTCTATTTTTTTAATGATTATTATTTTAAATGTTTTTCAAAGTTTTTATTAATTAATTTTTACAAAAAGAAAGAATGGAATATTCCCATTATCATGTACTATATTAATGGATTTTTTCACTTACATGAATATTATTTTCATTTTATCATCCCTTACATGGTTCCATGGTCATATTTTAATAAATTATTTTTTTATCAATGTTATGGTAATATATGGTTTGTTAAATGTTACCAAAAAATAAGGGATCTATTCTCTTGAATTTGGAAGCGTATTCTAAATCCCTTTGTAATATATTTTTTTATTTATGTCAACATCAATTAAGGATTTTTTTTGTAAATAGAGGATTTTTCTTTATGCTGTCATGAAATTTTATAAATGAATTGTGATTATGATGTCCTCAGGATAATTACGTAAACCCTATGTTCGTCTTGTGGGTTAATTATGCATCAATGAGATTATCAATGAATTATTAAACCATCCACATCCTTTCTCCAGATAGATTATGATTGTTAGATAATGATATGTTTATGAAATCCATTTGTTTTCCACATTTTCATTTATAATGATATAAAGAATTTTTTTGATCTCTTGGAAAACCTTTACATTGTTTTCATTATGTGAACTATGGTTCTCGAAATAAATATCATTACAATGCATTTAGTAGTGCATTATACCTCATTAGAAACTATTGACATAAATGGAATGTTAAATTTGATTAGTAATGCACTCTTTCCAATGTGATTTTCTTTAGAGTGAACTATTTTATACGATATTTTTGAACAAGGAGTGAATTCAATCCATTAAGACATTCCTTTCCACAATTCTTGAAAAAGAAGTGATTTTCAATGATTATTTGAATTAAAAAAACATATATATTAAACAAATGATATGTTCTCTTATCTCATGATTAAGTATCAATATATCATAACTATTATAATTTATATCTTTTTACATGAAAAATCATTGTGCCATTATTCAAGATTAATGGTATTTCAATAATTTGATATGAATTTTTTATGTTATTATCATATTTTCATAAAATTATTTTTTTACTATCATATGATTACTAATTAACATCGCCCATTTTTACCCTTACAGAACATCTAATACCGCACTTTCTAATATTTATGATTCACCATGTTTTAAAGTAACTTATTAACTACGAGATTTATACGAAGGATACCTTGAGTGAAGCAATTTTTGTTAGATATTGAATAACATTATTGAAATAATTTTATTATGTATGTGGCCTCTAAAAAAACATAAAATTTATTTCCTCATGAATGTATTAGTGTGGAATATATTTAATATTCATCTAAAATGATTCTATATATATATATATGATTCTCAGGTCCCTTCAGTTTGTATCAATGGGTATTATTATTATTTTTTAACATTATTATTAGAAACCCATATTGATTTCCCTTATTATAATACTAATTATTGGATAACATTCAATGTTATGGTAAATAATGGCGTATTGTTATCCTAGAAAATAAATCAATATATGGATACAGGAAAGTCGTTACAATGGTGACATAGATGCTCTGATTTGTAAGAACTAAAAAATGTGAATAATGGGTATTAACTCAATCATTACTTGTACGCAATGAGTGCACCAAATACTACAAACCAATATAGATAATCTTGAGTGGTATGGTTCAATTTAACCACATTCTCTTGATGAACATTTATAACGAATGAGAGGATATATGGGATTATGTATGATAAAAATCCATAGTGAAATGATTTAAACAAAAATATTTAGTTTATTAATAGAGTCATAATTTAAAAAACAATAGAATAAATTTAATTATCATTAAATTAAATAACATTTTTGTTGTTGGTTATAGTCACATTATGTATTTTAGTTTACTTTTTCTCAAATAACCTATATGAATAGTTTGAACAATGAATTTGATAGCAAATTCAATGATATTCCTAATTAGACGAAAACTGAAATAAGATATTGTATTTCTAATATTGGGTCTATGTAAACCAACCACTCTCAAGGTATGAATATTTAATTGAGTCTTGTAGATCTTATAAATATGAAAAGGATTGAAGAACCCAATATTAAGCCTTTTATAAAGACACATAGACCTTCCAACAGTGGTTCTATAAACCAACTTACTAATGATAAATGGATCCATGTTTTAGAAAGGATATTATATATTCACAAATGATCAAACCATGAATATTTTATTCGCTCTATGTATTATTTGGATGGTGAAGATTACCAGTTGTGGACACGTATAAAAAATACAAAGAAATGGTCCCAATTAGAATCCATTACATGAGAAAATATTATGACGTTATAATTTATAAGAATTTCGTGAAACCACTAAGCTTGAAAATGGAAATAATAATTTTTGAACTAAAGAATAATTATGAGGAATCCATCAATAAAAATGATGATAATTTATCCAAATTCATAAGGAACACTTCCAAATTTATCATCAATCCACAATTTTAGGTTGAATAATTAATCAGTGTCTGGAGGCATTGTCTTTGAAAATAATTTAGAATAAGATTCATTAATTTATATGATTAAATAATATGATGTTCAATTATTCTATAAAAAGTGTTCAAAGGATCTCATT
The DNA here is from genome assembly GCA_963277665.1 of Viscum album. Lineage (NCBI taxonomy): Eukaryota > Viridiplantae > Streptophyta > Magnoliopsida > Santalales > Viscaceae > Viscum > Viscum album. The sequence continues at coordinate 1,390,298,956 of OY728150.1, read as the reverse complement.
AATCTCACCGTTTTATAGAAAAAAAACATGAATATTGCAATTTCATAGATATTATAACAACTTTTCCCATAGATGAATGAAAATATGTATTCTATAAAATTACATAAGTGGTTTCAAGAGTTGATTAAATTACAATATTGGGACTGGAAAATTTTCCGAGAGAATAAAATATGTATTCATTGGAAAAAATTTTAATTCCATGTGAATAAGATAGTAAATGATTGTGAAAAATCACTATTTAATTTACTAACAATTATCTAAATATGTAATTGAAATAAAAATATAAATTAAACAAATAAATACTCAAATATGAGTAATTTTTTTGAAATTTGGCATTAGAAACATTTTAATACATGAGATATATATAATGATAAAACAATCATAACAACGAAATAGGGTTATGCGAAGCAGTTTGTGTGTGGTACACAAATCATCTTTTCTAGAAATAATAAATTCAAAATTAAATCTTGATATAAACACACTTTTAAATATGAACAATTTTCATTTCTAATCACATAACCATCGAAAATATAATATTCATAGTTAAATGTTTAATTTAATTATGGTAAACAGATTTTTTCTAAATTCTATAACTCATCTTTTATTAATTTTAGTTTGTATGTTCTCCTAGTAAATATTATGATTATCCCACTAGTTGAATTTTATGTGATTTTTTCCATAGACTATCACAATATATATAAATACCTTATCAAATTTTCTGTAAGGAATGTAAGATATGATATATTTAATAGAACAATGATTTTATTTTAATGATATGATGAATATGGACATCCAATGAAAATTAATTCTATTATATGTGTCATAGAACATATTAGTGAGAGTTATTTTTATAATATGGTTAGGGTGGAACTAAATATAAAAATACTCTAATTTGTTACAATAGTGTTGATGTGTTTCTTGAAGACATTCCAAGTAACCCCACTAATCGTGAGTTTTAGTATTCAATAGAACTAATACTTGGTTCTACACCTATTTTAATGACTCGATATATAATGTCCCCAAATGGGTTACAATAATTGAGAAACATACTATAGTATAATATTTAAATGTATTCTTTACCATAGTTTATCATCATAAGCATTAAAAATTTATTATTTCAAAGAAGTTTGATTTTTAATGCATCATAAAATTTATTATAAGGAACACAATTTGATCTCTATAAATAAAATGTATCTCATACCTTGTATTGATGATTTTTTTTTTGACAAAATACATCGAGATCAACAATTATCATTGATTTAACTTCATTAAATAAATTATCAAAAAAATATGAGGAAAGAGGATATTTGAAAGATCACATTTCATAAAAGTTATAGTATTTATGAATTTATAAATATTCCATTTGGACTTTCCAATTTCACTCTATCATTATGGATTTAATGACTATAGTATTTAGAAATTACCGTGATCAGTTTTGGGATGTAATTTTTAATATTATTCTTATCTACTTTGGGAGAGAGGAATGTTATGAAAATAATTATTGGATTTTAATGATGATCATGAGTAATAAAAATATATATATGAGAAAAATGTCATGATTAAATTATATTTATAATAAGGATCATTCGTCAACCATATAATATCATCTCAGGGTATATTGGAATATGAAACTAATATATCCATACATTTCATTAGTTTAATGTATAATATCAATTTTTTTAGGGATTTATCATCATTATCAAATCAAATATCCATGTTGACATTAAAGGTATGTGGTTTCCATTTGTCAAATGAATGAGAAAAAAATTTATGGAACTAAATGGATTATTTTTTAGTTCACCTAACCTCACATAGCACTATAGTGGGGAATGTTTTGTGATCTATAGTGATTAATCAATGATGATATTTGGATTAATCTTCATGAAGAATGATATAGTGATAGATTATGCCTCACACCAATAGAAATTCAAGAAAAAAAGTACATGAATAATGATTTCATTTTCACAATAGTAAAACATTCAATGAAAATATTGAGGTATTGTACGTGTTCTTAATGATATTATATATATTCAAATAAAAACTTATATATATTATATTAACATTTAAAGTGAGGAATATGTAAAAAAATAATATATTTAGAAAAAATTATTTATTACGACTTCTCAATACATTACATTATTTGGAAGACGAATAAGTTGGTTGATGCTCTAGGTTAGAAAGGTCATGAAATGTTTTTGTAGATATGTATTTAATTATATCAAATAACTATGGATTTAAATAATATTCATATTGAAATCATGATGAAAGAGGACATATAATATCTTTATCAGATGAATAGTAAACCATACATCTATATGAAGATTATGAAGTGACACAATGAACATGCATAACAATATAAGAATGTGAAAATTGATATTGATATTAGAAATTATTATGATGGAATAATTAGGATCAATAATAAAGTATATTTCTATATTATACCAAAATAAATAAAGAATTATTTGAAAATTCATAGAGATCATCGTTCTTTATGAATCGTTGAAATATGGAGATATATATGGGAAAGAATTACTTTTTTGGTTGGATGAAATGAACATAGTGGGTTTTTAGAATATATCATAGATATTATTATGAAAATAGGATAGGTAAGATGTATAAATCTAAGGGGATATTACTACCACCCCTATTTCATTCTAGGAAATGGGAAACAACCTTGTAGTTTTCATCATGGGACTCCTCAGGTATTAAAAAGGTAATAATGTTATTTTTGTTGTAGTCGATTGTCTTATGAAGATAATACATTCTAATGTAGTATGTAAATATTTCATAATTCAATAATTGGCCATTATATAAATTAAACAAACTGTTAAGGGTTTTTGAATTCCCTCATTAAATTATACATGATAAGGTTCTAAGGATTACCTAGAAGATATATATAATTATTCCAGAATCTCTAAATATAGAGTTGATAATTACCATTGAATATTATTCATAGAATTATGGTCAATATGTAACGAACATTCACACCCTAGAAGATATGTTGAGAGAACATACTTTATATTCTAAAGTTGTGTTGGATCAACAACTTTATTATTTTTGGTTTTCATTCAAAAAATAGAGGTCACTTATTAATCTAGAAGGATCCTTACGAAGCCCCATATTTTAAGAAGTTCATAACTTCAATTCATTGGGATGATGTTGAGGAAAAAAATTTACAAATACGTAAGACGGATTTTAAGGTATGAGATAATTTTATATCCATTCAGATGATCACCATGCTAGGTAGGAGTCAATAATATTGTATGAAAAATTATCTTGGAGTTATAATGATTAATTTGGGTGAAAAGGTAATCATATGAATATATACAAGGAATAAGTTTATAAAATTTGGAAATAACGGTACTATGAGCCTTGTATATATTGGTCCCTTTTGTATTTTTGACCTTATAAATATGATATCATGTCAATTCATGCATCCACTGATTTTTTTTCAATATCAATATGTGTTCCTTGTCTCTCTTGTGATAAGATAAATACCCAATCCATCACATGTACTGAACTCACATATCATACATGATGAATATTATCAATATTATAAGTAACAACTTGCAGATATTCTAGATCGGTGAGAGAATGTGTTGTAAAGTAATACGACTCACACAACCTTTGATTTTTGGAGAAAAAAAATATATGATGTTATATAAGAATGAATGGAGGTGATTAGGTATTATAATATATAGTGGTTTGTATCAGAACAACAAAATTTCAAGGTTGAATATATTATAAGGGCATAGAATATAAAACCATGTGATTTAAAAATATATTTATCTTTAATGAATTTTCAGATTTTGATAACTTATTCTACAGTAATCACTAAAAAAATAACAAAAAAATTGATATAATATGAAATTAATAGAAATATATGTTTTTAAAATGAATTATAATTATCAAAAAAAATTTATATGACACATTTGGAATTTTAATATACCTAAGGAACTATTTTTAAATGTTTTGTTTTTATATATTAATTTTCGAATGTATGTTTTAAACATTAGTAGGTATATTTTATTAAAAAAAATATTTTATTAAAATAAAAAAAATAAAATTATCATTTCCATTTTTATAAACTAAATTAATTTGTTATAAATTGGTATGAAATTAAAATAAAATCACTTTATGTTAGAATGGAATATATATCATAAAAATGATTTTATGTGTGAACAACGAGTTTTTATCATAATAAAACGAATAAATCTCTATTTATTAATGATTTTATCCATATGTATAGATTATCTATTCAGTGATTTATTATAACATTAATATAATAGTTTTTACTGTACATGCATAATGAATATATAATTTTTATGCCAAAAAATAATTTTTCCATAAAATAATTTTTATTACATTTTTTGTGTTTTGTTTAAAATTAATTGAATACAACTACTAAAGTTAAATTAAAAAAAATGGATTCCTTATTTTAAATTATAAATTGGAACATTGATAATTATTTGAAATCTATTTTTTGCTATTAATTAATTACAAAAAAAATTAAAAATTTCATACCATGGTTAGGGTAAAACCATGTTTATCAGGTAGTGGATAAATTTAAATGATAATTTTAACAATACAACATAAAATTTTATAATTATTATTGGAAAAATAAATATCAATATTACTCTATCTATAACACTCTAAGATGTTATGGTATATCTCCTTTATATTTAACAACATTGATAGATTATGAACAATTCTTAAAGGAACCATGATAGTATTAAATATTATCATTACTGTTGGAATAGTAATTTTACCACTATGAATAGTAATCTAGACAATAGAATAGAAATATCCCCTATAAAATTCTAAATATGATTTAGGGATCATATGATTGAAATTATAACATATATTTATCATGGAATAATAAAATAAGAGTTATAAAAATAATAAATTATGAATTGGTGTTTTTTAAATAAAAAATATTTTTATTCACATTTATAAGTAATATAATTAATTGAAATAAAATTTATTTTCAAAAAAAAGATTCATAAATTAATATTTTTATTGATTTAAAATTAAAAGATATATTTAGTGAAACCTTAATTAATTTTTCAATGTTTTATAAATCAATTTTAATTTTAAAAGTGTATGTTTTCAAATAACTGGAAATTAACATTAAAAATTATAATTCTGAGAGTAAGAAAATAATATCAAAAAACAAGATTCTAGTTTTGAAATATACTCATCAAAAAAATGCTAATGTGAGTTTTTGTGATTTTTGTAAAATATTTTAATTTTTTGGAATAGTGGAATATGGTTATTTATGGAATTTAAAATTATACTCCAATACATGAATTTTAAAATAATGGCTAGTATGTGGTTGATGTAAGAGCCATTTTATATAACTCACATGTACTATTTACATTACATTGTCACATGAATCATAACCATTAATTTTCTTTATCCAAAATAATAAACTAATGAAATAAATAATCAAAAAACTCCCCCTCCTCCGCTTTAAATACCTCCCCTCACCACTGCTTCTCCTCGAACCTTTAATGACTTGAAGTGTTCCTATATTATACCAAAATCCCTTCCAAATACTATTCTATATTTCTAATACATTATGTTCTTTAGAAATTAAAATCCAATGTTCCGTAAAGAGTTATCTAGTAGAATAAAATCAAGAGATAAAATCTATTTTGGTTATGTTCTATTTTATTTTAGTTTATTTTTCAATTCAAATACTAATTATACCTCCTATATCTAGACATTCATGATTTCCCCAAAATAATATATATACATAATTTTTTTTATTTTAATATCCATCATAAAACCCCATCTGTTTTCAAATTTATTCCCAAAAATAAATCATCTTCCATGATGTGTCAAATTACTGCTATCGTGGATAATGCTTTTAGATTTTCCATTACTACCTTCAAGACTAGTCAAAAAAACCATTATTATTGTTAAATAAAATTTTACTATGAATATTATAGGTTATATTTTGTTCTATAACCTGTATATAAACCAGATATTAAATAAAATGATATTTGTTCTTGATGGTCAGAAAAATGACAAAATAAATTAAATCATATTCATTATTGTTTTATCTTATGAATCATCATCATACCATATAAAAAATGATATATAAATCATTAAAACTTATTTATGTTGATTAATAACATATAATTATTATTCTATATAATTTAACACATTTTATATGAACATCCATACATTCTATACAAGGGAACTGATAATGAAATACCCTGAAAACAAACACTCCCAGAATGATGAAATTGAAATCTAAAAAGCATAAAAATAGTTGTAAAAGAATATAATAAAATTATAATAAATAAAATAGCCATTGAATTGTTTATGAATTAGGTAAGGAATTAATAAAATTTTATTTTTCCAGGACATTATGTACTTGTGAAGAATTCATTCACACATATGGTAATGGTTTTTCTCAGCTCACTCTTTTTTCTGTGATATTTACCTTATTTCCCCTTATTTAATGTAATATGTGTATATATACATCCATTTGAAATATCATATCATGTATCTATTTTTCTTATTAGTATTAAATATTTTATTTTGTGATAATTAATTATATATGGTATATGTTTTTACTATTTTGAGAGTGTTAAGGGGGTTCTCAAACCCACAATTATTTCATTGGGTTGTACCACAATCATTAGAATAATTTATTTGGATGTTCCTATAATATTCCATATTCAAAATTTTATATATATTAGCTTTTATTTTTTGAGATATATAATTTTCAAATAAATTTTTTTTGAAAAAAACAAATAATTTCCCAAAAACAACACTTGTTACTAATGAAAAAATTGGGTATTTCTCTATAGAAATTTTCATTGAATTTTTTTACGATTTTTTTATCTTTGAAAACACCCCCGATGAAATCATATTCTTAATTGATTTTGATATCTTATAATACAGACTTACGTATTTTATGGAATGGCTTAAGATAATTTGAAAGGGGGTGTACAATCATGATATCATATTACTTTGTATATTTTATATTTATGTAATCAGATTGGGGAAATGAATTACATTCTGTATGATAGATTCAATATGAATGTATATGTTTATCGTATTTTACCCCTTTCATACGAGGAATTCATTAAGCCTGACATGTTTTGGTTGGGGCACGATATAGCCTCTCGATGCATTGGTATGTCTCATGATAATATATAAACTAGTTTTTGGTAGAGGCTGTAACCATTATATAAACAAATTTGTCGAGACCATGACGGTATGTTTATGATGTTACACATTACAAATTCTCCAATTATGAGATTATTTGTTGATAATCAAAGTGGTTATTTGACTAGTAGAGTGTACATTTTTTTGTTTCATTTACATGTGAGTATTTATATGACATTATATGATCAATTTTAATTCCTTCCATATTATATTTTAATTGAATATGTTTGTAGTTATAATCCATTCTTTATAGTTCATATTTAATTATAATAGATTATGTTTAATTATTTCCCTTACTAAGAATTTGTTCTCACCCATTTCTTATGTTTTATTTGTCAACATTATGCCAAAATTTATATTGTGATTGACACATGGGGACAATGTATGTGAATATTGATTCTTACAAAGGAAGTTCAATTATATATTTCATTTCACATTTTAATTTAATATTTACAATTTTATATGGTTTCTAAAGATAATAAAAAATGCAGCCCTTTGAGATTAAATATCATATTCATAGTACCAATCTAAAAATGGAATGCATTGGATCTGGGCTACTAGATTCAGGGTTGTTATAGTTTGTATCAGAGCTTGTATTTTTTTATTCATAGGTGATTATATTTTGTAAAACAATGATCTGGGAAATATTTCAATATAACTATCATTGAGAATATTCTCAAGGTAACCAATCATATAATTTGGAGATTAATTATACATTATCTATTTAAATTGTTTTTAAATTTAATAATCAAATATATTTTATGCCATTGTTTAGAAATGGAGCATTGTGGAAGGAATAAAAACTGTATCAATTCACATATTCCATGTAGGGATTTTCCTCCTATAAAAAATAATGATGTTGGACCCGGAGCTGCGACTGGAGATGAACAATATATAACTATATTGGGTAAAATAACTCAGGTTATGAGAAATAACCATAATATCATGGATCATCACAATCCCCAATGTGGTGTAACAATGTTAAACTGCTTCAGGTGACAACATCACCAATCATTTAATTGGACTACACAGTGATTTTTATGTGAGAAATGGATAACATCTTTAGAGATGATATTTCTCATTTTGGGAAATAATGAAATAGGGAAGGTTATTGTTGATGTTTATCATCTCTCAATATATGTGGTTCAATGTAGGTAATTTGTTCCAAACTAAATGGAGGAGAAAAAATTTAAATAATAGTGGAATTATATTAAGGATATTTTCTTTGAAAAATATTTCACTCATGAATAACGAGTTGATATGTATATGCAATTATTATTTTGAAGAGAAAAAGTGGATGAAAACATTCATCTGTATGATGCTAACCATTAAAGGATAAAAAGGGCCGATTCCGATTACATACAAAATCTAAGGAGAAATATTTATCATTTCATTAATGGTATTAATATAATTCAATGAAGTAAACTAGTATCCAAAACATTCTCATATTATGAGGATATAATATCATGTTACATACGGAGAAATAATTTTCTAATCCATATGGATTTAAAGAGGGGTAGTATAAGAAGAGGTAAAATAAGTACTATGGAAAAGGAAATAACAAAATATAGGATAAGAGAATAATAAAATTCCAAACATGAAATAAATTTAAAATGAATCATTGTGTAAAATGCCTATTGAGATTGTTATCTGGTTAAAAGTGAAGTGAAAAGGACGAATAAGGCCATAGTTGTAATTGAAATAATGAAGTTATTAATGTGTAATGATTAAACAATAATGATATGGGACACTATGGAAATGAATTTCATATATGTCAAGGGAACATTCCCCATAAAACGCCAAGGGAACATGTCCATGCTTATATAGTAACAAAAGATGATGTTGAAATTCGTAATGATGCATTGGAAGTAAAATTATTTATCTCCCAAAATTTGGGTAAATATTTATTTGATATTGACCCAACATATAATTATTTATCTTCCTGTTTTTCTATAAAAAATATATATTTGAAGTTAAACTTAATAACGATGTTTTCATTAAAATATTATAGTGGAAACCCTATTTTAAAAAAGATGTGTTAACTAAATCATATTATGAAAAATAAAAATTCATTAATTTCTAATTTTATTATCATACATATGGTGAATTTTTTTACAGTAGTTTGCATGTAATTGATTTTAAAATATAATGATAAAATTTATTGTAATGAGTATAAAATTATAATTCATGATGATGATATAGAATTAATTATATTTTGTTGGTAGACTTTATATCCTGATTCATATCTTCATCAACCTCTAGTAGCTCTTCTAAATAAAGTCATTATCATATAATACAATATAAAACCTACAAATGAAAAAGGATATCTTTAATTTGAGGGTGTTCCTATTGTACAATAATGCATTGATGTATTTTTTATGAAATTACTAATAAATCCACTAGAGCGGGAAGCTAAATTTTATATTGATTTATCTCCAAAGACAACTCAATATCAAATACACCCAATAGAATTGACACATTGGTATAAATAGAGTTATAGAAAAAACTATTGTAATTGAGTGATAAAGGATTTATACGACTAATTTTTGCACATTGGGGTTCTTCTATTATCCTCATTAAGCATAATAGTGGATCAATGAGTATATTCATTGAATATAGAGATATAAATTTAATTGGGATAAAGAACATATATACGTTACAACACGTTGCTGAATTATCTGACCAACATCACATTGAAAAATACATTTCAAGGATTGATCTTCAATCAGGATATCATCATTTGTGTGTGAATAATTTAGATATTCTAAAGGAAATTTTTGAATATGTTATAGACATTATTAGTTTATAGTAATAACATTTGGACTAACTAATGTGACCTATGTGGATTTATTAAGAAGTGTATACCAGGAATATCTTTATAATTTTCTATTTTATTTATTGATGTTATCTTGGTGTCCTCCAAAATCTACTATAACCATGAGAACCGCTTTCAGATTTCTTTAAAGTAACTCATAAGAAAAGAGTTATATGAGAGATTTTTAAAGTCTAAATTCCAGATTAATAAAATTTGTTTCAATGGCCATATATATTAAGGATTAAATTTCAGTAAATCCTACAAAGATAAAAGAAATCGAGGAATGTTCTATACTTATTTACATAACTAATTTGCAATGTTTCATTAGTTTAGCATGTTAATATTAGTTTTTATTTAAAAATATTTTCTGATTAGTGGAACTTTTATACAAGCATACTTGTATAGGGGTTTTGTTAATTTATACAATGTAATGTGAAAAATTATTTGAATTATTGAATAGGATGTTATTAAATGATCTGATTATAAATCTAGCATCGGTAAATGGTTTTTTTGTGACTTTTAGTGATCCATCGAAGAAATTACATGATTGAGTCCATATATTGATTGATTCAGTTTTTTCCTATGAATCGTGTCTGATGAAAACTCATGGAAGAAATTTTCCATCTCATAATATTTAATTAGAGACTATATTCTTTTCTCTAATGATATATATACACTATCTCTATAGTGAAATATGTGAGATATATACCAATAAAAAACGTTTAAAATATTACTTCTCATATAAATAAATCAATAAGACTTAAACATGATGGATTAAGATACTCTAGGATTACAAATGTTCAATACACCACCACGCCCTGTAAGGAAAATAATCTAGTATATACATTAATCAAGAAGGATCATAGAGTTTTGAGAATAAATGAGGATTGATAGGGATCCAATGTACATAGATCTAGTGAATTTGGATTTGGAAACTATCTAGGATGTTGAAACATCAATACAAATTCAAATGGTTCTCAAACCATGTTTATTACAATGTATAAAGATTTCTTAGTATGATTATGATACTTTTGAAAGTAATTTAAATACTGTGAATGATGGGATATTGGAAGTCTTTTTATATGATGATTGAATTTCAAAATTTAGGATGAGGATTTATGTTCCAAATATACATGAGATAAAATGGGAATTATTTGATAATTATCATGGTTTGAATTTCTCTATACAGCCTAGTAGCATGATGAAGTATAGTTATTTGGAGGAACAATATTGGTGGGATAATATAAATAGAGAAATTACTGATTTTGAATCAATAAGATCATTTTATCAATTGGTGACTAATGAAATACAACATCCTTGAGGAGTCATGAAACCTCTTCTTATTCCTACATGGAAATGAGCTGACATTTTGTATATATTTTATCAATAAATTACGAAAGACTACATGAATAATTGATGAGGCATGTGTAATTGTTGATCAACATAAAAAAAATCATATTCAGTTTCAATAAGAGAGTATTTTTCATTGGATCACCTTTCATGACTATATTGATGATATTGTAAGACTTCATGGTTCACCTATATTGATAATGATAGATCATTATCTGAATTTTATGTCAAAATAATAAAAAATTCATCTGAATGGATTGTATATCGAGCATCATTTGAGTTCAGATTATCACCCTAAAACTAAATGACATTATAAAATTACAATTCAAACATTATAAGAAAATTGTGGATCATTTTAACATCACTTTAAGGATCTGTGTGATAATTATTTACATTTAGTAGAAATTTTATATAACAATAGATTCTAATAATGTATTAAAGTAGGACTGTATGAAGAATTATATGGAATCGATGACGTACAAAATTTTTTTAGGATGATGGTGGTGAAAGGAATCTGGTAGTACGGTAATTTGTTAAAAAGTCCAAAAAATAGGTAAAGACTATTTGGGAATACATCAATATAGCTCAAATTAGGAAAAGTTATAGTGATAAATAGACGAAAAATTGAGAGTTTTATTCATAAGATCATATATTCTTAATGATTTCATCCTGAAAGGGAGGTAAAATATTCAAAAATAAAGGAAAATCAAGTCCTAGGTAAATTAGACCTATTGAAATTCTTGAAATAATTGGCGTTTTAACATAAAAATTACAACTTACACCATGTATCTCTAATGTTCATGATGTGTTACACATATCATTGTAAAGGAAAAACATTCTAGAACCGAAACATGTTCTCACATGTAATGAAATAGAATTTGAATTCAATTCTTATTTTTGTGAAGAACATATCTTGATTCTAGACACTATTGTACATGTGTTGAGGAATAAGATGACTTATCTGGTAAATGTACTTAGGAAAAATCATAAAATTAAAGAGGTGGCATATGATTAAGAAGAAATTGTGATGATGAAACACCCAAACATTTTTCTGAGGTGAAATTCTAGGAATTTTAAGGATGTATTTTTTAGGGTGGGAGAATATAACACCATTAGATCATAAGGTATGTCACTTTTAAATTTAAAGTCTTCAATATCTTATGTACCGAGCATAAAAAATATATTTTAAAATATTAACATGATCGATGGAATGTAATGTGACCATTAAAAATAGTACTCTATAATATTTAATAGGAAGCTCACTTATGAAATTATAAATAAAATTTATTTATCTTATAAATGAAAATATAATATATTTATATAATATAATAAAAAAATAAATTATTAATAAGTTATTAATTTAATTTTTTTATTTTTGGTGCAATTTTATTGTATATTTAAAATTTAATAATTTAAATATTTATTAAAAAATCATATTCAAAAAATAGATTCATAATTTAAATTTTTTTCTCTTATTATTATATGATAATTGTTTTTGAGATTAATTAATTTTTCAATGTTTCATAAAATCTGTTAAAGTTATAAAAATTGTATTTTTGGAATAAATGAAATGTTTATATGAAAAATAAATTTATAATATTTATATAATTTTTTTATGAAATTTAGTCCAATTAATAAATTTACACATCATAAAATGGTTATGGTAATTATTTGTGATTTTTCTCGAATTGTTTATTTCTTATGGATATTGTTATACTTTAACTTACGGTGTTTAAAATTATAAGCCAAATACATGAATTTTATAGTCATATCTAGGAAATTGATGATGTAATAAAAATTAGTTGCAAATAAAATTCACTATATACTATATATATCTGTAATAATAAACACTATTTATAATCGTGGGCCAAAATAATAAACTACTGAATTAAATATTCAAAAAACACCCATTAATACATTATAAATACCACCACATCTTCTCATACGTTTTAAGACATTAATCACTCCAAAATTTTACTCAAATAGATTCATAATCCCCTTCCTCATGTGTAACACCTTTTGCCCATTCCAAAAGGAAAAACATTAGTTCATTAAGGAGGTTCATAGGGTAATAAAATTCAAGTAGTAAAATCATCTTTCATAGACTAGTAATTTTCTAATTCTATTTTATTTCATAATCCCCCACGTACCTACTATATAAAAACATGAATTATAAATCCAATATCTTATATACACTATAATATTATTATTCCATTGGAATATCATTCATTAAACACATTCTCCTCTCATGTTTTATTCTAAAAATCACAACATCATCTGGGTAGTATCGATTTATGTCCATTGTGGATAATGTATTTACATTTTCCATTACCACCACCAAGGATTTACATAAAACAATTATTATTATAAAATAAAATATTACTATAAATATTATATGTTATATAATGTTCTATAAAAAATATATGAAATTAATATTAAATAAAATGACAAAAGATGGTGATGGTCGTAAAAACTAAAAAACAAAAATACAACATTTTAATTTACCATTTATATAATTAATTATCATCATAACATACAACCAAATGATATAAAATATCATTAAAAGTTATTTATATATATTAATAGCATATATTACCCATTCTAAACATTTAATCTCATTTTACATGTACATCCATTTATGTGTACGTGTGATAATATCATGTAAATCCACGAAAATGAACACTTCTAAAATGACGAAATTAAACTCAAAAAAAATTAAAAATATCCATAAACAAACTAAATAAAATTATAATAAATATAATGTATTCCTTTGTAGTTATGACTATTTTAATTATTGAATCTAATATGATTACCTAGGATACTCAGTACAAGTTAAGAACTTTTTGAGACATAAAGTAAAGGTTTTTCTCATCTCACAATTCTTTCTCTGTGATATACCATATTTTATACTTATTTATTATGTGGGGTGTATGTATACTTCCCTTTGAAATATAATATCTTAAATATATTTATCATCGAGGTATTTAATGTTTCATTTTATGATCATTATTAATTAGGTCAAATAGTTTGACAATTTTGATAGTGGTAAGGGGAATCTCAATCACATCTCTATTAAAATGGGTTAAACATCATTCCTTCCAATTATCATTTTGGATGTTCCTCTAATATTCATAAAATATAGTTTAATTTTTATTCCCTTTTATAATCATGGATATAAAAAATTTCAATGTTATTTTATGGAAAATATAATGAGTTTTCAAAAAGAATTCTTTTTTCCCATTTAAAATATTGTATTTCTCTAAATATATTTTCAAATGATTTTTTGAGTATTTTCATATATATCTTCACCCTATATTTCTTATTATGTTTAATTTAGGTTGGTATATTATGATTTCTCATACAATATATATATAATTTTTGACTAACATTTTGACTCGTGATGTAATATATTGATAGCATTTTACTCTTGATAGTAAATAAATATGTTTACAAATTGGAGAAGTTATTTACATTTCATATTAATGTTTTGATATCAATTTATATGTGGGTTATGTTTAACCCCTTTCATATAAACAATGAATTTGACTTAGAATGTTTATTTTGCATTTGGGTATTTCCCCATTATGCATTGGAAGGTCTGAATATTCAATATACAATGGGTTTTTACCAAGTCCTTGCCCATTATATAGGCATCTTGGTGAAATCCTTGATTTTATTTTTATGATGTCCAACATTATGAATTACCTCATTATGAAATTATTTATTGATAATCCATCTGGTTATTCGAACAGTACAATAAATATTGTAAAGTTTCATTTATATTTGATTGTTTAAAAGGAATAATTTGATCATCATTTATTCATACCATATTATTATAAAGAATATATTTTAATGATATTTTTTTATTTATTCACCTTGCTTTAAAATTAATGGTTATTTATGATATCTTATGTTTTATTCTTACCATTACTGAGTATATAATCTCACCCAATTCTTATGTTTTAATTTTCCATCAGTTGAAAAGATTATTATTATTAATAACAAGTAGGGATAATATAAGTGAATAATGATATTTACATAGGAGATTATAAGTTACATTTTATTTAAATATGTAATATAAAATTTCTGTTTCTATCTAGTTGTATACCGATGTTAAACTGCTCTCTCCATTGGGATGATATGAATTGTTCATAGTACAAATGTAATAAAGTAAATAATTGTCTTCAGGCTACTACAGTTGGGGTATTTACAATCTCTTAACTTATAGTACATTCCCATGTGGTGTGACCCACACATGAAACTGACTTCATACTATTTAAATATTTTACATAATTCCATTTTTGTTCCTCCAATCAAATATAATGGTTAGATATTCTATAATGTTATTTACACTATTTTATAAATATATCACAGTCAATACCTAACAAAAAACATTCCATGATTTATAAACATTACTATTTATTCACCTTTTTTCCCTATGACAATCTTATGTTGGATGATGTTATAAGAAAAAATAGTACTTTAAAAAAAA
Organism: Viscum album; assembly: GCA_963277665.1. Taxonomy (NCBI): domain Eukaryota; kingdom Viridiplantae; phylum Streptophyta; class Magnoliopsida; order Santalales; family Viscaceae; genus Viscum; species Viscum album. Next base: position 1,390,283,114 of record OY728150.1, on the reverse strand, counting down.
TAAAATCCACTTCCCCATATATTTGAATGTTTATTTATTATTATAATTACAATGAATATGGTTTATCCTTGGAAAAATAATGAATCAATTTTCATTAATATAAATGAATTTTTTTTTGATTATATTAAAACCATTTTTTATCCCTTCCCGACATTGATTAATGATAACATCTCTTGATGATAATTTTGGATGACCACATTCACGAACTGAGGTGATTTATTGTACTTTTACTCTTTATATATATAGTAATAAGGATATATTTAATAAATATATAAAATATAATTATTATTATATATGTGAATTGTTATACTCATTTATTTTATTCCATCTATTGAAATGTTAAAATATCTCATGTGCGTATGTGTGTATCATAAACACCATGTAGTATTATAAGGAAGACATTGTCAAAAAAGGGTAATTAAAAATTATAAAGGAATTATAAATTGTATGTTTTAAATAAATTTAGATCTATATTATATTTAATAAATATAAATATTTATATATAGCAGATTTGAACATGTATGAAGAAATATTGTACTTGGGGAAAGAAGATATATAACAATCTCATTTCAGTTCATGAATTTTTTTTCCATATTTCCATTGAGTAAAATAATATTGATCATATACTTTTATACCGATATATTTTCATATCCTATGTTAATTAAATTAATTTTTATTTATTAGTGAAATTTATCTCCCTAACGTACTTAATAATATCACGAATTTGTTTTATGAAAAACGGATCTAATCTCTACATTGGTCAAACAATATTTCCATCATTGTCTTTGTCTATTTAAATGTATTTTATAAACATGTTTTATTTTATGAAACGATTATTTCAATAAATTTATTACCATATATGATTTATCATTTAATATATTAGAATGAAAATTTAACAATGTTTTTTAAGGATGTAATTTATGACTTTTTCCAAACTGTTAGAAATGAATCTTTATTTTAAAAATAGCTTAAAAAAAATTCCAAAAAATTTAAAAAAAATTACATGATTTAAAGAATAATTTAAATATTTCCATTAATATTAAAAATTATATTATTTCCCCAATTTTATTGGAATTTGTGTCTGAATTTTTTCAAAATAAAAAATGATGTTTTCTCTTAATACACTAACTATATATTAAATATTTTTTTGATAGATATTTTCTATCCAAATAAATAATATTCATTAATATTTATGATTAATAGTGTATATTATCTAATTATACCAATAAATTTTTTTATATTATTGTGATGATGTTTATATTAGGATAATTACGTGAATCACATATATTCTGATGGGATAAGTATACCATGACAGGATAAAGAATTATCTTCTAATAACATCAACTTTATTTTTTTGAGGGATTATGATTATGTGATAATAATATGTTTATGAAATTCATTTATATTCCATGGGTGATTATATGATTATATGTTGATGGTTTTATAATCTCATGGAACACATATATTTAGTTTTTATAATGTGATGTGTTTTATTGAGAATATATGTCCCTCTAGTACAATTATAAATTATTTACATCTAATGAGATAATATATATATAAATGGGGTTTGAAGCAGTTTATTAAAGGAATTTTTTGTATATGATAATTTTAGTAGAGAACCTTGACTATGGGAATGATGGAATGTGGAGTGAACCTAATCCACTATGATTGTATTTTTATTGAGTACGGATTTTGGAAATAATGTTTTATGGGTATGTGTATACCAAAAAAAAATTCTTTTACTTATAATATTTTCTCATCGCTCTTGACTGATTGTTGTGATTCCTCACACTTATGGATTTGGTATTTCGTATGAAAAAACATTATGCCATTATTAATTATTATATATCATGAATTAACTGGGTATGTCTTTATTAGAAAATAAAGATGTTCTCTAACCCAGTCTCTAAGTACCATTCAGGACCATATATTGATATAAGTCCCCATCCTGAAACATTACTTAATCATGTGATAAGTTAATAACATGACATTAATTCACATTGAGGATATTTTTAGGTTTAGAGACTTATACATTAAGGTTATAACTTATATGTAACAACTAGAATATTACCAGTAGATGCTTCTACTCACTACACTTTTTTTCATAAAAAATATCTTAAAAAAGAAACATGTTTTGTTTCATGTTTTAAACATCATTACCTTTACATGATCCCATCCTAGACACTATTCTTTTTTTCCTGTGAAAAACAATTCAATACATAGAATTAGCATAAAAGAGCTCAGTATGGGATATACAATGAAGGAAAACTGTTAGTCTTTGGATAAGATGAAACTCATGAATACATTATCATAATGTAATACATTTAATCTTAAAATTGTAATAAATATAAATAACTGAATTTATGTTCATTTATTACCCTTTTTATATCAAAAATATTACAATAAATCCCATTTAGAGAAACATATAACATATAAAGGTAACTTGGGACATTAACATACATAAATAGAATATCTATATTGTTGACTTCCACACATATCACTAAATGGAATAGCCACATGGAAGACTTCCATTCCAAATGAATTGGATATTATAATGTAACCACACGTCCATGGTTTATCATTGCACCACACATCACATTGTTTATCACATAACTACCAACCATTGGTTTATCACATAACTACCCGTCAAATTTCAAAATTCCATTGTGTAATCATAACACATAAAATATTTAAAATATCAATATTTCACAAATAACATTTCATTTTCAATAATTAGAAATAATTTCAAGATATTAAAATATAAATCCATTTAAAAACCCATTTTCAATGCCAAAACATTCATAAAGGGAATAGGGGATTTCGTTTCTATGAAAAAAAATTAAGGCTTATAGAGGAAGCCAAATATCAATAAATGATTATGGTGGTGGAGAGTTCGTTATCACCACATACATTAAAAACATTAATTTTTTTAATAAAATGATTCATAGATAAAACATTCCATTTAAATTAAATTAAAATTAAAATGGTTTTATTATAAACCGTATAAAAGAAAGAGGTGTATATTATCAAAATATGGCTCAATGAATGGTGATTGAGACGAAGTCCCTTTCATTGAGTCTGACTTTTCACATTCATTCAATATATTACTAAATAATATACTTATGTTAGTTTATTCTTTCTTCAAAACCATTTTCATTTTTATTATTAAATTTATATTACTTATCATCATGCTGTTAAAATTACATAATTATTTATGTTCGCATTGTTCGTTTTGTCAATATTTGGTACTTAAGTCCAAAATGTGCTTATTTTGATGTAAATTATCCAAGTAGTAAAAAATTCCATCATATCTATAAAGATATTAAGGAATTAAAAATCAAATTTTTATAATATATATTTAATTTATTATAGTCTAATAGATTTTGATTTTATAAATGAAATACAACATTTATGGAGACAGTATGACGTACGTAAGCAGGAATGCTAGTTTCATTTATTTATCACATTAAAAGAATGAAAAAAATGATACATAGTTATATAATAATGCCATTATATTATAAATGTTAAATATTCTATATAATTTCATTAATTCATACTTTTTTACATTCCATGTATGGCTAGAACAAGTCATATCACTTTGAGGGGGTTGTATACCGTTCTTCCTCAGATGAAATTATGATATTTACACATTATGGAAAGAATAGAGATACATTGTAAATAATAAAATGAAGAAGCATAGAGAAAATATAAATATAATATATATCATATATAAATACATATCCATCATAATGGCCACTAGGATAGGTGGTAGAAGAAAATTGTATAATTATCATTTAGTGAGGCTGTAGTAAACTGTACACAGAAACAATGTGTTCTTATCCATTTGATAGAGGTGTGCATAAGTATAGTTCGAATAAATATCATAAACAAATACAAGTATATAGATAATAGTGGTTTTTTATGTAACCAATTAATAAGAAGAGTATAGGGAGTGGAAAAGGAAATTATAAGAAAGGAACTTGTGAGAAAACGTTAACTCTAAATTGGGTAACAATATTAGATTTGAGACAATGGATTTCTTGATTTTCATTATTCCCAAGGTAAGGATTGTAATTGTGAGGTAGGGATGTTTGGATCTTATTTGAGAAGAATTTGGATTAGAAATGGGGTGTTAGAGGTGTGATTAATTGGGTAGTGGTCCTGGCCTTTTAAAAGAGGGAGGAGGGGCACTTTTTGAATATATAGAAATATTAATTTTCTATATGTTATATATCAATACAAAATGATTAAAATTTATTAATTTTGAATATAAGATGAATATTAGTCGAAATAAAATCATCCAATAATAATTAGATAGGTTTTGTATACTTTTTCATTCCATACCTTTTTTATTTAACCCTATTTTACTCGTACAATTTTACCACACATTTAACACTTAGAGAATCAAAATAATTACCAAAACATAAAAAATTATCAATTAAACTACAATTAATGAAATATTATTCTTATCATAACCATTTGGATGAATCTTATATTTTTTTGGAATTTTATAAAGATATTATATTTTATATTTGAAAATATGAATTATAACAATTTTGACACTATTCATATCATAACTTTTTAAAGATCAAAGAAACATTATTCCATAAAAAACATAATTCATTCAAAGATAAAATGTCATATTAATGCATAAAATTCGTGGATGTCTTAAAAATAGTCAAATTAAATTTATTTGAATATTTATAATGTCACTTATTTGAATCCATTATTAATGAATCAATTATTTCAACATCACTGTGTCAAAATAAAATTTATTTATTTAATGTCTACAAATTAAAAATAAAATATTATGATATAGGAAGTATTTTTTACATCTTAATGACTAATTATAGTGTAATATATCACTTATATATTCCATATTAATAATTTAGTATTAATAGATACATGTTTATGTTTTATTTCCCTTTTCATTAAATTAAAAATTCTTAAATGTCATTTTTCACACCCAAGTGGATCCCAAATCCCAAACTTTTATCCTTAGGATAATTATTGAAGGTAATAACTCATAAAACATGATAATGACACGTTTTACTGTAGATTTATATTTTTATAATATTATTTTTACCCTTATTTATCTGAAGTACCCTTTAACCATGGAAAATAAAAATTATTAATGAAATTAATATTCATAATGTCCAAAAAAAGTAACCTATTTGCCAAATTTGAAGCTTATTATTCTAAACAAGGAATAATATATTCAAAATATAAAACCCAGAAATTAAAGTAATTGATAGGAAATTAATATTCATTGTCAAAACCAGAAAACATGTCTTAATGAAGTAAAAACTACCAAAATATTGACAAATGTTTATGTCCCATTAAAATGTCAAATTACATAAAATATACAAATCTGAATTAATTATAAAAACATAATACAATTACACTTTAATACCATTTAAATTAAAATATAACAATATATATACATTAGATGAAAACTCTGTTTTGAAATAAAATGTAGAATTTTTCCAATTCATTAAAATATCAATTTTATAAAAAAATTACCAAAATTTCATCCAATGTAAAATTGGATGTCTGTATTCTAAATAAGAATTTTATTTTCACAAAAAAATATATAAATGTTACAAAAAATATAATTATAAATTGTTCTCCATCAAAAGGAAGTAAAACGACTATTTAAAAATACTATTGTATTTTATGCTTAAATTTGGTATCATTCTCATTTAAGCCTCTAAAATTTATTGGAAATATGTAAAAACAATCAAAAAACATGTATAGTTATATTTTAGTTAGTTCTATATATTCTCACCAATACAATGGATAGGAATCAACAACTATTTAAAATAATTATAATATAATTATATTATTTTTCGGTATGATTCACTATTGTGTGCAACGTAAGATTCCAGAGAAACCCATTGTTTCATGTCGAATACGCTATTGGACAATGTGTCCTACTTAAAATAAATTTAATATATAATAAATATTAATAGATATGAAATAGTGTGATTCTATAAATAACTGGGATGCTACATCATTCCCTCCTTTTGGAAATTGTGTCCCCAGAATTTTATTTACTTATCCAATAAGTTAGTGTTTTTCTCCCTCATAGAATTTTTAGATTCCCACATTTCTTCTTCATCCATCTGGTTTTTAACTAATCCATTACCATATTAATCATCTTATTCGACAACACTTGCTATCGGTGGTCAATAATCTATACTGTTGTCCCTCATAAGAAATATTATATTTCAACTGAACAAGATCTAGACTCAAAACATGAGATGGATCTGGTATATACATTCTCAAAATTGAAACGTGAAAAATGTTTTATACATGGGATAAAAACTGAGGTAATTCCACTCTATAGGCCAGTAATCCAACATTCACCTAGATTTCATAGGGTCCAATTAATATTGGGCTCAACTTTTCATTCTTACAATAACACGTCACACATTTCAATGGAGAAACCTCTAGAAAAACATGATCACCTAATTCCAATGAATGATCCTTCCACTGTATATTTACAGAACTTTTTTCCATCTCTTAGATTTTTTCATATGATTCTTAATCAATTGAACATTTTCTACCATATTTTATACTAATTCTAGTCCCATCAACTTCCTATAACCTATATCATCTCAAAATATGGATTTTGACACCGCTTATAATATAATGCTTTAAATTATTCCATCTATATACTTGAATGAAAAGAATTATTATAAGAAAACTCAACCAGATAAATTTTTTGGTCCCAAGTTCCCTGGTAATCTATTGAATAAGCACGTTGCATATCGTAAAATGTCTGAATTGTTTATTCTTACTAACCCTATGATTGAGAATGAAAGGCTACAATGAAGCTTAATTCAGTACCCAATGACTTATGAAGGACTTTCCAAATGATATAAGTAAACTAAGGAACAAGATTAGATACAATGAAGAGGGTAACTCCATTTAACCTGAAAACTTCTTTAATATTCAATTTGGAAAGTTGATCTAGAGATAGAGTATCTAAAGTAGGATGAAAATGAGTATATTTAGTCAATCAATCAACAATAACCCAGATTGCAATATTACCTTAAGATGTTATTTTTAACCCTGCTACAAAATTCATGGAAACATTTTCCCATTTCAACTCTAGTACTAGTAGAGGCATAATATTCCTTTTTGGTAACTTCCACACTACTGTAACCTGTTGGAAAATAAAAAATTTCATAGTAATTTCAACAATACCTCTTTTCATTCCACACTACTAGAAATACTCACAAGGATCTATGTACATATTATTACTTCCAGTATAAACTAAAAATGGAGATCTATGATCTTTATATAATAATTTTTTTTCAAATGTGAATCATAAGGCACATGTAACATATTTCCAAACCTCATAACACAATCTTTATCAATGTTAATGTTAGGTAGCATACCCTTCTTAACCAATTATACTTTTTTATAAAACATATTTTCTTCTTTCTACGCATGATTAATTCTGTCTTATAGTGATGATCTTTACTGCATACAGAAAAAAATAGAGGAATTACCTACAACAAGAACTTTCAATCCAAATTCATCAAATCAGAAACTAAATGATTTGGTTCCAAACATAGCTTTGTAAATGTAGCATTACTCTTTTGACTAAAATCGAAATCTAATTTATTTCCTTTTCTAGATGGTAATGGATTGTGCCATTATAATCATTTATTAATTCTTGTCATCTTTTATATGTCATGTTTAATTTTTTCCTGAGTGAATGTATACTTAAATCCCTTTTGATCGGTATATATTTCCCACATTACACCATACAAAAGATACGTACAAATTTTTATTTAAAAAAAACAATAACAAATTCCAAATAATGTGTACAATAATTTAGCTTTAGAGGTTAAAAATTTATTGAATCACAAGCAATTACCTGATCATTCTATCTTAAGAGGCAACAATGTCCTCTCCATGATGCGTCACATTGGATAAAGAACACACCATTCTTGGAAGGCATTGAAAAAACTATAGAATTTACCAATCTTACTTTCAATTTTAGAAAACAATCATCACATTCTATTGTTCTGATGAACGTTAATCCCTTATGTGTTAACATATATAGTGGGATAGGTAACTAATAAAATTGTTTAGAAAGCCTTTAGTAATAACCTTCTAATCCATGAAAACTAAGAATCACTATGATATCAGAAGGTCTTGGCCACAATACAATACCTTTTTTTAGAAGGATCAACAGTTATGAAATCTTTAGAAAAAATATGACCACAATTTTTTTTTCTTACAACCAAATTTCACTCTCACTAAACTTTACATATTTTTTATTTTCATTAAATGTTTTCAAAAAAATCATTATGTGACTTTCATGTTCCTGTTGGATTTTAGAATATACCAAAATATAATCTATAAATACAATGGCTAAATGATCTAGAAACTGATGGAATAATCTATTCATGAGAATCATAAATATATTTTGTACATTAGATAACCCAAAAGGCATAAATACATACTCATAATTCCCATATATCATTCAGCAAGATATATTTGGAATATCAACCTCCTTCACCTTCAACATATGGTACCCAGAACTCAAATGAAACTTCAAAACATATTGATCCCCCCGTATCTAAAATAACAAATTATTGATATGAGAAAACAAATTATTGTTCCTAATTGATATGTTATTAAAGGCTATGTAATCAATACATAGTCACATAGAACCATCATTCATTGTGAAAAATAAATCCAGAGCACCCCCTGATGAAGTGCTAGTTTGAATAAAACCATTATTAAGTAATTTTTGATATTTATTTTTTAATTCCATGAATTCAACATGATCCATTAAATAAGGTGGTATATAAATAGGTTTTCCATTAGGAACTAAATCAATTGTAAATCTGACCTCATGATTGGGAACAATACCAGGAAATTCATTAAGAAATACATCTGTGATTTCATTCACTACTAGAACGTCTCCAATCAAAATTGTATTTTATTTTAAAAAACAAGAGCCAAATAACATTCACATCCAAATTTAATCAATCTTTTTTCTTCTTGATATGTTATCAAAGGTTTGAAATCATTGAATATAACTTTTAGATCATTATAATCTACTTTAGCATGATAAATTGAAAGCCAATCCATACCCAAAATGATATCAAATTTTAGCAAGGAATGTTCAAGAAGATTTTCAGGAACGACTATCCTAAGAATGATAATAGGAAGATTCCTATAAATCATGACTACTTTAATACATACCACAATAGTTTTTAAAAAATGTTTAATTTAACTTTCAGGAGATTATATATCTAATTTAAATGCAAAGATCTCAAAAATTAATGAATGTGATGATACAATGTCAAATAGAGTATTTGGATATTTTGAAGAAATCTATAACACACCAATAACCACATCAATTTATTGTCCCACAACAATTATAGTAGTTGGAAATGATTTTTCCATTCCCTTATTCATTCGATCATAATTGTTTCCACCCCGGGTTATCATCTTTTGAAAAACATTGGCATAATTTCATAACTCATTGCAACTAAAGAATCTAATTACTGGTTTTTCATTACCCGACTGATCATCTTCCAAATAGTAACGAGAAATTAGACCAGTCTTACCACTTCAAAAGCACGTCCCATGCATTGATATTCATTCTCCTAGATTATTCTTACCACAATTCTCACAATTTTAAAATTTTGTTTTCTTACCTCTAGACGTCTTTGATGAATTATTTCCCATTTCTTGGCAAATTGATTTCTAATATTTTTTCCCTCATTAAATAAATTCTTATAAAAATAATTCCATTTTACCTTCTCAACACATCGGAATAGTTTATCATATCTTTGGAAGTCATGAGAAGTTAATTCCCTTTTATATTTTAGCATCATTCTTTTGTAAAACATATTTATCTTACTAACAATATCTTGGATAAAATTTGTGACATACATTGACAAATGGATAAAATTGTATTCATATGAAGCCAAAAAATATTCCTCCTTTTGTCTCAATTCCATGAATTGATTTTCCATCTATATTAAAATAGGCATAGGAAAATATTTATGAAGGATGATCTTCTTAATTTCATCCAATTCCATGGAGTCCATCTCTTCACCTCCTATAATATTTTTAATTATTAACCACTACTGATCAAATTCACATTAAAAACAATAAACATCAAAACTAACATTTTAATTTTTTGAACATCCCATTACATCAAAATACTTCTCCAATTGTTTAATCCTCCCTACATCTTTCCCATGGTTAGATAATCCTATGAATGATTGTGGATTTTGCCTTAGGGAATGATCTAAAATCAACATATGCCTTTGCGATATGACAAGTTGATCTTGTTCATGGACCCCACAAAAATTTATCACCTAAGTCAACTAATTCATTACAACAACAAACATTTCAGTTATGATTTTTACAATCACTGAATGTTGATTTGGAAGGTTATTTCCACCTAAATTCCCGACCATCACAGCTTCACTGTTTCCTCAACAGAAACCAATTATAAAAAAACATATCACAGATGAAGCAATGTGGTAATCATTAAATGATATATCATTTCAATTTGACCATAAAGTAAATATATTTTATAGATATTATATTTACAATATTATAACATCTAATGTTATATAAACGAATCTCTGATACAAACTATAATGCATGACCGTTAAAAATTAATTAATCTTGAGATAAGTTATAATTTGACATTAATTCACATCGAGGATATTTTTAGGTTTATAACTTTATATAATATTGTTATAAATTATACATAAAAATATGAATATTATAAGTATATGATTCTACACACAATATTGTTTTTCGTAAACCACAAACTCTTTAAAGTGAAACATGTCTCATGACATGTTTTAAACACCCTAAATTTTCCATGATCCCATAATTGACTCTATTCTTCATTATGTCCTATGAAAAATCATTTCAAAATATGAGATAACAATAAGAAGTTCAGTATGTTATATAAAATTAAAGAAACTGGTAGTCTTTCGATAATATGAAAACAATGATTACTTTATCGTAAAGTAATAAATTTCACCATTAAGAAGTAGTATTTATAGATAAATAAATACATGATCATTTCTTACCCTTTGGTAACATAAATTTTACAAAAATACCTACAGAAAAAAATATATAACATTTAAAGGTAACTTTGTACGTTAACATACGTAAATAAAATTACCATGTTTTCGACTTCCACACAATTCACTAAATTGAAAGGTTGTACAACTGAATTCCATACCTAATGCATTGGAGGTTATAATGTAACAGCATATTCCTGGTTTATCATGGAAGAACTCATCATTTGATTTATCACATACCAACCTGTCATTGTTTTATCTTGTTACCACCTATCAAATGTCCAATACCATTATTTAATCATAACACATAAAAGATTAAAAATATCAATATTTCACTAATAACATTTCATTACAAATCAAAATAAATCATTTCAAGATATTAAAATAGTCAATCCTTTACAAAATATAATTTCAATACCAAAACACCAAAAAAAATGAATAAGGTATTTCTTTTCCTTTTAAATACATTATTGCATATATAGTAAGACAAATATCAAATAACAATTACGGCGACAAAGAGGCCATTGTCCCCGCATACAGTAAAAACATTCCATTTTTAGTTCAGAAAAATTATTCAACGAAAAAATATTCCCTTTAGATGAAATTAGAATTATAAGGTTTTTATTAGAAAACTTAGATAATAAAAAGGTATATATTATAAAAATATGCATCAATGAATAGAGATTGAGATAACCAGGTGTTTGTCTCCAGCCTGTGGTGATTGAGAATTCCATTCAGGTATGTGACTGAATGGGTCAGGTGTTGGGTTTGAGGGAAACATGGGTCGGTTCGTTATAGTATGGTATCTGATGGTGGTTCTCCCTGAAGATTCCATGTCTTGGGACATATGTTATACTAAATATAAGATTTTTGGGACTTTAGAGGTATGTTGTGATAAGTTAGTGGTTATCTATTATCATAATAAGATTCATATTTCCTTGGGATGATGGGATAATGGTATATAATAGTAGTTTTTGTTATAAAAATACCAGTTTTTTCAAATGAGGTTTCTATTTTGAACTCATATTGGTTTATTGTCACATAATTCTTGTGTTTCGATGAGTAATATTATACCATTGAGACATCTTCCTTAGGTGACAAAGGAATGTGCATATAATGATATAGAAAGAAACCCGCCTATAAATCATATCATCATCGAGAATATTTTACAGTAAGTCTGTTCAGTTGATCAAGATGTTCTATCAGTTCATAATATTGTTGTTGACATACAACCAGGAGCTAGATGAGATATAGATAGATCATGGTATATGCTATATGAGAATCCACCATCATTTAATATAATAATAGAACCTCATGAGGCATAATAATTGATAAATATGAGAGATCCAATCTTCGACTTCCTAGAGACACCTGATAATACAATGGTGAAGTGTACAATGATTAAAATCAATGGATCTGGCATAAAATGTAGGAATTGTTTTGTTCAAAAAGATAAGCATGTAGGATTAGATTACAAGGGTTTCATCCCCCAATTATTTTAGTAGTTTTTTAAAAAGTCATTAATTCTAGTGAGGTCTCTAGAGTAACTATCATTAAACCATGTAAAACATTCGGTGTCGACATGCACCAATTGTTTTTAAGATATTATCTATTTTTCTCTAGTATAATGTAAAGACTAAGATGTTTAAGGTGTAGAAGTACCTGTATAGCTTCCAACCAAATATCTGACCTTAGGTGTTTATATTGAAGCATTCCACCTATCCATAGATGGTGGATATATTTGTGATGGATGAAATGAATATAGAAGGTATGGTTGGATTTTCCACAACTTCTCTTCCACCGGGTGGTAGTTTCAAAGGCACACATTGGTTGAAAACAGGATTCATTATATTTATAGGAGTAGTAGAGGTGGGTCTCGTCATCAATCAACCTATGAACCATCTTTTAAAATGGTTAATGTTCCTATGAATTTCTATCAGCGTGGAAAAGAAAAATATACTATATGTTCTTGTTATTTTCTCATGGAGACGTCCAATAGTTGTGGATGTGATAGTCATCTACAACGCTTCTCTCAGAACATGACTATGCCTCGTTATGGTTAGGTTTTTTCAGCTCCAAAATATAATTTTTTGTATTTAGAACCTTTAATGACAACATGTTTCTAGCAATATGCCTCACGAGTGATTAATTTTTATATATTATATGAGTGTCCAACATATGTCGATGTACATCCGTAAACTGTTAGTGGTATTTTCGATAATCCATTTTAAGTATCAATTTCTATATTTGATATTTATTCCTCCAACTTGTTTACATCCATACATTTTGTTTAGTGTTCTTAAACATAAAACAAAACTTATTTTTTTCAATAAAGATAGAAAGACATCTCTCTATTTGTAAAGATTCGAGGGTTAAGTGTCCTTTTTTCAGTATCAATAGATGATACAAATTTAGTTTGGGATATTATCATTCATTTTCTGGATTTATTTTACGCCATAATTATTATGTATTGGCTTGTAAACGTTGATATGAAGAAAAGTTATATCCTCAATGTTTTTTGTTTATTACGGCTGATGGGAGCTCTCATTGAGTTTTAAGGGTATTAGGACCCTAGGTCAGGTCGTGCAGGGCCTTCTTGGACAATGCTCAAGAGTTTGCAGTCCGATGTTGTGTTTGAGCCTGATTACATCTTTCCTGTCATTGATTTTCCTCTTATTGTTAGATATTACCTAATAGTTTCCATGAATATTTATCTAGTCTTCATCAAAAGAGATATGTATATTTTATTATTGATTGGGTTCTAGGTACGTAGCCAATATCGATACCTTCTTATCATATATCACCAGTGGAGCTGAATGATATCAATATTTCGTAGGATTACCTATTCAAATTTTTTTTCTACCTAGTGTTTTACCTTGTGAAACTCTAGTTCTTTTTTCTATGAATGTAGATGGTTCACAATATTTATGACTGGATGATCAAAAGGTTAACCAGGTGATGATTATGAACAAATATCCTTTTCCTCATGTGGATGATCTATTTCATCAGTTAATGGGGGAAATGGTTTTCATATATAGATAATTTTTTGGGTTATCATCAGCTCAGGTTAGAGAGTTTGATATATAGAAGATGGTCTGCAACAGAAGGTATGGCCACTATGAATATCATGTGATTCGATTTGGTCTAACTAACTCTCCAACAGTTTTTATGGAAATGAGGAATCCAATGTTCCAAAAACATCTCAACAATTTTGGGGATGTTTTAGTGGATGAAATTCTAGATTATTCAAAATATGAGAATGAAAAAAAACATTTGATTTTGGTTATATAAATTTTTAGAAGTGAATTTTTTTATAGAAATCTTTCAAAATGTTGTTTTTGAAATCCTGATGTAATGTTTCTGGGGAACATAATTTATTAGCATGACATATAAGTTGATCAAGAGAAAGTAAATGTTTTTTTCTATTGAAAACAAACTTTGAATGTCTTTGAAATCAACATCTTCCTTGGTCTTTCTAGATATTATATATAGTTTTTTAATGAATTCTCTAAGCTAACATCACATTTTACATCTATTACCAGGAAAGAGGAAAAATTCACCTAGAATTAAAATTGTCGGAATTATTTGAATGAAGTAAGATGGATTAAACCATCATATCCTATTAAGATCTTACCTATGCCTGATAAGGATTACATGTTGTTTTTTCATGATTTAGGTGCAGGTTTGGGATGCATTCTTATGAAGGATAACAATTCAGTAGCTTATGTGTCTTGTAATCTTTGAACATACGAATATAATTAAACTACTCATGATTTAGTTCTTGTTGAAATCATGCATGAACATAAGTATTAAAGGCACTATCTTTTTGAGGAATTATTTATGGTAATATCTAATCATAAGTGTCTGAGTAGTAATTACTCGTAAGAAAACTTGAATCTCTTGCATGAAGAATGGTATAATTACTCTAGAAGTTTTACATCAATATCCCCTACAACCTAGGAAACTGTAATGTTATAGAAGATGATCTTTGTAAGAAATTACCTTCACGAGCTACCATGGAATCTAAAGAGGATATGAACCTTTTGCTGATTTTCACCCAACTACATCTAAATGAATAAGTGGATGTTTCACACATGGTTATGGATAGTGTTTAGTTATCAAAATTTATATTAGCGTCTATACTTCATATTTAGCCTCCAGAATATGAGTTTAAGATGACACAAAAAATCCTTCATTTTGGGGATACAATTTCTTCTAGTTATCTCTCTTCAAATGGTCTACTTCACGTAGGGAAAAGAAATTTCATCATAGCATATGTGAGGGTTCTAGTCTAGATCGATTATCCTAGCTCTTCAAGAGTCTTTCATCTAGGAAATAATAAGATGTATTATGAAATTAGATTAAGATTCGGGTGGCTAGGTAGGAAGCATGTCATTTCATATTAGATATCCCAATGTTACACCTACCAATGGATAAGGGAAACACAATTGAAACCCTCTTGTTTGCTTCATCTTATTTTGGAGCCTATTTTAAAACAGGATGAGGTATCCCGGGATGTTGTGGTTGGATTACCATAAACTCCGTAGGGAATGAATTCTATATGGGTGGTTGTTTATTTGATCATAAATTCTAATCATTTTATTCCAATCAAAGAAACCAAAATGGTTATAGATCTATGTAATATATTTGTGTAGATGATTGTGAGGATACATGGGATTCTTTCTTCCATTTTTTCAGTTAGGGATCTTATGTTTACCTCAGGGTTCCGGAGTAGTATTTAATAGGTGATGGGAACTTAGGTTAAGTTGATAAAAAAATACCATCCACAGAAAATGGTCAAACAAAGTTGGTTGTTAAAATTCTATGATATTTTCTCCATGTATGTATCATAGATTTTGGATGATCTTGGGATAGGAATCTATGATTGGTTGAGTCATTGTACAAAAATAGTTACATGTCATTGATCATAGTTTCTCCCTTTGATGGATTGTATGGTAATCAACTAATATCACCTCTATTTTGGTTAGTAGTTAGTGAATTAGAATTAGATGGACTATGTTTGATTTAGTAAATGTCTGTGAAGATTCAGGATGAATAGTGACATCTTGTTATAGCACAACGTCGACAGATATCATATGTTTATTGGAAAATTGACATTTGGTTTTTTCCATAGGAGACATAATTTTCATGAATGATTCTCCTCACCTATGTCATTATCGATGTGGAATGATAGGAAATACAGCTTCATAATATGTTGGATCATTTTAGGTCATTGAACATATTTGGGATTTTTTTCACTTATCATTGTTGATTTAGTTGATAAGAATTCAAAATGATTTCCCTATATCTCAGCTATAGACGTGTCACCCTTATCATACTCATGATATGTGTTTGTAAGAAAATGATATTTATCTAGATGATTCTATTTTGGAGGAACCAGTTGCGTTCTTTGATTCATAGAAGAAATTCTTGCATGTTTTTTGATTCAGTTGGTCACAGTTCAATGGAAATAATGATCGAATTCTCACGAGACATAGGAACACGAGACATTGATGGGGGTGTAATGGTCTTATCGATTTTCTAGAAATACATATTACTCATGAATTACTAGGGATAAAAAGTATTTATAGATGGTATTTAATAATTCCATGTCACAATTTTATCATGTATGCACTTGTACTCATCATTGTTTTACACTCCTTTGAGATTGGGTGGATTCCTATAATTTTGTAGTCAAAGTTTGGTTGGACTTTCACTATGAACATGTCATTTTCATTGGCTGAAGAATGATTTCATGCCAGGTAACTGGGTTACATTCCATGTAATATGTTTTGGATGTAATTCCTGAAATGAAACATCATAATGTGAACTAGTACTTTTCGTGAATGGTCATTATACATCGTTTATGGTTTTAATGGAGAAATTTTTATCTGAGGTTATGGGATTTTTAGTGCATTTGGGATTCATAAGTTACTCATTTTGATCCTGGGTAACACATCATGTATCTACATGCATACAATTTTTAATGATAGTGTGTGGTTGTTTTGTTTAAATTACTTCAATATTTCATCATGGATATCAAACTGAGGTAATTGTTTTTCTAGGGTATGTACCCCATCAAGATCAATCTGTTCGAAGTCTGATCTTTTTTGCGTTCAGGGTGCATCTCTTAGAGTGTGTTTAATTTTTTATTTCTTCATCAATTATGATCATAGTATCACCTTAGGAATGTATTATTAGATCCATAAGTTTAATTTTTGTTAGTTTATCTTGTATTTTTCTAGATCTGTTATATGATCTCATTCTGGGGGTGTTTTCATCCATCTGTGAGGGTGTAGAGGGTGTACATATTTGAGGTATGTCAGTTTCTTCTCTTCCTCCAAAAGCCTTGTCTTTAAAATTGAATAAATGTTGGTGTGGATTTTATTCTAGGTCATTCATTGATGTTGTTGTGTTCCGTTGATTTCATATTCTCTTAACGGTGTTTTTACCTGATTTTTGAGGTAGGTGGTTCTGTCATTATCCTATGCTAATAACTCTGCATGTTTTTCTGTACAAATTGATTCAAAATGAATGATTTTCCTGATTGTTTTGGGTTTGATGAAAATGGTTTTATTGTGAAAAATGATAGTCCTGGTAATTGGTATTAAAAATTTGTTGTAAAAAAATATTTTGAATGATTTTTTAAAGAACTAAAAAGGGATTGTAAAAAAAGAACACAGGATTCCGTGGGTACATAGGTGTATGTTTTCGCTTGTCCCCATAATCAATTATTTTGTTTTCAAGGAGGAGAATTTTCTTGGTGTATTATTCTACTTCTAAGGTTCGTTATTATTAGGGAGAGATAATCAAATTGTGTGGGGGGGGGGGGGTTACTCTTAGGCTATTCCTCTACTTCATATGCATGTGTTCTTGGATTAGATTTGTGAAATTCATTATTATGGAACGATTAGTCTATGAAAAGGACCTATATAATTCATCAGTGTTGTGACAAATGTTATTTTGTTTATAATTTCATGTATTTTTGAGTTATCCATGATATGCATATTTATTCATTTGAAAATTGATATGGAAAATATTATTTGTGAATTAAATATCTTATTTTGTTTAGAATTGTGTAATAGGTGAAGTGTTGGACATGTTTTCTATAAAACTTATTTATCAATCATATTGATAAGTTCTATTTAAAATGGTCATATAGGGACTTTTATAGAGATTGGTTATGGAATAAATAGGTGGGATCTTACTAATCATGTTAGCTTTCACCTGTTCAGTGGTGCGTTGACCTTTGTTTATCTTTATGTGAATGGAAAGGAAAGGAAACACAATGACATGGAAGACTTTATTTCATCTAGTCGAGTATTTGGGGTTGAGATTGTGTGAGTTTGTTCAAACCATCATTTTAACTACCTTTGTAGTTTACATTTCCTTATTATTAGACTTTTCTTGGATTTTTTACCTATTTTCTGTTGTTTGTTTTGGTTTTTTACTTATAGTTAAATCATATATATTCATTAATCTTCCATTATTTCTTTATTTATTTATATTTGAGTCCCATATGGTTGTTCAAGTTGCGATAAATAGTTCCCTCTGTGGTGTTGACTAATGCTTAGGTTCCTCTTCCCAGCCTGTGGGGATCAGAAACACCCTTTAGGTATGAGATGGATAATTTCATGTATGTGGTTTTAGGGAAACCCGTATCAGTTTATCACATTATCTCATGGTTGAAAAATCCAATTGTTATACCCTATAAAATTTTATACCCCTCATAGGGTAAAAACCATATTTCATACATAACAGTGGTCTTCGATTTTTCATACGACACGCCTTTTTGTAGTTATTCAATTATTTTGAATAAAAAGTGTGGGATTAAGATATTCTATTTGATATTTTTATTCAATCATTACTAAGACTATATGGGCCTTATAATAACATGATAACTTAGTGTCAAACTCCATAAATATTTATTTGATCATTTCACGATGTTTACTGGTATTTACGGTTATTAAAACAATTTTAAAAATTTCACTGATAAATCATATTTTCTAACATTACATATTAATAAGTTAACATTAGATTTTTTTAAAATACGTGAAATAGTAACAAATTGTAACACATTATATGTTCATAGATTACCATTTTATTTAAATTTTATTTTTATTATTCTCATCCATTTTTAAAATATTTTGTTATTGGAAGTTGGAGGAACCATCTAAACAATCAATGTCCTAATAAATATAATGATTTCCATAATGATATGCCGAACCATACTAGGGTGGTAGGTGATAAATTTATCTAGGATCTTGGTTTGATGTTTCATGTTATGAATAATAACATGAATCATATGGAACATCGTCCCTTTAAAATGAGAGATAAAGTTGTTTTAGATACCATTATTTGTTAAAGTCCTCCTACATTTAGTCGATGTTTGGATCCATATATCAAAAAATAATGGATTAAATCTATTGATTTTTTTTCATTTAATGCAAATAATAATAGAAATTCATTTTGGGTTTCTGTCATTCTAAAGAGGAATATCATCATTTTTTTAAAATGATCCATAACACAAATTAACTAGTGGTAATTTATTATATTCACATGGAAGGATTTGAGAAAATATTTTTCAATAAATGTTTTCGTGGAACTCTCCATCTTAATAAGAATACAATGTTTTTTAAATAAAGAAAAGGATATATTTCTGTATTATGGTATATTTAAAAACATTTAAACTCTATAATTGTATTTCATTAGATTCATCATCAAATTTTAATGAATGCTTGACCATTTTTTAAGGAGTTATATAGATGTCCTAAAAATATCATGTAAATTTTAGACATTGATAAAAATGGATAGATTATTTATTTTTTCATCAAGCATGATATGGATAGTAGATATGCTTAATTTTCTCATGGTGGAGGAAATTTTTCTTAAAATAGAGTTATACTTGTCAGTATAAGAAGATAAATCTCATGAGGGAAAGAAAACTCAACATCCCACATGTCAAAACAGTGGGAATATGAATACTAGAATATTTTAATGGGAACTATGATATGATTAATATGTGGAAAGTAGGGTTTTCATGTTAATAAATAATAAAGAGAAATGATCAAATCTTGTAATTTGATTTAAATAAATATTTTCCATATCAACAATCAACATATGTAATAGTTTTTCATCTTCTATGAATATTATAATTTTTTGGAACAAATCCCATAGATAAGTATCATTTTGTATAATAAAAAAAATTAATCTCTATTGACACGATATTAAGTTAATAAGCTACCAATGCTAATGAGATGGACCATAAAAAGATAGAGTGATAAGTATACTTTTTATTCATTCATGAATAGTGAATATACATATTGGTTAAAGATTAATATATTCTTATATATAATCCATGATTAGTATAACTTTTCAAATACCACCCCAAAACGATCGGCTGAGCTACTTATGATAATATTATGGGGAGAAATTATTTCATCCCATGTATTTAACTCCCACTTGGTGATTTAGGTTTTGACTAAACCTCATAGATAATATTATCTTACATTATTTAGCAGTGTTTTAATCTATTGTGTGTGTGGATTGGTTTTACATATATAATTCCACATCAAAACTCAAGAGAGATAAGTCACTTTTCACTACATGATCCATTCTCCAAATATGTATATGCATAATATGGGTGATGAATATCCATTGAAATATACTTCTCAATAACAGATATTTATTTTTTATAAGCAAGCATCTCCATCCTAAAATATTGACAAAAAAGATAATACAATCCTTATTGACATGACCAGGGACAATACGGATGTGTCTGTTAAAGTATTTCATGTTATTTATCTTAAATGGAATGTTGATTTCTAATTTGCACTTACAAGGGGATATTTTCCCAAGTCAAAGGATCACTTAAAAAGTTCCACCATTGTGTTGGAAGTACTAAAGAATCCATTAGTAGAGAATTTGATAAGGTTTTTATATGCACAAGTGATTCAACATTTGGTCTATTGGGAATCATCATCAAGAATAATTATAGATTGATGGACAACTTAATTGGTTACAATGATTTAAAAAAATCATGATAAATTACATTTATCTGAATCCATGGATAAATGAATTTTTCAAACCACTTCATGGGTCATAGTATTTCACAATGCTAGACCATGGGTATTAAAATCCCAAATAAATGGTGCTAAAGAAATATATTCCCAAAAAATAATTTCAAAAAATATAAATAGACCATTAGATTCAATTGAAACCCTATAGAATCACTAATTCTCTAGAAATAATTTTATAATTAATTAATAAAGTCTTTATATATTACCATGCAATATTTTTTGAATTCATTATAGATGATATTTGTATATAATCCAAATGTAATGAGGATCAAGATGAGAACATGAATACTAGGATAATGTATTTACAAAAGGATACGATATAATTAATGTAAATAAAATATAAGTTTTACATTGAATATTAATAATTCATTTTTGATGTTATAACTATAAATGGGATATCAATTGACCCCTATAAGAAAATATAAACTGGGGAGTGGCCTGCACCAATATATATAACAGTGATCCATCATATCATTGTACATTCATGGTATTATAGATGATTTGAGATAAAATTCTTGTGATTATCAAAAATACTAACCAATATCACTCTAACAAAATTTAAGTTTTCTAGTCTAATTGCTACAAAGATATCTAAAAAGCATTTAAAAAGTGCATCATAACTGCACCATTCATCACACTTCATTCATGTAAGGATCTTTTTATAGTATACATTGATACATCATAGAATGTATTAGTGTATTTAAAGATAAAATATAATAATGTGAAAGGGTACAAATAAATTATGATTTAATATAATGGGTGGAACTATCTAATGAATGATCTAGAGTTTTCCACATGTGTCTTCATAAAAAAATTGTAAAAATATATTTATTGAGAGAAATATGAAGAATATGTGGATCAATAGAGACTATAATATATATTTACTTTCAAGGAGCATAAAATGGTCATCCTAATATAGTTAGAGTTGATCATGGAATATGATAGATCAACAAAACTACATTTAGGGAAAGAGAATACAGATAAATTGATCTAATAAGAATTGAAATTGAAAAATAGTGATGGTAGAATTTATAAGGATCCAATCTTCTCTTACCTGCAATGTATAGACAAGGGGGTCACAATGGAATGAATATTATCATTATTATAACTAATTATTGATAAAATTAACTCTCTTGAGATTTTAAATGATTCTTTAAGTGATTAATACTAATAATATAATAATGTGTAATTTATATTAAATTAGAAAATCGTAGAGATTAAAATTAGAGAAGAAGGGTTTGTAATTTTTATGCCAGGACTTTTGCTACCATCAAATCCTGATATAAAGGAGATCTATAATGATTCGCATGTCTCAACCTTCCCTATACACCCATAAAGTATGAATATATATCATTATATTTTAGAGAACTAATGGAGGGAAAATGTTAATAAGGAGATCATATAGTTAGTATTAATGTGTCAGGTATATTAGTAGTTGAGTCATGAAAGGAAAAAAAGTCCAAGGAGATGATGTATCCATTAATCAAAACGATATGTAAAATGAAAAATAAAACCATGGGAATTTTCAATAGTATTAAAAATTAATCTATAGGAAATAATGATAGATGGGTTTTGTTTCACCTTCTTCTAATGACTAATCATTTTATTACAATTCCATTGGATTTCCCACTTGATTAATATATAATGATACACATCAGATTAACGAAGAGGAGACATATGTCACCACAATCATTATTCTCTTACTTAGAAACATGATTTATAACTAAGTTATATAAAATTCATAAAAATTATCGAAAAAATATGTTTAACATTATTTTTACTTATAACCTCAAAAATTATTTCCAATTTGAGTGGACTATTCTAACTGTTGAATATATGTTGAGGTCATTCTTGATGGATATTAAAATATAGAAGATTCAGTATCTTCCTCTAATCGAGTTTTCTTCTAATAATAGTTTACCCTCATCAATAAAAATCATTACATATGAACCCCTTTATGGGAATATATGAAGAAATCATATGTTCTATAAGGGGGATTGAAAAACAATGCTTTTGTGTCTAAAATTTCTATAGAAATAGTAGAAATGGTTAACACGATTTTGCAGAATATAATAGAATATCAATGCTGATATAATATATATATTCAAAATAATTTACGATACCCATATATTGTTGTTAGAGATAATTTATTCCATTGTATATCCCCATATAATCGAGTCTTTAGATTTGGGATGAATGGAATGATATGTCCTTATTACAATGACCCCTTTCAGATTATCGATCAAATTATAGTTCTGTCCAATTGACTATAACTCCATCCGACCCTATCAAAAGAACATGAAATACACCACATATCCTGATTTTTTAAGTACATAAAAGACATCTCACTTGTACTAAATTCATTTTTTTAATATTATAAATGATATCTCTTACGAGAAGAATCCAAAGAATATCAAAGAAAATAAATACAATGCTCTATAAAGAAATAAAAGTATCTTATTCAAAAGTACTTTTGTGAAGAAATAAGTAGGAGGGTGCGAAAAAAGAACAAGAGGAATCCCTGAAGTAGATATACCATCACCGATTTTCATCTTAGTATATAAAATCTAATTTTTATAAGCTGGAAGAATTAAATGACATATAATTTTATCAATCAAATTTCACATGAGAATATATTATTTTATCATATGTAGTATAAAAGTATTAACAATCCATACGCATGACATGATAAATAAAACTATATTTTAATATTATAATTTCAAAATCATATTTAGATAATATTTTTTATCATTTGAATTGATATTATTAAAATGGAAAAAATATTGGAAAATAGTAATAGGTAAATATGGATCTTTTCTATCACCCAAAATAATATAATCAATGAACAAAAATTTAGAAATCATGAAGTATATAAATAAAGGAATATTAATATAATAAATGATAAAATAATTATATCAAAGAGTAAAAATAAATGTAAATGAATAATAAATATAAAAATATTTAATCATGGAAATTATGAATCCCATGCGGCAGCTAAAAATCATTTCATTATAATAGCAATTTGTCCCTTTAAATAGTAATAAGGGTGTTAGGAATAGTAATGAAACAACTTTCTTATACCTTAAATGACATTTGAAAATGTTTATAAACATTATCTATGAAAGGTGATATGTCAATGCAGAATTCAAGTGATTAGGGATGAATTTTATAGAAATGATAATAATATTAAGAACTTTATATTCCACGAACGTTTTGATTAGAGATAATGGAATAAATGCTGAATTATTTCATGAAAATGAAATCTAAGACCACCATTATATCTAGAACATAGGTTTTACACTATGAGTTAATATGTTTTGTCAGTGTTGGGCATTCAAGTGAATGCATCCATTGGTGGGTGAATTAAGTGAATTGATTAATTTGTTAAATTAATTTATTTTGTTAATTTAATTAATCACCCAAATCTAAATAATGTCAATATATACATTGTTAATTTTTTTCCTACAAATATCTGTATTATAATGAGATGATTATAGAATAACAAGGAGTTAATTTTCGTAGTTTTTGGAATGAGAATTGGTGATTAATGGATCAATGTGGATTGAGAGACAAACAACGACTATATGAAGATAATAGTATTCATATCACAAAGATGCATTATTCACCAAATATCAATCAAAATCTGAGGTATCTGTTTTTTGTGTAGAGTTTATCCGCATTTTTTATCCCAAGTAAAACATGAATCAACCTTCAAAAAATATGTTTTCGTGAGATGATGGTTTATGTTTAGTTTTTATTAATCATCATGGGTTAAGAATAAATAATAATTTATTAATGTTGAATGGTTGAATTTTTTTCATAATAATAATAACAAATCAAGGAAAACCAAAAAAAATAGTTTTGTATCATTCCCATTTTGTTTTTATTCTTTCTTGAAATCATTAAACATGATATCATTAGAAACATTTCGTTTTATCACTCTCTTGACAAAAACTAGATAAATTTTTCATTGAACAACTATTGTTTTGATTATAAAAATATACAATGGGTTTTTTTGTATTAATGGAATGATTGAGGATCATTGCTGACCATGTTTTAACAAGTTATGGATCAAAGGAAATATGGTGGGATTTCTTCTATGGGAGAAGTGATGCAGTGTAATGGTGTTATAGGGAATCCCCACAGGGGGATTAGGTGGCTAGAATCCTTCCACTAAGATTTTATTTTGTCTGACCAATCCAATATCTACACTACCCATTTAGATTTGATGTGGTTTCCATGGTTGTAGAATTGTGACCATTAGATGCATGATGTTTTAGGATTTCTATGAAATTATTTTCTATAAAACGTGTAGTCCTAAGAACACACATTTTTTAGTACCCTAGATATGACTTCTAGTGTTTTAGGTATAGATAAATATCACAAATCATGTAGGACTCATACACACCATGTCACCCTAAGAGGGAGGCTATTTATGTAATCTCGAAGAGAATGAGAATGATGATGGACAAGAAATAGAAATGGGAATATTACAAGGGAATGACCATGTACACAGACATGGCTATCATACTCAAGAATGGGAAATGCACACGAGAATGTGATGATGTATATAGGCACAATCCAAATAGATACAGTTAGTAATATTGTATCTAAGACACCTCATGTACCGACTAAACACATTATCTACTCCTGCATGGTTAGTTATTCTATTTGATGGAAAGGATAATCATACATTTATAGGTGCGGTCAAATGCTGTGTGTCCCTGGATGTGGACTATATACTAAATTCAAGTACTTCCACCTATCGTAGATCCTTCTACAAAACTCAGATCATGTTCCTCAAGTATATTATACTAAGCATTTATTCGTATAGAATGAGATGTCTGAATTGTTGGTGGAATTCTATGAATTAATGATGTGATAAACGAATAAATATTATTTAATGGATTCTTTAATGATGGTTGTGGTCAAATTTAATATGTATATTTATGTCCAATTTAGAGCATCCCCCCTATATCACATAAGGGTGGAGGTCCCCATACTATTTACTAATGTTGCAGTGATCAGATGTATTCTTTTGAGGATTAATGGGGTTGATAATACCCTTTTTCAATTTCTAATTAGACCATTATATTATTTACATAGGTAAATTTGGTACTCCACCAAAATTTATCTTGGTGTGTGTCCTCTATCTATGAAGTGTAACTCCCCCGTCATTGAGATTCTTTAGGGTGATGGTCCTCAACTTGTGTTAGTGATCGATAAAAATTAGATCATTATGGTAAGGTGTGAGATCTCATAAAACTATGGTCAGAATAAATAAGTTGACTATATTTAGAGTGGTAATCCCGCATCCTTTAGCTCCTACAGGTAGAAATTTCCTTACTAGAATAATACATCCCTTGGTTGTAGAGCATAGTGTTGAGGTGTGAGCCCATCCCAAAAAATCCTTTCATGGTCTTGTGTGATGTTGGGAATCAGAGTTGGACCATTGGAGACATAGGTAGACTCATCCCTCTTAAATTGTATATGGATTTTGAGTTACACTTTATCTCCCATTTGAAATTATTTTTGAGAATATTTGGATTATGTATTTTATGGTAGTTATTGTTTTTTTCTAATATTTTGGTTGAAATTCCCACATGGAGATGACCTAATTACTCTTTCTTGAGGATTTATGATTATTTTTCTTGAGTCATCCTACTAAGTATGTTTATTCTCACCCAATATTTAGATTTTATTACTCATGTCATGTCTTATGCATAATGCATGATGATTAGGAGTGAATATAGAAAACTTTGTGTTTGTATAGAATTATATTATGAGGTGGAGTTGATTATGTTTGGTGGTTAGAGTATGGGATTTTTATTTTGGATCTCACGTACTCTAATGCATACAGTTGATATCTGTTTTGGATGCCCCTATTAATCTTGGTTGGGAACATTTTTTCCTCTTTTTGTCAGTTTTTTATTGTTATAAACTGATTTATGTATTTCATAGATATTATTAAATACTATTTTTGGAACTATGTGTTTTAGTCATTAATTATTAATTTACACTTTTTCATGTAGATGGTGGCTTGTGTTCATACATATAAATTAATATAAGGCCACTACATTTTGTTTATGACTTCTCAATTCTGATGTATATCCCCTATGACATGGTAGGAGGTCTTGGGTTGTCACACATGGCTTTTCATAAGAGTGAAGGGACCTAGTGATTCATGTCATGATAGAGTGGTATCATATGGGGTTTTTACTTAGGTTTGTGTTTGGAGTTGAACTCATAGGGATGATTTGTTTAGGAACATAAAGATAAATTATTATTGTGTATCAATTTTGGATCTCAAGACTAAGAACTAAATATTAGTGAAATGGATGATGTATCCATATATCAGTACATTGACTACCATTTTCTCCACATGGAAGGTTGAGGCATGGGTTATAGGGAAAACAATAAAATATTAACCATATTGGATTGATTAATTTTATTTTAATGTACTTATTATGTAAGTTACCAATTTATTTTATTTGAATGTAGTATGTGTTGGTAATATTTAGGATGGATTCGTGATGATAGATTACTAGGATTTTAATAACTTGATGTGATGGGGAATAATGGAGTGATGATGGATTAGTTTAGAAACACACTAATGTGGTGTTTCATTTAGGAGGGAATAGAGTAACGAAACCACCTATATACCAACTCATAGACAATAATAATGTTCTCCAAATAGATGATCTAGAAAATGATATGTTTTGGATGGTTACAATAGAACAACATGATGTTTAATTTAGTATAATCATGTTGAAATAGATATAGTGATTGAAACTACTCAAATTTATTGATGATCTAGGACCTCATGAATAAGATAATTTTCTCAAGATTTTAGTCGATATTTTCCATCATTTTTAGACATTGACCGACATGATGATCACACTCATAAATAAAATACTTCATAGAGTAATTGTTAGTTCATATGGTACTGATATATGACTCACATTTTTAAATTTTTCATAATGGGTTATAGATATAGTGAATATATAGGTTTTATGGTTTACTATCCCCTTTCCTAGAGAGTAGGGGACAGACATGGTAATGTGATTTTAATGTCGGACATGTATAAGAACCAACATTATGGTTTTCCTTATTTAAATAATTATCTAGGATGATTCATGGAATCAATAGATCCTTGTGTTGGTAATTTTAATGTGGATTTACACATGTAAGGAGGAGGAAAACATCCCCCATCGAGATAGATTATTGTGAAAAAATTTAAAACACTACGGTAAAGTAAGTACTTTCCAATGTAGATAGGTTTAGGGTGGGTGGATGGGTTGAACATACTTTTATGTATAATGTCATTTTCATGCGTCTAGGTGTTAGAGTGGTAATTTTCTATGAAGGATAGATGGGATGTGGGATAGATAGATTCAAGTAGTAGAGGTCTGTAAACCTTATGCTCTAGAAATGATCATGGTATAACCTATGAATTATCTATTATATTTATTATTTTGATATGTATTGTAAAGATAATTTCCCCCTAACATATCCCATATTTGAGGCCAATTAAAATCAGTGGATATTTTTATTGACTCTTTTATTTTGAGGCTACTGTACATAGGATACATAATCACACATATTTTCTAACACATTGACCTGACTCTGGATAGAGGTAGATACATGTGCTGAATCATTATAAAGTAGGTCATGGGTTCCTATGATGTTTTCCTTTGTATGGATATATTTATTACTATCCATGTCTAGTTGATTCATACAACAAGGGTTATAGTTAAACTATTTTAATTGGATGGAATTAACTCTTTTTTTGTAATTGGAAATCCATGAATGTGAAGGATCAGATCATTTTTATGAGGATATAGCCAATTAAATATTAGATGTCTTTTATGACCCATGAAGTAGTGGATGTTATGATATTTCTCATACAATGATATTGGGTGGTGTGGGGACATGTTTCATTAGGATTTTCTAGTTTTAACTCCCCATAGAGTGTTTGTTCTGTTCTTCTACATTCACCATGCATAACCCAATATCATTTATAGCATATGAGATGACTCTTGTAGCTGTTTGATATTATAGTGTGGTTGGGGAGTCAACATATATTATGATTTTAGACCTAGTGTGACCACGTATATGTCCGTTAGTTTTTCTCATAAGAGTTGGATGAGGCCTTGACAATAGGTATATCATAACATCACATCAATAAAGTGACTATAATGTGGGATTATCCTCACATAAAATCCAATTTCTTCTCCTACCAATGGTTATGGGTGAATTTTATCCAAGTATTTGACCTCTAGATAGGTTAAATCCTTGTCATGGTTTGATAGAAAGATACAGTGAATGTGTATTTCTAAAGCATCTATATTTTCATTGATTTCATGGTGATACCTTACAGTTTGATGGGTTTGTAGTAGTTAAAGTGATTTTTAGTACTTTTTACTATATAAATATTTTGGGGTCATTTCCTAGATGTCTTATTTTATGAAACCCTCATGTACCCTTTGTCAAAGGTGGATAACATTATATACTTGAGGATTGATTATCACATGATCAGATAGTAACAATTTTATTAAGAGGTTTTATAGAGATAGTTGTTGAATTTGGACTTCCACTTCATGTAATATGTCATCTCAGACATAGGGAGTGATAGTTGACCGAATACTGGTTATGTAAGTACAAGCTTTAGGGGGAACCAAAGTCATTCCCATGGAAGAATATGCTCAATGTGTAGTTTCCCATCTACATTAGTTTTGAGAGTTGATAAAGAACTAAATTTCATTTTAGTTGGACAATGAGTGAAAGGATGTTGATATAAAACACCAATCAATGGTTGTTACACCTCTCCTTCTTCAAAATGGTAGGTTGAATAATCTTGTAGATACAGGTTGTGAGATTTTATATGAGTATGTCTTTATTGGGAATAATGCTCACGGGTCTTCATATTTTTGGTATAATTTCATCCATATTTAAGGATGGATGATTAAACCTTCTATGATATGAGAGGAGATGTTTTGAAGGATGTTTTAACTTTTTTAGTACATTAAGAAGTTTTGAGGATGTACCAATATCTATTGCAATGTGGTTGGGAATATAAGGATGTTTTAGAGTGTTGCTAAGTTTGATTATCAGTGCCTCACCTCTTAGTAGCAGAAGGATGTTGTTTTGGGATTGAAGGGGAAATTTGAATGTGTACATGTCGTTTGGTGATAGAGATTCCTAGGTCTATGATAGGGCCCAACGTTGTCCTAGTCATCATATACTGAATAAACATGTTGATCAAATGTCTGACCATCCATAATCAGTTCATAGTGGAGTGTTTTGATCCCAATGTGTACAAGAGATAGTATGAGTTCATTAAATTCCCTCAAAAGGCTTTTCATAATATCATTGTCATGATATTTATAATATATATAAATAATTTGTGTGGTTTTTGGGACATGATGTCTATTAAGAAATTTTTTTATTTCTCAAATCAAAAGGTATGTATAGTAGACATCACAAGGTATAGAGAACATTATTGGGGTTTTCATGTAGGTTCTATTCCATAGTTTAAAGGATCGTCAACCATCTATAGTGGTTTCATATCAAAAAATTAATGACTCCACCATAAATTTAGTACTATGTAAGACCTTGTATAAGAGACCATGTAGGTCACCATTGTTCCAGTCATAGCTAGTCAGGGATGGTGCAGTTTTACATATAGTTTGTGCTATAGGTGTTCATGATAAGTCTTATTAATTTAGGGGTGTATTATAACTACCCATATCAATTAGGGGTCCTTTGTGGACTGAACATGGGGGCCTTTATAGTTTTATGAGGATATAAATTAGTTTGAGAGATCTCACTTTCTTCAAGAATATTGATATTTGGATGGGATAAAATGTTTTCTTTCGTACTCTTAGAATATTTTTCTAGTTACTACATTGAGATAGCATGGTGTTGTAACTATTGAACATGTGACCATATATACACCTGGACCATGTATATTTCCATTTATTATAACTATAAATATATTTGAATAACTCTTTTCATGATATTTTCCAAGATTTAAAATAACATGAGGGTTTATTTACATTCTCTTGCATCCTAGTGGTGTTTGAGAACTGTATGAACAATTTACATTGTTGCAAAATGTTACCCATTGATTCTTGTTTATTGACTACATTTGAACTGTTAGAAAAAATACATGGAGTGGGAAACAATAATAATATATTGGAACCCACAATTATTTTTAGGTTTTTATATTTTATGATTAATATTATTGAAGGTTATAATAATGTAGTGACTAATTTTTCTGTCAAATACAATTGATTATTTTGATAAATATTTTCAAAGGAAGGTGAAGTTTTAGTGTGAACTTTAGGGGGCCCGAGAGGACCTATATTGATATAATATATACTTTTATTATTTTAGATTTCAATATTGATGTTTTCTCTATATAATATAAAAACAAAAAAATATTTTCATAAATTTTAAATATGAGACATCCTTTAAAAATAGAATGTGGGTTTTACCCTAGGCATGATAGTTGGATGGTCTGTATTACAAGTTCAAGGGGAGGCATCCATTAGCAGGTGTGTTATGTGAATCAAATAATTTATTAAATCAGAAAAACATCATACTATGTATAAATACTTAGTTATGACGTTTTATAGGTTTATCCTTGAAAATATTGGTTTATTAATGGTGTAGGAGGATAACCATATTGTAATTGGTGGATTGAGGATCAATGAATAACTAATCCAATAGGATAGTGAGAAAAATGGTGGTCATAGTAGGATCACCACATTTATCACCTGTAGATGTGTTCCTTACCATAAATCAATCTAATTATATGGTAGGGTTCTATTTTTTGGATTTTACAACTATTGTTTTTTCACATTTATTTAATGTAGATATGACAAAAAATATTAACTCCAAGTTTGATGGTTGATTATCATATTTGATTTATCTTCATTGGTTTGGAATCAATGAGATCATGTTAATGTTGATAAATTACTCAAACATCATACTAATTTAAATGAATCTTGAAATCCAAAAAAATGATTGAGTCTCATTCATCTTTAGCATATTTTTCTTTCCAACTATATTTCTACTTGTAATCATTGACAACATTCCATTTGGAAAGAGGTTTGAGAAAAACATGAAAATAGATTAATTTCACAATCATTACATGTTAAAACTTATTGATATTTTATGTTTATTAATGGGATTGATGATACATTAAATGAGTGATGATGATGACAAGAAATAGATTCATGTAATAAAGGATACATAGAAGGCTCGTATTTGATGGAAAATAATTGTTGAAACATGATTTGATGTGGAAGACTCAAATGGGGTTTGGTGGCCTAAATACTATTACAAATTAAATATAGGGAACGTTCTCCAAAAGATCTTCACTCCACATTAGTATTTGAGGAAGTTTTAGAGATATAGTTTTCATGATAGGAAGGAAACTGATGTTTCATGTCATCCGTGAAAGTATCAACCACACCATGAGTAGTCCAATGAACAAAAAATGTATTGTCTTTTATCTATGGGGGTATATGTTTTAGGTTGAGATAAATATCAAATTCCATGTGTGATTCAAAAAAACTATTTTTCCTAGTGTTTATTTCTGGTAATGTACATTAATAGTACCTTGGAATGAATATATGAAAGAATATTTGCATGAACAATGTACACAAGCATCACCATCTACTCACATGCAACCAGGGTACATGGGCCTGACCAATGTAATATGGCATATGATAAAATACATGGGAAAAAATTAGATGTATATGGTTATACATATGGCTTCCAATATAAAATTTATAGTTTTACATGGTTATGCATGTCATCTTTATTAATGGGCATGGCCCGATATCCAGGATATGATAAATAATATGTGTATATTGGTACTTATTCTGTAACCTTTCCTATGACTTTATCCATGTATATCTACTACATCATGACATGAATATAGGATTTCATGTATCCTATATGAAGTAATTTTTCACATATAATTTGATGATTTCCATATTTGTGGCATCATAGGTACAAAACAGGGAGACATGTGAATTATTATTCATTGCAATATTCATAGATATTGGTAGTGATCAATTTCGATCCATAAAGTGATGTTAGAGATAGAAACCCCCAATCACACTAGGGTGTGGGTCCCCAATAATCTTTACCCATGTAGTAGTGATCAGGTGTAATCACAAAAGGGTTTCTGGGGTAGGTAAAGAACTATTTCATTAGGTCATGGGTCATCTATACTATTTACATAGGTAAAATAGGCACTCCCACATAATATAGAAGTTAACAGTTTCTAAATCTATGGAGTGGTATTCCCACATTATAGAACTAATGTGGGGATAACCACCTCTACTATAGATAGTTCCCACATGTCTTTAGAGTGAAGTGGAGATGTTTAGTCTCTCTACACATTTATGTGAGGTTTCATATGTCCTATATCTATTTAGTTGTACTCTCCCATATTCATTTGATAATTGGGGGTAGGTCCTTTATTGGAGTTAGAACTCCCTAGCTACAGAGTGTAATGATGGGGTTTGGGCTTCTCCAAATTGATTCTTTTATGGTAGTTTATTATGATGGTAATTATATATAGAAATATAATTATACTAGAATAAAATTCATTATTAGATGGGTTGTGGAGATATATATCGTCTTTCTCTGTCATTTGAGATTTTTTTTATCATATTTGGATTATGGATGTTATGGTTTTTCGGTTTTCATCTCATAAATTAATATATATTCTATTGTTTTGGTGACCTTAACATTCTCTATTGATGACCTATGTATGGTTATTTTTTGTTTTCCGATGGGATATTATTATACTCAAAAATTTAGTGGATTTTCCAACAAAGGTCCTGTATTTTTCAAACAACTAGAAGGCTAGCGATAACTATGGTGGAATCAGTGTTAGTGGAGCATAGAATTATGTGGTTGAACTAAATGTGATAAGATTTATGACTCATGGGTCTTGATCTTCTCTCACCACTCTACTCTTTATATTTTATGGATATTAGGGATTCCCCCTGTATTATTTGTTGGATGTGTATATTTCCAATTTAATATTTATTTTTTACTAATGTACACTGATTTATTTAATTCGTGGTGTTTATTATATGCATGTTTTTACTATAGATTTTATTCATATTAAATTTTTCTTAGAGATATTTATTTATATGCAAATATTAATTTTATTATAAGGCATATCATTTAAGAATATATATTTACAATGCTTTTCACTAGCCCCTATCCTATATTATGTGGGATTTTGGTGTCAAAAATTGCTTATTTTTGTCCATGCGGACCATGTTCGTTTAGGTCATGACACCTAACGAATCCATTTTAATTTTAACCTTATATATATAACTTTAATATAATATTCACATGCCTTAAAATTTTAAAATATAATATTTTTATTTCAAAATTTAATTAAATAATTTTTTTAACAAATAATAAATTATGGTTTTGTCTTTTTATAACACATATGTCATATATTCATTATTATAAACAATATAAAAATATAAAATAATGTTTCTTTTACAATATTAATTAATAAATTACTATTTTATTTTATTCTGAAGATAATATATATTTATTTTCACTTCTATAATTTTCAAAAATGATGGATAATGAATCTTAATATTAAAATAGAAATTTTTTAAATAAATAATGCTCTTAATTAAAAATTATATTTCTCATATTTGGAAAATTTATTTCAAAAGATGAATGATGTTTTTTGAATCAAATTATTTGATAAATTTACACTTTGATTTTTTGTTATTTTTCTAAAATAGATAATTTTTTAAGGAAAAATGAAATATTGAAAAATAGGATATTTAACATTATAAGATCAATAGATTTTTCATCTATGATGATAAAGTCCTCAATTACGTGAAACTATGACTCACAATTTACAATACATTGTCACATAAATTAATAATATATGCAGTCTTGAACCAAAATAAAAATGAAATGATGATAATATTAAAAAAAACCATCACCTACACTTCTAAATCAATCCCCTAAACAACCCTTATACTCAAAACATTTTCACCTTAAGGATTTATTATTTATTTTCTAATTATATTCCTATAACACTCCCACAAGTCCTTATAGTTCTGGTCACCCCCAAATAAAATACCAATATGCCTTAAGGATTATTTCATGAAACTACCTCCAAGAGGTAATTTCTCAAACAACCTCATTTCAAATCTTTTATTATTTTAATTTCTGTTACCCTATCAATTAAAAAATGACATAACGAACCTATTATCATATAAATAATATAAATTTTTTATAAAGGACTATTTTATCATCCATGATCTCCACATTTCCTCTTATTCTAAAAAACAAAATAAACACCCAAATTTAGTTTGTTCACAAACTTAATAGATGGTTTGTTTTAAATTTTTCTTAGATGCTGCTAGGCTGGCCATAAAAATATGATTTTGGTTAAAATCATATGATAAAAAGTTTATAATATTTTATTCCATGTTTTACATTTAATATATATATATATATATATATTATTTAATAATAAAATACTATTTTATGATGGTACGTTAAAAGGCCTAAATGAAATAATCATATAGAACATATATTATTAATAAATGAATCATTAATATGGAAACAAAAATATTGATATTTGGTAATACTTTAAATTATAGGATTTTTAGAATCCAATTTCATTTTAATTTTGTAGTTTTTTCCCATTTTTTATGTTATAAAAGTAATAATACCCAAACGGTCTTACTTTATATTTGCACAATGAATGCCATCTGAAAAATGAAATTAAACACTATATTTTAATGAAATGTAATAATTAAAAATAAAAATATTATATTAAAATAAATTGTTTTGTAATTTTTAATTAATTAATTGATTAATTTATATAATTTGGATATATTGTAATTATGTGATTTTGAATAGTGATTTTTTAACATATGGTCAGCGATCTCTTCAATCCACCCTATTTTATTTGATGTTTTAAATTATCTATATTAATATAAATTATAACTAAAATGTTATTATTTAATTCTTATATATTATTTATATATTTTCTAAAAACATAAACCTATAACAATATATCTATTAGTAATGTGGATATACAGGTGTTTTGAGGTTCCCATCTAATTTTCTCTCGATACGAAAACCCCAATTAAAGGAAACTTCAATGTTTCTTACACCATTACATGTCACACTAAATTAAATTTTTTAAAACATTAATGTTTTATAAATTAATTATTTTTTCCATGATAATAATATTAATAAAAATATTAATAAAGTTATTTTTCCTTTACTGATATCACAACATAAATGGAACTATTCTATACGGATTTTTCTACTATTATTTCAGTATTGACATCATTTTCCATCATTTTTCATAAAATACTATTATGTATGGATAATAATTCATAAATCCATTATTTTATTATATTAATTATGATATTCCATTTGATGATAAAATATGAATTTTTCCTATAACCTATTTGTTTCCATGCGAAATCATAATGTTTATGAATAATGTTTTATTTTTGTTGAGTAACACATATAAAAGTACATTTTATTATCGGGGTACACATATAGTGTATCAAACCAGATACATATAAAATAATTTGTTTAAATTATGGAATTAAATACATAAATTCAATAGAAATATGTTATTAAATAAGAGGTATTTATAGAAACTATGAAATTTAAATTGATAGAATAGTAACATGAAATTATGAATAGTAAAATGACCATTAGGAATAGTAATATAGACAATAGAATTTTATACTCACCTATGAATATATAAAAAAGATTTATCAATATTATAAGTGGAAATGAGATATATTTATATCAATGAATATGTAATTTTTTTTTGAAATTATAAATTATGTGTTGTTATTTTTGTTAGTCATAAATATTTAATTACTATGTTATAATTATTATAATTATATAAAAGGAAAAATATTAATAAATTATTATTATATAGTGTTATTATTAGATGATAATTTTACTAGCCTTTAATTAAATTTTCAATGTCTTATAATATCAGTTCATGTTTTAAAACTAGTAGTTTTTAATAAATTAGGAATTTAATTACAAATTAAAACACTCAAAATTAGAAAATTATTTTCCAAAAAATGGTGTTAATTTTATAATTATAAATTTTTAAAAATGGATAGGTGTAATATTTTGGATTTTTCAAAAAAAACATAAATATTTGTTGAATAGTGAAATACAGTAATAGATGATATCAGATAAAATAAATGATTTATTGATTCATATATGATGAAAGACTAATTTAAAAACAAAATATAGAAATTTCATTCATTATTTTTACACATTTTGTGATGGTCCTAAAAAGTAGTCATAGTCCTGAGAAAAAGTAAAAAACAATGGAATAAAATATTCAAAAAATACCCCTCTCCTCCACTATAAAAACAAGACCTCACCACCACTTCTCCTCACACTTAAAATCCTTTTATACAATTTAATTTCTACCCAATTAACATTACAAGCCTATTACCAATTTCCAAGGCCTTTTTTTCTCCCCAAAAGTCCATAACCAAGGGCCTTAAAGAGGTTCTGAAAGGGGAGAATTCGAGTTGTAAAATCAACTTTCATTTTCATTTATTACCCTTTATATTATTTTTATTTTAATGTACTATTATGACCTCCACATCTTCAAGTAGAATAAAAAATCTATTATCTTATATATATTATAATTTTATCATGTTGATGGAAAAATTAATCACCAATATTATTATCCACTTCCTTGTAATCTAAAAGTATAAACATTTTCTATGATGTGTTGATTCACCGACATCATGGATGATGTGTTTCAAATTTCCTTTACTAGCTTCATTGATAGGAATAAAACCATTATTATTGATAAATTGTATATTATTATATATATTATTAGTTATTTAATGATTTTTAACCTATATATAAACATTATATTGTATAAAGTGATATAATCGTTTGATGGTCATAAAAACTGCCAAAATAAATTATATCATTTTCATTAATATTTTATTTAAAGATTTATACTCATATGATAAAAAATTATATACAGTAATTTAAAATTAAAAATATACTTATTAATACTATTTTATTCTACTTGTGGTATTTCTCATCTATTCAATAAGAAATTTTAGAAGGAACCTACCTTGGAATGCCTGAAATAAATTCTCCCAAAAAAATAAAAATAAAAAAAACAATATTAATAATTAACATGCGGAAAATATGTGATAAGAATATCATATATATTTAATTATAAATATCAATTATTTTATGTGATATTTTATTAAGACTCTTTAAATGATTATACATGAGTTTTTGAACATATATGAAACAATATGTACATGAGTTAGTGGAATACTTAACCCAACTTACTTTCTTTGGAAGAAACTTTTAATTCATTTATTAATTGAAACTAAAATAATTAGTGAAATTAATTTTTTTATATTATGGTTTATTATGTTTATCTATACTGTATGCAAATTATAATTTTTTATTATCAATTCCTGCATCAAAAATATGATATTTGTAAGTAGATTTTCATTAAAAATCCGTTTTTATTTTGTTTTTTGAAAGTAAGGATTTATATGATTTAATATTTTTATTTTATGATAATTTTCTAGTACATGGGATATTTTTATGATTATTTTTGGGACCTATATCTCCCATTAAATCATTGGTTATGTTTATATTTGAGTTCTAATGTATGGTTACTCCAGGTATAACTGTGATGGTTACACTATAAGGTATCCATGAGGGTTTAAAATCATATTATAACCAATAGGGTTAAGATATTAAATAATTAATTCCCCAAGTAACCTTTGTGGTATTATTTATATTGTTTATATTCTATTATGTCAATTATTTTCACTGTTTAATTATATTTCACATTATGGGTGAGAAGTATATCAATTGAAAATGATTTCATATGTGTATAAGTATTCATGGAATAATTCTGTATATTATTTTATTCTTATCGAAAATGAGATTTTTGTTCTCATACCTGGATTAAAAAAAATTATAGGGTATGTTGATTGTTAAAGGAATTTTAGGATTCATGTTTAATGTCATGGTGTTTTTTCAAATAATGATAAAATTTTTTGCATTAAAACAATTCATATTTTTGAAAAAGTGATATTTTTCTAGTAGAATCACTGTTTACACTTTTGGGTTTTTATGTATGAATTATTTCTGAATTATATAAAACTCAATCACAAAAATATCGTCAGGATTGAAATAATTGTTTTATAGTTGATTTAAATAGACTATGTTATGTTTAAGGTTGGGTGCATATTATTGGTATCAAAGGACAATTTTCAAAATTATAGGGTTTAAGAAGATGTTAATAGAATAAAATAAATTATTTTTACCTTATGGATAATTTAAATTTATATTAAATTTAATGATTACCATTTTTATTCATCTATGGTGTGCTTGTTTAAAATATTTCTCCATAGAAAAATATGTATGATTATGTTGGAATGCACCATGTGGGTGATATCATTCCGAATCTATTAGCTAGAATGGTGGAAATTGAAACTAAGTAGTTTTTGATAATAACAGCATAGTTTAATGAGGCTATAAATGGAATTTTAATCAATGAAATATAATAAACATTTCAACCACAAAATAAGATTATATTAATAGATAATTTTATGAGGAAACACCCTCCTTTTAGTGCATATTATTACCCAATGGTTTGTATAGGGTGGATTAAATCCCTTGAAAATATAATCTACATCATTTTGGGTTCATATAATCAAAATGTT
This sequence comes from Viscum album, assembly GCA_963277665.1. Lineage (NCBI taxonomy): Eukaryota > Viridiplantae > Streptophyta > Magnoliopsida > Santalales > Viscaceae > Viscum > Viscum album. Next base: position 1,390,243,169 of record OY728150.1, on the reverse strand, counting down.
AGTCTATCTATTTATAATTTTGAATATAAATCTAACCATTTGGGGTCAATTGTAATAAATATTATAGATATCATAGAGAATTATTACCTAGAATGGGTTGAATTTAATAATATCTTCCTTGAAAAATATTTTTCTATATTTTTTTGACATTGGATGAAAAAGAATTCCTTGAATGGATTCAGAAGGGGGAACATTTGGTTTCATTGTATGTAGAATACTTCATCAGACTTGCAAGTTTCCCACCCAATTTTATTTGGGATATTGATAGTAAAATCAATCATTTTTACACAGGATTTAAACCAATCTATACAAGGGAGTTGGACTCCAATGAGTTCGAAAGTTATGAGAAACTTGTTTGGTGTGATGAGAGGATAGAAATGGAGTTTTATAGATGACCACCAGCATATTGAAAACAACCAGATGAAAATTTCATGATTGATATTAATGGTTAAGAATCTATCATTGAAATATGAAGGCAATAATGCCTTGTTTTTAATTTTAGGAATGTATGGTGAAATTCACAATAGGGAATTCCTTGACAACTTCAGGATGTGTTTTCATTGTGGTATCTTTGGATATATGGCTATATATTATGATGAAAATGATAATAAGATTAGTTCTAATAAGTAAAATGCAATATACCTTATATTTAGTGTTATAGGTCTTTATGAATGTACCTTCTTAACAAAATATCTCAATGATGGAAGAAATAATGACTATAAGAAAAAATGTTGTGGTGATTCCCATTGTCCTAAAATCAACAGTTGTAGAACTATGCATTGATTTGGTATCAGGTACACTATTTCTTCACTCTTAACTTTCAAATGTTTTATTGACATGGTTTATACACATTAATTTATCTCAAACATGTTTCATAGTAAATCGGAAACATTACCTCATGAAATAAAACTAAATCCTATGGTTAAAACTCTAGTTGGAACTATTACTAAAAAAGAACTATATGAATCTTTATGTCATTATTTATAGAATAAAATTACTTAAAACCCATGTTGTTTTACCCTTAGTATAGTTTGATGTTATTATAGGTATGGACTATCTTTATGTTTAACATGTTATGATTCAATGTTCCAATAAAGAATATTTTTTCATAATGTGTTTGAGTTTGTGTACAAAAATTAAAAAAAAATTGAAACATATCATGAATGATAGAAACTATTAAAATATTTTAAAAAATTATCTCTCACATATTTTAAAAAAAATATAACTATTCTGATTAATGAAGATCCAGTGGAAAATGAATTCGTAAGATTAATTTTTCTGATGGTTTTCCAAGTGTAATGTATGATTGAAAATATTAATTTACTATTATATTTGTTCTTGATTATAATCCAATTTCTAATCCCCCTTATCATTGGTTTCAAGTGAAAATTTATTAATTGAAAAATTAGTTCCATTAGTTTCTTGTAAAAAGTTCTATTTCATCATACCACTTCAACATGGTGTTCACTTTTTTTCATTTTAAATAAATATGTTTCCCTGTGACTTTTAATTGATTATAGATCTACTTATAACATTTATATTATGAATTAGTATAATTTTTCCCTTACATATCACTTAGTTGATCAGTTCTAGGGTGATATTTATTTTTCCACAATTGAGTTAAGATATAGGTACCATTAGGTGATGGTGACAGTGGAATAAATTATTAAAATAGATTTTCGTACTATATATGGTCATTATAAGTTTTTTTATTCTATTTGGTTTAACAAATCCCCTTACTATATTAATGTATCTAATGAATATAGTACTCCCTATATATTTGGGTAAACCATTTATTTATTTTATTGATTATATATTTTTCATTTAATAATAATAAGGATCATGAAAAATAATTGAATGATTTTATTTTAAACGCAAAAAAACAATAAGTTATACGGTAAATTTAGAAAATGTGGTTTTTGGTTGAAATCATTTTTTTTCTTGGGAACATTGTAAATAAGGATGTAATAAAAATTTATTAAACCAAAAAAGTTTTTTATAGATATCTAATTCATAAATATTTTATATATATTTTTAGTATTATTTGATAAATAGGATATTAAAAATGGTTTGTTATAAATGATTCATGTTTACATATCCCAATAACTAAGTTACCATGAAAAGGGTTTAAATTTATTTTGGAAGAGTAATGTGATAATTTTTTTCATTCAGATACTAATGAAGCAATTGGAGAATACTGCAGGTTTTTCCCACCCTTCTATAAATGGTGATATTTATTCTCCAATTATTCAATGTAAATGTAATAGGTTGTTTTCTCGTGCATAATGTTTAGGTAATTGCTTATACATCAAGACAACTAAAACATAATGAGTTAAATTATCCCACAAATGAAATAGAATTATCATATATAGATTTCGATTTAAAAATTTGGAGGAATCATTAATAAAGAGAAAAATATAAAATATATAGTAACAATAAATGTTTGAACAATATATTTAGTCAAAATAATTGAACATGAGGGAATGAAGATGGCATGAACTGATAAAGGATTATGATTTCATGATCAATTTCCATCATATAATAACAAAAAATTAGTGGATGACTGTATTTGAAAGCATCATGCAACATTTACCATGTTACATTTTGAAAAAGACCTCTAGAATTATAATTTTACTATTTTTGTCTTGGAAGTTATTTGTTTAAAAAATCCTTCAGTTCTATTTCTGGTTTCAGTTAAGGCATCTTTTTCAGAAAAAAGTAAGCAAGCACAAAAGGAATATTTTGAGTTACAGAAAAATGTAGAATTTTAAAAAAAGGGAATGTTTCTTGAGTTTAAAGTTGATAAATATTTTTTTTTGATATTTGGGAATAGGTTATGTGTGACTTCTGATTTAGAGTTGAATAAAGAGATGTTATGTGAATATCATTGTTCTCTATTTTCATTTCATCATATTATTACTAAAATTTATAGAGAAAATTTGGTGTGTTACTGGTGAGACGTAATGAAAAGATATATTTTAGATTTTATTTTGAAATTTATAACTTTTCATTAGGTTAAATGGGTGAGGGAACTATAAAAGGGGAAACTTTACATTTTTCTAGTGCTAGAGTGGAAAGGGAAAAATATATCCATGCTCATCGAGGTGGGACCACTAAAGGCTTATCGGTGTAACAATGTAATTTCAGTTATTTTTCATTGGCTGACTAAATCATCACATTTCCTTCCTATTTGAGAAACTCAAAATCTGGATCACCTTTCTCAGTTTTATCTCAATGATATTGTGAGTTTTAATGGAGTTCTACTATACCTTGTATTTTAATGAGATCCCAGTATCACTTATGAATTTTTGAAATACCTTTAGATGTTGTTGGAATGGGGTTTTAATTTTTATATATCCAATTATCCTTAGTATTATGGAATGATTGAGTGACCAATTTAGTCATTGGAAGAAATTTATATCTTAGTCAAAGGAATACTAGGGAATTTGGGATCATCATATCTTCGTATATTATTTTTCTTATAATAATAAATTTTATTCTATTATATAGATAGAATTTTTTAAAAATTATAATGAAATAAATATTGAACTTCTTCATTTTGAGATGATTTCAGGGACACGAATCAGATTAGACCATAATTAGAAGAGGAGGTGGTTGAGAACGTGATGTTGATTCCACAACACATGTGGACCACTCGGAGAAGGTAGAAAAGTTATGAATATTATAGGAAGATATTATATTCTTTCAAGGTAGGTGGTTATGTTTTACTAAAAAAATATCCTTTGAAAATTTTTATGAATTTTAGTATGAAATGCATCCTATGTCCATGGTTCATTGAAAAATTTTAAATCCAGAAGTAATTTGGATCCATTGCCTATAGGGTTGCCTTTCCTTTGAGTTTGTCACATGTGCACACTTTTTTTCCTGTTTTGATGTTAAGAATGAATGTTCCAGATCTATATCATGTTTTTAGCCTAGAATTAGTTTAGATAGATGAGAGCCATTATTATGAGTAAAATCATATTCATATCCATGATCCTAGAGGGCTAGTGTCTTTGAATAAGGTAATTCAACCAGGTAATGTTTTTTTCGAGAAACCACAAGGATTAAAAATCAACTTGTGAATATGAAACTATTATGAGGGAAATGTATCCCTAAATGATTAATATGTTAATAAAAATTGAGAGGATGAAATATCCATACTTTGGGGAGAATATAACAACCCATTTACTTAAAAAATAATTTGTTTTTATTCTGGAATTCAATAGTTTAATTTATTATAAATTAATTATTTAATTAATTGAATTTATAGAAATTATGGAATTTAAACTGATGGAATAATTACATTACCCTAGGAATAGTTTCACGGCCGTTAGAATTAGTAATGAAGATAAAAGAATAGTAAACTCACCTAAAAAATATTAATAAAATTAATCCACTTTATATGTAAAATTATTATATATTTATTTAATTGAACTATTAAATATTTTCTTTGAAAATTATAAATTAAGTGTTGGTATTTTGGGATCCATAAACCGTTTATTACAATTATGTAATTACGGTAATGATTTAAAATCAAATATAATTTCAGAAATTTTTTTCATAAATTATTTTATTATTCTAATTATATTGTATTTTTTTGAGACAATAATAAATATTACAAAGTGTTATAAAATCATTTATAGTTTTTTATGTGGTATTTTTTGAATATATTTTCATTTTAATTAAAATTTTAAATTATTAAATTTTGAAAATTATTTACAAAAAAATCAGCTCATTTTAAAATATATATGTTGAAGTATTTTTTGGATGAATTTTTATTATTCTTCAGAAATACATGATTTATTGGCAAATAGTGAAATACGATAATTTATGATATAAACTAAATACCTGATTTTTTGACTAGTTGATGATATGATGCTGATGTAAGACAAAAAAATCCAATTATATTTAATTATTTTGATATATTTTGTGATTATTATCATACTATTAATACCCTTGAGTAAAAATAATACAAAAAATGAATAAAATATTCACAAAAATACCCCTCTCCTCCACTATAAAAAACATTCATCGCCACATCTTCTCCTCAATCTTCAAAGCCTAGTATGTAATTTAATTTCTACCCTATTCCATTAAAAATCATATTTTACACATTCAACGCCTTATTCATTCACTAAAATGAAAAACCAACGAGCCTTAAGGAGGTTCTCAAGAGGTAGAATTCAGGAGATTAAATTCTCTTCCATTTTATTTTATTTTCTTTTCGATTTTTTTTCTTATACTCTCATAACCACCTAATATCAAAGTGGAATTGATACTATTCTATCATATATAATAGAATATAATTATCCTTATGGAAAAAATCATCCTCAAAATCCTTCTCCTCTCACTTTTTTCGAAAAATAAAACCATTATCAAGATGTATCGATTTACCGACATGGTGGACGTCGTGTTTTCAATTATTATTACCTTTTTAAAATCTAGACATAAAACCATTATTATGGTTAAATAAATTTTTTTATACATATTATATTTTTTTAGTGCTCAGGAACTAAAATATAAATATCATATTTCCTAAAATCATATATTTTCTTGATGGTCATAAAAACTACAAAAAAAATAAAATCATTTCTATTAATGTTTTATTTAATTATTAATCCTCATATTAGAAAAAATTGATATATGGTATCAATTATAATCATGAAAACATATTAAAACTATTTCATTCCACTTCGGTGGTTTTCATTTCATTCGAACAGAATGACCATAATGAACCAACCATGGAAACCAAGAAATAAATTCACCTGAAACAATGAAAATAAAAATTATTATTCATAAATGGGTGGAAACAAGTTATAATAATATAAAATAAGTAATTATATATATAAATATGGTTTTATAATATATTAATAAAACTCTCTAGACCATTATATTAAAGGTTTCAATGAATTTGATGTTATAAAAACCTATATTAATAGAATTATTCACCCATTTCTGTTATTTGGTTTAACCCTCTACATCATTGATTATGTTGTACAAAGATTATTTTTGAAATGAATTTTAATTATTTTATTTTTTATTAATATTATTTAGTGTTTTTACACATATTCCACTATATTAATTAACTATCACTTTAAATATATGATATTTTTTTAGAACATTTCTTTAAAAAAACATCTTTTAATTTATTTTCATTTTTATGTAATGATTTATATGATGTATGTATTGTTATTTTATTATTATTTTTTCATTATTTGGAAATTTTAATGATGAATGGTTGTACCTATATCTCCCTACAATGCATTGGGTATTTTTTATTTTGTAGATCGACCTTATCGTTACTTCAAGTGTAACTATGATGGTTACACCATAAGCTATTCATGATGGTTACATTGTACGGTAGAAAGAGGTGTGATGTTTTAAAGTAGTTTTGAGGGTTAAAAATAACATAGTATATGTGATGGTTATAATCTTATTTATGTAATTACCATTTTAAATTTATGAAATTATTTATTTTTTCTAGGTTTTATGGAAATCACTTATTTTTACATTGTCTGTATATGGTAATTTATTGGTGAGAAGTGTATCATGTGAAAATGATTTCATATGTTTAAAAGTATTCATGTACTAATGTTTTATTACCTTATTTTTCTATCCCTTACGGGGATTCTATTTCTCATTTTAGGTTTACAAAAAACACAATTTTTATGGATTGGTAATGGTAAGAAAGGATTCATTTTAAAATTCATGAATATTTTTTAGAGAAATAAAGAATGTTTTGATTTAAAAAAATCATAATGTGAGAAAATTGATAATGTTTTGTACAAATCCTCTTTGGTTTTTTAAGGGTTGATATGTAGAAATTATTTCATTATTGTCTAAAAATCTAGACCATAAATGATCATTGGGAATCTATGAAGCTTAATCTGGATGAATTTACATGATTTTATAATGTTTATGGTTGGGTCCTAATATATAGTGCTCTTATTCGTTAGGTAATGTTTTGTGCATCATGAGTTATTATGTATAGGATTATGTAGTAAACATACACCATGATTGGTATTCGTCCATCATGTGATCTTATCTTAGTAGTTTGTCTTAACATGTGGTTATTTAATGTTTTATGTTGTTTCCATACTCCTATGTTTGTATGATCCTGTAATTCAATTTTTTTGTCATGCCTCAATATTAATATTCATTAGAATAGTTTATTAGGATATCTATATAATCCTTATGACTCATATGTTTTCATTCATTACCATGGTTTCCTTTACTATTCATTTTTTCTTCCCAATTTCTTTTCGGTATTATCCTGTTTATATAATGTAGTTTTACGATATCAAATGGTATTATGAGTATTTATGGAAATTAAATTAAAGAAATTATATTTTAGCTTCTGGTTGATGTTTTATGTTCCCAATATTCAAAAGAAAATAGAACATAGACTCCTCAATTAGTAATTATTATATATTTATAATACCAATATTTTAACTTTATGGTTAAAAGGGTTTGGATACAATATATATAGTGATGAATTAGGATTTCTATTTTAGTGTCCCATGATATTGGAATGTAAAATATTTTAATATGGTTACAGGAAGTTTGTAGCACATTAAAAAAATTACCTATCTAATTATTTTGAATTATAAGTATTTTATTATACTCAGAAGAGTTGGAGGAATTACCTTTTCATTGAATAATTCATAGTATATATGAATTTAATGTGTGTAAAGTGAATTTTCATCATATTGTGATCTCATAATGATTCAACTGATGTAGGATGAATATTTTAAAAATTTTATTTATGAGAAATTATGCAATTTGAAAATGAAATATGTAAGTTGATTCCAATATATAGATAAATATTACAAAAGGAGTGAATGAAGTAGATGAGTATTGGAAGATAATGATATTATTAGTTGAATTTCACATAATGGAGAAAAAACATTATACTATATGGCTCTCTTAAGTCCCATAAGAATTTTAGGTTGATAGAATAGGATAGGGAAGGGATATTTTCTGCACAGAAACATTTTGAGTAAAATTATTCCAATAATGTAAATTAGTCAACTAAAGGAAGTAAATGTGTAATAGATTTAATAAGTTTTTTACGAGGATAGATGACTGTACTTGTGGAGCTATATAATGATTCTTTCAATACTTATAGCCAGTTATGTTCTATACTGAATCCTTCATGTTCTATGATATATCATAACAAAAAAGGATTAGTTTTGTTGGTTATGAATGAATAATGAAATTTCTGAATTTTATTCCCATTATCTATATCATAAACATGAAAATGATGGGAATCATGATATTTAAATATTCTTAAATACGTTATGAATTAATAAATAATCAAAGGAATAAATATAAATAAATTTCAAGATTATCTTTCTATTGGTAATGAAGAAAACTATTTATGTTTCTAATATAGTGGACTAGATTATGAAGTTAACAAATTTATCACCTATATCAGATATATTTTTATTTTATGTCAATAGAATGATTCATGATATTGGTATTTTTTTTGATCAAAAATATATATTATAGGTATTTCTGGTATAAAAAAAATTTGATTCTAATATGGGGTTTTGAATTCCATGGGGACAAAATTGAAGATGTTTGTGACTTACCACCCTAGGATGGATGGGTAAGAATAATAAATTATTCTTATTTTAGATAATATTGTCTAAGTGTATGTTCGTAATTCAAATTTTCATATTGATGAAATTTATTCATTTTTGGGGTTCATATATAGTAACATTAATCAGTTATCATTCATACGGAAACAATTGACTTATTGTTTTTAAATATATATTGGAATTCCTTATATTATGTTGACATAGTTTGTTAAACCTTTATAAAACATTTATTTTTGTAGAATATAATGGAGTGGGTCATATTGGTCAGTAAATATATAACTTCATTATATATATGGTAGACTAGATATCATGATTATTAATGACAACTCATTAGAATTGTTGATATATGTTCCTTATTCTAGAGATTAAATCATAAATCACAAACATGAGGCTTGGAAAAACAAGATATGTTAATACTAAAGTATGTCATACCATTTTAGTTCAATGATTATATTGGATACAAATATTATTGATTTTATTTTTAAAAATTTCATGAAAAAATATATAATATTTTCCTTTATTCCTCAATCATATTTATTTTTATTATACCCCAAAAATTTCCTAATATATGATGAAATGTAGTTAGAACATGATATTTATTTTTTGATATAATTATTTCATATGTATATATTTGAGATAACTTTTCAAAAGGTTGAATTAATCTAATTACAAGTGATATATAAGAACATGAAAATCCATAATGATACATGGTAGGTATTATTCCATATGTGATAGTACATGGAATATTTTTTTAGGGATCATTTATCATTGTGACTTTCTGTGAATGAAAATTACTATAGTGGGGAAAATTTAATTAATCCTTTTAGATAGTTTTTATGATTTTATATTTATTTAAAATTTGTGTAGAAAATTAATATTATTAATAAATATGGGAGGGTTCGTGGTTAGATAAACCATGAAAACTAACTGCGTGTAATATAAAAATCCCCTAATATTTGCATTATTGAGCACAATGTTAGCGTAATAATGAAATTTAACTACATATAATTGGTTTTTTCTAAAAAAATGAGATGAATTGTTTGACATATGATTTTTCAAACCATGTAACCTAACATTTCAAATTGTATATTATAATATATATTTTATTTTTAAAATCTTTTTTGAAATAATTAAATCAAATTATCCTCCTCCTCATGTTTTCAAAATACAATATGATTATTAATGGTGTGTTAGTGCATATACATAAATGAATAATGATTTCATTTAAGGATTGATTAAATTGATGTGTAATATATTATTAGGATTAAATGGTTACTTTGGTTCTGTAATATTACCATTTATAAAACAATATCATTGAATCATATCTAATCCAGATATTTTGGTGTTAAATTTATCATTCCATGGATGTATGTTATATGTATTTGTTCAACAAGATTATATATTTAAGGAATAATCTTGTTGAACTATTATTAATTTTATTTTATTAATTATTGGTTACAAATGATTATACATATGGGATCTATATCTTTTATGAATTGGATTAATTATTATGTATTTTTAATTTATTATGGTATATTAAAGATTTAGATTACATGAGTAATTTTAATTTTTTATTTATTAATGAAGGATGACATTTAAATAATTTTATTTTAGAAGAACATTTATTAATTTTATCATAATATAATTGGGAATTGAAGATAAATTTTTAATGTAACTGGATTTTTTTACCATGATTTTTGAAATTTAATTATTATAAATTATATATGAGGTTATATTATAATTTTAATAGGTATTTAATAATCGAAATATTATTTCTACTAGTTTATTTTATTCTAAAAAAATTAATATTTTTGGTAAAATTGACTTGTATAATTTTCTGTGATATTTTTTAAGGTTTTATAATGGTATTTGACAATATATTTTTGGACATATCAAATGAGGTGTTTACATGTGATGGAAATATTTTTTGGTTAGAAATTTCCATTGAAACCACTATGTTTCATCTAACTAAATGTGTTTCTTATAGAGAATAGAAAAACACAAGGCACTATTTGTATTTATTGGACTAAAATGTATAAAAAAGAATGGTACATTTTTAGAAGATTGAATAAATATTCATAACTTGGGGCGAGATATATAGTAATTGAATCATAGAAAAATTGGAATTTTTACGAATTATGAATAAAAATTCCTCAACATAGGTATTTTCTTGGGGGTAAATGATAATTTTCCAGATGAATTTATAGAATAGATAATTTTTTCTAATGTAAAAATTAGGGGTTTCAATTGATATAAAGTATTTTCTTGGGAGTGTGCTTTATGTGTTTTAAAAAGATATATTGATGACATACTTTTGGTAAGTTATTCTATTGTATGAAAAATAAATTTTACTCTTGGAATGCTTTTCATATATCAAATGTATTTTTTATGACCATAATTGAATATTTTTTGTTCATTAGCATTATATCTTTGATTTGTGATTTTATAGATTTTTGTTGGATTCATGGAGAAGTCATACATAGTTTGTACATACCAAATACATGTTCACTCTTGAGGACAGGTTGACATTGTGGGACAAGATGACAGTAATGGGCGAACATCATTCTTCATTAGTTATAATCCATAGATTAATGTGGGAAATATGGTAGGTTTAATGGGGAATGTATTTTTATCTATTTCATAAATAGTGTTATAATACGCCTTTTTTAATTTAGTTTTTTGATTTTGATTTGTAATATATATTTTTTATCTATTTTAGATATTAAAAAATGGTGATTCATTAAAAAGGTATATTTTCATGATTATGTTATCTTTTTGGGTTCTTATACATGTGAAATCATTATACAAGGATTATTTTCTCCCCAAATTCTTTTTGTTATCATTCAGATATAATGGGATGTAGTTAAATCCATTGACATCCCAGGTCGGGTCTAGAGATGGAGTTTCATGGGTTAAGGTGTCACACAAAACAATAAATATAAAAAAATATTTTTTTTATAAGTTAACCAAATATCATGGATCCTCATCGATGACATAAAAATTTAAAAAATCACAAATTATAAAATTTTTTAAATCAATTTAAATGCAATATTTTAACTTATTTATTAAGCTCAATAAATACTAGTATGAAATATGGTGTTTATTGTTTATTTTTATTAGAAAATCATTTAATGTTAACAATATTAATTTGTTATATATTTTATTAAAAATACCTATAATTAAAAAAAATATTATTCATATTAAAAATTAATTTCTTTCAAAAATTTATAAAATTATTTTATATTATTTATTTTCATGTTCTATATAATCAAAAATAATAATATTTTAGAAACCATTCTCAAAATATAAAAAATATTATAATTTGATTTTTTTAATTTAACTATATGCACAAATCACCAAAAATGTCCACTATTTCTTAATGGATACACAATTAAAATTTTATTATTTGGTCAAAGTAACTATGTAAATGCAATGGAATTATTTATTTAGTTATCATATGTAATAAAAACTATATATAATAATAGTAATGAATATTATATAATTATAATATTATTCTCTTATGAAACACGTCGTCTATATATCATTAATATTTATTTTTATTTTTTAATTATTTTTTGAAAAATAAATAAAATTAAAAAAATTTATTGATTCGAGGTTAGATCTGATGGATTGGTTAACATATGTAACACCAAAATATTTTAATGAGACATATATTTTTATTATCTCTTAATTATTTATTTATTTATGTTTTTTAAAATTTATTATATGACATGTGTTGTACGCAAAAACAATATAATCTTGTGCTACACAAAACACAAGATTTTCTTGTGAAATACAAAAAAAATAGTTTTGGCTTCTGTTACACACAATTTAACATTCTTTTGATAGAATTCATTTCACATAAGACAAAGTTTAAGTGAATAATAATATATTATTATGTTACAATATAACCTCTATTATAATTACGAGTTTGACCACAAGTAACTGAATTATGAAAATATACTTTACACATTTATATATAATGAATTCCTTGGTGATAAATTAATTATAAATGAAAAGAAAACCCTTTTTAAATAAAATGAAATGTTTTTCCTGAAAAGTTATTTAACTGAAATAATTAACATTAATAAATAATTAAATCTCTTTTAATGGATATTATTAATTTTATATAAATTTAATATATTCAGTCAAACATTTAAATTTATTTTATATCTTTTTTAGACATGATATAAGAAAAAATAAAATTTTTCAGATAAAAGTCAAATTTTTTTAAATGTAGTTTTGACAATTTTTTATGGCATTGCGATTTAAATTTTATTAAAACAACTAAATATTATAACTTAAAAAATAAACTTAATATTTTGATGGAGGGTATGATAATTTATATTTTATAAATGTTTTGTATTTTTCCGATAAGTTTCAAATTTTGATGAATAGTAAAAATATAATAAATTTTAATTGAAAACAAATTTTTTCATTGAAAATATTAAATTGGTAAAATTAATTAATTTAATTGTTTTAATGAAATAAGAGACTGGATATTTTTAATATAATATAATTTGGGTGATTGAAATTTATTTTACATTGAATTTTCATTAACATACATTTCAATATTTTGCAATGTTGTAACTTTTAAAAACACTCTTTCTCATTCAGAAAATGGGATAAAATTTAAATTAATTACATCCAAATATGTGTTTTTATAAGGCCCCGACCTTAAACATTACTTAATCATGAATTAAACAAATAATTCACATAGTGGATCCTTTCAGGTTTGGAGTTTTAGAGAATTAGGACATAACTATTACATCTCAAAAGATTACATAGTAGACACTTCTACTAAGTTTCCATAGAATAAAAAACACTTAAAAAGAAACATGTCTAGTTCCATGTTTTATATAGAATATCATTCCTTGATCCCATCCTTGACCCTATTGATTATTAAGTGGAAAACATTTCAAAAACTTGGGATGAGCAAAAAAATCCCAGTAATGGATACACAAAGAAGGAAAATTGTTAGTTTTTCAAAACAACAAGTAACCCACGAATACCATACCAAAGTAATACTTTTCACCTTTATGACGTAGTAAAAACCATTCACTGAATAAAAGACCATTACTTACCCTTTTGTCACCAAAATATTACCATAAAACCCATATAAGGAACACATAACATATAAAGGTAACTTGGGACAAAAATATACTTAAATGGAATAACCATACGGTTGACTTCCACACATACTTAATGGAATAGCCATACGGCCGCTTTAATACCCAATGTATTCGAGGTTATAACGGAACCACCCATCCTGGTATTCACTTTACCACCCGTAAAATGTCCACGTACCATCATTACACATAAAATATTGAAAATATAAACATTTCAATAACAATATTTCATTTGCAATCACAATAAGTAATTCCATGATATTGAATTAATCAATCCATTTTCAAAAACCATTTAAAAGAGAATTTTGAATCAATGTGTACCATAACACATTGAATTTTTTAATGGAATTAAAATTTTAAAACATTAATGTCCATATAAATAAATTTTGAAAACCATTTTGAAAACATGGAAATTAAAGATAAAGATTTAGAATAATGAATCTATAAAACATTTAAAACGATATTTTTGTTAAAGAGTTTTTAACAAAATGAGAGACTCTTGAATACAAATAATTTTGGAATAACATTGAATATGAAATTTACAATATCATGAGAATAAAGGGATTCATGATATAATATGTCAAAGTACAGTATATACACCATATAAGAGTGAATTGGTTCATAACAACAATGAAGTCTCAATGGAATTGTAAATTGAGAAGAAATCCATTATAATATGGTATTCCTAAATTAAGGATAAATATATCCCATAATTATGTGTGATAAATATAAATACACCCAATATAAGAGGATATTAAGTGTGAAACAATCATAGGTCATTCACACATATTAATAGAATGAAATTTTCAAGAATTACATTTTGAACCCAAAGAAATCAAAATTGGGTTAAGATGTTCCCTTGTAAAAATTTGACAGCCTAACAGCATCACTTTAAAATTCAGAAAATTAGATGATGAGAAAAAAATGGTATATCATCACTTGGAAATAAATTATACATCAATAACGATATTGAAGAACATATCCCAACATAATAAGATGTAAATTAAAAGACATAACAAAAATTAGTCTTTTAAAAAGAGGAGGGCGAAAGGTCCCCTTATCGAGTTGGGTAACTTTCAAAACGTACACCCCATGGAAGAAGGGTCATAAAATGAAGATTTAAATACCCATAAATGAAATTATACTACAAAAAGTGTATAATAATGGGAAGTACATACACAACTCAAAGGAAATAGTGGAAAACGTCGCATAAATGTCACGGGAATAAAAGTGAGATTTTAAATCCCCTACGAAAACTCGACCACCTAACGACGCCACTAAAAACATAAAAAATGGATTGATGAGATATAATAGGGTATCTAATCATATTAACATAATATTTACAGTAAGATTAATATAAAATAACGTCCCAATCATAAAAATATTAGATTAATATAAATGACATAAAAGAGTGTACTTAAAAAGAAAGAGAGGGGTAGGATCCCTTACCTCGGGTCCGAATTGAATCGATCGTTCTTTAATGTCCTGAATAATAAACTTGAGTTAATTTATAATTTCTTAAAAACCTTTTTCAAGTATGTTATACATTTTATATCACTTATTTCCATGTTATAAACATTATGTAATCATTTAAGTTTATAATGTATGTTTTGTCGATATTTGGTTCTTAAGTCGAAAGTGGACTTCTTACAGTTACATGTTGTTCGTGTGGTCACAGGTTAATTATATCCAGAATGGTATTCTTGATTTGGATATCATATATATCATATATATACAGAATATACATATATTTATAATATTACATTATCATTTAGAGGTAATAAATGAAATGCACCGTTCATGGAGACGGTAGGCCGTACGTACGCATGAACGCTACATTTATTTCTTTGTCATATTAATGTAATTAATAATAATTGAGAGAGATATATATTATAATTCCAGTATAATATATATGTTATATAGGTCACATATGTTAATTAATTTCATTCTTTATACGTTCGATGTATTGCATGAACGAGTCACATCCCTCGAGGGGGTGGTAGTCCACACTTCCTCGTATGAAATTATCGCATTTGCACAACATGAAAAGAAAAAATGAATTATTTAAATATAAAATTTAGAAGAATATAGAAAACATAAATACCATATAATTCAAATATAAAATATAGTGACATCATAATGGCCACCATGAAAGTTGTTATGAGGAGATTGATCAATCATCGTTTCGTGAGGCAGAAATTCGCCATCCACAGAAACAATATTTTCTTTAACCATTAGACGAAAGTGTGTGTATGTATAGCTCGAATCCATCACATCAAAACATCTGAGTATATTTAATATACTGGGGTTGTTACAAAATAACGGAATAAAAAGAGTTTAGGGGTTTATAAAAGCAAAATAAAACAAAAGAACACAAGGGAAGACATTACCATTAAATTGGGTCACGTTTTTTTATTTGAGATAAAAGGCTTCCTTGTAAAGGATTCTGCCCAAAGGTGAGGCTTCAATGATGAAGAGATGGATGTGGAGAGATGAAATGGGCAGTTTTTGGCCAAGCTAAAGGCTTGAGAGGTGTGGGTATTGTGGTAGAGTTGGGGGCCTTTTATAAGAGGAGAGGAGGGGCACTCTTGGAATATTATAAAATATTACATTATTATATATTGATTTTCGGATTTTAAAAGTCCCAAAAGGACATATTTCTAGGATAAGGTGATACAGTTTCAAAATCCACCCATACAATTGGTTTGTGACAAGTGTAGGTCTTATATTTTACATTATCTTTTCATTTTATTAAAAACGTTAAATAATGAGGCAATCGCTGCATCATCATGGTGTCATAAATAATTTAATTAATATAGTGTCTAAAAATTAAACAAAAAAATATCATGATGTAGGAAGTCTTTTTATATTTTTAATGAATATTTATAGTGAAAAATATGACTTGTATAACCCCATGTAAATTCTTTTTTAGTAAAACAACACATGTTTGTGACATTTTATCTTTAAATTTAAATAAAAAGGTATTAATGTGAGTTTCCTACCAAAGTGGCTCAATGGGGTCCCCATGTTGACCCATTTATTGTCTTGGTCGGACATGACACATACAAGGAGGGCAGGACATGTGTCTAGGTCATTTCATATTATTAAAACATTATTTTTACGTTAAATTACACTAATTACCTCTAATCGCGATTAATAAACTTAAAAGTTACTGTTAACCAAAAAATTATTTTAATCCCATTGAACCAAATTTTACTTCTTAATGACAACCATTTATGTCGGATTTTTTAAATTCAAATCACAGAAGTGGTAAAGTTTCATTTAAACAAAATATCAGTTTCTTTAACTACCACTTAGTGGTTTCACTATTCATCAAAAATTGAAGTATTTCAGAAAATTACCAAAAATTCACCCTAAGATATATTTGATATTCCGAATTCAAAAATTATGTCTATTTTACAAAATTAAAAACATAAAAGTTACATTAATTAAATTAATAATTAATTCCCACTGTTAGAGGAAATAGCTTGTTTTTGTGAAACAATAAGTATCAAAAGATTGACACTAGTTTAAGTCCAATTCCAAGATGAAATTAATTCTAATGACCACTATTAGATTAAATGGTAAAAATATATTCTAATTTCACTTTGAAACCAATTCAAAAGATAATATAATCATTTAAATAAATTATATTAACAAGAGGTTTTGAATTAAAATACCACATTTTTCACTATTCATTAAAAAATGAACATTATCGAAAAAATACCAAAAATTTACACAAAGTAAATTTTGATGTCCCGATTCTAAAGAAGAATTTTATTTTGTCAAATATAACACATAAAATTGTCAAAAAGTAGATTTAATGGAGGTTCGTCATCAAAAGGCGGTTAATCGACCTTTTAAAGAATATTAGAATGTTTATGCTTAAAATTGGATTCATTCGCATTTTTAATCCTCTAACATTTATTGTAATAAGTAAAAATAGTTGACAAACATATATAATCATTTTTTAGTTAGTTATGTTCATTATTGCCATTAAAATGGCTAGGTGTTAACTACAATTTCAAATAATATTATTTTATTATTATAGTGCAACTTAAGATTCCCAAGAAACTCGTTGTTGTATATTGGGTACGCCATCGAGGATAGCGTCCCCTTCAAAGTCATATTAATATTTTATTCACAAATATGGATAAATTTGAAAATTTCATATTATTTATTTACCTAGGGTGTTACATCCTTCCCCCCTTTTTGGAAATTGCATCCTCGCAATTTTGAAATTGGGCTTGCAAACTTCATTGGAAATCCCAAATCGGAACAAGAGTCAGTTAAACTATCACTTTAAAATAAAGTAAAGTACAAAGGTCACCCGAGTTAATCCATACTAGGATTCCAAGTATGAAAATATGGATATAGTGGAGAAAACAAAGGGTTATGTCCTGATGGAGAGTGATTGTAAACATGTTTAAGAGAAAGTTAACCACAAGAAAATCACGAAATTGTGGTGGGTTAAACGGTATTCGATTCCCCAGTATGAAAAGTTAACAGACAACATTTTTGTTTTAAGTTACTATTTATTGAGGAATTTATTTTTGAGCTTATCTAAATCATAATGAAACCTACTTACTTGTCACGTAGACTTTCAACTTTTACTAGATTCCTTAATCAAACTCATATTTTCTCCAAAAGATGAGTTTTTAGGAAGACTTGTTCGCATTAAGAGTACTATAATAAACTTCTTCAGAATATCCTAATCCACAAAAGAGAACTATATATTTCCCATGTCTTTAGACAAAATTCGAAACCAAAATTGTTAGTATGAGATCAGATAATCCACAAAATTATAATCCATTATAAAAAGAAAACCTATTCATAATCTCTAAAATTTGTCCCAAAAATAACTCAAAGTTCAACGAGACCATTCGATAAAAAATTGTTCAATAATATTCTTAAAAGTAAACCAAACTAATATTGAAACCCAAATATTTAAAGGATTTAATCACATAGTCTTCCAACGTACAAATTAACTTTTATCTCCAAATAACATCAGTTGCTCTTAAATTCTCATATTGAAAAGTAATTGACCTAATCACATATCCTCAATGATAGGTTAATCATTTCCATAGATAACCCAAAATAAACTTACTCTTGATTCCTAAAATAATCTAACTAAAAAGAAATAGTCATACTAACCAGGCACTTCACGTAGTCCAGTGGTATGCGATAAATACCAGTCGCACATTGGTTGTGGGTTCGATTCCCGCAGATTTGTCTGACGCGACGGGTTGTCACACGGTCTGCATGTTGTCCTTTTTTCAAACCTATATAATTCTTAAAACATTCCCCAAAACGAGATAAAATCTTCAAAAATAATCATAACATAATTTAACATCAATTTTTTTCTCATGCCTTTCACTTTCCATCATAACATATAGTAACCCATAATAACCTCAAAAGTAAGGATCATATAAACCCAAATGGTTCTTTATAACTATGTCCACAAAAAAACTGATAACTATTCCTTGAATAAAATTTTCATATATCAAACATCAGGGTCACAAATACTATAAAAAATTCTTCTAATGTAACCCTATCATCAAAAGAGACATAATACTCTTAAGAATTTCACCATAACTCTTGAAGCCTTTATATGTTGAATTATTACTCATTCAACATTCTTCATGATCCATTAACAATTCCTTTCCAACTTATTCTGAAATACTTCTTTCCTACAACCAAAATCATGAATCATAACCCATGATTCCAAAATAGGAAAACAAAAGTTAAGTAATAATCCATACATTAGATTGGTCATTGTCAGTTTCATCATCCTCAATCGGAATGGCATTAGGTATTGGTAAAAGAATATTTGTACGATCTTGGTGATCCCATTCCCTAATCTTCTTCATAGGACATGTTTTTGCATAATTACCATGCACACCACATTTAAAACATTCAACTGTTCTCTCAGAAAGAACTTTTTTCCCTTTCCTCGAGTCAACTAGATGCTTTCTTTTTCAATGGAAGGTTCTTACTTAATGACCTTCATTTCCCCATCTATAGCATATTTCTATCCCTTTGAAACATCTTCCTATTTGTTTCTTTCCACATCTTTGACACATAGGTTTTTGGACACACTTACCTTTATGATTATTACCTTTAGTTCTGTAGGGATTTGTTTCTCTCATATATGATGCCTTATAGAAATCACCAAGGTTTAGGTGGTCAATCATGACTCCAGATAGTTGGTTGAGGATAAACACAAGAGTTCTCAATTCATCTACCATATCATTCAGTTGATCGCTCAGAATACTGTCACAGTTTCCTTCACATCCACTGTTACATTGGTGCCTACTAGATCCAGCCATTTACTAAAACCAAAAAGGTCAGTGTGAGTATATCAACAAAACCATCATGTACTAATGAGGAAGATAATAACTAAGATATACTTAATCATTCATTTTATCTAAAACTAGGACTCTTTCTAAAATCCAAAACATTATGGTAATGTCATTTATGCTTAGAGAATACCCTAACCTCTAAAGTTGTCTAAACCATCCTTTGATACCAACTATAAGGCCCCGACCTTAAACATTACTTAATCAGGAATTAAAAGAATAATTCACATAGGGGATCTTTTCAGGTTTAGAGTTTTAGAGAATTAGGACATAACTATTACAACTCAAAAGATTACATAGTATACACTTCTACTAAGTTTCCATAAAATAAAAAAACACTTAAAAAGAAACATGTCTAGTTCCATGTTTTAGATAGATTGTCTTTCCATGATCCCATCCTTTACCCTATTGATCTTTATGTCTTGTGAAAAACATTTCAAAAACTTGGGATGAGCATAAAATGCCCAGTAAAGGATACACAAAGAAAAAAACTGTTAGTTTTTCAAAACCACAAGTAAACCATGAATACTTTACCAAAGTAATACTTTTCACCTTTATGATGTAGTAAAAACCCATCACTGAATAAAAGACCATTACTTACCCTTTTTTAACCAAAAGATTACCATAAAACCCATATAAAGAAAACATATCATATAAAGGTAACTTGGGACATAAATATACTTAAATTGAATAACCATATGGTCGAATTCCACACATACATAATAGAATAGCCATACGACCGACTTCCATACCCAATGAATTGGAGGTGATAATGTAACCACCCGTCCTAGTATTCACGGTACCACCTGTCATATGGTTTATCATGTAACCACCCATAAAATTTTCAAGTACCATCATTACACATAAAATATTGAAAATATAAACATTTCAATAACAACATTTCATTTTCAATCACAATATGTAATTCCAAGATATTGAATTAATCAATCCATTTCCAAAACCCATTTAAAAGAGATTTTTGAATCAAAGTGTCCCAAACCACTTTGAAGATTTTAATGTAATTATAAATTTAAATCATTAATATACATATAAATAAATACTGAAAACCATTTTGAAAACATGGATATTAGAGATAAAGATTTAGAATAATGAATCTTTAAAACATTTAAAATGAAATTTTTGTTAAAGTGTTTTTATCAAAATTATAGACTCATGAATATAAATAATTTCGGAATAACAATTAATACGAACTTTATAATATCATGAGAATAAAGGGATTCATGATATAATATGTTAAAGGATAGTATATACACCATATAAGAGTAAATTGGTGCATAACAACAATTAAGTCTCAATGGAATTATAAATTGAGATGAAATCCATTATAAAGATGGTATCTTTAAATTAAGGATAAATATATCACATAATTAGGTGTGAGAAATATAAATACACCAAATATAAGTGGATATTATGTGTGAAACAATCACAAGTCAATCACACATATTCATAGGATGACATGTTCATGAATTACAAGTATAACCCAAAGAAATCAAAATTGTGTTAAGACATTCCCTTGTAAAAATTCGACAGCCTAAGGACATCACTTTAAAATTCAGAAAATGATTTGATGAGACAAAAAGGGTATCTCATCACTTGGAAATAAATTTTACATCAATAAGGATGTATAAGAACATATACCAATATAATAATATGTAAATTAAAAGACATAACAAAAATAAGTCTTTTAAAAATAGGAGGGTGAAAAGTCCCCTTACCGAGTTGGGTAACTTTCGAAACGTACACCCCATGGAAAAAGGGTCATACAATGAATATTTAAATACCCATAAATGAAATTATACTACACAAAGTGTATAATAATGGGAAGTACATACACCACTCAATGGAAATAGTGGCAAACATAGCATAAATGTCACGGGAATAAAAGTGAGATTTAAAATCCCCTAGGAAAACTTGGCCACCTAACGGCACCACATAAAACATGAAAAATGGATTGATGAGATCAAATAAGGTATCTCATAATATTAAAATAATATTTACAGTATGATTAATATAAAAGAACATCCCAATAATAATAAATATGAGCTTAATAGAAATGACATAAAAGAGCGTACTTAAAAATAAAGAGAGGGGTAGGATCCCTTACCTCGGGACCGACATGACTCGATCGTTCTTTAACGTCCTGAATAATAAACTTGAGTTAATTTATACTTTATTAAGAACATTTTTCAACTTAATTATTCCTTTTATATCACTTATTTCCCTGTTATAAACATTATGTAATCATTTAAGTTAATAATGTTTTTTGTTGATATTTGGTTCTTAAGTCGAAAGTGGACTTCTTACAATTACATGTTGTTCGTGTGGTCACAGGTTCATTATATCCAGAATTATATTCATGATTTTTATATCATATATATCATATATATCCACAATATACATGTATTTACAATATTACATAATCATTTTTGGGTAGGAAATGAAATGCACCGTTCATGGAGACGGTAGGCCGTACGTACACATGAGCACTACTTTCATTTCTTTGTCATATTAATGGAATTAAAAATAATTGAGAGACATATATATTATAATTCAAGCATAATATATATGTTATATAGGTCACATATGTTCATTAATTTCAATTTTTATACATTCCATGTATTTCATGAACGAGTGACATCACTTCCAGGGGCGGTAGTCCACTCTTCCTCGTATGAAATTATCGCATTTGCACAACATGAAAAGAATAAAGGCCTGATTTAAATATAAAATTAAGAAGAATAAAGAAAAAATAAATACCATATAAATCATATATAAAATATAGTTACATCATAATGGCCACCATGAAAGGTGTTAAGAGGAGATTGAATAATCATCGTTTCGTGAGGCAGAAATTCACCATCTATTGAAAAAGTATGTTCTTTAACCATTAGACGAATATGTGTGAAATTATAGCTCTAATCCTTTACATAACAACATCCTAATATATTTAATATACTGTATTTGTTAAAAAATAATGGAATAAAAAGAGTTTATGGGTCTGGAGAAGCAAAATAAAACAAAATAACACAAGGGAAGACATTACCTTTAAATCGGGAAACTTTTTTTTATTTGAGCTCAAAGGCTTCCTTGGAAAGGATTCTGCCTAAAGGTGAGGATTGAATGATGAAGAGAGGGATGTGGAGAGATTAAATGGGCAGGGGTTGGCCGAGAAAAATGCTCAAGAGGTGTGTATAAGGTGGTAGAGGTGGGGGGCCTTTTATAAGAGGAGAGGAGGGGAACTCTTGGAAAGTTAAAAAATATTACTTTATTATATAATGATTTTCGGATTTTAAAGGTCCCAAAAAGATATATTTCAAGGATAAGGTGATAGGGTTTCTATTTCCACCCATCCAATAGATTTGTGACAAGTGTAGGTCTTAGATTTTACATTATCTATTCATTTTATTTAAATCGTTAAATAATGAGGTAATCGCTGCATCATCATGGTGTCATAAATAATTTAATTTATTTAGTGTCTAAAAATTAAAAAAAAAATATCATGATCTAGGAAATATTTTTAGAATTCTAATTAATATTTATAGTCAAAAATATGATTTGTATTATCCCATTTAAATTTTTTTTTAGTGAAACAACACATGTTTTTGACATTTCAACTTTAAATTTGAATAAAAATGTATTAATGTAATTTTCCTACCAAAGTGGCTCCATGGGGTCCCCAAGTTGACCCATGGATTTTCATGGTCGGCCATGACACATCCAATGAGGGTAGAACATGTGTATAGGTCATTTAATATTATTAAAACATTATTTTTACCTTAAATTACACTAATTATCTCTAATCGTGATTAATAAACTTAAAAGTTACTATTCACCAAAAAATTATTTTAATCCCATTGAACCACATTTTACTTCTTAATGATAACCATATATGTCGGATTTTTGAAATTCAAATCACAGAAGTTGTAAAGTTTCTTTTAAATGAAAAATCAGTTTCTTTAACTACCACTTAGTGGTTTCACTATTCATCAAAAATTAATGTTTTTCAGAAAATTACCAAATATTCACCCTAGGCTATATTTGATATTCAAAATACAAAAATGATGTATATTTTACAAAATTAAAAACATATAAGTTACATTAATTAATTTAATAATTAATTCCCGCTGTCAGAGAATATTGCATGTTTTTTTGAAACAATAAGTATCAAAAGATTGACACTAGTTTAAGTCCAATTCCAAGATGAAATTAATTCCAACGACCACTATTGTATTAAATGGTAAAAATATATTCTAATTTCACTTTGAAACCAATTCAAAAGATAATATAATCATATAAATAAATTAGATTAAAAAGTGGTTCTGAATTAAAATACAACATTTTCACTATTCATTAAAAATGAACATTATCCGAAAAATACAAAAAAAATTACACAAAATAAATTATGATGTCCCAATTCTAAAGAAGAATTTTATTTTTTCAAATAAAATACATAAAATTGTCAAAAATTGTATTTAAAGGAGGTTTGTTATCAAAAGGCGGTTAATCGACCTTTTAAAGAATATTAGAATGTTAATGCTTAAAATTGGATTCATTCGCATTTTTAATCCTCTAACATTTATTGTAAAAACTAAAAATATTTGAAAAACATATTTAATCATTTTGTAGTTAGTTCTGTTCATTCCCGCCATTACAACGGCTATGCGTTGACAAAAATTTAAAATAATATTATTTTATTATTAGAGTGCAACGTAAGATTCCCAAGAAACTCGTTGTTGCATATTGGGTACGCCATCAAGAATAGAGTCTCATTTACAGTTATATTAATATTTTATTCACATATATGGATAAATGTGAAAATTTTATATTCTTTATTTACCTGGGGTGTTACAGTTTTGGATTTTGAAAAATGGATTCCATATTTGGAATCGGTGGGTCCAAATTATATAGATATATTTTTAGGTAATTATGATTAGTAACATCAATAATTTTTTTTCATACGATAAAAATGCATATCAAGTAATCAATGGAAAACATAATATTATAAAATTACCCTAAAACTTGCACTAATATAATTTTAGGAGTTTTACCACCTAAATCATCTTTGGATCGAAATGGTATCCTTTATAAGCCACTAGGATGATATTAAATAATTCATTAATTTTATTTTAAGAAAAGTTAAATATGTCTTACTAAATTTTTAATAACTATATAATTTTTAAATATAAGGTTTTACACAAGATAAATTTTACTATAAATATTCATATTTATGATAATATATTTCTCAATATCATAGTTAATTATTTTTTTCTTTTAGAAAATAAATAATTACCTTTATGTTTTATATATTCATGATGCCAATATTATTTAATTGATGAAAAATAAATAAAAAAATTTCTATAAAAATTATATTAAAATTTAAAAGAAACAAACACTTGACCAAATCATACTATTAGAGTATGTATGTACCATAAAAATACAAGGGTCTAGTTATAGGTCATTTGTAGCCTTATAGAATATATTATGACAATTATATAATTTTACTTAATGTGTTGTCAAACATGTCACATTCATGTCTTAATTAGTTTAAAATTTCTAATACAAGCCTTTCTGTAATATATATTCTACAATAAATATTCCATTAAAATATAAATAAATTATGTTCATTATGGTATTTTATTTTAAATTTTTATTCAGAAAAATTATGTTAATTAATAACACAAGACTACTGTTGTAATTATTTTAGTAATGGAAATATCAAATAAATGTTATTACAAAAACTATCAAAAATATAATTTTGGATAATTAATATATCCAATTATTTTTTCAGATGAAATTTACCCCATATATGTATATTTAAACATTTGGTTTGAGATTAAAATCATATATTGATATTTTTAAAAATATATCAGATGAATAGTTTTAAAACTGATATTATTGAAATATTTTCAAAAAAATATATTGTTAAATTATTTAAAAATCAAAAAATGTTTTTAAAAATATAAAATTATTATTATATACTCTAAAATGTTATATATTGTTATTTTATGGTATAATTTACTTCAAATAAGTTACAATTACACTATTTTAATATTGAGTAATTTGTTAACTTAGATAAAATTAAATGAAAATAACTAATGATTAATTAAAATGATATGGTTTAAAAATACATAAAAATGTTTCTAAAAACTATTGGTTTTTTATATTACAAAATTATCACATATCATTTCTAAAACTATGATTTTTTTGTTTTTGAATGTGGTATGATTTTTTTATAAAATAACATTTTTTGTAGTTTCCAAAATTTCCTCTCACCTCATATATAAAAGCGAACATCCTCCTTCTATTTTTCACAACTCATTGACCTTTCAAGCCTGTCTATCACCTACAATTTTTCAATTACTACCTTTTATAGTTACATTTTAAAGGATCCAATATTCTTCAATAACTAACTCTATTGTTTAAAGGGAAAATTTTGTGGGAGAATTTTGAAGAAGAGTTAATCTCTTATATCGACTCCACTAATACAAAATTGTCATGTAATAGTGATATGAAAAGACTTAATCATCCCTAGAAAAGTGTTGAGAACATTAGAGGGGTTAAAAGACATTGAATTTTATCAGTGTATAAAAACAAATGATAAAGTTTACCTAAATTAGTGATAAAAATATAACTGATAAATGGGACATTTTATCATTAGTTTTTGAAGCATTGACAAAGGAACCATTTCTCTACACTTATAAAAATTACTAAATATGTGGTCTTTATTGGGTATTTTCAATTGGTAGTTAGAGGTATATTTTTTAGTGTGATGTAATATCACACCGCAACACAATTGTAGTGTGTTGTAATAACACACCACATCACAAAACACACAGCAGATATAAAAAAATAAGTCCCAATACAGGATTTAAATGTACTAAAATTTACAACACAAACACTTGAAAAAACCTTTTCTTATATACAATTAATACCTTGGATTATATAAATACATAAATAAAAATACCCACATACTTTCAAAACATAAATTATTCTTTATCATTTAATCTTAACTAGATTCATGCTATTACCAAACAAACCACCCCTACATTAGGAAAATAAAACATTTATATATGAAATAAACTGTTATGTTAGTAATAATATATTGAACGAAATTAATAGAAAGTGTAATTTTTTCTAAAATTAATATAATTTTTTTAAAAAAGATGCACTTAGAGTCATATTGGTCACATTATGCATCAAATTGAGGTGTGGAAGATTCCAACACATCTCAACTGATGTGTGGATTATTGTACCAATGTATCAAAACAAAAAGAATGTGTTTGTTCAGATTTGAGTATGTAATTTTCCTTTTTTAATAAAATTTCATTTTTAAACTAGAAACAAACACATTTGAGTCATTCTAGTCACATAGAGTATTGGTTGGATGTGAAATCGATTCTTACACATCACAATTGGCCAATGAATCATTATTCTAAATTATCAATAAAATCAAATCTCCTTGGATCAATTTTTAGTGAGTGAAATTTTTTGAACAAATGTATCAAATAAATAATAATTTTTTTTGGTTTTTTGGTTAGTATTATTCTTGAAATGGATAGAAATATTGGGTCATAACGGTCAAACGATGAATCGAATTGAGGTGTGGTTGATTTCTAAAAATCTCAAATTACTTTGGGATTGTTTACCTATGTGTGAAAAAAGTACACACCTCAATCAACAACATTTTCCAATCTTTTAAAACCCTATAATTCTTTTAATAAACAAAAAAAATATCCCGAACAAAATAATGTACCCGCACACGAGGAACAAACACTGATTTCCACAAAATAAACATCTCCAAAAATGCATGATAGAATGTGGGGAACTAATTAGATAATGGTTAACCATATAAAGTTTAAAAGTCAAAAAAAACTGATTTGAACTATAAAATGAATAATTCATCAGACTTTAATAATGAAATATTAACATTAAACAACCAAAATAAAAGGAAATTTAAGCATCTTCACTCTACTATATGAGACAAAAACTAATCTAGAATGATGTGTTCTTCTCTCACAACAACTCATCCAAACATTCATCATCCTCTATATTCTCAAAATATATATCCTTGGAGAATATTGGACACTCTATGATCACTATATGAATATTCCCAATGAAAAGTGAATTTATCTATAGATCATGTGACACCACCTCTGGATAAAATGAAACCTTCTCTTTGAAGTGTTCAACATAAGCCTTCATCGTCCACTGACATTACAGGAAACTGATGAGTTCTTCACTTTTATTTGTAATCAACTCCTCATGTATAAACCTTCAGAGAAATATGTTCTTAAAAACATCACATATCATTCTACCTTGCATCATTGGCTGGGAAAACAACTCCCTTTCTTCCAAATCTGGACCACCCAGATGACCCAGAACAACATGAAACATAATGGATTTGGGAGTTCCCAACCCTCTAAATACATGCACAACCTTATCAACCCTCTTAAATTCCTCTCACAAACCAAAATATCTAAAGAAAATGGAATCAATGTGAGGGGAACTAAAAATAGGGTGAGACCCACTTGATAATTCAGGGACCTTTCTTGGTGACATATTCTTGAATAACTCAAATATCATAAAATCAGAAATATATCCAATTCATCACATACATAAAACATATGAAAACTGTCATAAGGATTATTGAGGGTCACACTTACCACATTATTTCCAAACATAATAATTTATCAATTTTTGAATCCCAAACATTTTCCATTTAAACTCATTTCTTTAAAATCTAATACCATTTGAAAGAAATCATTTTAATTTTCTAAATATTTTTCATTATAAATGCTTTCTCACAAGAACCTAGAACAATACACGACATAATTCATGCTATACCACTAAAATCGAGATCCTGTAGTCTTACATAACCTAAAAACATAGTAGTGGTAAATATTTTACATTGTATATGAGTTTACTAGGAATAAAAAGATCAATAACCCTCAGAACTAATGAAATATCAAAACAGCCACCTTATATATAGAACTACTCTACTAGGTTATTTGTTGTGTTAATATTGGCCCTACATAAACTATCCTATAAATAGGCACTTGGTTCTATTCCATTAGACACTCTGTTCCTACCTCCCATGGGTACCTTAATCTATTCACCACAACCTCTTATAAAATATTTCAAACTCTCTTTTAACACCCCTTCAACAAAAAATACATACCAAATGAGAATAAGAAACTAACATTTAATGAGATTACATGGTTAAATCAAATATGGAATTTAAACCCTCCCCTACCTCAATCATTTCATACTCAATTATATTCTACTAGATTCTTGATTGAATAGATTCAATCATTGGGTTTTCATATGTGTAAGGCTAGTTGTTAATAAATTCCCATGAAATTTACATGAATTTATAACTTTTTGATTTATTTAAAGGCTAATTTGTATTAATTTATAATACATTTGTTAAATAAGCTAATTTAAACCTATAAAACCACATGATCATTGACAATAAAATACAAGGGTTTCCCATAATGGTAATTTTTTGACATTGGTTGACATTGAGTATTTTAATTTTATCTCTTTGTATATTATTTTTAGGATAAGTCTATGGAAAATAATAGGTGATTAACATATCATAATCCAACACATAGGTGAGTGAAATATATATTTAATATTTTTCTTCATATGGTTCTCTCTGGATAAGTTATTGAAAACAATTTTTATAAGAGAATTCCACCATGTAAAATTAAAGCATCAAGTAAACACTAAAGTAAATAACTAAAGATCATATAATATCATATAATATCAGGATAGTATTATAATAATGTTCCTTAGTCTATTGAATAACTAAATTATAAAATATTATCGTTAACCTCATTGAAAATTAATGTCATTACTATAACTATGATCAAAATATCATATTCCAATCAGATATAGCACCAGATGGGACACCTTAAAAAATTATTATCATTTTGAAATAAAATTAATCATGTTAATCAACTGAGTTTTCGACTTAAATGTATTATAAGTTGTTTATCATAGTTAAGAGATCCAATATAACCAACATTACATCAATCTATTTAGTTGATCTTAAAAACTGTTCTAGAAGTCCATCATGATTTCATCCCATTTATTAATATGAAAATAATGTATTGAAAGATTATTTATTGGTTTTTTGTATATTTCAATTGTTGTATTATATGAAAACAATTTTTCAAGGAATAATAAGATTCATTTCATAAATACATGATACAAAAATTGGTGACTAATGTCATAGAACAACATTATGATCCTTGCATGAACCTAGAGGAGTTGTTCTAGTAATAGAGATGAGATAGGATGTATGGTTCTTCATTGTTAATAACTGGGAAAAATGGAAAATGTAAAATGAAAAACCCAAAATATCCAAAAATGATATTGGAAAATTAGAAAATAACATACATTGGATTCTAGTCTTGATTCTTTTGAGGAAATGTAGAGGAGTCACGCTTGTAGTAGAGGTGTTCAACAAGAGATTGAGAATTGTAACTAACATAATACATGTTTGGTTTCTTTTAAATAGATCGAGAACAATTTTAATAGAGATTTTGAAAATAACTCAATAATATTCATTTTATCAACGCAAACTTGATAATGGCTGAAAAAGGGATATTTATCAGTTCTAAAAAAGCTCTGATAAAAGTAAATATATATCAACACTTTTTTAGTGGTGGAAAAAGATATATTTAGATAAATGTTTTATAATTTTATAATTATTAAATATATATAATTTTTAATTTATTATTATATAAATACTTAATTTAAAATAAATACATTTTTTAATAATAATTATAAAAATTAAAATTTTAAAATACGGTATATATACATTTTAAATGAATTTATTTACAAATATAATTTTGAAATTATTAGTGCATATATAATCTTAAGTACATGAATTTTAAAATAATGTGAAATTGAATAATTCAAAATGACTACACTGTAAATAAATTTAAAAAAATGTAATTTTTTTATTCTATATAAATAATTTAAAAAATACAAAATATATACATACTAAAGAAAGATGAACCTATTGAAAATAGTAAAACATAGAAAATAAAAATATATAAATTAATAATAAAAAATGATATAATTAAAAAAACTATTAAAAATGAATTCCCTATAGAAGAAGTAAAAAAATTAATTAAGTAAAATTGATTCACTAAAAACAGAATATTTTAAAAATATCATGTTATAATGAAATTCAATAATTTTATTAAATTTGAATAAATTACATAAATATTAGGTCGGTGAGTTTCTATAAATTACATAAATATATTTTTCTTTCCATTTGTATAAATAATTTAATTAATTACAAATATATATATATATATATATATATATATATCTGTGTGTGTGTGTGTGTGAAATCAATATAACATATGTCATTTTATAGATAAAAATTTGAAAAATCAATAACATTTCGATAGAATAAAATATTAATATGATTTTAATTAAAATTTTGTTCATTTTTTGTATATTTATGTTTAATATATATAATTTATTACTATTTTAAATTAATATACATATATATATTATAATTATTCATTTTTTATTGATAATTATTTTATCAATAAATTTTTAATTAACTTTGTAATTGATTCAATTTTCATTATTTTTATTATATATTCATTTATATATACACATTTAATATATATAATATTTCAGTATTTATAATATATATTTTTATATAAATTAGTCACTTTTATCAATATTTATTTATTTAATAACATGTTTAATATTTTTCTTAATTTACTCATTTAAAATTTTTAATAGGTTAATTACAATATTTTATTCATTTTACATATCAATATATTCAACATATAACATTTATTAATTTTTAAAATTAAAATATATGCATATTTAATTTACTCATTGTTAAATATATTTATTGAATTAATGAAATTTTTAATTTTTTAAAAATATTTTTTTTAATTAGTTCATTTGATTTTTTGACCATTTTTGGTGAAAATAAAGCATTGATATGGGTTACCAATTATAAGTGACTTTCTTAGTCCTTATAAAGGGTAATTTTTGTCATCGCGTAAAATAAAAGACTGATAAAGGGTAAGCTTTATCAGCACTAATAAAAAGCTCTAATAATCGAATATTTTATTAGTGAAAAATAAAAATAACTTATATAGTGTTCATTCAAACATCATTGTCCTCCTACATCCTATTCAAATTTTTTTTCTTTTATAAGATAATAAATATTGTATCACATATATACATATTTTTTATTAGGATTATAGAGGAATCATATTCTACATTTTATCTATCCTATCTAAAAGAAAATCACCATGGGTGCATAAAAACAACTTACAGTCTCCATGTCGTGGTGTAATCTGTTTTTCACCACCACATTACTTGGATGGGTATAATGATGTAAATAATAACTACATGTGATTATTATAACATGATATGTATTCTGGAACAAATTATATACCATTCACTTAAGATTTCACAATTATGGGATTGATAGAATCCATCGTGTGTACGTACGATCTATAGTCTCCATGACACAATGTGATTCATTATACATGATATCCATTAAAGAATGATTATATATATTAACATAACGAATAAATATGGAATAAATTGTGTTAATATCATTTTTTAATAATGTAAATATGACCTAATTCGGGTTACGAATAAATATTTGACACAAAATTCATTTGAAAATGATTGTTTTTTACCCAAATAACGAGTAATAATGAAATCTTATTAAAAAACATATGATAATATGATTTTATTAGATATAAAAAAAGTCTATGATTCAGGAATAAGTCAATAACATTATCTAAATCATCATAGTTGTGGATCAGAAACATATAATGGATATCAGTCCAAAGGTAAGGGATAATTTAAAAATCCAATTATTATCCGAGATTATTTATACGTAAGTATTTACTAGGGAATAGTTATCATAAATGAAAAGATTTTATAAAAATTCATTAAAAATGTTTGAATAATCTCCTATGGATTCTTAGAGGAATTTTTACTCATATTTTACATATACAACATGGTTTGAAATGAATCGTTCTTTCATTTACCATATGAGGTATATTTTTAGTTTCCGGAAAAAGTACTAGAAGAATATTTTTTTAACTTATATGGAATGAGTGGTTTTTTATGATTTCATGATACCTTATTACCTTTAATATTCACATACATGTTTCCAAGGTTATTTTCAAATAAAATTTTTCCTTATAAAAGTTCTTGGAGTTTTAATAAAAGAAAATGTTTTGAATAAAAAAATGATACATTACTCATGAATTAATTTCAAGTGTTTTATTTTAATTATTCTTCATCTAGGATAAAATTATCTAAAAGGGTTATGCTTTTAACCCTATAATTAATATATATTTTTGTTTTTTATTGAACTATATTTGTGAAATCCATTTTTTATATTGATTTTGTTATGATGGAATAATATTTAAGAAACCCTTTTTATTCATTTGGTTATGTTATGATGAATGATTTTAGTTTGTGTGGAACATGTAAGAATGATATCATTATGAAATTTTTGGGACCCATATATCCCTAAGTTTCATTGGGTAATGGTTTATATCTCATGGTATTTATAGTTCTTGAATAGTAAATGATCTCTCTTCCATAATATTGGGATGAAATTAGGTGTGAGCACAGTTCAGTAATGGTCTTTGTCCACTATGATAATCATAGTAATGAGCCCTGAAAAATATGAAATGATTTTATATTCTAATGTTCTCACCCCAAAAAATTATTCCTTATGTGATGAATTTTGGGATTATTTATATTCATCATTAGAAACTTTGATGATGTATCCCATGCTAAGATATCTTGATATTTCATCTGTAGGATAAGATTTTCAAATTTTTTTTTTTCTATTCTATGATTATGATATGATTTTTATCTCCCTGTTAACACGTATTGAGAATCTAAGATCAACCATTATTATGTTTATTTTACCCAGTTCAAGAAATTTTTTATTACGAAATATAGGTCAAATGGGTCTATTTATGAAGGGATAAATATGATATAATGTATATGTCATATAAACTAGTTGTTTATGTTTCCCAATATCCAAATAATGTGTTCCAATATGTTCATGATAGGGATTCGATATAATTTTTAAAGAATATTATTCAATTTTAAAGTATTGTATGTATATGTAAATTATGGGTCACAAAAGTCACTTTGAGATGAATGATATAGTTATTCTTTGAAAACTAGGATGATCAAACTTTAGTGATATCCGTAGAGAAATTTTAATGGATATGACTAGGGGATTCGTTAAGTACAAGTCAAATTATAGGTTACATTCTATAAATTGTTGAAATTAATATCGTTAATCTAGGATTCAACCTAATATGTAAGAGATTGAAATTACTTCCACATGATAATGATATTTTCAATGTATTATATTTTCCTCTCACAATATTGTATTTGGGTTTTAGACAATGGATATAACTCGAAGGAACCATGTTAATAATTAATGCAATGGGAAAAGAATTGTTTTGTCTCCAAAACAACCAAATTATATGGGTATTGGAATGAAAAATCACATCAGTAAACAAACACAATCAATAAATTATTTTGGACTTCTAAATGATCATAGAATGGAATAATATTCAACGGATTCCTTAAATATGAAACTTCCACCTTCTTTTAGTGGGTCTTCTAATAGACTTATTATATAACAATGGATCAGTACCACTAAAAATATATTTTCTATCCCCCACTTTCTGAAAAATGTAAAATTCATTTTGGATATTTATCATTTATAATGTGATGTAGACCACCAGTGAACTCTAATCATCAATATGTGGTTGAAGGATGAAATTTAATCCATAGAATGGGATGAGTTCAAGAATTATTTTTCAACATGTAATTTATGCATATTCTTTGTATGGATATGGAAAATGAGTTTCTTATAATTACGAAAAATGATTATGAATACATTGGAAGAAATGAGAAAATTGTTTCCATACTTCTATGGTACTCCTCAGGAATTATGATCCAATATGAATTAAAAGTTGATAGGTTCATCATTTTCATAAAACAAAATCATCGAAGGGAATTATCCATAAGATACTTTAGTATATATGAAGAGATTATTCATTATTCTATAAAGGTATAAACTGGTTTTGGGGTTATATATTAATTTCATTGTTTTGATATGAAAAAAATGATATAGTTTAAAGGAAAATCTCAAAACAATGTCAAAAAAAGATTGTGTGTTTCTTTATGCTCAATACATGAAAAGAAGAATAATGGAGGTAGTTTTAAAGGGTCTAGTATATGTTTTATGAGCGTAAAGTATTGTCATCAAATAGTTGAGTGCCTAATTAATAGTAAAAATATATGTACTAATGTGAATAGTCAAAATGATTTACAGAATGCACCTCCCACACTTCAATGCTGCATGAGAAAGGCAATAGGTCACTATGTTAACCAATTCCCCAATCGAAGGTTTATCGATGATGATTGAATTTAGAAACATATTAAGTCTATGGGAAATATAAAATAACATGTCACCAATATTTTTTATATAGAGTAAAAAAATGGAACAATGGAATGATTCATTGTTTTTGTAATGGGATTCCATAATAATGTAATAAATTCACATTTATGGTATTATGAAATATCGATATATTTTTGGGCCTACTGTGGTTTTATCATATATAATTAAGAATACATGATAAGTGGTACCGATATCCATAAAATTTGATTCATATTTTTAAAAAAACATTAAGGGAGGGATGGCCTTTAATATGTACATAATATTTATATAATGATATAAATAGTTGTTTGATAGTATTAATGAACTCTGGAATGATAATATGAAAAAGTTATTTATGATATCATGGATATAGAATATAGAATCTTTGGGATTTCTGGTATACATAATGAGTAAATTTTTAAAATCATGCATTTCTTCACAATGGTTTTATAGTAATTCAGGATATTTCCATGACTCAAGAAAATAAATTTTGAAGTTAGTCACATGTTTTGAATGTGACCAATAAATTATTCATTAATATTTATGGGGGATAAATATTAATACGGGTTATGAACTGATTTCAAAAGTTTTATATTTTTTTGGTTTCATAAGGATTCTAAGGTTATCAATTTATAAAAAGATAATTTCGACTTCAAATGATTTTTTTTAAAATAATGTAATATATCACCCTATGTGGATATATTCATATTTTATTACATGTTATATCCTTTTTTAAGACATATGAAATTTCCTATAATGACATTTATGTATCACATGGATTTCTTACACTTCAAGAATGATAAATTAAAATTTATTTCATGGAATAAGAGATGATGTGGAAATTTATCATGAAACAAGGAAAAGATGAAATTATACTTAATCAAGTAATTATTTATTCTTATTCTTCAACATAAGGGAAGGTATCTTAAATCCAAAAGTGTTACCCTGGTACATTCTTTCAAATGAATCAAATTTCCCCATAAATCATCCCCGATTTATGGATTTATGTTTTTTTAACTTTGTCTAAAACTTGTTCTCTATCACTATCCATTAGAACATGATGTATAGATTTCTATTCCATATCTATGTATTAACCTTACTCTTAAATACACTTATTAGGAAACCCAATTTGTCAGTGACTTTATGTCATCATAATGTTTCCCATCATTCTTTTTTTAAAAGAGGTTTATTCATTATTTTTCCGATGTGGGTTTCTAATAAAAACAGTTAAATTATTAATTATTTTATAAGACAGATGATTTTTAGGGATAAATTCGTTTTAAGGGGGTAAAATATAACACCTTTCTATTTATATGAGATAGATTTTTAATTTTCTATATTTAATTAATTAATTTATTATTTATTTATTCATATGATGTCTTATGTTTTATATAACAACAAGAAAATAATATGCTATATGCAACACTGTCTTAGAAAGATATATATGAAACACTATACATGGATTGTGTTACACTCATTTTCATTTTATATATAATTATTTTCATTCACGACCAATTATACGTTAACAACTAAATGTTATTATGTTTCCTTTTATCCTAGCCATTATAATGACTCGTATGAACACAATTATCTAACTTATGAAAATATAATTTTACACAAGTATATATAATTATTTATTTGGTTAGTATTTAGTTATAAATGAATATAATTTTTTTACAAATAAATGAAAATGTTTTTCAAAAAAACAATTTAAATTAAAATTAGTGAGTTTATTAAATAATAAAATCACTATTTATGGATTTTAATAATTAAGTACATATTTAATAAATTAAATATAATTTAAAACTTATATTATAAATTTTAAAGACATTATATATGAAAAAATTAAATTTAAAGAAAAAAGATGTTTCAAAAAAAATTTATTCACTTTTGCCTCCTTTTAACGGTACAACAATTTTAAAATTTATTTTGACACTTTTATATATTCTATATAAAAATTTAAAATTCTTCATTTCTTATAGGGATATAAAAATTTTACTTTGGATGAATTTTTGATATTTTTTTCATATGTTTAATTTTTTGATTAATTGATAAAATACACTAAATTTTAATTAAATTTTTTTTTCAATGAAATATTTTTTATGTTTAATTTATATTATCTATTTGTTTTAAATAATAAAAGGATTATTTTTTATCATTTAATATAATTTAGTTCATTATTTTTAATATTATATTAAATAGTAAAGGAAAAATATTAAAAAAAATTTACATTATTTTATTATTAAAAACATGTTTTCTCATTCAGAAATATGAATAATTTGATATTATTTACTTCAAATTATCAATATTTAATTTTGAAAAATCGATTTCATATGTGGTATTAATGGGTGCAACATATTTAAATATAATTTTTTGAATTTTGGGTCATTATGAATGGTAACTTGGGTAATTTTTATTAAAACAATAAAAGGGTAAATCAGTTAATTAAGGGAAAGCATAATTTTATAAAATAACCCTAAAACATGTACTAATATAATTGAATGATTCTGTTTTGACCAAAATCATCCACGAGTGAAAATTATGTCCTTTGGAATCCATGTCAATCGGATTAGAACATTTACATTGTTATATTTAACGAAAAGTTAAATATAACTTAATCACATTTTAAAAACTATATCATTATAAATATATGGTTATACAGAATATATATTATACTATAAATAATCAATTGAAAGATAAATTTTTATCATAATGGTAATTTATTTGTACCTTTTAATAAATAAATAATCATCTTACAGGTTTATATATTGATTATGCAAAAATTATTTAATTGACAAAAAATAAATGAACTAATTTTTATTAAAATGATAATAAAAATAAAAACACAGAAAAACATGACCAAATCATATTGGTTGAGTATATATCGACCATAATCATCCATGAGTTTATTTATTTACCATTTTTAGCCTTATAGAAGATATTATAACACTTATATTATTTAATTTAAAGTTATGTTAAACTTGTCACAATCATTGTTTAATAATAATAACCTTTTTAATATAGGCTTTTCAAGAAGATATTTTATATTTTAAATATTCCTTTCAAATATTGAATCAATTTATTAATTATGGTATATTATTTTTAAATTTTATTCAACAAGTATATAGGTTAAATAATTACATGAAATAGATGTCGTAATTATTTTATTAATAGAAATATCAAATTAGTTTTTTTAGAAAAATAAAATAAATATAATTTTTGATAATTATCATAGAAGCCAAATTTTATTGATTTCATTAACCCCATAGATATGTAATAAAATATTTTTTTGAAGTTAAAATTTTATTTTGATATTTTTAAATATCCTATAAATGAATAGAATCCAAATTTACAATATTGATATTTTTTCAAAATAATGTTCTATTAAATTATTTGGAAATCATATTAAAATAAAAAATAAAAATTTTTGATTATTTCATCTATATTTTTATATTTTTTATTAATATTCTAATTATCAAAAAAAATGTAAAAATTACATTATTTTAATATAGAAAAAGTTTTTACCTTAGTTAAAATTTAAATAGAATAACTAAGGGAAAATTGAAATGATATGGATTAAGATGACATAAAAAATTGTATAAAAATTAATTTTTGATTAATTTAAAAACTCATCTCATGTCATCTTCAAAAATGATATATTTTGGTGGTTTTTTGGATATGGTATTATTTTATTATAAATTAATATTTTTTGAAGTTTCAAAAAGTTCCCCTCACAAAAATTATAAAAGGGAAACCAATCCTTCATATAATCCAATAACATTGACCTTTAAAAATTGGATATCCCATTAAAATATCCATTATGAACTTTTATAATAAAATTTTAGTGTTTTGTTCTTCCTCATAGACCAACTATATTGCATAAAGTTAAAATTGAGATGGAGAACGTCGATGAAGTGTTAATCTCCTCTACTGATTCTTTCAAACTACTTTCATCCTCTATTTCTGATTCATGTTTTGTTTAAATTTTAATGTAATAACTCTAGAATAAATTATATACTATGACTTATCTATGATTATATAAAAATAATCTTTCACCTTCAACATTTTCCATGAAAAATGGAATCACTATGAATGTGTACGTATGGCTTACTGTATCCACATCGTGGTGCAATCTGTTTTTCAGCAGAACCTTGCGTGGATTGGTATAATGATAGAAATAATAATTAAATTTGATTATTATAACCTGATATAGATTATGGGACAAATTATATCACTATTTTCCATACCATTTTACAATTACAAGAATGATATCATTGCTTGTTCATAAATACAGTTAATCGTATCCACGATGTGATATGATTTATTCTATATGATATCCATTAAAAATTGATTATATAAATGAATATATTGAATAAATATGGTATATATTATGCTAAATTCAGTTTGTAATGATATGACTATGACATATGAGAGAGAACAAGATCTTATTTTACAAAATATGTGTATGAAAATTACATCATTTATACCCGAATAACGATTAATAATGAAATGTTATCAATAAATATGTGATAATATGTCTATATTTGATATAATAAAAATGACTATGATTCGAGAATAAGTTATTTAAATTATTTAGACTGTTATAAATGAGGTTTATATAAATACAAAGGGTATCCAAACTACGGTAAAGGATAATTTCACAATCTCATTATTATCTGAGATTGTTTATAGGTAAATATTTAATGATATTATTTATCATCCATATCCATGTTTTCAAAAAATGATTTCATAAAATGTTTTACAATTCTCTTATATATGTTTAAATTCATTTTAAACAATTTTTTACTTTAACTATTGTATTTTAAAGGAATCATTCTTTTTTTACAAACAATTTACTTTCAGAATATTCCTGAAAAAGTATGAGAAGACTGTTTTTTATCTTATACATCATGAATGGATTTTGGAATATTCATGGTGACTTATTATCTGGAAGCATCAATTTAATGTTTTAATGTTTATTATCAAATAAATTCCTTTCATTTAAAATAGTATGGTGTTTTATGAAAAGAAAACAGTTTGGAAAAAGAAAATGATATTTTTCTCAAGAATTAATTTCAAGTGTTTTATCAAAAATACTTTCCATCCATGATGAAATTCATCAATAGGGTTATGATTATATCACTATTTGTTCTATGTATTTTTAATTTTTATTTTGTAATTATATTTATTAAATCCAATGTTATATATGTTTTCTTTTATGATAGAATGATGTTTAACAAACCCAATTTTTTCCATGGGTTATGCTATAATGAATGATTTTTGTTTTTGTGCCCCAAGAAATAATTATTTCCTAATGAGATGGATGAGACCTATATATCCATAAATGTATTCAGGTAAATATTTATATCTTACGATATATATATGGGACTGAAACAGGAAATAATCATGGTTCAACAATACAATTTTGGAACGTGGAGTGAGCTCAGTTCAGTAATGGATTTTGTCTGCTATGATGGTCTTGGAAATGATCTATGACAAATATGAAATCATTGTATATGATTATGTGTATTCCTAAACAATTTATATCTTATTTTATAAATTTTGGGATTATATTCATTGATTTTTATGATCTTTTATGATTTCTATCATGTAATGATATCGTGATCTTTAATATCCATGATAATATTTTAACATGTTTTTTTCGTATGTGCTATGATTATGATATGATTTATATCTATCTTTTTACCCTTACTGAGCTTCTAAGCTCACCCTTTATTTGGATTATTTTCCACAGGTCATGAATAAGGATTCTAATTATGATGTTAAAATGAGGTTTACTTATAAAAGAATAAGGAGGAGACAATTTAGATGTTATATGAACTAGTTGTTTAGGTTTCCCAGTTTCTAAAGACATTTTACCTCTACAGTCCTATCATGTATTTGTTATATTTTTTAATGAATTTTTTTTAATTTTGATTAAAAATACTTGTATGTATAGAATTCGTCTTTATACAACACACAATAATTTTTTATTCCATATAAATCCATCTAACGAGGAATACATATTCTGGTTCTTGGTTTTACAACTATGAAATATTACAATGCATGGTTACCAATACATAATATTTTGTGAAAGAACTATCTGGGAGATGATATAATCATCTGATGGATATATATTAGGGTGCAATATGATCTTAGAATATATTGTTCGATTTATTAATAAAATATATAATAATATAATAATATTTTTTTTAAATATTTATTATCTTATTATGTATTATAATAATTATATAGTTTGGTTTAATGTGTTTTTCCAGATAATATTTTGAAATGAAATTAATATAATTTATGTTATTATAATGTCATGATTGTTGGTAATACTATTAATAATATTCTTATGTTTTATTTTATTATTTTTATTTTTAGTAATCTTTGTGGTTTAATTAATTAAACTCAAAATTTGTTAAATGATGTAATTGTATCCTCTACCAATCCATTATTCCCATAAATAAATGTAAAATAAATGGGAGGTATTATTTCGTATATTATGTAAAGAACCAGAATTTCCATGTAAAATTTATTTAAATATATGGGAATTTTACGAGTCCGTGTAAATTGACAGCGCATGATTCTGAGGCCAGGTGTGCCCGGAATGAATTTTTGAACATTATTTCATATATGTTCAGTAATCGTCTGAGTGTGTATTTGTTGCTTCTGAACCGATGCTTGGAATTTAAATTCGAGGACACCGTAGAATCCACAATGCTGATATTCTCAGAAGGGGACCTTCAACTCGACTGTAGTAGGTCGATGGTGAATGTTAGATTATTGGATTTTTTGGAAGAATAAAATAAAAATAAAAATGTTTAACAATTTTATTTTTGTTGAAATATTCCATGTGAGGTTATGGAGGTTGGGACCACAGATCCTAAAACCTCCAAATTTGAATTTGAGGGTGGGGAACACCCGAACCCCCTAACTCTTTCTTTAATAGGAGAAGCCTCTTGAACTCCCTCTTTAATGAGGGAGTTGGCCTTTGGTATCCTACCACTTTAATTGTTCCAACAACATAAATTAATTAATTAATCCAATTTGAATTTATGCCATAAAATAAATAGATAACATTTTATATTATATTGAGATTTCATTTCCTGTTTAATTGGGTAAAGGGAGAAGATTTGTAGATTAAGGTAGAAACTCATCCTCCAACGATGAACACCAATGAAGAAATCTTCTCCTTCAACGAATCTTTCCCCAATATTCATTGAAGGATCCAAAACAAGGAATGAACTGATGGTCAATGAAAAGTACTCCTCACATTCTTTATCTTTTTCCTCTCCTCACTGACATCGTTGGAGGAGATTTGTTTTGGGATCGAAAAATGAAAATCTGTCTCAACTACGGACAATCATCTACAATCCGTCGAGGATGTGGTTTAGCTGTGTATGATTATATTTTCTCATGTTATTACCTTATAAAAAAAGAATGAGGATAAACTATTTAACTAGTAGATCCGCGGATGACTTATTTTGCGGGTTTGGAAATAATTATTTCTTGAGGTTAGGGTTTGACGTTTTTCATTAACGTCTTTATTGATCAGCTTGCTGCCGCTCTAACGTGGAGGGTAAGGGCCAAACAAACATGGCCTGACCCCTCCAATATTCTTCTTGAATGGTGTATCCTTCGTGATGGAAGAAGGAGACGTTGTTCCACGATGATGATTGGATGTAGCGGCCGACACATCACCGGCCGCGATGAAGGTGACGGGGCAACGACGCCACCCCCTGGCTCTGCGCCCGTCCACAGCCTCATCCATCACGGCCTCACCGAGCCGCCCCGTGGCCTTTCATTCCACACCTGCGCCACCCACGACCTCGGCCACCCCATGGCACCCGTAGGCTCCGCCACCCCGTGGCACCCGTAGCTTCGCACGACCCCGTGACTCCGCTGGACTCCAACACACCGTGGTACCCGAGGCCACACACCGCCCTTCCTCACTCAAGGCCTCGCGCTGCCTCGCGACACCCATGGCCTCGTGCCTCCCCACGGCTCCCACCACCACTTGTGGCCTCTACAGCCGCCCAGCAGCCCCGCCGGCCCCAGCCCAGGTCAGGCTGCCTAGTGGGTTGGGCCGCCCTACGGGACGGGCAACACCCAATGGGCCAGGCTAGTTCGACCCAAATCGTGTTGGCCCAGGATGGGTCCGGCTGGGTTTGTCCGACCAGGTCGGCCCGTACCCGGACACAGTTTGTCCCATTTAAGCTCTTTTGGCCATAACATTGGCACCTGACGTCCTTTTGACGAACCATCAATGACATTGAAAACATTGGAGAGAGATGGACTCTTTGGTATACCCTACATTGGATTTGGATAATGTTGGGATGCAGTCGGGTTGCATGGAGCACGAATCCTATCGGGCCCATGGGTCTAAAAGGATAATAACATAATGACTGGGTGTACGATTGACACAACATCCACTGTGTTGAGACCTATATTATGTGGTGGATCTTTTAGAAGCGTCTTTGTTAGACTCAGTGGTAGTTGGATTATCGACCAGTGGCTTGAGGAGTGGACCCTCTCGAAGATGAGAAAGCCTAGTGTGGGAACACAGTACCTGGCTATGACTTGAGAAAAAGATCATTCATGGGTCTATGATTGAGGGTCCTAGATAGATCCTCTCTAGGATTCTATGTAG
The DNA here is from genome assembly GCA_963277665.1 of Viscum album. Taxonomy (NCBI): domain Eukaryota; kingdom Viridiplantae; phylum Streptophyta; class Magnoliopsida; order Santalales; family Viscaceae; genus Viscum; species Viscum album. The sequence continues at coordinate 1,390,198,914 of OY728150.1, read as the reverse complement.
GAATACCCTAGAGATCCTATGTGGGTCACCACCTAGCGATCTTGTGTGGGTCGGCGCCGAGCGATCATGTGTGGGTCTGCACCGAGCGATCATGTGTGGGTCTACACCGAGTGATCCTGTGTGGGTTAGCACCGAGCAATCCTTTGTGGGTCATCACTTAGGGATCCTTCATGGATGTGCCTCTTAATTGAGTATGATGAGTCAATAGTTACATCTAGTCATCTCTACTATTGTACCTCAGAAATACATGGTATAAGCTGAGTCCATACCTGTGTGGTAATTTCCAATATAGTAATTCCACGGTGGTATTATTTAGTGTGGTGTACCTGTGTGGTACTTACCTTCCTGGTACTCTTTCCTTTCTGGAACATTTGAGCTTGGGATATTGAGTTAGACTATGTGTTTCCTCAGGGTTGATATGGGCATACTTGATAACGTAGGTATATGTATGGGCATATACCTAAGTAGGGATGTCAGTAGATTTGATGATGTGTGGATTATCCTTGGTGGATTTTGTGAGAACTTAAGGGTCTCAGGGTATCTACTGAGTATCGTTATACTCACCCCTACACGGGCTATTCCCACACCCTGTTGGGTTTGGTGTAGAAGATGGACACCACTGACTGAGGATGACAGTACCGGGACTGGAGGTGGCTCAGAGGTGGACGTTAGACAAGGTCCACCACATGGATGAAAATTCGTGAGATATACCTACCCTTCAGGTAGGATCCTTGGTGGGTGATCATAGGAGTTGTTCCAGTTTACTTGTACATTTATCCATCTTGTACTTTCCTGTTTTCCTTGGTCATTCTAGTTGGCTTGTATTTTGGCCCCTTTTACTTACTATACTCACTCTGTTTACTATTCGGTTTACTTGAGTTTGTATCCTGTTGTGTGCTTGGTTGTGTGGATTATAGGTTATAAATGGAATGGCCTTCCTAGTTTTAGGGAATACGCCTTTGGTGCTAGTCTCCATCCCCTGGCCTATGGATGACGGACATGGGGTAGTCACGGCATGGGCCCCCGGGGTACGGGTCATGACAAATTGGTATCAAAGGAGTCGGTTATACCGTTGAACATAATACACTAATCTTTTTAATGGAAATAGTTTTTAGTGTAGTGGGTGTGTTTATTAGTTTGGGGAATCCAGTGTTGGTGTGGTGGCCGACATATCCATACACTAGGACAATAAATTCTGATTTTTGACTCATTGCACGAAAACCCCGATTGCATTTTTGTTTTGAAGAGTTTTCATTGTGATCTCTTTGAGTCAGACCACCATTTATAAATTTTTGATCGTGGTGCATCATTTTCTTTTCACAATGCCACCACACAACCATTCTTCTAGGGTTTCAGATGTAGTATGCACTGATGGCTCACCGAGCGATGAGGCCTCGGTGCATGACCCTCTTCTAGTAGAGGCACCAGCGGAGGAACCGGTGGTACCATTTCCTATTGAGCCACCAATGACACCATCCCCAGTAGTAGAGGGTGCACAATGCTTGAGAATGTTTCACAAGTTCTATCACCAGATGCCACCTAGGTTCTGTGAGGAGATAAAGCCCCAGGTGGATGAGGATTGGATGAAAGCCGTAGTGAGAGTCTTATAACTAGTATGGAAACCAGCCGATCTCATGGTGATCCTTGCAAACAGTATTCTACAGGCAGCAACATGCAGATATTGGATCTTGATGTCCCAGGCTCACGATGAGGTGACACATCTCTGGGAAGACGTTGAAAGCCTTTTCAGGTATAGTCTGTCTCGACGACTCTTTGTGCAGTGTACATACAAGAGCTACTTCATCTGCAGCAAGGCAACATGACTATGGCATTGTACACAACGAGGATCACTGACCTCTCACGCCACACCATATATATGGTGTGAGACCCATTTTTCAAGGTTCGGACCTTCGAGTTGGGCCTCAGGAAAGAGATCAGGGCTTCAATGACCTCACTTATCATCACGAAGTGGGGGGTGTTAGAGAGAGCCCTCATATTGGAGAGTTTCCTTACTGATCTATCACCAGCATCGAGGCCCACTACAAGTCTTCACATAGAGGAGTCCTTTGTAGCTTGCTACAGTCAGATGACACAGAGGTCCAAGAGGACTATAATTACATGTGGATGACCATAGGATTCAGGGTCGGTTGTGCAGGGCACCTGAGGTAGATCCAGTCATGACATGGGTGGGCAGTGCTACGAATGCAGTAGGTAGGGTCAAATGGATCATGACTGTCCAACCCACCATATGGATGATCAACAGATGGTCAAGGGGCCACCTCGGTAGAGACATAAGTTCATCCAAGGAGGTCCGCAGGGAGAAGGTGGGCGTGGTAGGGGAGATAGTCATGTAGCTGACGGTGGGTGACGATTCGAGATGTTATCTCCACTACCACTCGGAGGTCCAACCTGACCGTAGGGAGTTGGAAGATAGGGGAAATCATACCTCCAGGTAGCTGAGTCCTACGATCACGACGCTCTGGAGGTGATACGAGGAACGCTTTATGTCTACTTCACCTTAGTGGCAGTACGTATAGAAACAGGTTCCAATCATTCTTTTATGGCCACTGCCCCCGTTCGGAGCTCGGTGATTCTGACGGAGCTGTTGGCTTGATCCTTATGGATAGAGACTCCTACAAGAACACATTCGACGATTAAGCACTGGTGATGGAAGTGTGTTCTTACTATAGGATGCTAGAACATCACTTGGGATCACCTAGTAGCAGTGTCGAGCCCTTACAATGTCATCATGGGTTTGGATTGTTTATCAACGGTCCATTTTCAGATTGACTATATTAGTCGCAAAGTGCAGTGTGTCTACAAGGATGGGACCATGTTTACCTTTACCTCCAAGAAGGGTGCCTTTACAGCAGAATATTGACTTACTGAGGAGAGAGTGAAACCGATCACTCATCAGTTAGCTAGCCTTACCCTCATATCGGTTGATGTAGAGAGTCTAAGTTATCTTGTAGTGGTGGACCAGTTCACAAATGTCTTCCCTGATGATGCTCTAGGTCTACCTTGTCACAGGGAAGTGAAGTTTACATTGAATTATACCCCGTGAAGACACCGATATCTAAACCAATGTATTCGATGGCTCAGGCGGAGCATCGTGAGCTGTGGGTAAATCTAGAGGACATTCATGGTAAGGGATTCATTCGACCCATTTTATATCCTTGGTCAACCCCTATTTTTTTCACCAACAAGGTGGATGTGAGCTTGAGACATTGGGTTTACTATTGGAACTTGAACCAGGTGTCCAAGAAAAACAAGTAATGAATTATTAGGATTGATGACCTCTTTGATCAGCTGAAGGGAGCGTTGCGGTTCTCGATGATAGATATCAGATCATATTATCACTACCTCAGAGTGTGAAATGAAGATGTGCAGAAGACAGCTGTCAGATGTCGGTATGACCACTATGGGTTCTTTGTTATGCCATTTTGTGTGACCAATGCTCTAACAGTGTTCATGGGACTCATGAACATGATATTTTATCCATTCCTTGATTGCAATGCAGTAGTCTTAATCGACAACATTCTGATCTACTCAGCTACTAAGGAGGAGCATGCCTATCATTTGCAGGAAGTACTGGGCACACTTTAAGAGAACCTACTTTATGTTATGTTATCGAAGGACCAGTTCTGGATCTGAGAGTTACACTTTCTGGGACCGTTCTTATCAAAGGATGGAGTTATAGAAGATCCATCTAAGATTGTGGTGGTAATTTATTGGGAGCCCCCTAGATGTGTGATGGATATACAGAGTTTCCTGGAATTGGTCGGATATTACCATAGATTGGTTCCATATTTCTCTTCAGTTTTAGCACCTTTATCAACATTGAATAAGAAGCAGAAACCCGTCTAGTGGTAGGAGAGATGCCAATAGGGTTTTCAGAAGCTAAGGCAGAGGTTGACTAGTGCCCCCATCTTGAGTCTTCTAGAATAGGGAGTAGGGTACATAGTATACTACGACGCCTCAGGGTCTAGACATGGATGTTTCCTGATGCAGGAGCGAGCAGTGATCATATATGGTTCTCGACAGCTGAGAAAACATGAGCAGAACTACAATACCGATGACCTGGAGATAGAAGTAGTGGTCTTCACCTTGAAGATGTGGCGACATTACATGATGGGAGAGCATTTTACAGTGTACTCTGATTACAAGAGTCTGAGGTATATCTTCTTTCAGAAGGACCTGAACACGAGACAACAACTATTGCTTGAGTTCCTCTAGGACAATGACTTCGAGATAGTCTATACTCATGGGAAGGAAAATGTTGTAGCAGATGCACTCAACCATAGATCTGGTAAACATCTTCTAGGTGAGGAAATATAGCAGTTGGATGCTTTACATATATCCTTCGTGGAAGGTGATGGAGCATATTTACTTTAGTCACTTGTAGTCACTCCCCCACTTCTTCAGAGAGTCTGGGAGGCACTATGTGGGGATGTTGACTATGAGGATCGACGTGCTCAGATAACCATAGGGTTGGCACCATATAGATTTTCTGATTGTGTGGAGCACGTCATCCACATCAGAGGACGTACCATGGTACCCGTGTCTCTTTGGGAGGATGTGATAAGGAATTTCCACACATCCACTCTGGTTGTACATTCAGGAGTGGCGATGAAGTACCAGGATCTACAACAATAGCACTGGTGGCCAGGAATGAAGAAATAAGTATTATATTTTGTCTCTCGGTGCCTCAATTTCCTGAAAGTGAAGGTAGAGCATCAGGTACCAGCAGGCTTGTTTTAACCTTTAGAGTACCCAGAGTGGAAGTGGGATGGGATATCCATGGACTTCATGACAGAAATTTCACGTACATACATGGGTCCTCACTAGATTTGGGTGATCATCAACCGACTCACAGAGTCATCCCACATCCTACTGATGAGAGAGAAGCATTCTATAGAGAGATTAGGATGCCTCTGTGTGCAGGATATTATGCAGCTACATGGAGTACCTTAGATGATTGTCTCCGATCATGATACTTGTTTTAATTCCTTGATCTGGAAGGGGTTGGAGGAGGATTTTGGGACACAACTCTGTTTGAGCATTTCTTTCCATCCTTAGAGGGATATCTAGACTAAGCAGACCATTCAAACCCTCGAGGACATGTTGTGTGCTTGCATCCTTGACTTCGATGGAGCTTGGAGGATCACATGCCTTTGGTAGAGTTTGAATTCAACATCATCTATATCACTCCCCCATTATGAAGGATCCTTCTAAGGGATTATACCTTCCATAGTAATCAGCAACAGTTAGAACAGAGATGGTATGGGCTACCATAGAGAAAGTGTAGATCATCCATGAGTGGATGAAGACTGCACAGATCAGGCAGTTGTCGTATGCCAACAAGAGACAGAGACATCTAGAGTTCGAGGATGGTGACCACGTCTTTCTATGGGTCTGACCTTGATGAGGTTTACAGAGATTTTTCGGAGGCAGAAAGTTATCTCTGAGGTTCAACGAACCCTTTCTGGTCCTCATCAGAGTTGGAAAGGTTTCTTATCTCTTAGATCTTCCTATCTAGTTTCACCGGGTGCATGATGTCTTCCATGTATCCCAGCTGAGGAGATATGTGCACAACACTTCTCACATTACTGACCACGAGGAGATGGACATCGACAATGGGGTATCTTCTATGGAGGTTACAGTTGAGATTGAGGATATACAGGAGTGGGTCCTTTGTGGGTTATCCATACTTCTGGTGCGTGTTTGATGGAAGCAAAGGAACCTTTAAGAGAGAACAGGGGAGCGGGAGTCTTAGATTCATGCTTAGTACCCCCACTTGTATTCCAAGATTTGGGATGTGGCTTCCAGGGACGCAAATCCATGAGGTGGGGAGAATGAAACAACCTGTAATTTTGATGTAATATTTTTTAAAATATATGGGAATTTTATGAGTCAAAGTAAATTGATGGTGCATGATTCTGAGGCCCGGTGTGCCCATAATGAATTTCTGAACATTTTTTTGGGCATGTTCAGTGAACATACGAATGGGATTTTGTAACTTTTGAACCAGTTCTTGCAATTGAAATCTGAGGACACCGTTGAACTCACAGTGCCGGTATTTAATTAAGGAGTCTATCAGCTTGACTACAGTTAGTCGAGGGTGAATGTTATATTTTGGGTTTTTTGTGGAAGAATAGAATAATATAAAAATGTTTAGAATTTTTATTTTTGTTGAAAACATCCATGTGAAGTTATAGAGGTTGGGACCACCATGACCAAAACCTAAAAATTTTTATTTGTGGGTGGGGACCACTCGAACAACCAAACTCCTTCTTTAATTGGAGAAGCCTCTTGAACTCCCTCTTTAATAAGGATGGTGACCTTTGGTATCCTTCCACTTTAAGGGTGCCAACCACATAAATTAATAAATTAAGCCAATTTGAATTTAGGCCAACAAAATAAAAGGATAACATATTTTATTATTTTTGGATTTCATTTTTGGTGGAATTAGGGAAAGGGTGAAGGAAGGGAGAATTGTGGAGAAACTAATCCTCCAAATATAAATGAAAATGAAGGACTCCTCTCCTTCATCAAATCATTCTCCAAACATCGTCGAAGGATATCCAATGATTAACTAATCGATGATCGAGGAAACAACATCGGCACTGACTTCATAATTTTCCACTCCACATCAACACTGTTGGAGAGGACTTGTTTCGGGATTGACAAACACCAATATATCTCAACCGCAGATAATCATCAACAAACCTTCTAGGTAGGGGTTCAGTTGTGTATGATTATATTTTCCCATATTATTACATTATAAAACAAAGAATGCGGATCTAATCTATATATAGTTTATCCATATATGATTACTCTTGTGGGTTTGGGAATAATCATTGTGGGATGTTAGGGTTTGATGTTCTTCATTCAAGTACTTGTGGAGCCACTTACTACCGCTCTAACAAGGAGGGTGAAGGCCAAAAAAACATGGCTTGGCCCCACTATCGTTCTTCTTGAATGGTGTATCCTTCGATATGGGAGAAGGAAAATTTGATCCATGGCATCAAACAGATGTGGAAACTGGCTCATCGTCAGCCGCGAAGAAGGTGACAATGGAAAAGTGTCTCTTCGCGGATGCCATCGTCGCACGGCCTCATGATGCTTGTGGCCTCGGCGCCTGCTGCCTCGCAATGCCGCCCCGTGGCCTCACAACATCACCCATCGGCACCCACAGCCTCTGTTGCCCTACGCCACCCCAGCCTCATGACTCCCCGCGGATCATGTAGCCTCCACCACCCTGCAGCACCCACGACCTCATGCCTCCCCATGGCACCCGTGGCCTCGCCTCGCCTCGCGGCTCCTGCGGCAACTTGCGGCCTCCGAAGCCACCTCGCTGCCCCATGTGCCTCTACCCGGAGGCCGAGACTACCCAGCGCAAGCTGGGCCATACCTACCAGGTTGGGCCTTATTAACCGAAACCGGTTCGGCCTAGGCCAGGTTGGGCCATGTCGGTCCGATCGGGTCGGACCATATCTGTACCCACTTCATCCCATTGACGCTCTTTTGTCCATAACTACGGCATTGGATGTCTGATTGAAAAACCGTCAGTGGCGCTAGAAACCTTGGTGAGATGATGTCCCTTTGGTTAACATACGAATGATTTGGATAATGTTGGGATATGGTTGGGCTGGATCCAGCATGAATCCAACCATTCCCTCAAGACTAAAAGGATAAAAAAATACAGACCGAGCGTCGGATTGATGCACCGTCTGTTGCATTAAGACCCCTCTGATATGGCGGTCCATTGAGATTCATCTCCGCGAGACTTCATTGAAATTGGTGTATCGACCAGTGGATTGAGAAGCAGACCCTCCCAAAGATGAGAAATCCTTGTGTGGGGCCCCAGTAGCTGGTTGTGACTTCAGAAAGTGATCCTTCATGATTCTGTGATTGAGGATCCCTCATGGAACCACTATAGGATTCCACACAGGACTACCATAATGATCCTGTGTGGGTCAGCACCTATAGATCTTGTGTGGGTTAGCACTAAGCGATCCTGTGTGGGTCAACATAGAGTACTAATGTGTGGGTCAGCACCAATCGATTTTGTGTGGGTCTGCACTAATGGATCCTTCTTGGATCTGCCTCTTAACAGATTAAGATGATTCAATAGTTACATCTAATCATCTCTACTACTGTACCTATGAAATACCTGGTCTAAGATGACTTTTTACCTATGTGGTACTTTCCTTTGTTGTAATACCTAGGTGGTATACTTCTTTGTGTCCTACCTATGTGGTGCATACCTTCGTATAACTCCCTCCATTGTCGAACAGTTGATCTTGAGCTTTTGAGTTGGACTCTATGTTTCCTCATGATTGAGATTGACATAATTGATAACTTAGGTATATGTATGGGAATATACCTAAGTAGGGATGTCAGTTGATTTCATGCTATGTGGTTTATCCTTGATATATTTTGTGAGACGTTGAGGGTCTTGGGGTCCCTACTAGGTATCATTATACTCACCCATGCACTAGCAATGCCCGCAGCCAATTGAGTCTGGTGCAGATGATGGCCATCGTTGACTGGGGATGAGAGTACAAGGACTAGAGGTGGCTCAGAGGGGGAAGTTTGATAAAGTGAACCTAAAATATGGTTGTTCATGAGAAGTACCTACCCTTCAGGTAAGATCGTTGGCAGGTGATCAAAAGAGTTGTTCTAGTTTACATGTCATTTTTGTCATCTCGCACTTTCCAATTTTCATTTTACATTCTAGTTTGCCTTGTATTCTGGACCCTTTATCTTATTGTACTACCTATATTTACTATTTAGTTTACTTGAGTTCGTATCATGTCATGTTATTGGTTGTGTGTGTTTCAAGTTATAATGGCAATTCCTTCCCAGTTTTAGGGAATACGCCTTCTGTACTAGTCGCCAACCCCTGTCCTATGGAAGGCGGTCTTGGGATAGTCACGACATAGGCCTCAGGGGACGGGTCTTAACACATCACTATCTATTTTTTCAACCTATGTAATTATAATAATTTACGGTTCATAAAGTTTTGTGTATTCTCCCTATGAATATGAAAATTTTAGATTTTATAGCTCATTTTTAAATTATAACACGTATTTTCCTTTTAATTTTTTAACACAAATCAATATATGTTTTTCATTGCCCAATAGTTACATGGGTGAGTTTTCTTCGTTCTTAAGTGTAAAAAAAATTCTATTTTGACTGCACCAATCTTTATTAAAAATTAATGAAAATTATACATTTATGGTACAATGGTATCATAGTAGTGATACTCTATGTATGTCACCAGATTTTTTAATATGTATCAGATGATAGGTGAGTATTTGGTTCTACAATATTATGTTAATATGTTAAAAACAATATTTCTTCAGTAATATTAAAATATAATTAGGCATTATTTTTATTTTTTTATGATAATATAGTATGAGGTTTAATTGGTTGTTTCGAGAACACAGAAGGTCCGTAAAGACATTTTAATTGATAAATGTTTAATACTACACTGAAATAATTTTATTTTGTGTATAATTAAATTAATGGAATTTTGAATAAAATAAACATCTATTTATATGTTATAAACAATTATATGTTTTAGACATGTTTTTATAGTGATTTTCATTTTTATAATCAGACCAATTTTTTCTTGATATAGTAACATCATATTCATGCTTCAAAAATGTTTTTAAAGCATGGTGTGAAATTTTTCTTATAATCTAAGGGATATTTTTGTTCTTAATATATATAATACATGGATAATTTTTATCATTTATCTTCCATTTTTGTATTATTATAAATAAAAATTGTTTTTTTGATCATGTATTTTATAGAATATTATTCACACACATTTTTTTGGGTTTATATAATATGTAGTTTCAATTAATCATCAATAGTTTTTTAATAAAAAATAGTTATGATCTTATTTTTAACATCATATATTTTTTCAGAAGCGATAAATCATTTCAATCCATTGTGGGATGAATAATTCAAAACCTATTTTCCCATAACATTAATACATTCAATTTTAATTTAATAATCAAAAATTTGGATTATAACTTTTCTCTAATAAACCATTATTTCTATTCTACATTACAATATCATAATAAGGATACATATGATATAGTCGCCGAATTCATTACTCATATTTTGTCTAATCGACTCATTAAATAAATTTTTTATTTTGTAAGTTCTTAATCAGTTCATTGTTTTCAATTTCAATTTATTAAACTGTTAATGAAAATAAAATTTCAAAATAAATAATTTTGACAATAATGAAATCATTTTCTCACATACATCTATTTCAAAATGTATAAACATATTTATATAACAATTAAACAACACTCTTTTAAATATAAACATCACCTAAAAATTATTCCATTAGTGAAATGTATCATAAATTATTTACAAAAGAAAATATTTGTATCAATCAAATAATATTGTCTATATTTTCATATTGGGTTTGCATGCCCAAAATTTTGAAAATATCATCATTAATTATTCTTCAAATATCTTGATTTCTTTGAGGTTGATAAATCTAAAATGAAATAATGACTGATTTTTTTTATTGAATAACAATGGAACATTTAGTAACAATATAGAAACTTTCAAACCTTCAATATTATTTGAGTTACTTGATGACAAACACATTTTGTGGTCAATACAACCCCATAATGGGTTTTTCCATAGTATATATATAATTTTTCTCCCATATAATATATAGAATCAAAAATATATATATTATCACATTTTTAGATCATATGTTAAAAAATATAATACAATAGCCAATAAACCTTTTATATATGATTCAAAGAATGTTTTAAAAAAATTGATCAATTTTAGAAAAATATTTTAGAGAATGTGACAAATTTTTAAAATATAACTAAAACATATTTATTATATCATCAAATTCTTTTTTTACCCCTTAATGATTTGTATATACATTTTATATCCAAATATAATCCTTATTCACCAAACCATAATGTATGGCTGTATGGGCCTTTTATAATTACCCATAATTTTGAATTCTTTAATCCAAGATTTTATATAAAGAGTAGAATATAGAAAAACTCCATTACATGTCATGATATACCGGGGTTCTCACACGATCTCTAACAAACACATGTATATCCATACATATCTTCACTAGATGTATCATATAAAATATAAAGAATCATATTATCCCTTTGAATATGTCATTGAGAGACCATGACTTTAGAATTATATAAATCATTTATATGAAACCTATACGGTCTCAATTCATTGATCCTAGAATGACCAAATGAATGATCATATCATATGAAATTCAACTATTTGGATTTTTCAATTAAATTACCCAACTCTAAAAATATAAGAACATCACATATCATTAGTTAATGTAAATATTTTTGAGTCAAAAGTATTTTTGAATTATCTATTCCGTTTATTTTGGAAATCACAAACTCTTTATTAAATACGTAATTACATATTATTTTATGTGTAATGTATTTTCATAATAAAATAATACATCATTTTATTATAGATTCATTATGTTCTTTGAATCATAATTTATTTTTACGATTACTTCTATATGTATTGGATAATTATTGTACTCATGAGATTTTGCAAAAACAATTCAAGATTATTGAAATGAGGTTGGATACAATTTTGATCGTACCTATCATATTATATATATATCGTACACACCAAATAACATTTATTATTTACACAATATAAAGGGTTTACATCATACACACTATCTAGTATTGTACTTACATTTAAATCATACTCACCATCAAAACACGATTCATAAGGCTTATTCAAAATCAGTTTATCGTATCCAGAAAAATGTATCATAGTAAAAGGAAAACCATTAAATCATAAAAATGTTCTGTATTCCATTTTAAAATTCATTATAAATTGATGTCATTGTTTCAGTTATAATATGACTTTTGGGGTTCTAGGTATACAAGACCCTCCTGGATTTATTGTGAAAATTTGATCATTGGAGCCCATGTGGATCGTTAGGACGAATTCCTATAAATACCAGGTCATTTGAAGGAGCTCACATCTTCTGAAAAATTGGAGACACTCTGTGAGAGCTCTGTCAAAATATTTCTAGATGGTAAATCTTTTATGTGTACAAGTTGATAATAGATTATTTTAGATACATGTAACTATCAATTGATTTATTTTATTTATGTGATAAAAATAATTTTAATAATGATTGAAGAATTCTGTGGATTGGAAGACAGTTGAACTTAAATTTTTCAGATTGAGGGTTTCTATGGCTAGGAAGATAGAGGTTCCATTCACCTTATTGATCGAAGGATGGAAGGGATTGAATGATTGAGTTCAATCATCATAGAAATGGTTTACCCTAGTGTGGGTAAGACATACATTCCTGAATGTATAAATCAAGGGACCACTATCCAAGGATATTTGAATAACATTATCTTTGAGATAAAATAATTGTATTCAATTACATATTTTAATTTTCAACCGCATTGTAATAGAGAGTTAATTGTTTCATATATTCATTTTACTATTCAATATTATGTGATTAAGATATTTTTAATAATGATTTCTATGATTACCGTCATTTCATTTTCTCAATAACGATTCTATATGCATTATAATAGAATAATTAATGGTTTTAATTTGTGTATCGTAACCATTTAGATTATGATTTAATTTATACATGCTCTTATTAAATCATCTGCATACTATGAATATGATTAATTTGGATTACATCATTTGGAATACTTATTTTATAATATTGATTATGATATCTTATTAAACATACCCAAGGACCTATCCAATTTTTGTTCTAATATATTAATATTTATTTTGTATTTAATTAGTTTAAATATAATAATATAAATTTTTTAATTGGTAAAATACCCACAATTCACCCCCACCCTGTTGTATTGTGCGATCGACACAAACATATTGATCCATCAATTAGTATGAGATCCATGTTTTTGTAGTACTGATACTCAAATTTGGTATTGGATGAGGATTCCATTTCTATATATCTCTATTGAAATATATATATTCTCATTTCAAGATTTGTTACAAAATATTTGTCTGTAGTTACATATTAAACTTATATATATTTTGGAAATAGTTTTATATTTAATTCCATATGGAAGGATTAATTGATGGAAAAATTGACAACCTCAATCTAAATAGACCATGTATTTTTTAGGGAGATAACATTGAATAATAGAATGACAGAATGAAGGCTTATAAAATGAATAGTAGACTTGATATCATTGGAATACATACAGTAGATTACAAAATTTTTTATAATAAGGTTACTACTTTCTCTAATCATGAAAAATAGTAATACTAGTATAATTAGAAAGTGAAAATTATATTATAGTCTTCTATGACTATAATTATTTATAGTCAGATTTAGTCTTATGAATATGAAAATAATATCTTGAAAATTTATAAATTACTCATTTTGGAACTTCAATAGTTGTTGAAACTTTAAGAAAAATTCTTTGAGATGACTATCATGCATTTGAATTTCCTTATAGAGAACCTGTTGCAAATGGTCAATAGATATCAATATCTATAGTCATGATTTTACAATCCATGGGAGAGAATGGTTTGTAAGATGAAATTATTTTTGAAACAATAATACATAAATTTTCCAATCAATGGGAATCTATGAATAAAATAGTTGATATATCAAGGAATATTAAAAATCATACATCATAATATTATTTTAGAATTTATTTAAAATATGATGGACGATTGAAAATAGATGCTGAAAAATTCATGAAAAATAATAGTGGAGTCATATTTACATTTAAAAAAAACTCTTAAATATCCAACACAAGATAACGCTTTCAAGTCATCTAGAATGAAGAAAGTTATTAATCATTCAGAGTAAAGTGATTCTGAAAAATTTGAGAATACATTAGCAAATCTTTCTTAAAGGATCAACAAAATAGTTGGGAAGAAATATTAACAATAACGATATAAGAAGAGTAATAATGATAAAGGTGATAAAATATATTATAAAGTTACATGTTATAAATACAAGAGAGTAAGACTTATCAAACCTTATTGTCCACAACAGAAAATAAATTATAGAGAGGAATATAATTCTAATAGGAATCTGAAAACTTATTTCAAGACAAAAGGAAAGAATTTTTTTAAAGCTAATGACTCGTATAGTGGTAGTGGAATAGATTATTATGATAATACTACAGATTAATAATAGTCAAATCAAAAGAATATTGATCTCTATGCAATTATACCTTTTGAAATTCAATGATTTTTTCTTATGGAACACACTCTTGATTCTTTATCCAATATTTATTTAAATAATAACTATCCTGTTGAAATTAAATCTATATCATATAATAAAGAATCTTTTTGCTTTATTGATAATAATACTTCAGCTTCATTTGATAATGTTTCAATATTTATTAAATTATATGAAAAAAAACTTAAGGTTAATTATAAATAAGGATAAAAAAAGTTTGAATAAATTTTTTAACTAAAAAAGTATCACATCTATCAAAATACCTTTATATGAAATTTCTTTAAATTATTTATATTTCTAAAAACCAAGGGAAAGCTAATTTTGAGAAGAATTATATTTTTTATATTTGGAAAAATTCATTTCTGTGAATAATTATATAGAAACAGAACTCACATGTGAAACTAATTCTAATGTGAATAATAATTTAATTATAAGACTAAAGTTTGAAATATTTTATTTAAATAAACTTTTACCATATTTTACAATTAGTAATGAATTATTTGAAAAAAATTATAAAAAAAAATTTCAACAAGGTAATTGTTCAGAAATTGGATATAATAATTAAAAAATAGTTTTTAATAATAATTAATCGATTCCTGAATATTCCCCTTTTTAACAAAATGTCAAAGTGGAGGTCATTGGAATAAAATTTTCTCCTTAAATAATATTCAACCATTACTATTCCAAAAATCACATTATTCAAAAAAAATGTGGATTCCGTAATGTTTTCTTTCTAATATTTATGATACCAAGATATTTTGGATTCAAAAAATATAATTAATTTGTTTTAGAAATGAAAAACTATCTACCAATAAAATTATTTCATAAATGGATAGTGGATGTTCGCAGAATATGACTAGCAACAATGATATTTTTTATAATATTATCTAAATGAATGTTGAATGACTTACCTTCCGAGGTAATGATCAAGGGACAATTGTTTCTATAGTTAATATTTTTCTCCTTAGAAAATATTTGATTTCAACTATTTTTTCATCCAATGGTATTAAGAATAGCCTTATAAGAATAAGTTAATTTTGAGATGAGGGTTTCCTTCGAAATTTTAGGAATTATAAATGTGTAGTACATAGTTCCATGGATGATGACATTCTATCTTCCCATTAGTATGGGAATGGTAATGTACTCAACATTGAAGTCCTTTGAAGCCAACACATACCTTTCCTTATTGCAATGGATAAAAAATCGTGGTTATGGAATAGAACATTTAGACTCTGTAACATTAGGAACTTATGTAAATTTTCTAATTAAATACTTCTTAAGGATATACGAGAACCTATATATAATTTTTCAAAATGTTGTGACCCATGTAAAAATTGAAAGAAACATAAGTCAAGAATTTAATTTATTAGAAAATAAGCAAATAATTATTCTTCCCAGTTAGTGAATATAAACTTATTCATTCTAACATAAACTAGAAGTATTTGAGGCATGTATTATGTATTAGTTTTAGTTTATGATTACAATAGATAGACATGGGTATATATTCTATAAAATAAAACTAAATCCTATTATTATTTTAATATTTTTTATCCAAATTCATTAATGAGAAAAACCTTCCATGGATAACTTTTCGAAGTGACCAGGAAATAGAATTTGTAAATTTTAATTTAGAAACTTTTTGTAGTAAGAAAAGTATTACTTGTAAATTTTAAGAGCTTATAAATTATCAATAAAATGGTTTTTTTAAAGTTTAAATCATATTCTTCAAGAAATAAAAATAACCATATAGAGTGAATATTATATTACAAAACCTATTTGTGATAAATATGTTAGTATTACTTGTTATACTATAAATCGAGTTTTAATTAGAAAAAATATTAATAAAAACCCTTATGAGTTGTGGACAGGATAAATACAAAAATATTCTTACATAAATGTATTAGGATTCAATGTATTCATTATGAATACAAAAGATAATTTTCACAAATTTTCACCCAAATATAATGAATGTATATTTCTAGGAAACTTTACTGATTTTAAGGCATATATAATTATCAATAAAAAATTTTGTACTATCTAAGAAATAGTACATGTTAAATATTATGAATCATGCCAATTTTTAAACAATCCCAACCTACATATTCTTATGTGTTTTCCAAAACTGATTGCTAATGATCAATAGAAGACACTTCTAATAAAACCGGATTTAGTTGTTTCAGTAGAATCATCCTTGTGATATATCATTGGTCATGTTAATCAACATTTAATGACAATATTTTTTTTGGAGAAATGAAGAAGAATATATAGCATTACATTCTTAATTAAAACCACAATGTCCTTTTTTCGTATTTAGGTAATGTAGTTTTGATTAAAGAAATGAAAGATGGTTAATAAAATTCGAATGGTATAATGTGTGGACATTAGTTGATAGACCTATGTAAAGAACTATAATTGGAGTTAAATGGGCTATTATAAAAAAATGTGATGAAAATGGAATAATCATTAGAAATAAATAAATACTACTTCTTAATTTTTATAATCAATTATAAGGGATATATTATGAAGAAACATATTCTCTGGTCCCTAGACATGAATCTATTCAAATTCTATTAACCATTGTAGCACAATTTAATTTAATACATTTATAAATGGAGGTGAAGTGATCTTTCCAACAGAGATATATTTAGGATGATGTTTTAATTGAACAACCTCCAGGTTTTAAAGATAGAAAATTTTCGGTATATGTTTCCAAAATTCATAACGATTTATATGTACATAACCAATCCCATAATTCCTAGAACGATAGAAAAATAAGATTTTTGATACAAAAAACTGTTAAGGGAAATTATGATCCAATTCATTTCTTATATAAATAAAACAAAAATGTTTTAATTGTCCAAATCAATATTGATTATGTTATTTTCAGATCAACTCAGCAATATTAAATATATATTTTTGTAAAACTTGTGAAATCTGAGGTCAAAATAGATATTATGGGTGAGTTAACAATCATTCTTGGTTTTAAAATATCTAAAAAATAGAAGAAACTTATATATCTCAATATTTTGATAATAATGATCTTCTTAAATTATATGGATATGTAAATATTAAAAAATTGTAGTACTCCAATTAGTACCTCAAATACTCGTGAACATGATGAAGCTGGACAACAAGTTAATCAATAAACAATTAAATGTATGATATGATGTTTACTATATATAATACCTAGTAATCTAGACATAATTTTTTCATTACACTTGTGTAAAATATTTCAAAAAAAATGGACACCCATTTATATTCATTTAAAAATAATTTTTAACTATATAAAAGGAACTATGGGTTTATGAATTTTCTATTGTTCTGGAAATGATTTTGAAATAATTTTTCTTCAGATGATGACATTAAAGGTTGTATAATGGGTAGAAAAAATACATTCAAAACTTTTAATTTCTTAATTAATTTATTAGTTTCTTGTTATTGTATGAAACAAAACTCAGTAGCACTTTCCAATGTTGTGGCTGAATGTGTGGAAATTGGATGTTGTTTTCCTCAAGTGTTTTGCAGTCAACACAGTCTCCCAAATTATAGAATTAGTTTTACTAATACTCAAATACATTGTGATAACACTAATACCAGGTAATTAAGAAAAATCAATGGACATCATTCATGTGAAAAACTTATAGATATTATTCATCACTTTATTTGGGATCACACACTTAAAGTATATATGATTTTTCAATAGAACGAATTATAAGATGAACATGCTTAGATATTTCAAAAACCATTACCTTCTGATATATTTTAATACACTAAGAAGAAGATATAAATTGTCATTGTAATGTAATAATTCATATCAAATAATTTCTCAAATCATCTCTTCACATTATGTTAATAATTCTCAAAGGGGGAGTACAAATGATTGACATTTTTCATCTTTTAATTTCATAAAAAATTTCATACTAAAAAATATCTATTCATTGAATTTTTTACACTCACAAATTTTCATAATCATAAATTTTCACACTCATAAAATTTCATAATGATAAATTCTCGTAGTCATAAATTTTTATAATCAGATAATTTCATACTAAAAAATTTTCATACTGAAAATTATATATACTCATAAATTTTAGTCCTAAAAAATATTCGTTCTAATTAATTTTCATACTTAGAAATTTTCATACTCAAAAATTTTTGTACTCATTAATTTTTATACTCATTAATTTTCATACTCAAAAAATGTTGTACTCAAATTTTCTGCATATAAAATATCTTTATACACATAGTTTTTGTACATTAATATCTTTCCAAACTGAAATTGCCATAAATTTGTATACTAAAATTTTTTGTACTAAAATATCAATAAATTTTCATACTAAATTTATTTTTATACTCAAAATTTTATTTGGAAGAATAATTAATGGATAAAAAAATTTATATCCTAAGACTCTAGGAAGGTACAATTTCTAGTCTAATTTTTTCAATTCTATTCTAATTTTTGGTGTTATTTTAAAAAACCGTATCGAACTCATCATTAATATGATAATTCTTTATAATAAAAACCTAACGAGTTCAATATTTTTCAAACATTGGATATTTGTTATCTAATCTGTGCGGTTGAATCTCAAAGGTAATATTTCACTAGCCTATATAAAGGGACCCCATACCATATCCCACATTCTTAGTCTTCTACATTTTATTTATACTCTACATTCCCTCATGTATCTATGTTCGATGTGTTTTCTTCCACATAATTGGCATCATAATTATGTCAGAATCCTCAGCATCATCCCCTAATACAATGCCAAAAAAATATATCTATGAAATGATGTTTTTGGGGAAATACTAGTTAGGTAATGATTTTATGAATGTACAATTCATCTATGAATATAATCATTTTATTTAAAGGATGAGAATCAGTTTTTGTAGATAAACCCAATACCCATCATGTCCCGACTATTCTTGAAAAAGATAGACAATTTTTTTAAATAGGTGATGAAATATGATAGTTTGAAAGTATCTATTTCTATTTATGATAGATAGATATGTTTTTCCGAAAAACAAGCCTCTAACTTACTAAGTATACCATCTAAAGGTGAATCATTTTTTCCTTCCCACAATCATACCAAAGAGAATGTAAGATTTAATTTGGTAATATCTAAACAATCTCTTTTAGAAGTGCATGAATAAAAAATAAATACCACTCATCTTTCATCAGACATCCATTTGATATCTTTATAGATGAATGGATTTTTAATTCCAATAAAATGGTGATAGGGAAAATGTGAAATGTTTTATATGTGTTTATTATTGACTATTTAGTGAAATTAAGGAAGATAAATATGATGGTTTATATCTTCTAAGAATTATAAACACGATGTCTCGTTCCATCATGTCTCATTTGATCATGTCTCAGGAAATACATAGAATGTTAATTTTTGAATGCTTTATGTATTAAAATATTGCAATCATTTCAGTGACATGAAATTTGAAATTTCCTATGATTAATAATGATAATATAAATAGATTAAAATTTAATTATGATTCAGAATCAATGAAATGTATTAAGGATATTGAATTTGAAACTCCAAAAGAGAAATTTGAAGGATGTTATGGAATTCCAAAATAGCCAGTTTCTATTTTTTCAGATGACAAAAAAATTCAAGTTTGATTCAAATTTAAAATCATTTAATAAATGTTTTTATACTAAAAAACAGCTAAAATGTAGATAGAGGAGAAATATGAATGAAAATAGTGTGACCCAAATTTTCTCGGAACCCTACAGAAGCACTTCCTAAAAAAATTAGTGGTTAAGAAACTATGAAATAATATGTGAAGAAGTATAAGATGAAAGATAGAAAGGTTAACATTTTTAATATTGATAATTTTTTAAATAGTATTATACTATAATTAGTATCTAAAAACCCATTATAGAATAAAAAATTTCTCCCTATGTCTAAGGAAAGGAATAGAAAATGAAAAATGTAGGTGATGAATCCTCTCCAACATTAGTTTCAAAAGAAAATTTTTCAAAAGAGAAATAAGATACTAAAATAAGATAAATATATAATTATTTTGTTGAAGAGGATAATAGAAATGTAGATCACGTATTAATAATGAAATTAATAATAAGATGAAGAAAATAAAAAAAGTGTGAACGAAAAATATTCTAGTTAATATAAAAAGTCTCGGTATGATAGAATTCTTATGTGGTCTTCTCAAATAACCATATTCAAGATACCATCACCAAGAGATAAATCCTCGATGTAGGCTACATAGAAAAATCTATCTGGTAAATTTCATCATATCTTAGACAATGTGGAAGAGGCTAAATCCTACAAAGATTATAATAGAGATTTATAGGATGATGATGATGATGGAAGTCATTATGGGAAACTTATCACTTTTGAGGTGGAAACTGATTCATATAATACTATCTCATTGAAAAGAGATTAGTTCATTTTTCAAGACATTAGGATAATTGAAAATAATTTTTTTTTATTTTCAAAGGATTTAAAAGAAGATTGTTATTTTTGAATATAAATATAATAAATGATCAAAATAAATCAAACATTTATGTAAAACACTTGTAAATCTAAAGGGAAATTTCAAAGTGTGTCAAAAATGTACCAGGGAACATAAAAAGGATTATAATGAGTTTGTGAATTATTTTCATAAGGGTGAGGAAGGTATCAAGATTCATTGGTATTAAATTAATGATATTATAAGGCTATTGAATGAATTGTCTGTTGAAATCATCAAATTGGAAAGTGATAACACACAAAAAACTAAAATAATTCAAATTTCCCTACATTTCTCAATCTAAAGAATTCAAAGATTTCTAATGAAGGTTATGTTTATTCAATAATAAGTATCAATGTTGATGTTTCATGAAGATGAGATAATATATTTAAAAAAAGGTTTTTTTGAAGGATAGAATTGATGTTCATGATCATAAAATCAAATACCAGGAAGATAAAATTCATACACTAGAAGAAATCTCAAAAGGAAAATATTCTTACCTAGGACCAGTTTTTTGAACAACAGAAATAATTTTCTATGTCTCAAACTGAATATATTGATAATATGATGGATGATATGAATGAGTTCAAAAAGATAAAGTCAACTGTTTTAGACATCTTAAAGAAGTAAAAAGAGAAGAAAAGGAAATTAAATAAATTCCACTAAACTATTATTGTATTATTCATAAAACATTATTGAAATAAATTCTCATCTACATGTAATTTATTTGAATGTATTCCAATTCATTTTTAATGATTGTTCTTTCACTTATTCTATATGATTAAATTCTTTATTACTTCATATTTTTCTGTTTTTCTAACTTTTTTTCAGTTATTAATAGACTTTCTAAATTCATTTTTCATAAATCATATAGGGGGAGAATGATTTATAAAATGGTGGAATGTATTTGATAGGGTAATATATTCTCGTAAAAGTGAATATGGTAGAATAAAAATTATAAATGTAAAATTTATATAGTAAGGGGGTATTTTATAGTAAAAAGAATATGACACTTAGTTATTTGTTATCTTAATGGGTAGTTTAATCGTATTTGACTCCATATTACAAAGAGTTTTTAAAACTCATGAAGATACGTATAAGTGTTTAATTAATAATATGAATGTTTTATAAATTTTTTTACCAAAGTTTTACAAAGAAATTATTTACATAATAAGTTTTGTTTGTGCTTTCCAAGACTGGGATATTTTTGACTGAAAAGTATTTTTGACATATCTATACATTCTGTTTTTTAAATCACAAAGTCATTATTAAATACCTAATTTCTTAATCTTTCATGTCCTTTATATCTTAAGAATGAAATTATATATCATTTTATTATTCATAATTTATGTTATTTTATTCATATTGTGTTATTAAGATTTATACTATATGTGTATAATTATTATCAAAATCATCTGTATTTTTAGAAACAATTCAGGATTATTGTAATGTAGTAAAATCCAATTTTTATTGTATATATCAGATGTGATTTATATCATACTTACAAAATACGATTTATATTATACACACTAGAAATTGTGTACGTCATACAGACTATTGATTATCATACCAACTTTTTAATCATACTCACCATGGTAATTAGAATCATTGGACTTGTGAAAACTCATTTTATTATATTTATAAAATATAATTGTAATGAAAGGAAATATATTAAATCCAAATGAAATCATGTATTCAATTTTGATATTCATTATAAAATGATGTCATTCCTTCAGTTATATAATGATCATTGGAGTACCAGGTGTCCATGTCCATTTGATGTTTTAGGAGATAATTTAAATTTTGGAATCCAATATGATAATTTGGATGAGTTCCTATAAATACATGGTCATTTGGATGAGTTCACAACGTTTAAAAAATTATTTACACTGAATGAGAACACTGTCAAACTACTAGTCTGTGTGAAATATTTGTTGTGTACAAACTGAGAAATCATTTTCCATAAACTTTTTTACTTTAAATTGATTCCTTTGCATCATGTTCGACCGATCGTTTTGATTATGATAGAGGATTTCAGTGGATATAATGATATTTGTGCTCTTCTTTTTCTGATTAAGGGATTATGAGGCATAGAGGACAGAGGCACTAACCACTATCTTGATCAAAGGCTTGTGGGGATAGTAATATAGAGTCATATCATCGTATTTAAGGATTACCTTAGTTTGGGTAAGACATTATTTCTTAAAATTTTATATAAAGGGAATTCTATCCATGGTTATTGGATACCCTTCTCTTTTAGTTAAAAGAATTTTATTCATTTACATGTTTTCCAATTATGATTCATTATTATAGAATGTGAAATGTTGTATATGTTTTTTTTCTATTAAATATTATATGAATATAATATTTGTAATTATTATTTCTTTTAATGTGATCATTTCATTTAAAAAATAATGATGCCATATGCTTTATGATAAAATCATTAATTGTTTTACATTTTATTAGAATCATTTATTATATGATCTAATTTAAACATATGTTGATTAAATTGTCTTCATACTATGAATACTATTATTTTTAATAATGAACTGTGGAATAAAAATCATAACATATCGATTAAGATATTTTATCCATTGGACCTAGGGACATATCTGATTACTATTATAATTTATTAATATTTTTTATGAATTTAATTGGTTTAAATCATTTTAAGATAAGTTTTTTTAGTGATAAAAACATTTTTTTAAAAAACCTACAATTCACCCCCTCTTATATGGTGTTATCTACATATACAAATCATTCCAAATAAATACATCCACTTCCCTAGTCTATATTTTTCAAGATTCCATAGGTAATACTCATTTTATAATATGGGAAATACAATAATTTTTAATCCAAAAAATCAAATTGATGAAAAATATACCAAATCACTCCCTCGTTATCATTCACTTAAGGATATCCTAAATATTGTATCAAGGTATGAACATATTCATGGTTGGAATCTTGTTAACTATTAGTAATGGAAAATCAATATTATATATCTTTGGCCAATGAAATATTTAATGACACTATAATTACATAATATTTGAGATGATGTATTTTTTTTTCATTATATCATAATGTGTTTGATGGCTTCTAAGCCACCCAGAACTGAAAAAAAATGGAAAATAAACTAAATAATGACCATAAAAAGTTATCCATAAAATTGGTGTGTAAAAATATATGTAATAGAATTATGAATGATATGTCATTATCATTTTAATTTCCTGATTAATTAATCTAATTTAATTTAATAATTAATTTTTTTGATTTTGAATTTAAAATGAAACCTTATCAAAAGTATACATTTATATTTTTATGAGAAACTAAATACTTTATATAAAAAAAATATTTATATTAAAAACATTATTATAATAATGTATTTAATAATTCAATAAAAACATGAATAATTAATTTTTTTAAAGTTTATTATAAATAGAGTTTTCATTATAATTGAAGGATATTTTTTAAAAGTTAAATTACCAAATTTTGGAATATGAATATGATAAAATAAAATTTATATTTATATTTATAATTTAAATATTATCATAAAATTAAATTTTTATTTTTTTATTATATATATTGTTCTGGTGAATAGTAAAAAATAATGGTTTTACCAAAACTTTAACATTTTAGACATCAGTTTTTTATAATCGGTACCTAATCTTTATAAAACCATTTACATTAATATTAATTCATGTAAGGATTTATATTATGCAAAATTAAATACCATTTATAATTTCTAAAACTAGTTTACACCATTTTATGAATATAAGTAATATTTTTCTATATAAATAATTTATGTTCCAATAAATTAAAAATTTAATTTATATAACATGTAAAATTTAAATATGTAAAAATGGATTGAAAATTTTCTCAAAAAATAATAAAATATAAAATATTTATAATGAATTTTTTTTTTGAATGAATGACAACTGAGATGTAGTTAATTTCCTTGAGATTGGAAAATATTTAAATTTCATAAAATTATTTGGTTAATGTTGTGGAATTATATCCTCAAAAATTAAATTTATTCATTTTAAATAAGTATTGTAATATTATTTATGAGGATATATTAATTATATTAATTAAAATTTAATTTGTAATAAATTGTTATTATGATTATGAACCTATACTGGTTAAGGCAAAAATATTCAACAAACCAAAATATGTATATATAATGGTGTCATTTAAAAAAATATTCATATTATTTATATATTTAATTTTATTAAATGTATATTATATTTAGTTTTATCATATAAACAAATTTACTATCATTTCTGTGAAATTTTTATCAAAACAGAAGTTACCTATTTAAAAACATCACATGACGGTAAAAACTGAAAAAAATTGTAAATGTAAAAATATAAAATTAAACGATTGAAAAAAATATTAAAAAATGTGTGGTAATTAATATATATGTCTTAATATATATTATCTCAAACCAATATCTATTATTTTATTATTTTTGAACTATTCTACCCTTGAATAGTTTCATTTCAATATTGAAAAATAATGTGAGTTCAGAAAAGTTTCATTTTCCTCGCATGTTGATCAAGATACATCCACCACTTCATTTCACACTCATATAATATAATTTAATCATAAATTATAATTTTTTTTAAACCATATAAATTTATTTCATGTTCATATGATTATTTTCCCAATTATTTGTGATATTCCATTCATTTGAAAAAAACATCCAACCAAATGTTCAAGGTCCTAGAGTTAGTATTACATGACCCTTATCATTTTATTCCACTAATTTCCCATAACTTTTGTTAAAGAATATATAATTAACTCAATAATAATATTATACTAATTTTATATTATGTTAATTAAAATAATAATATTAATTCATCTCTAACAAATTATAAAAAAAATTATGTGTATCATATTTTTCCGTTCTACCATCTTGATGAGGTATCAATTTTTATTTTTCATCTTGACATTCATTCATTATCTATAACAATTGAAATAAAGTTAACCATTTATTTAAATATTAATAATAATAGTATTCATCTCTTAAAATTATATTGTATACATTCATATACATCCTATCCTACTAAGATATAGCGTGTTCAATTTATATGATAATTTAATCAATTACATGAACAATTACATAAAACATTATCATGGAAGAAAAGAAGACCATAATATTCTAAGATACTACCTAATACATCTATATATATAATTCAAAAAGCACTCCATTAAATCCCATAGTAGTATTCTTGATCACCTCAGTTTGGTTTCAAGTATTGAGGCATCAAGGTTTTACTAAAGGAAGTGGATTACGAAAATAAAAATAGCCAAGAGGCAATTGAAAAAATTATGCATTACCAAACCATAAATTGGACACACAAAGTTGAATCAAAAAATAATTTAAATATAAAATAAATAAATAAAATATGTATAAATAGACATATATATTAATCACTCTTCTAACACCACGTATCCATCCATACTAATCAAATATTCGTAATCCAAACAACATTAATTTGAATCAGCCACTAACAGATATCACTACCCACCATCTTTATATAACTTTCAAATGACTAAGTAGAAAATATGGTAATGAAAAATTATATTTATAAAAGTGCCAATACACTTCCATGTGACTATACGAGTCACTATCCACCTAAGAAAACACCAACACCATATGAGAACAAATAAAAAAGTTTAAACATGAAACTAGAGAGATAATGATAGGTGTAAAAAATAATTATTAGAAGTCATGTAGAGTAAATCACAACCAATTTAGTGGAATTAAATAAAAAATAATTTTAGTTATATATTTGAATTATTTTTAAAAAAAATCGTTTATTAGTACAAAGCATAAAAATTATAGTCTTTTTTTATAAAAACTCATTATTATTTTATATATATGAAAAAATATCTTTGTAAAATTTAGCCAATTAAATGAATATATTTATAAAATCCCCATTTAAAATCATTTTTAAAATTCCTTTAAATGTTCTTTTAAATTTAATTTTGAATATTATTATTTTTAAAATAAATTATTTAAAATTTTAATTGGGGTCTTTAATACAATTTCAGTGAAAAGTAATCATACTGATTAAAAATTCTTACAATACATAATTTAAATCATTTACCCTAAGATGAAAACCATAAGGATCACTATGAAAATAGTGAACATTTAAATAACACCACTAATTGAAGAGAACCTAAATTAATCTAAATATTTACTTTCATGTTATTAGCCACTAGAACGTATTCAAAGACATCACTAGGAATAACCTACATAAGGGAACACATCCTCAACTGGACTCCATTAATGATGAAATAATTACCAAAAAAATTTTTATATAATAATAACAACCAATAAAAAATTACAAGATTAATAATTTATTCTACATTTAAAATAAACACATAGGATCACTAATAATTATGGGTGGATTTAAAAAGAACACCCTTCTATTTACTAATTTGATTACTAAATAAAAAAATTCATTCAAATTCAAATAAATATATTATCCATTTATTTAAAAATTTTAAAATACAAATTGTAATTTATTTTGGTAATACTCTTATATACCCATTTGAAATTAAATCATTATTACGAAATATAACTACAGCGACATACCATTTCACCATTTGTCCCAAATACACTAATATAAATTTATTTAAATATTTGCTTCCTATTTCCTAGATTTAGATATTAAATGTGAATATGTACAAACACACTTATATATATGAATACGAGTGTATAATTTTATAATATTCCAATTAGTAAAAACATATTTTCAAGAATCAATCATTACATTTAAATCCAATGTTGTAATAAGTTAGTGAAATATAGTGTTTATTAGAACATAAAAATGGTTACTTAAAATTTAAATTAAATTGATTGAAAAAAATATCCTAAAACCATATTAAATCATTTATAAGGCCCACTCAATTTTTTTTCAAATATCTATTGTGATAAATTACTTTAATATGTATTTATTAAATATTTAACATCGGATATAATTTATATTATAATATGAAATAAGAAATTATTTTTTTATTTATAATACAAATTAAATATAATTTATATTATCATATGGAACCTAAATAATAAATTGAAACTTAATCATGAAATGTATATAATTTAATGCCCTATAATAATGGTAAACATACATAAAATAATATAGAAGCACATCCTATTCATTGAAAGACACTATAAATCACTGAAACATGGTTCCAAAAAACCCCTAGAAAAAACATATAAATACAGTACATTATTTTATATTATGGTTGGATATAGTGAGGGGATATGAAATTAAAATTAGAAAATAGAGAAGAAACATGAAGAATAGATGAGAGACCTATACTGGATTATCGCAAGCAAGAATTTAGAGAAAATATTCTTAAAAATTGGGAGGAGAAGGTGAGGTGTGAGAATTTATATCCATTTCTGAATTTCGAATGAGATAGTTTATTATGAGGGATAGAGTTGCACAAAATAATAATATGGGATGGTAAAAATTTAGATTCTTCGTTTTATGCTGTTATCATTGATCTCAATTTCAATGCCCAATTGGTCATACCATATGGCCACACACATGAAAACAGGGGAACCATGTATGTTCAAGACACATGGTTAGGGAGATTATGGAGTAACTGCGAATTTTTAATATATTAATCGATAGATGGAATCACATGTTATGTTCAAATAATACACTAACCATATCC
Source organism: Viscum album (assembly GCA_963277665.1). NCBI lineage: Eukaryota > Viridiplantae > Streptophyta > Magnoliopsida > Santalales > Viscaceae > Viscum > Viscum album. The sequence continues at coordinate 1,390,170,482 of OY728150.1, read as the reverse complement.
AAAAACGTTTCCAATGGAAAAACACTAAATCATTAAAAATTCAAAATTGATCATCTCAAAATTCCAGAACACGATTAAATATTATTAATTAAATAAAATAATAAATATAAATAGGGTTTGGGTGTTTTGATTCTCCCCATGATAAATTTTCTTCCCTCTAAAAGAACCAGATAAAACCAGTTGTTAAAATAATATGTTATTAAAATCTAATTAATATTAATGTTATCTGATAAACATGAATACATATAAACTTAAAAACAATTAATAGTGAATAAATCATAACAATGGATGATATAAATATATAAATTTCATAATTTACCACCACACGATTTTATTATTAATTTTTCTAAGATAATTTTCACAAGAACCAAAACAAACAAAGATAAAATTAAGAAAACAAGATGGTGGAGTCTATAAATCCACATCTAAAATTACAAAGAACACATCTACTTTAATGGGACAAAATAGAAAGAGAAACCCAACCGGGATTGGTCATGGGTTTAATAATGTTATTAAAATGTAAAAACACTAAACAATGATCAATATTCATCAAATGGTAGGGATTGTTTAGGTTTGAATCGGTTATGGGTTCATACTGAAGAATTGCAACCTTCAGAGTTCAGACATTCCATTTTAAGTGAATTGATTTATCCCCATAATGTATCACTAATGGTAGTCTACCCACTTTATATGAGTTAACTATAACACTAATTTTAAATGGAAACCATTTACTCCAAGATATTATTAAGATCAATAATACCATAAGGAAAAGGATAACTCAACAAGAATTAAATAGTTCACCAAATATTCCATAAGGGAAAGATAATTCAAATAGGATACTACCAAAAGTCCATAATTACATTAATATAACACCATTATCCCAGAGATTTAAATAAAATACACCTTATAATTCAATGAAAATATATATTAATTGGTTATGATAATAAAATAAATATTTACAAATACCTCAACAACCATGAATCAACAAAAATATTGTGGAACAAAACATGTACTGAGAGAGAGTTACATTTGACAATGCATCTAGAACACTAACACTCAGTAAACCCTAATAAACCAATTAAAGATATAATTAATCAAAGTCACCAAAAATCCCACCCAATAAACTCCATATATATCCCCAATATTGTTAGACCACATCATTTGGCTAACATCATGTTTAAGAATGTTCTATCCCAAATGTAATAAATATCACATTGTGGGTAAATAGTTGAAACCCCAAAGGTAAAACAATAAAAAGTTTCATTTAATTCATTATTGGAGGGGAAAAATATTGATTATATGACCAAAATACTATTCTATAAATTGAAACACGTGGGGTAAATTTTCATTTTCCTTGTTTTAAATTAATAATAGATCACACACCCTATGATCAAATTGGATTTGTTAATTTAAGATTTTTTTTTAATTTTGATGTAATTTTGTTAACACTTTTGGATTTTCAAGTCTTTGAAGCCCTTCCTATTTTATAAATATTTATTTATTATTAGATTAATCATAGATTTTGAAATCAATTTAAAATTTCAACAAATACTTTAGAAAAATCATTTTTAAAATTCAATATATTGCCTTAAATTTTAAATATTTTAGAAATGCAATTTTAAAATTTAAAACATGGACTTTATTGATAAAAAATTATTAAATTTTAAAAAACAAAAAAAATACATAAATAACACATAATAAAATTCTACAAACTCAACTTTATCAGAATTAGAATGAAATTCCTACCATATTAACGAAAAATAAAATTTATTACGGATAATATTTATAAAAAATACACTTCCATTTAAAAAAAATTAAATGAAAAATCCATGAAAAAGGAATATTCGCATTAAATCATTAACTTAATTCAAAAAACCATTATTATTGATTAATTTATATCTGGGAACACATTTAAAATTTTGAAAACAAAAATGAAGCTATTTTATAAACATGATATTAATATTTAAGTTATATTTTTTATTATAAATTGACATTCCGTAATGAAATTTATATAAAATGAAACATATCAAATTAATAATTCAATCTGTTTAAAACTATGTGGGTTTGTCTTAGTTAGATTGCTTGGATGAAAATGTGATAAAATCACAATGATAATGTGACTCCTTATAAAAAATGTAATAGTTATTCATATGGTTATCATGACATTGTGATCTCAATTTAAACAACTAGTTCACTCTAATTATCATCCCGGAATCACTAAAAAATTACTCAACTCCATATCAAATTTTAAAAATAGTAGTTAAAACCCAAACACTCAATTCCTAACTTCCCATGGGAACTAAGGTCTTTGAAAATGAATAGATAGAGAGAATCTAAAATTGCATACCTCTTAATACCCAGTAGTCCTAAATTCCTCTACCATTAAATCCAAAATGTACAAGGGAATTCCAAAACCTAGAACATCTTAATATCACCAAGGATCTTATATATTTTGTTACAAATCAACCCAATTCATCACTCTGAAAGAATATCATATTTTCCTATGACATCCTCATTCTACATTTTGAATTTCCCCATGGTGGAATCAAGCACAAGGTCATAATAGTACTAACAATTAGAATAGTTTCATATAATAAAAATTATTCTACTATAAAAAATTTGAAACAACCATACAAAATATATATTTACAATGGAATCTTATAAGAATTTAATTATGAAAGTTATAATACCCAAAGGTATAAATACCCTCTATAAAAATATATCCACTCAACCTCAGTCTCCCAATCCTACAATTCACAATAAAATAGAACTTATAATATCATTTTCTTCTTTCACAAACATATATCACTAAAATAAATTCTTCTAATGTTGTAAAATACATGCATATAGAATAAAATAATATAAGGAAAATATAATAAAATAAATAAAAACAAAAATAAATTTATGTTACTACATAATTAATTATAAAAATAAGAGAACCTCAATGCCCCAAGGCAACGAATAATATATTTTTATCATGAATGTTAAAATAATATGATAAATTTGATCATTTAATCTTTATATGCCTTCCAATTAAATAAAAATCTTTATAATTAGTGTGAATACAATAACCTTATTATGATAGTTTCACATTAAATTAATAAAAATTGGTTTTCATTACCCCATAAAATAAATGACACACTTATTTTTATATACAATAATTTTTTATTTTATTTAAATAAAAACAGTATCATTGTAATATATTTATTAGTCTTGAACCACTTTTTAATAAAAACCCTATTTAAAATACACTATAAAATACCTATAAACACTATATTATTTTCCTTTTTGAATAATACTTTTTTATAAAAGAATAATCTTCAGTAATGAATAAAATAATCTTAAACATGTGTAGTGTAAAATATACATGGTTAAGAGAGAGACATACAATATATAATTGAAAATTAGAATCATTTTATTAGCACCATAATTCTCTACATGGAAAGAGAAACTCCAAAACATAATATTCATTAGGGATACCATCAAATTGAAGATAGATTTAGTAACATGTCCCTAGAATAGTGAAGTAATAAAAAAACATTACAAGGAATGACAATTTGATAAGTTTCCATCAATAACTAGATTATTATACCAAAGTAATCAAACATCCAATAATTTTAAATAATAAAATAAAAAAATGAAATAATAATCAAAACATAACAATGTAATTATACAGTAGCCATAATAAAAAATGATCAATAAAAAAGGCATATATATAAAACAAATTAAATATTTTAGTAGAGTGAATACCAAATAACGTCCATGGATTTTCCATCAAATACATAAAATGTTTTAAATGAATATTTAAATATTCAAAACCATAATTTATAATTTATTTTAGAAATACCCTTGAATGCAGATTTTGAAATTAACCTTCAATGATGAATTTGTATCCCTAATGTTTAATTTTCATTGTTAGACCCAAAAAAACATATATATATATACGCACATAATCCTCACAATGAAACAATTCAGATATTCAATGTAAATTTTAACATAAAAATATATATAGTCATAAATACATAATATATATATGTGTGTGTTTGTATGTATAACTATATGTTTGTTTTTATGTGTGTAGGTTTGTTTGTATGTATACCAATGTATATGTGTAAAATCATATAACACATCAAAATTCAATTCCAAGTATAACAAATTTATATAAAAATTAAAATCGAAATAATTCAATGGTACTTGGAATTTCATGTATACAAAAAATTCAATGTTAAGTTAAAAGGGTTTTTAATATTATATTTTAAATGATGCAAAATAAGATATTAAAACCCAAATAAATCAATTAAATGAGATATTCATATATTTATTTCAAACATCCTATGTGTCAATTTAATAGTGAGGTTTTTATGGTTATCAACCTATTAATTCATATGAATTGAAATGAAAAAAAATGAAAATAATTATTTATCATTCAAATATAAATTAAATAAAATTAATATTATCACTTGGATCAAAAATAATAGGTAACAATGAATTCATGATTAGTTATGGAATTAAAGGAAATAATGTAACGGGGAACCTACTTGAAATTAAAGTTAAATTCATTGAATTTGATGAACATCATGAAAATTTCCCTCAACACAAATCATAAGAAAATAGAAAATAAAAATAAAACTGATTCCATAGTATTTCATATTATGGATTCTTCATGATGATGGGATAAGAAAAATTTAGACGTAAAGAGAAAATGAAGAACACAAAGGGGGAGAACCCTAACATATATTGATCATAAGAATGAATATAAAGAAACCCAAACCAAAACAGAGGGAGAAGGAAGATTTGGGGTCTGTGGGTAAGGATCTATTAATGCACATTGAGTAAAAATGTAGAGGTTAAGGGAGAAATTATCATTTTGAAAAATAATTGTATGGTCGAATATAAATTTTCAATTTTTTAGGATCATGAACTATTCTTGGTTTTGATGCAAGGTTCCCCATAATAGTTCCAACCATACGATGCCCACTAGATGACCTAGAGAACTTTTCTTACGCTGGTCACATTTTCCATGGAAACATGGACCACTTGTGAAATATTTTTTCATAAAATAAAAAATTCCATGTCATGGTCAATGATTATATTCCACTAATAATTTACCTGTGAAAAACTAATAAAATTTAAAATATTTAAAAATCACAACACATAATTTGAGAATGGGATAAAATATAAATAATATAATAATATAATAATTAAAAACATATCTCGTCTTTCAAATTAAAATTGATTTTTTATATATGTTATTAAGAAAATAATAATTTATTATTGTTTTAAAATGATTATATTAATTATTTAACTTATTATTAAAATATCAACTTTGATCACAAAATTTAGATAAATTTTCTAGCATAGATTCTATTTACGGGAAGATAGAAGAAAAAATATATATATTAAATAAATATAATATTATATTAAATGATCAATATTAAATTATATATAGATGAATAAGTTTCCAGTAATGGTATATAATTGATATAATTTTATTTCTAATAATTTTTTTTATATTAAGAATGAATCAGGAATAAAGTAATAATTTATGATAAATCAATTTTATTATAGTTAGTTACAAAACTACTTTTAAAGAAATTATTGTTTAAAGGTGTAATGGCCCAGACCTCTCTGTCCCTAACCTTAGTCGAAAACAAGGTCATGAAGTGTTCTGGAGGGTATAATGGACTTTTCCCACAATTTTCAGAATTTTTTAACTACACGTTGTGTAATGTGAGTACACGTCGTATACCACCTTTCTGGGTATACCCCATGTTGAATTCGTTTCCTTGTCGCATGAAATAAATGTGTACATGCCATGTAGCCCATATTACAGGTCGTGTTGTTCCTCCCCGCGTATGTGTTACCCTCAAACCGTGTGTGGACCAGTCAACGAACGTGTGCTGTGTTGAGGCCGTGTCCTTTCTGCATGAAATAAATGAGTACTCACCATGTAGCCCATATTACACTCCGTGTAGTTCCTCCCCGCGAACGCGTTACCCTCAAACCACGTGTTGACCAATCAATGATTGTGTGCCGCGTTGAATGTCATGTTGGAAGTCGTGTGGTGACCGTGTGAAATGGCCTAATACACGCCATGTAATAAGAAGTACACACCTTGTACTTTATTTTTTCTCACCTATAAAAGAAGGGGGCTTCTCCTCCTTTTCAAATCATTCATCTTCTTCCCATTCCTTCGAGCATAGCTCTCCTGAGAGACTACAATGATCCTTTCATCAATAACTTCTTCATCCGAGCTCCAATTTACGATCTGTTAGTGTCCACGAGATCATAACGATGAGGTGGAACCTTTGAGCTTGGATCTATTGTTTTCCGTTCAGACTTTCCTTTCCAGCTTCCACGTGAGGGGGTTTTTCTGGTTTTTTAAGAAGCGACAAATGCCGAAGGATGTCTTCTAAAGTTGATCCGGGGGAGCGTTGTGATCAGAACCTATTGAGGTAGGGATCTTACCTTCTTCTCTCTATTTTTTGCATCATGTGGGGTGTGAATCCTCTTATTTTCGTGATATACGGTTGAACCAATAAATAAAGATAACAACTGGTTAAATAACGGGGATGGGGAAGTTGTTGTGTTTATCTTTGTTTATCCTATTGTTATATTGTGAATTGAATAGGCTTATGCCTACTGAAAATCACGGTCGTTTCGGGGATTTTCTTTCACATTTAAATGTTTCACTATCTATCTAGACTATTTTTGTGGATAGATACCTTGTTGAATATGGAAATTGGTTAATCACGTAAATTTGGATGATGAAATGAATATCCAGAACCCCTGTGTGATCACCTCGGTTGAACAAAATGGAAAATGAACATGTGGGTGTTGTTTTGGTTATGTGGTGTGTGAAGGGGGGGTGAATCCTGGTTTGTTATGAATAGGATGTGCAGCGGGGCTGCAGTAAATGTTGTTAAAGGGGAAATAATGTGGCACGAGCCTGGTTTTGTGATACGGATGTGGATATGTGGTTATAGAGGCAGCGGGGCTACAGTAATGGTTTGTGATATTTAAAAGAAACTGTAAAGTTGATAAATGAACTGTGGGGAAAGATAATGAATTAAATGCGGGAACAATCAATGGGGATTTATTGATGATAAAAAGATTTGTTTTGTGTTTCTTGTGTTTTATCTAACTTGATTTGTGTTTGGCAGTGTTTTGTTCTACGAAACGCTTGACCTGGTTTGATAGTTTCCCATTAGTTAAGGAACTAATAAACTAATTCTATTGGAACATGAAAGCCTAAATGGGGTTGGGATTGTTGTTGTATGAATTCTTTGTAGTAGAAGTGTCAAGGCATGTGCTCATTTCCCTTCTTTAGAATCCATATATTGGGCTATGTGTTTGTTATACCTATATATATATATATATATATATGTATCGTTGTGTTATGTTGCACCCCACCCATGTAGAGCACTTAGTTTCGAACACTCCCATTACATGGGAGAGGGTGTTTTTCCCATAGTTACTAGCTCCTTCTTGCTCCTTCTTCCATAGGCTGTAATGGATTGAGGCGACCTTACACCCAAGACTCTTCAGGTAGGTTATGATTGGGGTGGTTTTAGACCAAGACTCTTCGGGAAGGTTCACTATTCCCAAGAATCTTCAGGATGAGGCCCATGTGTGTTTGAGTGTGGATGTGATTGTGGTTTGTGAGGCCCAGGTGTGTACGGGTGGGATATGTGGTTGTGAGGCCCAGGTGTGTGCAGGAGGGATATGTGGTTGTGAGGCCCAGGTGTGTGCAGGAGGGATATGTGGTTCTTGAGGCATGGGTGTGTACGGGCAGGAAGAGTGTGGTAGCATCAAGAATTTCACCATTAGGAAGAGCAGCTAGATAATAGGAAATGGTGCAGGGTACCCAATAATCTTGTTCTTATATACTACTACCTGTTACTTTGTGTTTTTGGTGAGTGTGGCTGGTGAGGTTGGGTGGATAGAATTCCTATCTAGTTTTTGGTTCTTCTGTTGTTCCCATGGGACATTAGGACGTCTCCCCACCTGTGCATGAGAGCTTTAGGTTTCCCTACTGAGTATACTTGTTTGCTCACCCTACGTTTACTTTCAGGTTCCCAGGAGGACTACCAGGGCCGTGCAGGACCCTACTAGTCGGGACAGTTGGAGTTGTTACAGTTTTATGTACTCTTGTTTCTTTTGGTATTATACTTTTGATCTGCCTTGTACTTGTACATTGTTTCAGAATTGTTTAAATATTCATGTGGGGTCATTTTGGGTTTGTTTCCATTTACATTTTTTTTCTTTAAGTTTTTGACTCATCCTATTTCCCGATCTTAAATAATAAAAGGGTAACGTCTCCCATATTTGTGAAAACTCGTTGCCTTGGTGCTAGTCGCCACTTCAGGGCCTACTAGAGGCAGGACTCAGGGGTTATTCTCTCCCTTTCACCATTCCAATCTCTGGAAGGTCATATTTGGTGGGAGGGGGTCGTGGCATAATGGTATCAGAGGCGATGGTTGAGAGATAGGATGGATTCTCGGCTTAGGCATAGTGAGGATTGAATGTGATGGTATGGCAACAGTGTTGGCTGATCTGGGTGCGTGACATAGGCCAGGGAAGACTGGCTAGGACACGGGATTTTAGGGCCCCCCATGATCCGATGCAAGAACACTCATCCTACCAAATGACCATGTGAGATGTCATTGATTGTAGGGTAGAGACCTTAGAGAAGGTGCATGCATCATCATGATTATGTTTTACATGATTTGGGTGTTCGGGGAATGAAATTAAAATAATGTGATAAAATGAAACCTTGAGAAATTTCTTTCTTTCATGAGCTTAGGCGATCATTGTTTACCGTACAGCTACGGAACCTGGATGTCGTCCCCAGGTAACTCAAACAGTTGAGACCCAGCAGATTTAGGTAGTTGATATTTGAGGATTGTCCTAGAGGAGGAAGATGGCCAGTGGCAGAAGATGCTCAGTTCTTTCCACCGAAAAAACCCTCAAGAAGTATGAGGATAGTACTTCGGATAAGGATACAGAGGGGTGGCTTGACGAGCTAGGGATCACTTTTACTTTAATCCGTTATCTGAGGGAGTACCGGGTTCCCCTATCAGTTAGTCAGTTGAGAGGTGCACAGTGCTAGTGGTGGACTCTCTACCTCAGGGAGAGGTCAGAGGCTAAGGTTCCATGGGCTGAATTTTAGAAGGAGTTCTGAGAGGAATTCCATTCTTCCATGATCAAGGCGGAGAAGCGGCATTAGTTACTCTCCCTCCAGCAGGGTAGTATGTTAGTACGAGAGTTGGGGATCATGTTTAAGGGTCTTTAACGCTTTTATTTGAATCTATTTCCGGATGAGGGGTCTCAGGTGAGACGTTTGGAGGAGGCTCTACATCATTCGCTCTAGTATGTTGTCACCCTATTCACCCTTCCTAAGTACATGGCAGTACAGAAGAAGGCATAAGTTGTAGAGAGGATGCACTCGCAGGGAGGTGCAACACGAGATGGGTTCCAGCCGGGTTCGTCGAAGGGGAATGCAGTCAGCAGCAGGTCTCCTGCCACAGGACCTTCGAGATTCAGGCCAGTGGGGAGCAGGCCACAGTAGTTCCAGTTCATATCATCGGGTCCTCATCCCTTTTTCATGATCCTAGGACCGTAGTGTTTCTCTTTCGGGGTTTTCAGGAAAATTCAGAGTCGGTTACCGACCCAAGCTTAGTACGGTGGAGGTGGTCATGTTCATTGCCCTCCTCAGTAACACCAGTTTCCGACGAGGCCCTTCCAGTAGAAGAAGGACCCTGCTCCTCTGAGGGAAAACATTGTAGGAGGAGGCAGACCTCAGGGTTCTCCTCAGGGACCTCAACCAGGGCATGTTCATGGAGGTGTTTGACATTATAGAGGCAGAGGATATGGGCATGGAAAGTTGCACGTAGCAGAGTTGGCAGCTCTGGCAGGAACAGATGTGGTGCGAGGTACAATTTGTTTATTCAGCACTCTCATTTCTTCTTTGTTCGATTTGGGAGCTTCGCACTCCACACCTGATCTAGCCCATTATTTTGGTCTATATGTAGAGAGACTTTTCGTACCCCTGGTGCTGAGTACACCAGTTGGAGGTCAGACCATCGTATCTTGTGTTTTCCGGGGATGTGGGCTGACTTTGGGACAACATCGATCTAGTGGGGATCTTCTGTTGCTATAGATGTAGCCATACGATTTCATCCAAGGCATCGACTGCATGTTTTCTGTTAGTGCCATTATCGACTGCTTCTGAAGAAGAGTCATGTTCTCCGACATGGATGGGAAGTGTGTATCTATTTTTGGCGAGAGGATATATCAGGTAGGAAGCCGGAATGTGACGCCTCTCCTTTCATTGTTAGGGGGGTTATCAGTGGTTTCAGCTTATACAAAGATTATGGATATTCTAGAGGTTGGTGGGGAGTTCCTCGGTTTTTTTTCTGAGGAGGTTGTGACTCTAACCCCCCGACATGACGTTGAGTTATAGATAGACTTACAGCCTAGTGTCCGTCTGATTTCGATGCCCCCTTATCGGATGGCACCTTCGGTGTTGTGTCAGTTTCGGATTCAGATTGACAATCTGATGGAGAAGGGTTTTATTAGACCATATGTGTTGCAATGGGGTGCTCCAGTTATGTTCGTGAAGAAGGAAGATGGTGTCTCAGGATATGCATGGGCTACCGAAGGTTGAATCCAGTAAAGGTCATGAACCGTTATCCCCATCCAAGAATAGATGATCTCTTCGACCAGCTGAGGAGGGCAGGTTGGTTTTCTAATATTGATCTATGATATAGATATCATCAGTTGAGGATAAAGGATATTGACATCTTGAAGTCCTCTTTTACGTGCAGGTATGGGCACTTCGAGTTTGTAGTGATGCCATTTGGAGTTACGAATGCACCATCTGTGTTCATGGGACTTATGGAAATTGTCTTCTGAGAGTTTCTGGAATGGTTCATCATTTTTTTTATCGACGACATCCTGATCTACTCCAGATTAGAGGAGGAGCACATTGAGCATCTCAGGGTAGTCTTGGAAGTCCTTCGACACCACCAGCTTTATAAGAAATTTTCGAAGTGTAAGTTCTTGACTCAAGAAGTACACTTCCCTGAGCACGTGGTGTCTCAGCATGGAGTGTCAGTGGACCCATCGAAAGTGGAGGAAATTATTTCTTATGCTGCACCGAAGAGAATGGAAGATGTTTGTAGTTTCCTGGGGTTGGAAGGTTATTATCGTAGGTTTGTTTCGGACTTCTCTCGAGTTGCTGCTCCATTTATAGCTTTGACTAGGAAGAACCAGGTATTCTTATGGAGCGAGAAGTGATGGGAAGATTTCGACAACCTGATGGAGAAGTTGGTCAGTGCTCTAGTACTCAGGTTTCCAGATGAAGGGTTATTGTATGAGGTGTTTTCTTATGCTTCTGACCTTGGTTTGGGGTGCGCACTGATGCAGAAGAAGGGTGTGATCTGTTATGGGTCTAGGTAGTTGCGCCCTCACGAGCGCAACTATGAAACCTATGACATAGAGCATGCGGTGGTAGTGTTTGCACTAAAGTTGTGGTGACATTACCACTTTGGGGAGCGCTTTGTTGTCTTCTCATCTCACAAGAGCTTACATTATATCTTATCCCAGTGTGACATGAACATATGACAATGGAGATGGGTTTATTTTCTCCAAGACTATGACTTCGATATCTCTTACACTGAAGGTAAGGGCAACGATGTGGCTGATGCCATGAGCAGGAAGTCGTATAAGGAAGTGGTTCGGGAATCCGCTGATGCTTGGAAAGCGATGGGAGAGTTGGATTCCTTGCACTTGGATACAAGGGTAGAGGGTGTTAGAGGCTCTTTGTTTCAGATGATGGTGGAATCCTCCTTGTTGCAGTAGGTGGAAGAGTCTCGGGGGGAGACTTCGAGGAGAATGTACTACGGGATCGCATCGACAAGGGAAATGATCTAGAATGATGGTCAGAGGACAGCCGATATCAGATGCTTTTTCATGGAAGGTTGTTTGTTCCAGAGGCGATGCGTGAGGGAGTTATCTGTGAGCTCCATAGCTCAGCCTTGGAGGAACATATGGGAGTTTCAAAAATGTTCCAAGGCCTGAGGATACAGTTTTGCTGCCCTGGGGTGAAATGGGCAGTGGTAGAGTTAGTGGCTAAGTGCCTAATGTTTTAGCATGTAAAGGCTGAACACCGTGCTCCCAGTGGTTTGTTGCATCCTTTATATGTCCCCGAGTGGAAATGGGATGAAATCTAAATGGACTTCGTCACAGGACAACCCAGATCTCATGGTGGTTATGATTCTATCTGGGTAGTGGTGGATCGACTGACGAAATATGCTCCCTTCTTAGCAATTAAGGAGTCGGGCCCGGTGAGTACCTTGGCAGAGAGGTACATAGACGTGGTGGTGCGTTTTCATGGAGTTCCAAAGACTATTGTCTCAAATCGGGATACTCAGTTTAACTCACGGGTCTGGAGGGGGTTACAGTATGGTTTTGGCACCTAGAAACTCCTTATCCCTTCATTCCACACCCAGACCAATGGGCAAATAGAGTGGACTATCCAGTCATTGGAAGAAATGTTGCGAGCATGTGTTCTGGATTTCGGCGGATCTGGGGTGTGACAAATTCCTTTAGTTGAGTTTTCCTACAAAAAAAGCTTCCAATGTACTATTAGCATGGCACCATTTGAAGCGTTGTATGGAATACCATGTCGTTCACCCATTTTTTGGGAAGAGGTTGGTGAGACAGGTGCTCTTGGGCCAAAGGTAGTACAAAGCACCATAAGGAAAATTCAGCTGGTGCATGAGAGGATGAAAACGGCTCATGACTGACATAAGTCTTATGTTGATCGTCTGAGGAGGACCTTGGAATTCGAGGTGGGAGATCATGTGTTCTTGATGGTTTCCCCACGACGGGGGCAACGATGGTTTGGGAAGGGGAGTAAGCTCTCCCCTAGGTTCATCGGACCTTTCGAGGTGCTGAGGTGAGTCGGCGAGGTGGCATATCAACTGGCCCTGCCACCTATGTTGGAGAAGTTTCATGATGTCTTCCGTGTCTCCCAGATTCGACGACAACTACATGATGACTCTCACATTATCTACTGGGGAGAGTTAGATATAGGAGGTGACGCAACCTTCGAGGAACGACCAGTCAGAATCAGGGATCGTAAAGAGAAGGTGCTCTGTGGATGAACCATCTCCTTGGTTCATGTCTTATGGAGGAACGGTGGCCTCAAAGAGAGCACTTGGGAGCGGGAGGCCCAAATGCACGCTCAGTACCTAGAGTTGTTTTTACTGGTGTTTTCATTGTTTTTTCTGAGATATGTTTTTTTATACTATGTACCTTTGATATATGGAATGTTTGGCTTCTTGGTTGTGAGATGTTTTCTTTACTTATTCTCTGGAAGTGTATGACATGTCCGAATGTGTGGGGAAAGGGAAAAACATGATTCATAATCTAGAATCATTAATGCCGATGCGATTAAACATGTGCCTGCGAGTCAGTGCCGCTTAAATTGGATAATATCTTGACATTGGATAAGGAATTCCAAACACATATGATTAGGTTTTTTTTTTGGGATCCTTTTATAACAAGGGCCCTAAGAGGTATCTTTTTGTGATCCTATGGGTTTGTTTTTTAATTATTGGGGACGATAATGTTTTAAAAGGTATCTGATATAATGTCCCAGACCTCTCTAGCCCTTACCTTTCTCGAAAAGAAGGTCATGATGTGTTCTGGAGGGTAGAATGGACTTTTCCAACACTTATCCTAATTTTGAAACTACATGTCATGTAGTGTGAGTACACAACATGTAACACCTTTCCAAGTATACCTTGTGTTGAAGTCGTGTCCTTTAAGCATGAAATAAATGAGTACACGTTGTGTATCCCATACTACACGTTGTGTAGTTCCTCCCCACGTATGTGTTACCCTCAAACCATGTGTTGACCGGTCAACGGTCATGTGCCGTGTTGAGGTAGTTTCCTTGCTGCATGAAATAAATGAGTACACACCATGTATACCATACTACACACCATGTAGATCCTCTCAGCGTATGCATTACCCTCAAACCTTGTGTTGACCACTCAACGACCATGTGCCGCGTTGAATGTTGTGTTGGAATCTGTGTGGAGACCATGTGAAATGGCCTAGTACACACTGTGTACTAGGAATTACACATCGTTTAATTTAGTTTTTATTTCCTATAAAAGGTGGGGGCCTCTCCTCCTTTTCAAATCATTCCTCTCCTCCCCATTCCATCGAGTAAAGCTCTCCCAAGAAACTCCAAATCTCCTTTCTTCCATAACTTCTTTGTCTGAGCTCCGATTTACAATCCGTCAGTGGTCACGAGATCATAACGACAAGGAGAAACTTATGAGTTTGGATATATTGTTTTCACTTTGGCCTTTACTTTCCATCTTTCACCCGAGGTGTTTTTTCTAGGTTTTTTCAGAAGCGACGGACGCTGATGAAAGTCTTCTAAAGTTGATCCGGGGGAGCGTTGTGATCATAACCTGTTGAGGTAGGTATCATACCTACGTTTCTCTCTTTTGTGCATCATGAAGGGTGTGTATCCTCTTGTTTTCATGATATACATTTGAACCATTAAATAAAGATAATAACTGGTTAAAGAATAGGGATGGGGAAGTTGTTATGTTTTTCTTTGTTTATCATATTATTATGTTATACATTGAATAGGCTTATGCCTACATAAAATCATGGTCGTTGGGGGAAATTTATTGCACAATTAAATGTTTCCCTATCTTTATAGACCATTTTTTTTATGGAAACCATGTGGAATATTGAAATTGGTCAATCACATAATGTTGGATGATTAAATGAATATACGGAACCCATGTGTGATCACCTAGGTTGAAAAAAATCGAATAATGAACATGTGGGTGTTGTTTTGGTTACATGGTGTGTGAAAGGTGAGGGGAATCCTGGGTTGTTATGATTAGGATGGGCAGCGGGGTTGCGGTAAATGTTGTTAAAGGGTAAATGATGTGGCACATTCCTGGTTTTGTGATACGGTTGTGGAGATGTGGTTATAGTGGCAGTAGGGTTGCAGTAATGGGTTGTGATAATTAAAAGAAAGTTGAAAGTTGATAAATGAACTGTGGGGAAAGATAATGAATTAAACGTGGGAATAATCAATGTGGATTGATTTATGATAAGAAGTTCGGTTTTAGGTTGCTTGTGTTTTATCTAACATGATTTGTGGTTGGCAGGGTTTTGTTCTACGAAACGCTTAACCTGGTTTGCTTCTCGCCCAGTAGTTAAGGAACTAATACACTAAATCTATTGGAACATGAAAACCTAAATGGGGTTGGGATTGTTATTGTATGCCTACCTCGTAGTAGCAGTGTCGAGGCACATGATCAGTTTATCTATTTAGAAGCCATTGGTTGGGCTGTGTGTTTGGTATACATATATATATATATATATCTGTATCTTTGTGTTTTGTTGCACCCCACCCATATTGAGCACTTAATGTCGAACACTCCCATTTCATGGGAGAGGGTGTTTTCCCCTTAGTTACTAGCTCCTTCCTACTCCTTCTTCCATACGCTGTAATTGCTTGAGGTGACATTACACCCAATACTCATCGGGTAGGTTTCGATTGAGGTGGTTTTATCCCATGACTCTTCGAGAAGGTTCACTGTTCCCAAGAATCTTTAGGATGAGGCCCTGGTGTGTTCGAAAGGGGTTGAGATTGTGGTTTGAGAGGCCCAAGTGTGTGCGGGCGGGATATGTGGTTGTGAGGCCCAGGTGTGTGCGGCAGGGATATGTCATTGTGAGGCCTAGGTGTGTGAATGATGATATGTGGTTCTTGAGGCCCAGGTGTGTGTGGGCGGGAAGAGTTTGGTAGCGTCAGGGCGTTCGCCATTAGGAAGAGCAGCTAACTAATGGTAAATGGTTCGGGGTACCCAATACTATTATTCTTATATACTACTACATGTTGTTTTGTGTTTTTGGTGAGCGTGGATAGTGGGGTTGGGTTGATATAATTCCTTGCTAGGTTTTGGTTCTTCTATTGTTGTCACGGGACATTATGATGTCTCCACACCTATGAACGAGAGCTTTAGGATTCCCTTATGAGTATACTTGTATTCTCACCCTATGTTTACTTTCAGGTTTCAAGGATGAGTACCACGACCATGTAGGACCCTACTAGTAGGGATAGTTGGAGTTTTTGCAGTTTTTTGTACTCTTGTTCATTTTGGTACTGTAATTTTGAGCTTCATTGTACTTGTACTTTGTTTCAGTATTGTTTAAACATGCATGTGGGATTTGTTTGGGTTTGTTTCCATTTACTTGTTCTTTTAATTTGGTGTTAGACTCATCCTATTTCCCAATCTTAAATAATAAAATGTGTAATGTCTCCCATATTTATGAAAACTCATTCCCATGGTGCTAATTGACACTCCAGGGCCTATTGGAGGTTGGACTTGGGGGTCATTATCTCCCTTTCACCATTGCCAGCTCAGGAGGGGCAACTTTTGTGGGAGGGGGTCATGGAAAAAAGGTTTTTTATTATAATAAATAAATATATATAATTTTTTCCTTTTTATTTTATATGTTTCTAATATCCATCCTTATAAACTCATCATCATATGATTCTTACCACATTGGATAAGTTACTTCTATGGTGTTCCTTCTCTAATTTTCTATTACATGAAGTATGTTTATCATTGTGAAAATTCATTTCTATTATATAGTGTCATCAATTCCTATTTGTATTAAATTATAATTAATATCCTTCATCTCGTTATATTTTAATTTCCATTTTATAATAACTTTATCTATTTTTATTTGGATTCTTACATTAATGTTTCCAAAGGTGTTTCATTTCTCAATTTTCTCCAATAGTGACATATTTTTTTATTATTTGAAATGTTTTGTTATTAATGATTATCTAATTCACCATTAAATATATTTATCAATAAAATATCAATATTGTTGATGAATTAATTTTCATATGGAATTATATCATTCAAGGGATTTTAATTTGATTGATTTTAATGTCATCAGAATTCTATGCCTCAATTTACAATTACTCGAGAATTGATTCAGTAATAAACCATGTTTTATAATCTATGTTTTAATTAATTCACCTTTGATATTTTGTATAAAGATTCACTCTTTATTCTTGGAATTTCATATGTGATTTTAAATTCAATACTACCAACTATTTTTAAGATACTAAAAAACATTCAGTCATAAATATTATTTGTCTCTATTTTCTATTTGATGTGGCATTTTTTTATTGTGAGAAACTTTTTATTTTATATGGTTCTTTAACTACCCTATTTAAATGATGTATTAAAAATATATTTAATTTCACTATATTTTAATCTCATTGTATCCCTCCCATGTTCATTAAATTCTTATGCTACATTTTATATATAGGAATTTTCATCACAATTTTCATTAATTGAGATATGATTCATATTATTCCACAGTATTAAATTTTTATAAATATTGAAAATTTATTAATATATAAATAAAATCAACATATATTCCTTTGTGGGATTAAACTTTTAGAAGTCCTTAAATTCATTTAAATTAAATAATTATTCTCTGTTATATACCTAAATTTTCATCCAATGCCTTTCCACTTTGAATACCCAATTTTTCATTAGACTTTTTATATAAAATTAAGCAATATTCTGTTCATTAATTAATTTGGGATATTTTGACATAACCATAAACCCAATTATATATATGGGTCCATTTTGAGGGTGGGTTACATAAAATTAACATCCACTTATTTAATGGAGAATTATTAAAATACCACATATTTTTCATTCTATTGTATATTTTTATAGATTATAATGGAATATTGTATTTTTATTGTTTATATTATTATTTACATAATATGATGAATCCATTGGACTTATTTAGTTATGTTTTGGTAATTATATATCCCCTCAATGCATCATAGATCTCATGATATAAATTTTCATCAGTATTTTGGTATATGCATTCCATGAAACAATATTTCTTAGATAAAGGGAATTGATATCAAGAAAAAAATATTTATGAATATAATAATTTTTCTTATTTTAATGAATTCACTGTATTGAATTTTTTATTCTATCTCTAATGATCTTGTTATTGTTACACATGGATTTATTATGTAGTATATCAATAATGGATATCAATTGCTCGTTGTTTTTTTATTATGGAAATTTTATGAATATCTATTTATTTTAGATTATTTATTCTCATATTATTCTAACTTATGATATTTTATTGTTATACCTTATGTTACCCTTACATATAATTTTATCCCACCACTTCCATTAATTCCGTTTTCACAAATAATGAATAAAATTATAAGACATAAATTTTTTAGATGAGTAGAATATATTGAGAATATTGATGGATATGTTTAAGAATTATTATTGATTAATTATTTTATTATATAATGAAAAAATTTAAATTTTTTAGAAAAACACGAGATATTTTATTTAATAGTTTTTCTTAAATCTTTAAAATCATTCTGGGCCTAAAAGTTCCTTGAAATTAATTCGACATAACAATTGTTAGTGAGTTTTAAATTATTAATCGTTAAAATTGGGTCAATTTAATATTTTTCAAATAAAAATATTTAAATAAGGTGTTTATGATTACTATATCAAATATATTAAATCTATATAATCGTTTCTAGAATCAATGGAGGGATTAAATTACTATAATGATAATAATTCCACTTGTTGGTAATAGCTTAAGATTTATAATTATCATTAAACATTGATAAATTATAGTAAAAATTGATTGTAATGGTATACATAAGACTTTGGATTAGTTGAGGTAATATGGAATACTTTAGGGATTAGGAAAAGATAACATTTGTTAAAAATATATAGAAAAGTATAAAGGTTAAATTTATTTATTGGATACCATCACAATGTTTTAGTAATGTAGATATTGTTCTATTTTGATGTGAAATTAATCCATTTCAAGATACTATAAATTAAAAAAAAATTACAATCTTATCACCTATGGGTAATCACCATATGAAGTGATATTTTAGTGTTGAAAATCCGCTAAGTATTATTGGGTAATTTTGATATGATGGTTTCGATGATTCCTTTGAATGTATTAATATCCCCTAATCACATAATTCACATGAGAGTGGATTGTATTTTAAAATATCAATGATGAAAGAAGTGAGGTAAGTCTAATGTTGTTCATAAAGGATAAATCCTACAAAGGATGTATTTTTTAAGATAGTTCATTAAGAGTGGTGTTTATGGATAACTATATCTTTCTAAGAAAATGGGATGATTAAGAGCTATGCATCTATAAATAAAATGTATTTTCAATGAAAATAGGATTACAATGAACTCACGGTACATGGTGAAAGGTTTTCATAAAGGGTGATATGAATCATTCAATTTATTAAAAATAGTTATTGAAAGATGTCTCTTCAAGGAAATCATTATGCCATGGATTGTATTTCATCTACCATAAGAAAATAAGTCTTCATGGAATAATAAATAATGGGTAAAAATATTTTTATGTTATTAAAATCAAAAAGAGATTTTTATATGGGGTAGTAAGCCCACATAAGTTGAGAGGGACGTGGGATTTTAAATTATATATGATTTTTTAAAAACAATAATGGACAATGAGTCTATTCCAAGCATCATACTAGTGGTGCGCTTTAGGAGATTTGAAAATAGTCAAATTGCCTTTGAATTCACCTTTTATGTAGTCCATTTATGGTGGACCATGTATAATTGAGGAATCCCATGCATGTATTAATTATCATATTATTGAATCATATGGGAATGATACTGAATATTGTTTTATTTAATAATGAAAAAATTTCCTAAGAAAAGGGTTTTTAAATAATCATGCCCGGATTCACCCACAAACTCAGCTTATTTGACCCAGTTTGATTAATAGTTGGTATTAGAGGGAAATTTTTAATGTCAATGGTTCTATATTAGTATAGGATATTGATTATATCAATCAAAAAGGGATTTCTATCATCAATCGAATCAATTTTCAGCAATGTAATAATTTGATAAATTTTATTATCATTGGGTATGGATGTATTTATAGCTATAATACATGGTATTTCTATGATCATGGATAATGATGTTTTATCCGAATAAGATCATAGAAAATTGCATTCACATGACATTAGAATCAATGAATTAGGGGGATCCTAATCCAAAATACATCTATATGAATGATAAATCCTGTAATTCATGTCATATTATGTGGTATTAAATTCATAATATCAATAATGTAGATTCAATTGTATGGGAATATAATTTTCATTTTTCTATGGATGAAATATGAGAACTGGAAAAATGATTCCCAGTGATTCATTAGATGCATTCTTTAATCAGTTGAATGTTTTTGTGGAATATATGTATGGTTTTAGAGAAATTATAAATGATTTGAAGATCATTAAACTTATATTGTGAAAAATCATTTAGTGGTTAAATCAAAATTTATTTGTGATAAAGTATTATGAATCTAAGGAACTAAAATTAGACAACCTACACAATACTCTTATCACATACAAAATGAGAAATGATGATAACGATGTTGTGGAAAATGAGAAAACCATTACATTTCCTTTTATGTACATGAATAATCCCACTATTGCAGATATTAATGAGTTATAAAATGGTGATAAGGTCATTTCATTACTCTCATCAAATATGAGAAGTGTAATAGTAATGTTTAAAGAAAAATATCCAATTTCATGGGTTTGATATAAAATGATTTGACATCTTTCAAAAAAGAGTCCTAAAAAGATTCATTCTGATGACGAGGATGATGAAAATATTTCTAGGAAGTAATCTTCCTACATTATTAATGGTGTCATGAATACAAATAGTTATTTCTCGGAAAATAAGAATCTACATTCAAAAGAAGATGACAGATCAAACGAATCTAATGTTGAAGAGTTAGAGGATGTCAAAGATCCTGAATAAAATGATATGGTGATAGTTGTTTAAAATTATGAAACAAGGGAAGAAAGTTACACGATTAAGAATAATTTTAAGGAATATTTGACAATCCTATATAATTAGAATCTACTCTGGAACATATTTACATTGGGAGAGAGAAGAAAATAAAATCCAACAAGGTAGTTATTGATTCCAAAATCTATATGAAATAGTTGTAAGAATAGAATTCTGGGGTATAGGTTGATTGTAACTGGATTAAATATGAAAATACCAAAAATATAGAAAATTTCACAGTATAAATGGTCAAATTTGATAAAAAGAGAATAAATTTATATTGATTGGCCAACATAATAAAAGTTCAATTCAAATATATAGATGTTCTTGAGAAGGGGGTTGTTAACCAATGGTGAAAGATAAAATTTCAATATAAATTATTGAATCTGGTAAATAATGTTATTAAAGCACTAAATAATGGTAGATTAGAATTCAAAATTCAATAAAAATAGAAAATTTAATGTCAGGAGATGAAAATTATGGTTTGGAATGATACCCCTTTATTTGGTATTGATCTTAAATAGAAAGCAGCAGTTGCTAAAGTCACATCATATGAAACTTTTATGTGTTTTAAAACTGATTTCTGTGTGAATTAAAATAAAAAGATCTTTATATACTAGGGTAAAACCATTAGTGATGTTGGGACACACAAGAAAAACACCCCACATTAGATGTTATTGAAGTGGAATGTTGTGACACTCAAAAAAAATTTGATCCGTAGAGAATAGGTACAGAATAGAACTTGAAAAACAGTGTTATCCAAAAGGTGATGATTATTCCATTTTTTTATTCAATGTTAAATTTGTTCTATGTGGATGATCTGGAAGCATGGAATGGTATTGTACATCAAGTATACAAAAAAATTATCTAAAGAAAAAGCATAGAGTTTTTATGAAAAATCTCAATGAATATTCAAATAATATGAAAATAATAAAAGTATTTTTACCATTAAAAGATGATTGTCTTCTATTATACTCTGAGAATGATCAATAATATCATTAAAATACATGCATTTAAAATAAAAAATAAGAAAAAGATATGATTTCACAAATATGATTTAGATAATCATATTACACATGAATGTGGATTATTTATTGTGTATTGAGAAAATATGAGAGAAAGTAATGATCTAGTGATAGGCATTAGATACAAAAAATAAAGGTATTATAAATATTCAAATGATGGTCGCCTAATGATTATTGGATCTAAAAAAGCAATGTTTGGGGGAAAAGACATAATATGTGTATTTTTTGTCGTTTTTGAAGGTCTTAATCCTTATTTGGTCAATTGTGTGACATATGACATCCATTAATATTTTCTATTAAATTATGTATCATCAATGGAAAAATATTGTATATTTTTTTCAAGGAAATTTTATTAAGGGAAATCTGTGAATTGTGAGTGGGTGAAAGTATATGTGATTTCATTCAATTTAAAAAGATAAAATGTTATAGTAAAAAAATCTTTGTCATTTGATCCAAATATCTATGGACGATTGGGTAAAATTTGATGATGATTGAGATCGCCCTTGGATACCTTGGGATCTTAACCCTGCATGTGATTCTTGTTAACAAGGGGGATCATTTAAATGATTTATAAGGAAAAAATGATAATGTCCACAAATGATCTTCATTTGGTGCATATTGAAGTGTGAAGACCAAGTTAACCAACAATTATTGATCGGAGGAGATATTATATTATCTTAATTATTTATTTTAGAATAATATGGAAGGATTTTAAAAATAACACACATGTATGATTTGTAAATATAAATAACACAATATAATGGGAATTTGAAAAAAAATTATAGTTTAAAACCTCTAGATGTTCAAAACAGATAATTTAATAGTGTTCAAAAAGATCAAACTGCAGTATTATCTCGACAAACATGGGATAAATAACCATTTCTAAATAGTAAAAACACCGCAAAAATGGATTATTTGAGAGAATAAATTGGATTATAAAAAATTTCTATTGAACAAAGTAAATTTTGAATGACCATCGAGAAATGTTTTGGAATGTAGTAGTTATTAAATCAATTTACAAATAAAATAGAGCATTGTTATTTCCAAAGGAAGATAATAATTCATATGAGCTATGGTATGGAAATAGACCAATCTAGAATTACATTCAAGTCATTTAATGTATTTTTTTTATATAAATTAGGAGAAAACATTAATTTTTAATCCCATGGAGATTATAGGATATTTCTCCACTACTCTACCAAATGAAATGCATAAAAATGTTTCAATAAAAATATAGGAAAATTTATAGAATGTAACGAAATGGTTGTGATATAAAATGATCAAAAAGTTAAGAAAATATAGGAATAACTACATGAGTATAGTGAGGAAGAGATAAGTACCATTGGGAAAATATTAGTTCCTAATTTAGATTCATACGATGATTCAGATAATGAAAATAATGAACATAAACCTATACATTCAAAGAGACAGAAGAGTTGATCCAAAATTTATGGGCATAAAATAATCCGTGAGTAGACAGAACTAGTGTTGAACTGTGGGATGGAGACTCTATAGAAAAAATTTCATATCATAGGTACATCCAAATAGTTTTGAAGAGGTTCCAAGACATGATATTTTGGAAAATGAAATTAATGAAGAACATAATCAAATTGAAATTATCATATGTGGGAGATTATTTCGATACTGGAAAATAAGAATTTCATTTGGGCAAAATGAGTCTTCTAGAAAAAATTAATTTATGAATGATTTGTCATTAAATAGAAAAAATGACTAGTGTAGAAGGGATATGTTGGAATTGGGAGAATCTATTTTTATAAAACATTAGAACATGTTGCAATGTCTGATTGAATCAGATTATTGTTAGACATAAGAGTATAATGAAAGTTAAATATTTTTCTGATGGATTTCATGTTAGAATTTCACAATGGGGTTTTGGAAGAAAAGATTTATATATTCTACCATATCATTTTCTCATTATTGAATATGAAAAAAATGTTTGACTATTGAGAGATGCATTTTATTTTTTGAAGAAATCACCAAGAGCATGGTATTAAATACACAATTTGTTTTTGAAGAAGCTGAGTTTTCATAATGGTATTGTTGATTACAATCTATATGTAAACCGTGAGTGTAATTATAGGATTATGGTGATGGTGTATATTGATGAAATATTATATTTCGGCTTAGTTTAGGAATAGTGAAAAGAGATTACAGAATTCATGAAAATAGGGTTTTAAAAGACAATGGTAGGTGAAATGGCCTTCTCAATTATTTTAAATGTGTACCACGGAAGGAATTTTACATTTATTTCTCAAAATAAATAATCTATGGTTGTTATTATATTATCTATAGTGTATATTTCCATGTATATCACTACTATAGTGGGTACCCCGTTGAAACTGTTAGGATATAACGAAGGAAAAGTGGTTAATGTCATAGAATATAGGTAGATCATAGGTAGATCATTTTTTATAATATTGAAACTACTCGATATTTTTTTTCACATGACAAGAACCACAATTTCAATTTAATCCCAATTAAATACAATTAATAGTATTTTAAAAGAATACTTCGTTATATCAATGGAATAAATGGTTTTGATTTTTTGTAAAATGAAAAATCAGAGCAAGATATTGCAAACTATACATATTCATATCAGCTGGTTTGATAGTTTATAGAAAATAAACATCATATGAGTCCTTAAATCTAAGAATATTGTGTATTTTTATAATTATAAAAATAAATAATTCATTTCATTGATCAAAAATAGAATCTTAAATTATTGGGGATAATCAAGTGTGCAAATATTTTTTGTCGATAAAGAAGTATCTTGATGACATGGGGATTAATTTTTATACATCAATCAGAATAAATAATGATAATTCAATTACTATTCACATTTTAAAAATTAAATCTATTAGACCAGAAAAAATAATATTCAATTTAAGTATCATTTTATCAAGATGATGTTGGATAATGGGCTTGTGATGTTATTGTATGTCCATAAAAAACTCTAGGATGCAGATATTCTAACCATGTTCTTACACAAATATTCATTTTACTAGTATCGAATACCTGTTGGAGTTCTATAAGCTCCCCACACTTTTATATTTTGATGTGTTTTCCCCACTCCCTATGTAATGGTGTGTTTTTCTTTTATGTGATGATATGTCTTCCACAGAATGTTACAACTACTATATAGTGTCATTTGGGTTCATTGAAAAGGGAGGAAAATTCATTGATCATGCTTTGGGATTGGGATGTGTAATGGGTGGAAATGATGCAGACGAGTTTTTAAACCTGATAATGTTAAATATGATCAATCAACGGTTATAAATCATTGATGATTGTGATTGTGATTGAAGTAGGTTACTGGGGTGGGAACAAATTTTTTCTTTGATAAACCTTGCATTATACTATAGTTTCTCACACCTATTAAGTATTATATGGTATTAGAATGTGTTTTGATTACATATTTTATCACAGTATTGAATCATAGAAAGGGAGGTTCGTAAAATGTTATCATGAATTTTTTTTGTTTTTAAAAAACCAAGAGGGGGGATATTGTTATATAAAAAATCCTTCAGGTTTTTTGGTGTTTATGGGTTGTTAATGTTTGTTTTAAAATTCATTTACTAAATTCTAGAATGGTCATTTTTGAAACATAATTTTTAATGATGGTGTAGTTTTACATGTTTTTATATTTTTTGGGCTTCAACATCTGTATTTTTTAATAAATAAAATGATTTTTCCATTGCATTTTAGGAGAATATGATGTTTTGAAAATCAATTCTCATACAGTAATGTGTACAAAGAAGTTATTGGTAATATGGGCCGCATAAGATTTTCCCAATACGAACCAAAAAGTGAGTTTGATTATCTAAAAAAAAATTAAAATGGTAATATTTTGTAGTAGAAATAACTACACTATGTGAATAGAAAATGAGGTCCATCTATGATAAATTGAATGTTATTTTTTAGCATTCTATTAAGATAAAAAAATTAGTTGAATATTTTTATTTTAGAATGAATACAGTGATTTAATGAGTACCACATCAGGTATTTTAATTTTTCAATATAGTGGCCAACACAAAGGATTAAAAGTGTTATACAAACATTATAGAATTTGATGTTCATGTTGCTTGAATATCGAAAATGTTAATTTGGGTAATTGTTATTAGTGGATTTTTTGGATGTATTTTTCAATATAATGGTTCCTTATTCCAATCATTCATAAGGGAGAAAATTTTATTATAGGAATTTGTTTTTGGAAGAATACAACTAAATCAGATGTGGTTTATGAAGAAAACATTCAGAAAAATATGTATTTTATAAAGATATTTTACAATGGAATATGTTTTTAGAGCACTATAGATTTCAAATAAAAAGGTTATGTGTGTGGTTATCCATCCTTGATGAAATGTGATTCTGCCAAGAAAATAAAATCACTTAGAAGATTTGAGATGTGTTGCATGGTATTTGTAAAAAGTGTTAAGAAATTTTCAAAGGATCGAATACAATTTGAGAAAAAAATATCTATAATGAAATCACCACGTGATGATATTTATTTCATCTATTAGAGTTAAAAAACCATCATGGGCACTCAATGATTTCTTAAAGTATTTTATGGCGATTCTTATCCATATAAGTCTCTTATG
The DNA here is from genome assembly GCA_963277665.1 of Viscum album. Lineage (NCBI taxonomy): Eukaryota > Viridiplantae > Streptophyta > Magnoliopsida > Santalales > Viscaceae > Viscum > Viscum album. The sequence continues at coordinate 1,390,143,860 of OY728150.1, read as the reverse complement.
AAGGATTAGTGAGTACACATTAGTTGAGAGAGTGGTGATCTTTCAGATTTTTATTTTTTTATTAACCATGAGGGATAATGGGTCTAGTATGAACCATGTATTAGTAGATAGATATATTGAATTTGACAGAGAAGAACATTTATTTTATTTTCTACCTTGACATAGCCTAGTGATGGTGAATCATCCAAAATTGATTTGTCATGTGCATGATTTAATTCTCATATTAATTTTTTCATCAAGATAGAGATTGAATAATGTTTTGTTCAATTAATATACCAGATCTAAAGAGATAGTTTTTTTAATCTTTCATACCATGATTATCATCCCTCTCAGAGTATTTATCTATTTTGTGTTCTAGTTTTCATCAGCCTTGGTTATTTAATTTTCATATAAATGGTTTGATCACTAAAAAATCATGTAAATAATTTTTTTATATATAAATGTAGATATTTTATAAATGAGGAACCAAAATAAATGATAACTATAGTGATAATTATTTTTATAATGGAAAACTCGATTTCATGGATTATGAATAAAAACACAAACATATTAAAATCACCAAATAAACCAAGATAATTTAATTGTAGATTATGATGGATGTTTGAGTAACAAAGATTTCTAAGGGGGGAATATTTAATTTTTTCTAATTGGAAATTATGTGGGAAGAATCACATTAGGACTTTTTAAATGTGAATTGAAATTTACTATAGGTGTTAAAATTAAGATAATAATGATCAAATGGGAAAGGTAATGAGAGAAAATACCAAAAAATATTCTTTATTTTCATGGAAATTAATAACTATTAAATCAATGAAAGAAATAAAATTTACAATGGGTGAAATATTTACCTTGAACAACCTTGATTATTGAAATAAGTAAATGCCTAATAAATTACTAATATAGAAGATGATAGTGATTCCTCACAGTATAATTTCTAATTTCTTTTGGTGTGTCTATTTTAAACCACTATAATATATTATGATTAAAATAATTAAACCTAGTGGTATGATTATTATTAAATATACTTCAAGCGTTTGGAGAATTAAATTCTTACATATATTTTATTTTTTCATTGAATTTTCGATGATATTAGAAATTGACATACTCTCTTGTAAAAGGGTTCATATCAATTTTCATGTTTTTGAATATAAAAAGATATCCATTTCAACTCATGATCATCTATCAATGCTGACATTGGACTTCATATAACAACTAATTTTATCATATAGGTATTAATACTAAATAATGAGATTCATAATTTCTAAAATAGAATGTTCAATGTCTCAGAAGAAAATAAACCATAATTCATAACTATCATCTGAATACAATAAAATATTTTTTTATTAGTGTAAAATAATTAGAAATTATAAGGATGAAATTTATTTTATGGGGATGTAACAACCCAATATTAAAAATTATATATTTAATATATTTTTTGAAACTCATGTGTTTGAAATCTTGTACCACATTAAATATTGAACCAAATACGAACTATGAAAAATTATATTACCCTTATAATTTAGTTTCATAAATAGTATGTAAAAGTTAATGTAACCAAATTATATAATATATGAAATTCTCAATGATAAGTTATTGAAAAATTATACTTGTGTAGCTAAATAACTAATTGGACATAATTGTGATTTATAATTAACTATTATAAAAATTTAATATTATTATTTTTTTATATAACTAAATACGTTATAGATATAATATATTAATTATATGAATAATATATTAACTCTAATTTTGATTTTGATTTATAGGATATAATATTATTAATAGTCAATATATCATACATTTTTTCATATATAATACTGATGGTCAATATATATATTGGATATTATTTAAGAGACTAATTTAAAAAATTATTAATATATATTTTATATATTAAACATATTTATTATATTCATCATATGAATAGTATCATAGGATGAAGTTTTAGGTTTCTTATGTAGTTGTATATTTTTAGGTGAATTATGAAAATTAAGGTGTTTACTAAAACATTAACAGTTATGAGATTACAATTATAAAATCAAGACCTATGTGTTCAAAAAACATTTAATTTATAAAATATTTTATTTGGGAATAATAAGATAAATTTTAAAATACCATTCATATCCATTAAAACCTGGGTAGCATATTATATAAACATAAGTAATATTTCACACTATCGAACATTTTTTCAAATGTAATGAAATTTTTTTTCTCTAATTATCAAAATTTAATATATATATATATATATATATATATATATATATATATATTGATTGCATATTTTTTATCTATATGATCATATTATGAAATATTTTAAATTTTCTTTATTATAATAAAATTATAATTACTTGGATTAATGTTAATGACCCTGACAATGGTAAAGCTATTATTTAAAAAAATATTTTATTAATGTTTTTTATTTTTAATCTGCTAAATTAAATTAAAATATTATAAATAATTAATATTGAATTATTTTTAAACACATATATAAATTTATTAACACAAATTTAATTTTCTATCAACAACCAATATGATAAAGAACTGATAATTATTACAAAATAATTTTTCTACAAAACATATTCTCCATATATTTTATTAAAAGTTACAAGATAAATTTATCTTAATTAGAAATTAATCTAGAAAAATGGTTAAAAGATTTAGGTTCATCACACCAAAATATAGTATGGTTGGTAGTATTATATTTTTTTCAATACATATGTTACATCTTTAAAAACCAGTTTTACCAATAATAGTAGACAAAGATAAAAGTAAAAAATATGTGTGTAAATGTTTTTAAATGTGTTTAAAAACGTTTATTAACATTTTTATGATGTTTTATAAACTCAATATCACCCCAAACTGCATTATTTATCAAATTTTTAACCATTTATGTAACTACCCTGAATCCAATAACCTAGTGATGGTGCCTACTTTTTTACATTGGAATATATACATTTGGTAAAAACTAAAATTACTAATTAGTTTAATCATTTTAGAGAAATAGATATAAACATGATCAACATTTTACATAAGTGAATGAATATTAAATGTAAAAAAAGTAAATAATTAGAATCATTCAATCTTATTCATAGGATTTTTCTTCATAACTTATGGAAAGGTAAAATTTTAGGTTTAGATCATATTCTCAATAAGGGTTACATTATACGAAAGATATCACGAGTAATCAAATAATATGAAATATTTAAAGGTAAATAATTTAAAACAAATTCCCTTAAATCTAAAACATGTTCATTATATAAGACATAATTAATATAGAAAGGTAAATAACTGAACACACATGCCAGTAATTCGAAAAATTGAAAATAAAATACATCCTGTGAAAATATCAACATGAAAATACCATTTTAATAATAATAAATTATTTCAAAAATATTTAAATTAATAATTATTCAACTCCATTATCTCAGGGATAATGAAACCTCTAATATCAAGACCATTTATAAGATAATTTAAAACTATTGTTAAAACCCATATTATTTGTCCAATTAAAAGGTCTCCTTAAAATTGTCATTGTGTTGAGTGGATATCTATAATTGATACAGTTGAATAATTTTATATCTATATAATTCCTTATATATTTAATAACTTATTTAATTTATAAAAAATATTCATTATCATCACATATTGATATTCATTAAAGGATGAATATTTATCAATATTTACCAAGTTAATAAAATAATAATTATTGTATAAAACATAGGTAAAAATTTAATATGATATAGGAAATAATCATATCCATCATTAATTAAAAGCAATAATTAATATAATTTTAGTTTCCAACGAAATATTTCCTTATGAAAGTGATTGTTTGAAGAGAATGTAATTAATCACAACGTAGTGTGGGATTGTGGCATTTTTAGAGCAATTTGGTAACTTTTAAATTGTAACAAATTGAAAACTAAAAATGAAATGAACTAATAATAATAATTAATAATAATTAATATATGTTAAATAACTCAATTGGTTATAATATAGACCACATAATGCTGAATACATGAATATTATCAAATTGGACTCATTAAAATTGTAATTGATTAGAATCCACTTAACACACACATTCCATTAGACAAACATGATTTAACCTCATTTATAATGGATTAAACATATTAATGAAATATTAAATTAAAATTTACATATTTATAATATCATATATGATCATATTATATCACTTTACCACTCGTTGGTTAATAATATTTCATTATTTTAATTATTTAGGGAGTTACTCACCTTATATTCTAATTTGTTTTTTCTCATCGATGTTGCATTTCATGTACATAGGCTATTATATCATGACTGTTAATAATGTTAAAAATATCACATTAAATCATTAGACTCTATATTGTATCCACTATTATTTGATGGGAAATGAAAATTAATTTCATCTCTTTGTGGAGACGGTAGGTCGTATATACGCACGGGCAATGATTTCCTTCCCTTAATGGGTGAATGGGGAAAAATGAATTATATATAATTTTACCAAAATTTATATCATGTAATATATATCACATTAAATAACTAAATTTCACATTATTATATTCGATTTAAATCACATGTCAATGTTGAATCACATCTCTTCGAGAGCTTGTTGACTTCCATAGGTAAAAGCGACGTTATCATATTTTAAATAGAATTGATGTTAAAAGATATATATGATATTATAATTCCTGAGTTATAGTTATATTTTAAATATTATACATATATATTAAACCCATAATTATATAATTCCATGAGATATGATAATGGGAAATGAGTTCAATCAGTTTGGGAGGCGGTAGTCTATCATACACACAATGGATAATTTCATTTCCCATTGATTGAAAGAAGAGATGGACATAAGTAATTAAATAACCACAATAAAATATCAATATATGGTATAATTTATTTATTTTGTTATCATTATTTAATATAATTTAATGTATGTGTAAGAAGAAATAATATAAAAACGTTCATCTAGAAATCGTACCTATTCATCGGATAATCATTTTAGGTTCACATCAAAACACATCCTATAATAAATCCAGATAAAAATGGGGATCTTGGTTGTTGGTTGAATAGTGTGTTTGGCTATTTCATAGTTTTATTATGAAACAATTGTATCTATAAGTGTAAATATGGGAAGAAAGGGGTGACCTTTTATAAGATGGGGAGGGGACAGACATGTAATTTTGGTGAAAATATAAATTACACGAATATTTTTATCATTTCATAATATTATAAATTAGTAAATTATTTAACCTTATAGGTGATATTTTAAAATTATATCATAAAAATTTGTTTCTTATGTGTTGGTAGATCATTATCACACATATCTTTTTGGATTAAGATCTGATAAATAAGTTTTTTCCTAAACCTCCATAATTATGTTTTGAAGCTTTTACTATTCAAAATGGTTAAAAATTAAGTAGAACATATTATGTAATATAATGTGGTGTATTTCAAAATATAACATCCTTTTTTCTAAAATAAATTAATAAAATTGGCATAATCCTGTTTAATTTTATACACATATAATTGGTGAAAAATCATATATTGAAAGAGAAAATCTTCATATGTGTGATATGTTTTAATATCAAAATTCATTTTAAATTCTATGAAAATGACCTAAATTTTATTTATAATATTAATATTTATATAATTTTAAATAGAAAAATTTAAAATATAATTTAATAATTTATATAATACAAATTAAATCGAGTTTCCAATAAAAAATATTTATATTTCACCATATATCGACAAATCAAACGTCTTAAAAATATACTAAAATTATCCCAAATATAATTTTCACTAGATTATTTGTATAATTATGTTCATTTCACTAATTTCATTTGTTAATGGTTTTTATAATTAGATTTATCATTGGTTTTCAAGAAGTGTCAAAACATTTTTCCATGAAAAATATTATTTTCTTTTAATAATATTTTTTCACTTATCTGATTTTTATTTTATTTATAATTAATTTATAACCATAGTTCAAGATATATTTTTTTGTTCTATTAATACCTATCAAATAAATTATTAGGTTATAATGATCATGTTTAAATAATATATTGATATATTATTGTCATTCATTTAAATTGTTGTTTTGTGCATCACAATCAATTTAATAGAAGAAATATATTTTGATGGAAATAAATCCAAGATTATCAGGGTGTTAAATTTTTGAATCCTGTGAAACATTCATCATTAAAGTTTCTTGGATATTGCCTTCTTTAATGGATGATGGTAGTTTTTATATATAACATTACATTGTTCCCACATTACATCCTCCAATTTTTGATTTCATCAATGTACTTTTACCAGTAAAGACATCTAACACCTCCATACAAGGTCACTACTGTTACAATACATGATTTTATTGTATTTAACATTTTTAATTTAATCTAATAAATAGTTTATGTAACATGAGAGACCTTGTTTTATAGAACAATAATATACCATTAATGTCAAAATCTAATATGATAGTTATCAACTAGATATTTTAATAGATGGTAAATAATGAATAAACTATATTTATAAAAGATTGTTTAAAATTATTTATATAATTCTATTTTCACCAATAAATTAAAAATTAATATAAAAACTATTTTATTATAAAATAAATGTTTCATACTAAAAACTAGTTTTATGCAACAAAGGAGTTTCAAACAAATAAATTTTAATAATTTATATTAGTAAATGATAACAATCAAATTTATACATAAAATTAATTTTTTTGACATACAACCATTATATTTATAATCTTATGATGATATAAAATCCAATTTTATGAATAAAAATCTATATTTTTATAAAGTATTTTTTCTACCATTTTAATGGTTAACCTATTTTGTTATTAAATTTTGAAAATTTTATAAATTCAATTCGAAAAAATAATAATATATTTTAAATTATTAATTTCTAATATATTTTATAGTGATATTTTTTATTTTTTTGAAAATATTTTTATTCCACTGAATAGGGAACAATATCCATTTATTATCAATGACAATTTATTTATAAAAAATAATATACTAAAGATTTTAGTTTGTTCTAAAATTAACACAATTAACATTTAGTTAGATATAATCTAATTAATCACATTTTAATAATCCTTATACTTTTTTGGGAATAAGTACATTTTTAGGTCAAAAAATAAATTTTTCATGAAATTAGTTTATCGTTTCGTTTTGTGGGATTAATATAATATTAAATTCATAAACTTTTTGTTCCGAATTTTTTATATTGGATGAAATATTTTTTTATGTTAAAATGTAGTAAATATATTCCTTTTATATTCATCTAATAATAATATTATCCTTGGTAAGATTTAATATCACAGTAAATGGTAATTTGGTTTAAAAAAAATTATACATACAATTAAATGATGTAAACAATTTCCAAAATTTTATTTGATGTAGCTAATTAAACTATCAAATTCTATGTTTATAAATTGTGTTTTTAATTTAAACATTATATTTAAAAAAACTTATATATTATTTAAATAAAAAATCCACAAAATGTTACTTTATTTTTCTATAATTTATCATATGTGCCAACATGGAAATATAAGATGTATATTAAATAATATAATATTACATTTTAAGGATAATGAAGGTGTATTTATGATATAAATTTATTTATTACTCTTAGGTTGAATGTGGATGAGATGGTGATGTTCATAAAATTTTATTTAATGAAACGTCAAATATGTCACACACATTTTTTAAAATACTATAACAATATTAATGTGGTTTTATCCAGAAGTTATCTTGGTATATAAAAATTATTTTCAAATATAAACTAAAAATATTCATAATATTAATTTTCTTTTAAAATTTTTGTTTCAAACTAATTACCTTAAATTCTAGCATAAAAGTTATGTGGTAAATATTTTACAAATTGAAATATTAAAAAAATTACATTAAAAAAATTAAAAGAATTATTATTCGAGATAATTATAGTAACTAATGGATGTTGTGTATTATATTGAAATTTTATGTTGTTATTAAATTATTTAGTTTTGAGATATATTTTTTTATTGATATTTGTAAATTTTATTATAATTAATAATGTGAAAATAGACATTACTGATATTTCAAAATACATAATAATTTATTAAATGCTCTAAAATTATTAAAAATATAATTTATTAATGATATTTTTTAAGGTGTTATATTTCATAAATTATCCATTTAGGTGTTTTATGTAATTTCATAGAGAAAATATTAACCCTTGAGTAGTGAAATCCATGTTGTCATAGTAAGAGTTAAAGGGGATAAAAATTGTTAATACAAATTGACTAGGGTCAAAATGTGACATAAAAATGAATAAAAAATTTGGAATTAGAATAATTATTCTTGTAGTATCATCATTGTAAAAATAAATTAAATTGGTTTAATTTGGAATTTAAATTTTAATTATATTAATTTAATATATTGAAAATTTCAGAATTGCCCATCTCCTGAATTATAAAAGGGTACCATTCTTTCACTTATTTACATCACATTGAAATTTATATATCGACCAAACTATTATAATTTTTCTCAGATACATCTTATATTATGTTTTATTGGTTTTGATAACCTCTAAATACCATCCTTAGTGGCATTTCTAGGAGATCCAAAGGAGACATTTCGAAGAAGAGGTGATCACTCTAACCAATCACCTTCATTTCCTACTCTTCCTCACCTACTCTATATAAAATACTGTTTTCATAAAATAATAAATTACACATCCTAAATATTTTCAAATGTTATTTTTATTATTAAAACAATATTATTCACCCTCTTTTTCATCAAAAACAAATTGAAAGTATCTCTCATTCATTCGTACTGTTTACCTTATCAATATAGTGATAAAATTTATTATTTTATCACCATGAATTATGGATGTGTATTGTGATTGGTTTAAGGAATATATATGATATATATATATATATAATTTGAAAATTAATATGGAAATTTTAATAATTATTAAAATATCATTCGATCCATTAATCTAAAAATGAAAATAATATTCATGTGTACGTACGGTCCATCGTCTCCATGAACTGTATAATTAATTTTTTACCTCTAATTTTTATGAATTATTACTAATTTTTATGGAGTGAAAATACATTATGATTATACATTGATTATTATTCTAAAAATAATGGTACCATGATCAATATATATGAATCAGGACATCCAAACTATAACAGTCTTAGAAAACAAAAAATATATCCACAGTAACTATGATTTGTAAAACTATTTATTAATAAATGGGTGTTAATATTTTTTAATAAAATAATATATGGTAATATATATATATATATATATATTAATTAATTTACAATAAATTCATATTTTTTGTACACACGGTTTCAAAATGAACAATAAAATTCAATACATGAGGTGTATTTTTATCCCATAATCTAATTATTATCCAATTTTTTTACTGTTGAAGTATATATTGGGGAATATTTTTATCCAATGTGAATTATTATAAGTTGTTTTCAATTAGTTATTATTCTTCAATGATTGTTTGATTTCAATTTTACACTATTTTTTGATGTTTTACTAACAATTTTAAAATGAATATTCATATCGTTTTAAAAAAAGAAAATTTGTGTTTCTTCTATCCAAAATGTGGATTGAATTTGTATTTATCATATACATAATTAAATTAATTTACCACCCTCTTGAAGCCTTAATGATTTTATGTTTCCATTAAAATATTATAATGTTATTTTCAAAGAATGTTTTTCCATTTTTCATTTCACACATGATTGAAAATAAATGATTTGAAAGTTGAATGTTATTTTTCAAGAATTATTTCAAGTGATGTTTTAAAATTATACTCCATCTATGATAAAATTATTTGATGTTACATATGAATTAATGGGGTTATTATTTACGGACTCTATACATATATTTTTATGGTTGGTTTTTTTGATTGAAAGATGTTTATAAATTCACATTTTTTCAATGAGTTGTGTTATGTTGAAATTTTATAAAGTTATTTTCGATACATGGGTTCTGATGCAATGAATTATTTTGGTTCATATGAAAAAAATATTTATGATTTTCATTATGTGGCATGTGGGACATACATCACCCTCTACTGAATTTGTTAAATATGGATAACTCATGAATGATAATTTTTTATGATTGAACCCGATTTCATGTTCAAAAATTAATGGGTGGAAATGTATTTTTTGTCCATATGTTTATGTATGTATATTTTTTTCATGTCCATAAGATTATGTGTGGATATGGAATTAATTTCCACAAGTTTATTCAAGGTCTTATTTTTAGGTGATTAACTTAATGAGCGAGCATGATTTTATTCATGTGTATTCATTATGTAATTTATTTAGTGTGTGCCGTAATATTGGATTTCATGTAAATATTAAACCCTTATATACTGTGTTAATTGATTCATTTATTATTCATGTCCTATTCTCTTATATAATTTATTACATGACCCATGATCATGAAATGTGATATATAGTGTTTAATTTCCAAATGTTATGTTTATGTTGTTATTACCTTAGGATTATGTTATTAGTTATATATCCATTTATTAGCCTTAATGAGTGTCTAATCTCAACATTTTAATATGTTTATTTCCCCTAGGTTACGATGAAATATATAATTTATGATATGTGAAAAAGGGTTCTAGTAATATACATTGAAGTGGGAGATAATGTATATGTTTTATGAACTGGTTATTTATGATTCCATGTTTCCAAACATGCTAAACCCATATGATTATTGTTTTATTTTGTAATAACATGAATACTTAACTAATTAGATATTATATATACATATGATAGGAATGGGTTGTTATAGTTTTTATCAAAGAAATTATTAGTTAACAATTTGATACTAGGATGAGAATAACATAGTAATAACTCGAATTATATGTCTAGGTTACAATCCTATTGTTTTTAAGGATCATCAATAATATTATATTAAGCCCAAGATTCCATAAGATGAAATTTTATTATTTCATTTTATTCTATGATAATTGTTTCTCAAACTCCGATTTCTGGTTTTATTCAATTTTAGTTACTAGAATAAACTGGTTTAATGTTTAATGGGACATAAAATTTTATGATGAGAAATAAAATGGAATAGTTAATGTAGTGAAAGAAGTTGTTATTATTATTAATTTTTTATCACGGAACATGATTGATAATATATACCTTTAGAACAATAAGGCTCATAAAAATATAAGAAAACTATTTTTTTAGATTTTAGGTAGTGGAGTCCCTATAGGAAGGATGATTTAGTATCATAAATGTTGAGATTGTGGAAAAAACAACCATATGGATGCCTTTGAGGAATATAAATAAGTTTTGACTGTGGAAAAAAATGTCATGAAAAAAACTAACTACATGGGAAAAATGAAGAGTTCAGTTAATTCAATAGTTGGGAATATTGGTCTCCTAGAGGTATTATTAATAGATGATTACTTTAATTTGGTAACTATGAGAGCTATGAATATTACTATACTTGGGGATGTTTTTTGGATGAAAATTTACAAGGTCGTATAGTTAATGGTAATATTGAGACTACAAATGACATGTGAATGGAAGGAAGCATTATGAAATAAGATTGGGAATCATAGTTAATTAATTGTTAAGGATGTGGGATTATGAAAGTATATATATATAATAATATTAAAAGATTATTTTTTTATTGTCATAAAATATTCAACTATTACTCAGCATATGTTTCTTATTATGGATTTAAAGGGATATTTTGAATGATATAGATATAATAGAAATTTTATTTAATAATGTGGTTATATTTTTAGATAATGTGTGTTTAATGGAAAAATAAACCATACTATTTGAATGATGTTGAGATAATATTGAGATAAATATATGTTTCATTATGATATAATAAATTAGACTATATTAGTTAACTTATAGCTTAATAAAAATATGACGAAAATGTGGTTTATAGATTGAGTTTATATAATTATCAGATTATTGGTACGAGAAAATAGTTAATTTTTCCAATCATGCATGATTTTAGTAATGATTTATGGTAATTTAGGTTATTATGATAATTTACTTGAATACATGTTCTAGATCATGTCATGTTTATTGTAGAAAAATTATGATCTTCATCTGGTTATTTTGGAGGTAATAGATAAGTTGAACTAGAAGTCACCTTTACTCCCATGTTTTGGATTTTAATTTTAATTTTGGATTTTTCATAAGGGTGACCACTTATGAAATTTTTAATGTTTATCTTCTGATAGGGTTTTAGAGATTAATATATTTAAAAAATATGAATATTTATGCATATTGAATAGTCTTTCCAATTTTTTTAATATTACAAGAAGTAGAAGAAATTATTTATCATATAATTATTGATCTTATGATCCAGTAGTTCTATATATCAAAAACATTAACATCATTCATTGGATTATAAACTGAATAAAAATAGTCTAAGGTTAAAAAAAGTGATATTGACATTATGAGATGAAGTTTCATTATTATATCTTCTTAAATGATTTTGAAATAAAATATTATCCTATTATCATCATTTTGAGGATATCAATGACCTTTTTCATACCTATTTGATTTATGGTTTTTTGTTCATTATACATTTAATGGAAATGTTATATACAATTATCTATCAAATATTGATAGTTATAATTCAATTCCAAGTCATTATTTTCACATTAAACTAATATTCTCATAAGTATAATCACTGTTATGTGTTGATATTCACCTTTTGTATTCACTCTTTTAAGGTAGAAGTTTTTTGGACCCTTTTTTAGGTGGGATTCCTATAAATAAATGTTCAAATATCCACCTTTGTTTTTTGAAGTGCACTTTGAATTTCTAGAACTCATTATTTTAATATTATTTCTCATATTAAGATGGTATCTTATTTGTTGATTCCTCAACCACATCTCTCTCAAATTCATGTTGGGTTCCATGTATCACTAATGTGGAAGAACATACCTGATATTTCACATGAACTAAACTAGTTGAATATACCTAAAAATAAAAATACTTTTTATGAAGATAAACTAGTAGATATTCTATATCATATATATAATGTTCTATTATATATTACCTCTCAACTAGTAAATGATTTTAAGGGAAACAACTAATTGGAGGAATATTCATGGGAACATGAGGTTGTGATAAATAACATGAATCCTCATATATTTTTATTTAGTTAACAAATTTTGAGGGACAAATTCATTTTACGATGGAATAATGAAACACCCAAAGATGTTTTGGTCTATCTTTATTTAAATTTAATCTATTTGGAATCTTTGGATTCATGCTAGACTTAGTTATACCGAAAAAATATACATTTCAAATTATTATTTAATATAATAGATGTAAACAGGTACTTTTAATGGATGGTATAAAATAGATTCACTAAATTTTTAAAATACTATTTATGTATGTTTATTTAATTATTTAGGAAACTTTTAATTATAAATTAAAATAAAAAAAATTAATGAAAATAAACTATTTTTTTAATAAACTAATATTTTATAAAACCAATAGAGTTTCATCTTAATAAATTAAATTAATTACTATTTGTTAAATTTAAAAATGAAATATAAATATATATTAATTTTTTTATATTCAGCCAATATATTTGATATGTAGATGATAAGAGAAAATCCAATTTTATGCATTAGGAGTTATATTTTTGAAAAGGTAGTTCCACCACTATCTAATGGAAAAACATGTTTTAATGGAATTTTTTAACACTTATATAAATTATATTTGAAAAAATACATCATTTTTAAAACTTGAATGTAAAAATTATCATTAGGGAATGTTTCTTTATTTTTCCTGAAATATGTATTTTCTATTTAATAGTGCGTAAATAATTATTTCTATAAAACTATGTATTTATTAGTATTAAAAGTAAATTTCTGAATTTAGTTTGATCTAAATGTAACACATGTACTCTTTATTTATCTATAATATAATAAATATCATTTTAATCATCAAAATTCCTTTTTTTATAAGTACATTTGAGACTCATAATTGTATTTTTCATGAAAAAGTTTTTATCGTTGTGTTTTTGTGATAATTAGTATATTAAACTATGAAACCTCCATATTTTAAATTATAAAAAATACATTGTATATTTGGATTCATGAGGTACAAAACTATTAAATATGTCCCTTTTTTTCTGGCCTATATAAATACTAACATCTATAATCTTTTAAACTAATCAAAATCTTTATTGGGTATTTTAAATTAAAAATAAAATGATATGGGATAAAAAATGACAAGAAATGAAAAAAAAACTATATTTGATGATAATTACACCCTTAACTATTAATGTTTTAAATTGAGTTTTATAATGGACACATGTCCATGAAAATAACTTATATATTATTTAAATAAATCAAAGTAAAAAAATTTCAGTTCCCCATCAATGATATATCTTATGGGAGAAAATAGATATAAATATATTTTATGAATGGATAAAAGTATCCAATTTTAACTGAATAAACATATTATCATTATATAAATTTATTTATTACTTTAAGGGTCTACGTGGAAGATATTTTGATGTTTATAATATTTTATATAATGAAAACTATACGATGTCACATTAATATTTTAAAAAATATTACATTTTTAATATGGTGTTATTTTTGATGTATATATGAAATTAAAATTTACATTGAAATAGAATGAAATTATCATTATCAAATTAATTTACTTTTAATTTTTATTGATGAAATAATTAAATTAAATGCATGCACAATAGTGATGCAGTAATTATTTTACAAATTGAAATAACAAACTAATGGTATTAAAACAACTACATTAAATATTATTTGTGATAATTGTTGTGAGAAATGAATTTAATACATGACATTGTAATTTTTGTGATATATAATTTTTTTGATATATCTTACTGTATTTATATTTCTTAAATTTAAAGTAACGAATAGTGTAAAAATTGACATTAATTATATTTTAAAATAAATAATAGTCTATTAAGTAAAATCTAATTATTAAAAATTATAATTTTTTAAAAAAAATATTGGTTTAAGGTTTAAAATTTTATAAATTATCCATTTATTGTTTTTTGGCACCTTATAGAAAAAAATATTAACCCTTAAGTAGTAGATTCAATATTGTCACGGAAAGAGATAAAGCGGATAAATATGGGATAAAAATAAATTATTTGGATAATAATGTTACATAAACATGAATAAAGGTTATTTCTGGAGACAATTTATACACATAATCATATTAGTCTAAAAAATGCACTTTTTATCTATTTTTAATTATAAATTATAATTTATTATATTAATATTTTCTAAATATTCAAAATTGACCCTCACATCAATTATCACAGAGAACTAATTCCTTCACATAATTACACAAAATTAACCAATATATCTCAGCAAAAAAATGGAAATTTATTTTATAAACATTCTCATTTATGTTATAGTGGTGTTGGTTTCATCAAAATACCAACCCTATAGCGAATTACAATAGATCCAGAGGTGACATTTGGAAGAAGAAGTAATAGTTCTAACTAATCGGTTTCTATTTCTATTTTTTACCTCATATAAATCTAACATGTTTTTCATAAAATAATTACTTAAACATCCTAAATATTATAAAATGTTATTATGAAAATGAAAAAATTATTATAATATCTCTTTTCCATTAAAAACAATGTGATAGTTTCTCTCATGCATAAATATGACTTACCATCTCCACATAGCGATACAATTCATTTTCTATTACCATATTTTATTAATAGGTATTATGATGGGTTTAATTAATATATATTATATATAAATGATATGAAAATAATTTTTAAACATGAATTACTCTTTATGTTTCTTTTATTCCATTAATCGAAAAAGAAAGTAGTGTTAATGTGTACATAAATCCTACCATCTCCATTAACAGAATAATTCATTTTTTATCTACAATTTTATCTGAACTATTATAAATATGAATATAACTAATATTTTTTTATATCATGATTAAAATTATTAAAATTATTTTACTATGATTAATATTTAAGGATTAGGACATTCAAACAGAAACATGCTTGGAAAATAAAGAAGTTTTCATAATGAATAGAGATTGTAAGAAAAAAAATTAATTCTTTTGAGCTAATATGTTATAAAAAATTAATTATTTTTATGATACATATATGGTTTTGTAATAGATTTATAATAATTTCTTATTTATAATACATGATATTATAACATGAAAGAAATGATATTTATGACTTGAGGTAAGAGTTTATTACACTATCTCATTATGATCAGAGATTTATTATGTTTCAGTATCATCGAGGGGAAATTTTCACATTCACTTCCATGTTTTTTAAATTAATTAAAAAATGTTTTTACAATTCCATAATTAGTTTTCAATGTCATTTTAATACTTTTTAACTCTTTTTAAAAAAAATATAATGAATCATCTGGTAATTTTCGAAAAAAGGTATTTAATAATATTTCTTACAAATATGTGAATGATTTTTTAACTTATAAAAAATTGATGTAATTTACCAAAGTCATGAGGCCTTAATGATCTAATTCTCCCCTTAAAATATTGTATGTTTTTCATTAAATAATATTATTTCTTTTTTAATTCCATGGTTCATTAAAAATAAATTATTCAAAAATTGAAATGTTATTCTTAATAAATTATTTCAAGTGTAATTACAATATTAAATTCCATATAAGGAATATAATTTTATGTCACATATGATTTTTATTTTATGAGTTTTATGATACCTTTTTATCTTAAAATTGTTTTGTTATGAAGAACGATTTATTAAAACAATTTCTTTTGATGGTTTTTGATCTGATTAAAAATTTATGTTGTTGAGGAACACATATATATGATATTAATAATCTGATTTGTGGTTCATAGATCTCCTTATAATTTATTATAAAATGTTTGAAAACTCTATCAGTGAATATAGTATGCTTGAACCTGATTTCATATTCACAACTCAATGCATGGATTTGGTTTTCATGTCCATAATTGTATGCATTATACTGGTTCTCATGTCAGAATGATTATGAATATACATTGATTTCATTTTCATGAGTTTATTCAAGGTCATAGTTTCATTAACATAACATAATTATTGAATCTATTTTTATTTATACATGTTCACAATGTAACATGTTTACATGTCTGCCACAATATCAAGTTTCATATCAGTATTACGGTCTTATAGATTATGTTCTTTTATTATTTTTTGATTCTAGTCTTATAAAAATTATGATATATTCCATGACTCAAGATTAGATCCATTAATATGTAGCTTATAATTTTTAAATGTTATATTCACGTTATTATTCCCTTATTCCAATGTTATTATTGATATCTCCCAAGTTTACCCTAATTGAGAATTTAGGTACTTGGTTTTCTTTTGATTATTTACAATAAGACATGAAGAAATGTTTAATGAATCATATTTCAAAAAAATTTCAAGTTATTACATAAGATGTGTGATAAGATATAGATGTTTTATGAATTTTATTTATATGATTCTATGTTTCCAAAGACAATAAACCCATATATATCTATCATGGTTTGGATAGAATTTGACTATGCATCTAATTAGATGTAATATAGATGTTTGATTATTATGGGTTATTAATAAAAGTTACAAGAGGATAAATGATTTCATTATAATAATACATAATAAGTTCAAATTACAATTTTCCACATGTGAGCACATGTGTTGGGTTGAGAATTCACTTCCTTAAAAATGATATTTAGAACACATCATATTCTTTTCAGAGACATAGTATCATTCCCTATCATTATGAAAACAAAATCAAATTCAGTCAAGGATTTCTAAGGGTCTAGTGGTCCCAACGATTATATTCACTTTATGGCCAAACCATATCATAGCCATCCATAGAGAAACACTCAAGAAAACATAATCTCCCACTTAAAATTCTAAATCATTACTCTTATTCTCTACAAAATTATTTTTCCTAGCTTGATATTCATTTATATGATACTATGTATAATCATTCACTATTTATATCACTTCAACAGTTTTTGGGCCTACATGTTTCCCTTCGCCAAAATATTCCTCACAATCTAGAGTGTGACATCAATTTCCATATAATTTGTTATTTTTCACCATTTGAATACTTAAATGGAAATTATTGTTTTAGTAAAACTATAATAATTCTCAATACTAATTTGACATTCATGGAAATTATTGTTTTTAATTCCATAACATGTATTCCATTATTAGAATATTCATTTCAAACTATGAATCATTTTTGGTATGGTACACATTACTCAAATAATGATTAGTATCGAGGGCCTAAAAAAGGCACCTCAATAATTTTTATTTAAAAATACATCATGATCAGACATGATCAAAATATCTATTCCATGAGGCCTTAAAAACATTAATATTGATATTTCAAAGGATCCAAAGAGGTAAATATTTTATAATTTATAGAGAATATGTGGAAATTTTCAGGTTATCAATAATAATTCATATTGAATCATTCATTCTAGGAGACTATGGTTTTCTTATGAAAATATACCTAATAATTTCATGCTATTTCCACCTAAGAAGATGAATTGATTTCATGAATCCTCTATGATGTTTTCTTTATACAATTACCTAGAGAAAACCCATAAGTATTGATACATAGTCTATAATTTTCTACTTCATTCTATCCAAATTTTCCCCTCAAATACCATTACATGATGGTGCTACCAGGGTCTATATGTATTTTAGAGCTATTAAAATCATACAAAAATCCCCTTTTTATCTTATTTATAGATCGAACACGTGACCTATTTCAAAATTTTAGAACACCATCTTAAGAAATAAATTATTATAATTTACCATTTTCCATAGATTTAATTTTATTCTAAAATTTGTCACCATTAGACAGAAACTTTTTTATGTTTTCTAATAAATATTGTTTCACAATAATTTGAAATGTGATTTTTTTAAATAATTCCATAATAAATAAAATATCCATATTTATTATATCCATTAACATAGGATTTATTTAAATTCTTATTTGGGCCAGAAATCTATGAACATTCCAACTCAATGCAACTAATATATTATTTTCATTCCTTGGGTGGTAGTGTATTGAGTAATAGTAATCATTGAGATTCTCGAGCTGTCACTATTGTCTCAGATTTATCAATTTCTCTGAATAGATTTATTTTATGCTTTTATGATCACTTGATATCTCTCATTATTCCCCATAGAGATAATGTCTTGACATCATCAGAGAATATATTATAGCTTTCTACTCGAGACCATGAATTAAATATTTCTTCTCACGAGCCTTCTATTACCATAGTTACTCTATAATAAAATTTCCAGTTTCAATTAAGAAATTTCAAATTAACTTCATCATTGTATCACTATATATCATAAATCCATAATTTACATATGGTATAGTCAAATAAAACCATTGAATAATCCATTATTTACTTCATCATAATATTATTCACATTCCCATTTATAAATGAATATTTCTAGTATACATGAAATATTTGTTACCATGTAAACCAATCTAATAAAATGATGAAAGAATCTACGATATTGAACAACTAAACCATTGAAACTACATTCCTCAGATATGTTCATCGGTGTAGTATATTCTTTGGTAGCCTTTTAAATTGAAGGGTCAATTAAAATTTTATCCATAGAGATAATACATCCATTACAATAATCATCTAAGAGCTATAAATATCTGTTTTTAAATATCCAATATTACATGTTCATTTTAATAATCTCAAATATAATACTCAATAGATTATCATGATATTCATAAAATTTAGAATACACCAATATTTTATCAATGAATGTCGTAATAAATTTATCAATATATTCCTAGAATACTCTCTTCATTAGATCCATAAAAACAAAGGGATTATTAATCAGTCTAAATGGAATTACTCTAAACATGTAATTTCCTTACCTCATTTGGAAATATATTTATAAAATGTTATCCTCCATCACTCACAATTTATAATATCATAAAACAATTTTAATCATTAAAAAATGTTGTTATCTGTGATGTTGATAAAATAAGACGATAATTTGATTTAGAGGATACATGTTATTTATCATAATAGAACTGGTTTCCCAAAAATAAATGCACAACCTCATTGGGCAATATTTATTAATAGAAAATAGAACATCCCGCCCCCATGGTGTGATTATAGGGTGAATGAATCTTTATCCCCAAAATACTCTTGTTTTTCCTTTATATCCACAAATTCTATATTTTCCATTTTTTAATAAGATATATATATTAGTCTTACATCAGGGAATATGTCATTGGAATTATCTAATTCATTTTCTGGGTGGGTCTATGTAATTCTTTAGAAACACATATATTTATTATAATAAAATATGTTCATCAAGAATTTCATGATTACCATCTCCATCACTAGATTGTGGATGCACTTCTTTTACAAAAAAATCATTCTACAGAGCTACTAGATGAGGATAAATATATGTATATGATAATGAATTATCATATATAAATTTTAAGAATTCAATATATTAAACAAGAATCCTAATTTGTTTCTACGTAAAATTATTTTTTTGCATAATATTTAAAAAAACTAGTCTATTCCAAGGATTATATCATAGTCAACCAAAGGTTTAATAATATATTCAGAGAAAAGAATATTTAGGTGTATTAATGGGAACTTTATGACATATCCTTATTATAGTGAAACAACCAAAATGAGTTATAACAGAAAACAGAGTTATTAAATTTATTATGAAATATATAATTTATTGGAATATTTGGAGCCTATTAAAGAGTATGATTAATCAAAATTAAATTTTAAATTTTTCAAATTTGAAGTTATGATTAATATACCTTCAACAAAATCATTTTTTACTTCCAAATATTTTATAGTGACAACATAATAAAGGAATTATATCCCTAGAATATTCTATGATAAATTACATTGATTCATTGGGAATTATTTCATTTAGTTGCCCATTTACATATATTTGAATCATTGAATATTATTATTTTTATTCATCACTTTATATTCCATATCTTAAAAAACCTTATCTCTATAATTATAAAAAAATCCTAGTCCATTCAATAATTTCCTCAGATGATTATTTCTAATGTCCTCACAATATTGTAATTAATTAACTCTCTTCTTCTACGATGCATTCAATTTTTGTGGTCCTTATTCGACCAGATATTTTAATGATTTCCATTCAACATGTATGATCTAGATTATTTATTCTCTATTTTTATTTCACATAAAATTGTTTCTACATATGTTGATTTTTTTTAAAATACCATTGCCCGTAAAAATAATATTAATCCATTCAACTAAATTATAAATCTTATACTACATGTTCTGTAGGTATTCAATAAAACATATAGATTATTATATAATGGAATAAACATACTCTAAAAAAATTTCTTCTTCCTTTTTATTTAATATTTAGAACATTATCATAATTTTCTTCTATTTCTCAGGATATAAATTCTTGTAGATAAATTTAGAAAAAAAATTCCATTACATGAGTTCTATTTCATAATCTATGATAGTATTGTGGATAAACAACCATCATTGATCATTGAAGTCTCTTATAAAATGTCTAATAGGCGTATCCTTTTCTTTTTCATCCTTTCATAAGGCCTAAAATGTATTCTTAGGAGCCTTAATCCATTGGCCAGATATCATGCGATTATTAGTTCCACAAAGAGATAGAAGCTTTTGTAGTATGAAGTGATCCAAAATTGAAGAATCATACTTTGTAAAATGAGTTTATATCCATGAAAGGTTATTGTTAATAACCTGATTATGGTTCTTTAATATATCGATTATTTACTATGTTCTAATACCAGCTGTATTTTCTTACTTTGTTAGGAAATCATTATATTTTTCCATGAGTCTTGATGCCCTTATAACATGAATGCATTATTTTTTAACAATGGAATATATTTAATTACCTCATTATAATCGAAATTTTAAATCATAATGTAAATTTAAACATATGGTGTAATAATATAAATAAATAAATAAAAATATTCCCTGTTAATTATAAAATCTTAATCGTTTTTTATTTGGGAAGATCATAATTTTCCAATCATTCACAATTGTTTGTCACTAATATTTTTAATTATCTAAAGAAAATACTATAGGCATGTCAAACAAGGTGCATAATTATGTCTTTTTTTATGCACCAGTAGATGATCAGTTCATGCCAAATGATCCCTCTTTATAGTTATTACCCTTAGTTACAACTATATTAGAATCACATCCACATGTAGTAACTAGAATGAGATTTATTGATATTAAAAAAACATATAATATTTTATATACCACCACATGATGATATTATTATTATTATATATATATCATAAAGGCCAGTCATAGTTTTATTTTCTGTAATATTTTTTCCTTAATCTAGTACACAAGGTTTCTAGTAAACCTCTTATAATGCAAATTGTAATAAGACTAAATCTTGTCACCCAAATATGGTTCCTAATTTATTAAATTTTCATAGATAAATAGGGTCAAAATGTAAAGGATTGACCAATAATTGTTTTAGAGAACCAATTAAAAATAGGATACCCATTTTAAATTTATAAATTAAAATAAATAATAATAAAAGAAAATTAGTAATATTCTAGACACTCTTTCAAAGGATTCATATTAATAAAATAGTGAACAGAAAAATATAATGTTGAGATCAAATACTCGGTATGGGTTAAAAATAGTTGAATATATCACGAGTAAAAAAATTAATATTAAATAAGGAATGTTAAATAAAAAACACAATACTTTTAATAAATAACTTGATCACGAAATAAGGAATAATCCACAGGACAAGGCAACTAACATAAAAAATATTCTATTTAGTCAATAAAAAGAGAATAAAATGCATTTGTAAATAATATTAATGCTAATATATCATTAACAGTAATATAAAAATAATTTTTAGATGAAATAATTCTTAATTATATGATTTTATGATCTCCAATATCATGATACATCTACTATAGATACCTTTCACAATATTGTTTAATACAATGTGTAAAGCACCATTATATTTGGCCAACTAATTTTACTCAAGAGACATGTTGATCAATCGAGGAGCTGTATATAACATTTACCCACCCATATCTTCTTGTCCAAACCATCCTCATATATCGAAAAACTAATTTAATTCATGAAATATATTCCTTATCATCAAATATCTTGATTGATTAATGGATGCAGATTTATCAAAATTCACAATTTTATAAAATAACATCTAAATAAGAACCATATATAATATATGTTTTAAATTTAGAATTAATAATATCCATAATAAAATAATATTTATATTTTAGATAAATCTAGTAGAAAATGATTAAATGATCACCCGAAAGTGATTGTTCCATGAGAATGTAAAAAATCACAAATGTTTGAGAGGTTATATAATATTTTTTTAACCACATGGTAACAATTAAATTATATCTCCTTGAAGATAAAAATTACAAATAATATTAATTATCATGAATAAATAGGTATTAATTTTAAATACATTAATTTTATAAGGATATACACACAAAAAAGTAATTAGGTGAATATGAACAAATATGTCTCAATGATATAGAAATTTAGTTTAGATCCCTTATTTAAATATTACCTTTATTTGAACATTTTAGGATTATATATATTGGTTATAATAATGATAAAAATATAAACTATAATATTTATAATATTTATAATATCATATATGGTCATAATATTTATTTTTACCACTCTTTGGTTAATAATTTTTCATTATATACATTGTTTTTTGTGTCCATCATCCTATTTTCTCATTCATGTTTTTTCATGACTGTTCTATTTTGTGTACATATAAGATAGATATTTAAGCTATATAATTATAATAATTGTATAAAAAAATTATTTAAATAGTAAAATAATTGTTACAACCATAGTTAATGGTTGGTCTAGTAAAATGATTGACATCTATTTTTAGAGATGGTAGGTAGTATGTACGGACGAGCGATGACATCATTACCTTAACATATAAATTGGTAATAAATTTTATGATATATTAATTTATAAATAATTGTTATCAATTAATATATAACACATATATTAATTAAATTTATTCTTATTACATTTCACGTAAATCTTATGTGATAGAAGAATGGCATTATTTCTGGAGTTGGTTGTGCAACACCTTGAGTTTTTTTGAACATTTTATTAATAAATTAATATTTTTGATGATGTATTTTTTAGAATAAAATTTTTCAAAAACAATTATAAGATACACTATGATAATCTTTTCTTACCCCCAACACCGACATGACTTGCATTATAGGAAACCCCAAACTTCTATAAAACATGATTTTATTGTTACAACTATTTAAATGAGATAGTTATAACTATGCCATTAAACATACTAAAATGAGTATAAATAAGTAATTTTAAAATATTCATTATAATATTTTTATATATATATATAAAATATTGATAATATGTAATTCCATATTTTGTAAATAATTTATATGTTCAAAAATAATTTTTTCTTATTAAGACTTCGTTAAATTTTCTCCTATGTGAAAATATAAAATTAATTAGAGAAAAATTTAGAATTTATTATGATATAATAAAAATAAATTTAAAACATATAATTTCAAAATTATCTTAGTGATATTGTTTTATATTTTTCTGAGAATCGTAAATTTTTAATTAAAAGTTAAAAATACAAAATTTTAATTCGAAACTGATTTTTCGTCTAATTTATTTATATAGTTAAATTATATTTTATGTTGTTTTTAAATTAAAAATATATCAATTATAAATCTATTAATCCAATTTATTTTATTATAATAATTTTTAAATTTAATATAGATATGAAATGTAAATGAACAATAAAATATTCTCAATTTAAAAACATGCTTTCTCACGATGTCTGTAGGATTAGAAGCAAACATAATATTGCAGATTATATGAATTCAATATAAAAAATAGACATAAAAGGATTACTTAGTATAATATTTTAATTATAATCATATCAAGCATTTATTTAACCAAAATAAGAAGTGAATGTGATTAAGAATAATTATAGTGACTAAGAAAAAATAGTTATAATGGATTATACCATAATCCTAAGTGTCAAAAATACATATCCACTTGTCCAACACCCATTTAATTTCCATATTACATCCATAAAGGTATGTTTTCTTATTAAATTTTTAGGTAAAACAATGGTCATGATGATCTTATTTTCAAAATTGTCTTGTGTGTCCCCTCTCAACCCCTATAAAAGGCCACCACCTCTCCCCATTCATCACACTTATCAAACGACTTATGATCAGAAAATAAATGACTAACTAAATTTCAAACATTACTCCATTACTCAATGAATCATGCCTTTATGTTTAAATCCAACCACATAATCCCTATTGTGAAAGCCAAAAGATGTTACCCAAAGGAGAGGTAACAACCAACATCAAGATCCTTTAATTTTTTCATTCCTCCACTACATAAATTATTATATTTCAATGAATATATATTAACCTCATTAACCTGAATATATTGTTATATTTTTATTATAATGTTTTTACATACACTAACACACACTTACGTCTAATTGGAAATGAACGTACAATTCTTGTGTATAGTGAAATAACGCCTCATGAAACACTTTTGATCTTTTTTTCCATTAATACCTCTCATGGATTGGAATTATTTTTTAAAATATATTTTTACATGATATATATTACATAAATTATGTTTTTGTTTTTATTTAATTATTATAAATTTCATACCTTCAGGGTTTCCATTTTCTGTAAATAAAAAAAATAGGGATGTGTGGACTACCGCCCCCTAAAAGAAATGTGATTCATTCCCATACTACATTAAATTTAATAAGAAAGGTATTACTAGAATTATATGATATATATGAAATAATAATTATACTTTACTTATACTATATATATATATATTCTCTAATTTATAACTTTTAATATGAATACAAAAAATAGAAACAATGTTAATGTGTAAGTACGGCCTGTCGTCTCCATTAATGTTGTATTCAATTTCATATTTATATGGTCTATACATTATTTTAAATAAAAAAATACCAAATATAAATTTTATATATACTATGTTATACATTCTTTAAATCATGATATAAGTGTGAGGACAAGAAATATAACAAATTAAGACCCCTAAGAAAAATAAAGAGGATATTAACTGAAGTGGAACCTTATCTTGGGAACATTAATAAAAGGGATGTATAAAGTCATAATAAACCGACATATAGTATTATATATAGGAATATGGTTCTTTAAAATATTTTTAATAAACTTTTATTTGTTATATAATATGTTTGTGTGAGTTCAAATAGATTCGAGACATATTGTAATGCAATTTCTAGTCTCACATTTATTTTTACGATATTTATGCCTTATTCACAACTCATGTATTTTTTGCAGAATATAATTACCATGAATATTTTCTATTATTTTTATCCTTATTTTAATGGTTAATTACATATCTATTTTATGATCTCACATTCATGGGGTTTATATTAACAAAACGGTAAAGTATTTTTGTCTCAATTTTTCTTCTTTGAGACACATGCCATGATCATCATAAAACACATTTTCATAATCATTTCCAAATATGAACATTTAAGCACATTTTAATGGAAAAATGTTTATAAAAATGTTTTATTTTTTTATGATTCCATTTCAAATAATTTATTTTCAAAATATTTTTCATCAACCATCCTTTTTCAAATAAACATTTTTCAATAATATTTTCAAGATTACTTTTAAAATAAATGGTTTCAAAACATGTTCAATTTTTCATTAGTTCTTATAAAAGAAATTTTTTCAAAGATATTTCATGTTCCATTTCATTTTTTGATATATAATGGTTTTCTATATGGATTTATTTTTTAAAATAATTTTTTAATAAATGATTTTTTTCGCAACAAATTTTTTTTAAAGGACTTTTCCAAAAAATTTCATCTAATATGAAATGTGTTGGTGTTACTAATGTTTTTACGAAAAATGATACAAATAATATTTTAATATTCTTTCTTTTAATGGTTTATGTTTTCATGGCATGTATTTTTACCAAAATGCATCCTCTTATATGAGTTTTATTCTAATGAAAAAAGAATAATTTCAATGGGTTTTTTTAAAATTATTATGAAACTCGTTTTTTCTCCCATATTATGATATGATTAAATGTTTATTACAACCATTATATTTCAATAGATTGAGAAAATATTTTTATGAAACAATTATCATTTTTTGGTTCAATAGATTATGCAAATTTTATTATCTTATGAAACATGTATAAACAATTTTATTGTGAGATGCGTGAAACCTATATCGCCATCCAATGAATAGATTATATATTAATATAACTTGAGATAATGATGGAATCATGTTGAGAATTCTGATCCACTATGAGATGATAGGGAAACTCGATCACATACAAGGAAAAGGCAATGAATGGGGATGTTAGTGTGTCCCTCCTATTAGGTGTAGTCACCTTGGATATCAATGATGGGGAAACCTGATCCCATACTAGGAAAATACTACAAGGGATAGTAGTGTTTTTTTCCTAGTACATGTAGTTCCCACAACATTCCTTGATATGTTCAATGAATAAATCTTGACTTATAGGGAATGATATCACATGTTTATATATTCCACTATTTCATACATTATTCTTATGTTATGATTTCATGGATTAATTTCTTATTTACCTTATGATAAATATCCTATGAACTTCAAAAATGTCTTCCTTGATTCATGTAATGAACTTTGATATATGGGCTATGATATTCTAATGTCATGATCATGTTTTAATACCCTTATTTTCATGTTTATTCTTATATATCTCCTTAGTTTAACCTTAATAAGGATATGAACTCACCCATTTTTATGTTTCCTTCTCCAAGACATTAAGATACATTATAATTTTTCTGTGCCTAAGAAGGGTTCTACAGATGGTGAACATAGTAGGAGATAATTTATCTCACTTATATATCAGTGTATAAATTTCCATGTGTCTAAAGGCACAAGACTAATACGGTCTTTGGGGGTCTGTTACTGTAATGTATTAAGAAATCCACTAATGTGCTATAATTTTAATGTTTAAATATGCAGATCACTAGAGTTGTTATTAGATTAGAGGGTTAGTTATAATTTGGATTTTAGGACGATAAATCCTTTTTGTGAACCCTAAATATAGTCTTAATGATATATTTAATAATATGTAAATGTATAGGAATAAATAATATAATTATGGTAAAGGATAGAGAGAGTGGTTTCCTAGAATGAAATCCATGTCTATATTCTACAAGTTGATGTATTTATAGAGTATATCTACCTAGAAGTAATAACTATATCATGGTATGTCTGTCCTGACTCAAGTGTAACCTAGTACATGATAACATCCCTTACCGTGCACCTAGTTTCACACTCCTGGGGGATATTATTTTGGAATTCACAGACTCTTCTGGAATAATCAAAAAGTATTTAAAAATATGTTTTCTATGAATAACCTAGGATAAAACTGGGGGTTAATATATTACATAAGGTTTCATAATTTAGACATATTGTATTTGTATTTACACGGTTATCTAGTTCCTCACTAAGAAAACAATTTATTAATATATGTTTTTTTAGGAAATGGTTGGAACTCAAAGTACACACATTAATAGTGATTGTGATGTAAAATGGAATGATTTTGTTATTAATTATCTGAATTCAATGGGACCAATCATGGAATAACTCATTTCTATGATCACATTGGTTTCTCAATCTATTAATCATTCTTTGATTCCAAATGTGATTATTATGGAACGATATTTAGTTGATTTCATCATGATGAAATATACAACTTCTTTCAGTGATCCTCATGATCAACATATTACTGAACACTGCATCAATACCACTTAAAATATATTCAGTGTTCTAAAATTTTCATGCAATGAGACTGTAATTCTGTATTTTTATATGTTATAATGTAAATAAGACAAATTGTATACTCTAATAAAAAAAGAAATGAATCGTGATTAAATTGTATATGTGGATTATTATGTGTTTAGGAACATATTATTCTACATGTTCTTTCCTTATGATTACTATATGGAGACATAAAATGATTCCCTTTAGTTTAAGAACATGGTTTATGAATCTTCGGGTACATATGAAGCTAATTTCACAAGACTTATGAGGAAAGCTTTATGAATTATCATCCAAATCCAAAGTAAAGTTGATAGGTTCATTAATAGATTAAATCCAAGAATTCTAAGGGAGTTATGAATAAGATACATTATTATCAATTAAGAGATTGTGCATTGTGCAATCAATGATGAAATTGTGGTTGGAGATACATATCAATATTATGGTTTTATCACAAAATGTAAGATGGAGTGTAATGAAAAATGTAAAAACCATGAAGAGAAAAATATGAACATTACATTATTCTCTAAGTGTGGAAAAAATAATGGAGGGAATTTCATTATGGATCCTAATACATGTGTTTCGTATGGAGGCTAAATACATTAAGATATTTATTTCTTAACTGATGCGAAATAGTTTTCCAATTTTCCAAATAAAGGAAAATGTACATAGAATTAACCTCCCACACATTAGTGCTATAAGTGTATAGATGATGGGTATTATACTAACTAGTTCTCATACCAAATGGATAGGGATGATTATCGACATTATAAACCACTTAATCTAAGGGAAAATAGAAAATCTCATGAAATTACTATTTCTGACTAGGGGTGCAATAAAGACATGGTGAAAGGTACACATAACATCCACTATAGAACAGTTAATTTCTTATTTGATTTGAGAACTTCCCAATATTTTTTATCTAATTAATTGACAAAGGGTGTAAATATTCCACTAAATTGATGGGGTGTGGAACTAATATTGAAAACCCCATATGGTATTTTGATTTCATCCCATCTCTATGATTCAACTCTGGTTGACAATTTTGGGAATGTAAGTTTTGGAAATATTTTGATTATTAAGTTAGATTAATTTTATGTAACATTATACATGGATTATATTTCCCTGCATAATTACCAAAAGAGATTTCAAGGGAGAGAAGTTACTTATGACATTTCAAACCCTCATATAATGTTATATAAATGTGATGATAAGTACGATCTTCTAATGTATATTACGTCGATTTTATAGGAATTAATTCCAATTCCAAAGGGTTGTTTATCTCAAATGCTTGTGGAGAAGATCAACATCGTTGATATACCTATTGATTGGTAATTTTCTGATGTCTATCTGGAAGTGTTTTCTAGCCTTCCACCAAAATGTAATGAGGAGTTCTTAGTATAAATAATACCTGGTTCCAAACCAATTTTGTATACTACATAAACAATGGAAAAAATTGAGATGTAATAATTAAAGAAGAAAATCCCAGACAACATGGATAATGGATTTTTTTCAATTGTTTCACCATAGGGAGATCGTATCATCATTTTAAAAAAGAAATATTGATCAGTAAAACTATTAATTGAGTATTGACAGAGGCATATAATAACGATCAATAATATGTATCCTCATACTTTAAATGATTTTTTATCATCTTCATGGATCTCAATAATTTTCCATGATTGAACTTGGTTCTGGATATCATCAATTAATGTTCTAGAAAGATGATATACCAAATATGAAATTATATAAAATGTATAGACACTATTAATAGATAGTAATTCCTTTTGGAATTATAAAAATACCATGATTTTCTCATTGATTTTATGAATACTATTTTCAGAGATTACCTAAACCAGTTTATGGTAGTCATTATAGATGATATTCTTATTTATTCAAAGAGAATTTAAGATTCCAAATACCAATTGGTAGTTGTACTAAATATTCTATGGAAAGAGAAATTATATTCAAATTTCAAAAAGTGTGAATTTTGGCTTCAAAAGGCTTCGTTTTTGGGTCACATAATATCATGGGATGATATATAAATAGGTCACATAATGAAAAAGGCTATTGAATGTTTTACCAGACCTACCATGGTGAATTGGATCTATAGTTTTCTAGTTTTATTTTTATTTTATTGATGGTTTGTTTATAATTTCACATGACTATATAATACTCTTACTATGTTATCTCAGATGGTGTTTAGTGGTCCTCTCGATAAATAAATGTGAAGAAATATTTAAGGAAATTAAGAAACTGATAGTCCACATACCTATTTTTACATTACCATATAGTATAGAAGGGTTTTTAAAAAATTTCAAAGCATTAATGAATTTATTAGGATGTGGTCTTATAAAAAACAACATAGTTATAGCCTATGACTCATAAAAATTGAAGAATCATTAGAAAAATAATTCAAATCCTAATTTGGAATTTGTAGTGGTAATTTTTGAATTAATGATATAAAGGAACTATCTTTATTGTAAAAATTGTGACATATATACTGAACATAAAATTATTAAATATATATTTAATGAGAAGGAGTTGATCATGCACCAAAAATATAGTTAGACCTGATAAAAAATTATTACTTCTTAATTGACTATCCCTGTGTAAAGGAGAACAATGTGGGTTATTCATAGAGTCAAAGTGATCATACAATCATTTCTATGATTAGGATCACAAAATATTCAATATGTTTGGATTTTCGTTGGATGGACCATGTTATCCTAATGGATAGTGAGGAATTTTATCATATCCCAAAAAATGTCCATCCCACAATCAGGGTGAAGATTAAGGATGTGTATAAGGGATATGTAGAGATGAAAAAAAGGTTTCAAATGTTTGTATGTTTGACCATGATCGTGATAGAAAGATAAGGTTGAGAAACTGTGTATGTGTTCCTTCCATACCATATTTGAAGATTGTGTTCGTAGATGAAGGTCATAGTTCATCCATATCTATTCATTTTATAAGTACAATGATTTATAAGGACATTACAGGATACTTCTTATGGGATGGAATAAATAGGGAAATCACTGATTTTGTATCTATAAGTGTGGTATTCTAGAAATATAAGGTATAATGAAATAAATATATGGAAATGTTTCATCCATTACCCATAAAATAATGGAAATTAGAGAACATCACTATGAATTTTTTCACTGTAATCCCCAAATCCTCTAATGTGGTTAATTCTATATGGGTGGAAGTTTATATCCTTACTAAGATAGCATAATTCATTTCTATCATAGAATAATTCAATATAAATTATATTTCTATGATAATAATTAAAAATGTTTTATAGTTACATGAAGTGATACATTCTATTGTATCATATTGGGATCCATATTTTACTCAAATATTTTTTTCGAATCCTTCCGCTAGAACATGATATAATGTTTTCTTTCTGTATTTCTCATCACCCTTATATGGATGGTAGTCTAAATTAACTATTCAAACCATAGAGTAAATGTTGGTATCTTTCTCATTGGATTTTAAAGGATAATGGGGTCAACATATTTCATTATTATTATTTTTATAACAGTATCTTTCACTCAATCATTAATGTCGCTCCATGTGAAGTACTCTATGTAATAAAATGTAGATATTCATATTTCTTGAATGATTTTGGTGAATTAAATCAATTAGGACATGAGATATATGAAGAAATGTTAGAGAATATTAGATCCTATCAGTAGAATATCAAGGCAGATCAAAGTTTGCAGAAATGTTATGATGGTAACCATCAACATGACCTCCAAATTTGAAGATGGTGAAATTTTGTTTTGATGAATTTATCAATTTAGTCAGTTTATGAGGATTTGAAATAAATTTCAATTAATCCCTTGGTAAATCCACCCCTTTGATATTCTTGATAAAATCAGAGTGGTATCCTATCTCATGGAACTTCATCCAAATATCTATAATTTTCATAATGTAATCAATGTATCTATCTTGATAAAACACATACCTAACCCTTCTCATATACTGATCATATAGGCCATACCGTAGGAGAATGATCATTGTTTCGTGGAATAACAAGTTGAAATTATTGATCATACAATGAAAGTTATATCAATCAATACCCCTAACACTATAAATGTTTTGTAGAGAATTAACTTCTCAGAGTAATATACATGGTATCTAGAGCATAATATGAGATATAAATATCCTCAACTGATAATATCGAAATAAAAAATTTCAAAGGAATAATTTGTTATGATTGTTGTAAAATGAAGCACACTGAGTTCTTAAGAATATTTTTTTCAAATAAATTATACTTATTTAATGTCATGTGTTTAACTCTATGAAAATGGAAAATTTATTTATATTATACACCTACAAAAGCTAGTGTAAGATAGGACAGTTACCTGGATTGTGTTACATGAAACACTAAGATTCTATGAAATAGCAATTTGTTGTTGTAATCATTAAACAATATTGTTATATCATATCCGTTGAGAACAATAATATGAGTAGAAATAAAAAAACTAAAATATTATTTTTAATATTTTTATTAAAATAAAACATATTAATAATAAGACATATAATTATTATGAAGTGTTCAGAATTAGGTGACTCGCTGAGAGCGCCTTCAGAGAGTGGTGATGGCAACCCGAAAATGGAAAACTAGCTCCGACGATGGGGATCTTGTCTCCCCCTCCCCATTATAGTGGGGTGTTCCTTATCGTCCTTTTTCCCAGATACATCCTCCTACTTTTGTTCCTTTCTCAAATCATGAGTTTCTACCCTCACATCCATGGATTCCGATTTACCTGAAAGTTCCAGATTTTACTGTGGCTCACCCTAGCTCTCATTATTGCCTTCAGAGTTCAACATCGCCTCAAATCTATTCAAGATAACAATTGTGGCTCGGTTTCATTAGAAGATACCCTCAGTCGATGAGTTTGACCTTTTCGTCTTTGATGCCTTGTATCTTCAAGATCCTGCGGTTA
The DNA here is from genome assembly GCA_963277665.1 of Viscum album. Classification (NCBI taxonomy): domain Eukaryota; kingdom Viridiplantae; phylum Streptophyta; class Magnoliopsida; order Santalales; family Viscaceae; genus Viscum; species Viscum album. The sequence continues at coordinate 1,390,109,949 of OY728150.1, read as the reverse complement.
TTGGTCTCCTTGACCGAAGGCATATCATGACCCAGTTACGGTCATTAGATGATCTCGTCACTGAATGGTCTAACCCCCCCCCCCCTCGAAAAAGTTTTGGATCGTCTGTCTATCATCTTCAGTGGAATTTTGAATTTCACATGCAGCGAGATAACCCCAACACCTGAATATGGTTATGTTTCCCTGGTCTCCGACTTCCCTTTCAGAACCCTTTTATTCTGCCTCTCCTTAGAAATCTGGTAGGTCATTACCTGTTTTCTGATTAAAAAACTGATGTTGTATGTCATCAAATCTCCCCTTGTATCTATTTGGAGGATGATGTTTCAAAGCCCTAGTTAATTGGGTGTGGATTACTGATGGGAAAGAGTTCTGGTGGAGGAAATCTGTCAAGTTTGAGTCATGGACAGAATTTTGCAGTTCGTGTAATCGGTTGGGTCATTGTGCTACATCTTGCCAGAATTATTCTTTGAGCAGGAAAATGCTTTGGTGGGGATGTAATGATTTAGCTATCTCGGATGGTTATGTTGGGGAGTCTCTGATGCTTTAGGGGATGATTTAATCAGATGGCAGGATGAAAAACCAACCCATGATACACCAGCATCAGGTAATGGATGTCATGTTTGGTGGTGAGAGAGTTGCGATGAAACAGTCATGTGTGGTTCTTCCTAGGCTGATGGTAAAGGATGTCTTCACTATGTTACTGAGGGATTTGGGGGAGGACGGTTCTATGAGTGGAAGTGGTCATGATGCTCTTGCTACTTTGAATAAGGATGTAGGCGGACAATCTTCAGTTATAGATAAGACTTTGTCTAAATAATCCAATGGTTAATTCACCCTTCGAATGCTTCAGGAGGATACTACCATCACTCTAATGTAGGTTGTCAATGAATATCGTGTACAGGTGGGGAGTTCAGCTAGGCTTAAGTCATATTCTGCGAAGTAGGATGTTTTCACTTCTCTTTGTAAACATTTTTTGGGATTGGTGGATTATGTATTGGCTCAGGTTCATGATAGGGTTATACCTGTATGTGACATTTTTCTTGAAGATCAATGTGTTGCTGCTCCAGGTCTCTATGCTGGTTTGCAAGAGAAGGCTACGGGAGATGAAGTTATTGCAACTATTTTTTATTAAAACTGATCAAAATAAGTGGAGATTGGTAATGATGTAGGCTGTGAGGATGATGTGATGAATGGGTTAAATGTTAATTTTGTGTTCATGGATCAATCACATTGTCTTGCAGTGATTGACACTAAAAGTAGATCTAAGAAGGAATGAGAGGAGAAGTAGGGTTATTGTTTTGTGCACATATCTAGACTATGGGGGAATGCATTGATAGTGATAAAGAAAATGTTAGTGGCATGCCTCGGACTTCATACAGTGATGATGTGCAGGGTGGAAGAAATAAGGTGTCTGTGCCTAAGGATTTGATGATAGCCCCACCATGAAGAAGGAGGAGGAAAGATTATTCTTACTTGCCAAATCCAATGTCCACTAGGTCTTCTCTCGGGAAGGAGAGATGGGCAATGAACTTTTCTAAGTAGTTTCTTTCCCTGGAGAAGTTGAATCATAGAAGGAAGTATGACAAGATTTTGAAGCAGCATGATAGTTCGGAAGGAGAATCAACTATGGCGGAGGAAGCACATTATTTTGGATGTAGTGATAGGTCTCACTTTAATTATATGTAGACTTTTATTTTACCTTGTTGTAACTTCTTGTTGTACTTTTCTTCTCTTTTAATAAATGGTCACGAGCTTTCCTCTGACTAAGCTGTTCTGGTATGAAGTGTTCATATGTTCTAAAATACAATTTTATTAAAAGAACATATTTTTTGTCCTTATGTGTAAAATAAAAATATTAAATTTATAAAAATATAGAAACAAACCATGATAAAATAAACATAATTTTTATTTATAATTTCAATATTATCTTATAGTGATGTTTTGTGATTTTTTTGAATAAACATTATTTTTTGGTGAATATGGAAAAATAAAGAATCCTATTTCAAAAAATCCATTTCCATCTAATATATATATATATATATATTATTTTATATTACTTATAATTTTATATTTGATAAATTATAAAACAATTAATCTAAATTATTTCATTGGAATAAATTTTATATTTAATTTAGATAATAAATCTTAATGAAAATTGGAACACTATCACATTGAAAAAACAATTTCTTGCCAAGGATGTTAGATTAACATTAAAGTTAATTTTTCTTATTATCTGGATAGAATATTAAAAAATGGAAATAAATAATGTTATTAATTATAATATTTATAGTATAATAATATCACCTTAGTTTTTGATGAAACTGATTAGTGAATGTCATTAATATTAATTAGAAATATTAATGTAAAATTAAGTTTAACAAGGGATTAAACTTGAAACATAAGAGCCATTGAACCTATAAAAATGTCCAAACCCAATTTATTGGAAATTTTACACTCTTAGAATATCCATTATTTAATTTGGTCGTATTTTTTATAAAAAAATAGGTAAAAACGTGGGCAAACATAACTTGATATCAAAAATACCAAATCTGTCTCCTCCCTCCCCTATAATAGGCCACCAGCTCTCTGCATTGTTAACATCTATCCAACTGCTTATGTTGGGAAAATACCTACCAAATTCACTACGCAAAACCTATCCTTCCTCCTTTAATCCTCCCTTTGGGTAGAAATCCAAACATGGAATCTATTTAGCACAAACCAAAAGGAGTTACCCAATAAAGAGGTAGCATTCTTCCTCATGATCATTCACATAATTTATTTTCTCCATTTCCTCAACTATTCATATCCCATGAATAAATAATATCCTTAGAAACCTAAATATAATGATATGTTTTATTTATAATGGTTTTACCTACACTTATACACACACACATCTAATAGGTAATGAACTTACCGTTCTTGTGTATGGTGAAATACCTCCTCAAAAAACTATGTTATTTTTTTTTCTTTTACCACCTCTCATGGTGTGGAATAATGTTGGAAATAATATTTTTATAATATATATATGAAGTATATTTTTTTATTATAATTTATTTTTTATAATACATATATCTTTATTATTTCAATTTTGTGTAAATATAAAAATTTCATTTTGGGAAGTGTGGCTACTGCCCCCTCAAGGTGATGTGATTCATTCACACACTACATGGAATGTATTAACGATAGGTTCAGTGAAAAAATAAGATATATAGGCAATAATAATTCTAATTTAATGATATTATTAATATATATAAATATATATATATCAATTTTTTTCATTCAATATGGATTGGAAAAATTGAAACATCGTTAATGTGTACATTTAGCCAACGGTCTCTATGAACACTATTTTCCATTTCATATTTATATATTATATATATTATTTTAAATGAATATATGCTGAATTTAAATTTTATTTATATAATTTTCTTATTCTATAAATAATTATTTTAGTATGAAGACTAAAAATATAACAAATTAAAGCACATGTGAAAATCAAAGAGGATATTAGCTGAAGAGAAACCTTAGCTTGGGATCATTAGTAAAAGGTTAATGTAAATTAATAATCAAATAATTGATGACATAATATATTAGAATATTTTTCTATAAAATATTTATAATAAACTTATATTTATTATATAGGATCATTGTATGAGTATGGATAGATTGAATACAGAAAGTAAGGGTATTGCTATTGTCACTTTTATTTCTATGTGAGTTACACATTATTCATATATAATCTATTTAGGTTGGTGATTATACATCAAATGAATATATTATATGATATTTATCACTAATTGTATGGGTATTTACCACTTTGTTTTATGATATATATTTCATGGGGTTTACGCTAACAAATTTTTAAAGTAGTTTTGTCCCAGTTTTCCTTCTTTGAGACACATTCACTTAACATAAAGAACCGTGTTTTGAAAAATGTTTTCATAGAAGATAATTTAATATAATATCCAAGGAATGTGCATTCTAAATATGTTTTATGATTTTAAATATTTATTTTCAATGAAATGGGATTCAAGAATGTTTTCAAGATTTATTTTTAGTTAAATGGTTAACAAAAATGTTTTTCATGCTTCCTTTTGAATGAAATGGATTTAAAATTATTTTCGACATTCATTTATATTTTTTCATGGAAAATAATTTTCAATATGTCTCCAATTTTTTATTTATTATTTTGAGAGAAAATTGTTTTAAAAATGATTTATATTTTAAAATAATTCTTCTTGAGAAAGGGTATTTCCTCAAGAATTATCTTAAAGGATATTTCGAAAATATATTATTTTGAATATCAAATCTGTTGTGTTACTAATTCCATTCTAGGAAATGATCCAAATGTTCCTTTCATATTAGTTATCCAAAAGGATGATGTTTTTTTGGAATGATGTTTATGAAACATGTTCCTCTTCCACGGGTTTGGTTTATAAACCCATATTCCTTCAACAAGTTATTGTTTGATGAAATGATTATGAAACCTATATTTTCTCACATGATAAGGTCTGGATGCATGTTAATGATACACATTACATTTTATGGGATTATTATATGATATTTATAAAATACACCTACATTTATGGGTAATTATAAGATTAATGCATTATTATGTTTGGTCAAATGTATGAATGATTTTATTATATGACATTTGGGACCTATACCTCCCTCAAATGAATTTGGTAATTATTAATATCTCATGATATAGTTATGAATATTAAGTTTTTAGGGATTGATCCACTATTGTAATATGGGAGATATTGATCCCTTAAATATAATGGATTGAGACTAGGGATGGTGGTATGTAGAAACCAGTTGGTATAGTCACCATGATGATATAAGATAGGGAAACCCAATTCACTCTATGATGATGTAAAACCCCAATCCACTATGGAATGATATGGAAAAATAATACCTAACAAGGAAACAATAGTGACTATGTATGGGGGTGTGACACAGCTAGTAGGTGTAGTTATCATGAATTCTATTATATTTTCTAGTAATTCATCATGAATTATAGAGAATTATATCAAAATATTATGTATTTTGCAATTCCATGAGTTATTCGAATCTTATGATTTCAATTATTATACCCCCTTTTCCCATAAGATTCATGTATTATACACTTCCAATATTTATTCTATGATTCATGTTCATGATCTTTGATTTTATGGGTATTATCTTCTAATGTCATGTTCACATTCGCATACCCTTATGCTCATGTTTATCCTCTTGTATATCCATTTTTTAACATTACTAAGCATTTGAGCACACCAATATTTATGTTTTATTACCACGTTTAAAAAGATATGTTTTAAGAAAGATGTGTCTAATAAGGGTTATTGGCATAAAGAACCGAGTGAAGATAATGTATCTCACTTATATACCTATGATTATGTTTCCATGCTTCCAAAGGTATTAAACTATTATGGAATTTGGAATTCTGTTTGTGTACTGCATTAACTATTCCACAAAAGTGATGTATTGTTAATGTACTAAATTCATGGGTCACTATAGATAGTCTATTGGGCACTAGATCAATGGTAGTAAACTATAAATGGAATTAAAATTATCAAGTTACATTTCATATTATAATTATTGAAATATATTTATAGAAAAATTATTATATATATAAATTATTACCATTATTATACAATACCATGAGAGGTGTTGATGGGGAATGAGTTTCTATGGTTCGTGATGTGATAGTTCTCCAAACACATGATCATAATTTCTTTTCTATTTCATAGTATGATTTGATGGATAAACATTATATCATTAACATAATAATATCTCATTATATATTTTATATATTTTTCTTATAATATAATTGTTAAATAAAATGTTAAGTAGGTTAAACAAATAATAAGATAAAAATGATTTTTTAATAATGTTTGCTCTTCTTAAGATGGCATATTTAGGAATGTAGAAAATTCATTCCTATGATAACTTCCAAATAAAACAAGGTAAATAAGATGTTGTTATGTGTGAAATGATGTGATATTTGTTTAGATTAGTTGAACAAAATTGATTTGGAGATCTGAAGAGGAGAGGTGGGGGTGTTTCCTTATATAAGTGATGAGACCACCCTCCTAGCTTTTCTAAATGTAATAAATTATAGCTATATTTTTATAATGATAGAGGGTTTCGAAAAATGGGTCATTATTGACCATTATAGGATAAGAGGTTAATATATTTCCATTAATTCCTTTTTAGAGCAGTTTGTACGTCATTTTAACCATTGCCATATTTTTTGACCCTAGTAAATCAAATTTTACCTCATTTATGGTAAATAGTTATTATTATATATATAAATAATAATGGATAAAAATTAAGTTGAAATTATTATATAATATTATTTACAATGATTACAAATATTGAAACCATTTTCTCAAATTAAATTCATAGATGTGAAAGAATTCAATATTGAATTTTACCTGTAGACACTATGAAAAACAAGGTTCCCAAAGAGAAAATTCTAATACATAAAAGGGGTTTTAATATAAAAAATTAATATCAAGTTAATTCAAAAAACTAAAATTTTATTTATTATAACATAATATATCTTTTTTAAATTAAATTTGTTTTTTAATACAATTTTTCTTTTTAAATCATTTAAATTAACATTATTTTTTAAAAATAAATCTATATTTTACCCTATTCATCGAAAAATAAAATGTAATAGAAAAAATAAAAACAATCACCATATGATGATTTTGTTATTATATTTCCAAAAAAAATTATTTTATTTTGTTGAATTAATGTTCTAAAATCATCAAAAAATAATTTCATGACTAGTGCACAAGATTTTATGAAACGATTTTCATTAAAAAAAATATAGTTTTTCATTTAAGATTTATTTTACATTCAAATGATTAATGTTTTATTTATAATAATTAACAAACCATAATTTATAAAAAATAGTTATATTCATACATCAAAATAAAATGTATAATTTTAATGGTTATGTTTTTATAATATTTTAGTAGTGTCTTATTAATTTTGAATAGCAGGTTTCGTGATTCACACACTATCAAAGATGTGGAATTTATTTTAAATTAAATTACTCTTAAACTATTAATGGCGTTAAAATATAACCATAAAATGTTTCATTATATTACTTATGAATAACGTTTTCCAAAAATATCCATTTTCAAAAAATCTCCCTGTACATTCCATTACATTGATATTATTATATAATCTCTATAATTTTTATCCGATTTGAATCTTACCTCAATTTAATAATCCATTGTCCACAATTTTATATCATAGTCTTTTTATTTCAAAGGTTAATTCTAATAGAACATTCACAGACCCATAGTGTGCATTATATAATACTAATCTTGTTCAAATTATTCTATCCCAAGAAGATATATCTTATATATAGTAATATAATGGAAATAATATCATTAGTGTATTGATGAGTAATTATATTAATAGAACAACCATTATTTTTTCCTTTCTATCCACTATGAAAAAAATATTAATAATGCATTATGTGGACTGCTTCCTCCATGATGAAATCTTTTTCTTTTTAATCATAATATTATTTATTTATAAATACCAATAAAAATTTGATTAATGAAAAGTATAAATTATAAATAATATCATTATTCTTCTTTCATAATAATATTTAACACATCCATATAAAAAGATAACCATTGAGATATGGCATATTCATCATGGAGGTTACTTTAATGACATACTTAAAGCCAGTTGCGGAAGAAGCCAATGGCGCATGGGCCGCAAGGCTTCCAGAGGTTTGAAATACCGTCGCGCCGTGCAAAAATAAGAGATGCAGCCAGGTCGTCCATGGCGGTGCCGTTGCACCGCGTCGGAGAAGAACCTCATCTAAGAGGTCCATGGTGGTCGGAAGAGCTGCGGCGCCATCGCGCCGCAAGGTGACCCGCAAAGGGTCGCGTCCAAGGCGGGTAACGGCGGAGGGGCGCTCTGTGTCAGCACCATGCCGAACTGAGGAGCAGAAGGCCTCTCGGGCTAGCTGGGAGGTGTGGGACCCCCATAGGTTCTTGTAAGTCTTGAATCGGTGCCAACTGGTGGTAGTTTCGCCTCACAACTAAAGGCAGATACATTCGGGTGTAAGGGGGTGCGCGCCTCCCCCATGGGCGCAGCTAGGGCAGGACGTCGGGCCACCTTCAGCCAGACTGCCCATGGCCCGACTGCCCACGGCGGGGCTGCAGTTGGCCGGACCGCCCACGGCTGGGCCGCCCTCGGCTGGGGCCCTTAGGCCAGGCTGCCATTAGGAGGGGCTTCCCTTGGATGGGTCGTCATCAGGTCGGGATGCCCCATGGGGCTGGGCCACCCCCTATGGTCGGGCTGCATCCTCGGACCGGGTCGGACCCTCAGACCGGGTCAGACCCCGGTCCAGACCGGGTCGGGCTAGGCCGCTCCAACTAGGTCAGACTAGTCCCTGACCCGCTATGGCCAGTTTTCACCATTCCGCCCATATTTTGGGCTTCGGGTGTCCGAACGACGAACCGTATGTGATGACAGAAGGCTTAGAGCAGGAAGGTTCTTTTGGAATACTCCATCTGAGGTATGGATGTAGTTGGGGTACGGTTGGGTAGGTATGATCCTAAAAACCAACCGGGCCCCTGTAACAGAAATTCCAATAACTCACAGATCAGACGTCTGATTGACACGTCGTCTGTCGCATTGGGTTCCTTATGATGAGAAGAAACTATTGGATTCATCAACTCGAGAATACATTTTAGTTGATGAATCAAAACATGGCTCGAGGAGTTGACCATCCTGGAATCTAGAATACTGTGTACGGAATCGAGACTGGACCACGATCCTCTGCGGGTCCAACAGTGACGAGGCTCGTCGTGGATCCTCCATCGGTTTGACAGTGATGAGAATGGACCTGGATCCTACATGGGTTAAATAGTGATGAGTTTGGACATGAATCCTCTATGGGTTCAACGGTGATGAGACTAGACCTGAATGCTCTGTGGGTTCGATAGTGAAAAGACTGGACCTGGATCCTCCGTGGGTTTGACAGTGACGAGACTGGACCTTGATCCTCCTTGGGTTCAACAGTGACGAGACTGGACCTCGATCCTCCACGGGTTCGATAGTGATGATAATGGACCTGGATCCTCCATGGGTTTGACAACAACGACTTTTGTATTGAGATCCCACGTAGGATCGACAACTTTGACAGGCTGTTGTTCTAGGTTTATAAGGATATCTGCCATTCTACATTGAAAGATGATTCAGTGCCTACAAATAATCTTCTCTTACTCTCTTTTAGGTTCTGTATACCTAGTGTGAGGTGAGCCTTTACCTTTGTGTTTACCTCATGTATGAGATGTGTATTCTTTACAACTTAGATAAATGTATGGGCATATAACTATGTAAGGGAGGATGATTCTTCGTGGATGTTTCATTGTGGATGTTTTGTGGTGAATCCCATATGGATTTCATCTGTGAGCTATAAATATGGTATTCACCTTGTGTTGAACTTTCTTTGTGTATTTTTTTTACACTTGTGAAATGGAATTTGGTTGGTCTCAAGTTTTCAAGCTGATTTGTGATTGGTAACTTAGTTATATGTATGGGAATATACCTAAGTAAGGTTGTTTGATACTTGGTTATTGTATCTTACATATGTGGTTTATATTTATTGGATTCTGGGAGAACATCAGGAGGTCTCGGGGTCCCCTACTAAGTATTGTTATACTCACCCCTACAAGGGCTTCACCCGCACCTTATTGTGTTTTGTGCTAATGAAAATCAGCATTGATCAACGCTGAGGGTGATGCACGAGAGGCTATTCAGAGCTAGAATAGACAAGATGTACCTCGGGGATGAGTTGTTAGAGTTCTGTACCTACCCTTTAGGTAGGATTCCTAAGTGGATGATCCAGGAGATGTTTTCCCTTTTTTACTTGTACTAGTACTTGCTGTTCAGTTGGGTTTGTATACTGGCCCACTTACTTTCAGCACACCGTTATTTTCTATATTTTTACTTGTTGCTTATACTGCTTGAGTTCAGATTGTGTGTGTTACAGGTTTAAAGGCAATGCCTTCGCATTTTATCAGGGTTTCTATTTTGGTTCTAGTCGTCAGCCCCTGGCCTAGGGAAGGCGTTCTTGTGGTAGTCACGACACGTGACCTGAGGATGGGTCATGAAAAATTGGTATCAGAGGATTCAGTTCTACCGTAGAAATTGGACTTTGATTCTTTTAATGGAAATACTGTTATGTGTTTTGGGTGTGGTTATCAGTTTAGTGAAACTGATGATGGTGAGGCGGTTGACGTTTCCTTACAGTAGGACTGTGACTTCTAATTTCTGACCCAATGCACGAAAACACTGATTGCAAGTGTGTTTCCTTTGAAAAGTTTTCTTGGTGATTATTTTGTGTCATCTCACCAGGTATATTGTTTTAACTCTGGTGAACCTGTTTCTTTTCAGGATGTCTTCACTTAGTCATTGAGCCCGGGTTCCGTGTGGAGAGCGCTATGGTAGCTCACCAAGTGACGAGGCCTCGGTGCATGGCCCCATCATTGCAGAGGCACCTGCGTTACCACTAACAGCTGGGCTACCATTTTTACCAGCCCTAGCAGTAGAGGGTGAGTACCACTTGAGTGTATTTCACAATCTCATGTGACAGAGGCCTCTGAGGTTTTAAGGCGAGATAGATTTTCAGACGGCTGGGTACTAGCTGGAGTTTATAGCACGAGTTTTCCACATAGTTTGGACACCCTCTAACATGATGGTGCACCTAGTTGTTAGTCTCTTTCAGGGAGCTACAAATAGGTGGTGGAGCCTAAATCTCCAGTTTTACAATGGGGGACCCTCTCCTATGGGATCATCGAAGGTCTTTTCAGGGCGTAGTTTGTATTAGTGAATCTACTCTCTTTGCGTTCTCAAGAGCTGATGTACTTGTTGCAGGGCTTTCCGAAAGTAGCTGAGACATCTATAGCAGGAAGTAGGTAGATTAAACGGGGGAACAAGTATGGTAGATCTATTGTTATACGACCCCAAGATGATGCATTGGGGATTCGGGGCACCCAAGTCCTAGGTTGTTTTGAATGGAGAACTGTCTTTTATTCCTGTATGGAACAGGGTTATAGAGTTCTTGACTATCCAACTCCATGCACAGTTGATCAGTAGGGGTTAGAGGAGCCTCTGAGACAGAGGTAGAAATAGTATCTTCTGCTTCAATCAAGCAGTGGATGAGGCAGTGGAGCAGGTCCCTCATTGGATGGTGGTTAGAGTCATCGAGCACTACTACCACCACCCCTAGATGCTTCACCTCAAGCTCCAAGAATAGGTGGATAGGAGCGGGACTAGATCCGGGCATAGATGCCTTTGTTCATGATTCTTATATCTTCATTGATGTCATTTTTGGGATTGATTTGTGTCTTTGTACTTCGAGTTGCAGTAATAAATTACACTTGTCCTTGTGACGTTTTCATTCCTTCGTTATTTGTGGTTGATACTGAGAGGTTCTAATTAAAACCATTGACTAGACCCTCACATTCGTGATTATTACTGGAGGTGAACCAGTGACCAGACGCTGATGCTGATAGTGTGACTCAACCCCGGGAGGAGAGAGTGATGGTTGGATAACTTGGTAGTAGCGTCGAGGCCTTACGACATCATCCATGGGATGAATTAGTACCGTTCATGTCATGATTGAATGTATTATGCAAAAGGACATGGTTTATCCAGGGGATGAGACCAGATTTCTCTTTTGGGAAAAGGATAAATCTTATTATCTCTTTTGGAACTTAGGAGAATAAGGTTGTACTCATGTACTTTACAATTGGCTAGTCTCACCCATACTTCATTGAGAAAACGGTTTATGGTTTACTCTAATATCAATAGTCACAAGTGTTTGTTCTCGTAAAAGTTCCTGATCCTGAGATAGCAACATTGACTTGAGTTTCTCTAGGACTATGACTATGCGATATTCTATTCTCTTGGGAGTGGGAACATTATTGCAGATGCTCACAGCAGGAGATAAGGTATAAAACTTCTAGGAGAGGTGACAGAGCAGAGCTGACCTACCGATATCCTTTGTGGATAGGGATGGAACAACCTATTTATAGTCTCTCACAGTCAGTCCTACACATTGTCAGTGAGTCAGGGAGGCACAACATGGAGATGCTGACTGTGAGATGCGACATGCTCAAATATCCATAGGGCAGGCACCTGATGGATATTTTGAAGGTGGGTAGCATGAAATACCTATCATAGGACGTACTATGGGACTAGTTTCACTTCACGAGGAAGTGTTGAAGAAGATCAATCCTTCCCCTTTTTAGGCACATCCAGGAGTGGTGAAAATGTACTAGGACATTCGAGGATAACACTAGTGGGAAAAGAGATGGTACGGGCTACCAAGGAGAAGGTGTATACCATCCAGGAGAAGATGAAGTCTACATAGAGCGAGATGAAGTCGTATGTTGACTGGAGACGTAGGCCTTTAGATTTCGATGATGGAGACCACGTCTTTCTATGGGTCTCAACTCGAAGAGATCTAATGAGATTTGGATGAGGAGAAATGTTATCTCCACATCTCACTAGGCTCTTCCAAGTCCTCAGCACAGTAGGGGAGATGGCTTACCGCTTATCTCTTCACCTCAGTTGCACCGAGTGCACGATGATTTCCACATATCAAAACTGAGAAGATATGTGCATAGCCCTTCCCACAATATCGACCATGGAGAGTTGGACATCGACGACGGGGCGACATTCACACGGGTTCCAGTAGACATTGAGGATCGATAGAATCAGGTCCTATGTGGACATTCGATACCTCTGGTGCGCTTTCGCTAGCATCATGGGAACCTCCAGGAGTGCACGTGGGAGCGGGAGGCTCAGATGCGGACTCAGTACCCCCATTTCATCCCTTAGTGTGAGTTTTGGCATATGGGGATGTCAATCCCTGAGTTTGCGAGAATGTAAAGTCCCGAATATTATATGGAATTTTTTTTCATAAATTCATGATAATTTTACGAGTCTGGAGTTTCTGACGGTGCGTGATTCCAAGGCCCGGAGTGCCCAGAATGATCCATCAATGTTTCGTTAAGCTTAAATTAATGTGCGTGTGTAGTTTTACTGAAAAAAAAGGAATAACTCATAAAAGGTTACTCAAATCAGAAATATGAGGCCATTGTTGTGCTCAGGATGGCATGTTTACCCTAGGAGTGACTTCTGTTTAGTCGGCGCAGCCCTCCTGTGAGAAAATTAAAAAATGGAATAACTATAAATAAAATAATTAAATAAAGATATTTTATTTTCCAAATGCTTATAACACACAAAAGATAACTCGGATTAAAAATCTGAGAACACTTCTAAACTCCTGGGGGTAGGCTTTCTTTAAGCAGATACTAACATGGTTCGGTGAGGGCCACAAGAGAATGTTAGTTTTTGGCCGCCAATAAAATAATTAAGTGACAATTTTTTTATTTTAAAATTCATAACATTTAAACGGTAACTCGGATAGGAAATCCTATGATACTGTTTGGTTTTTTGGGGTGTGATTCAACTAGGAAGAGCCTAACCTTAACCGTCACAGGTCTTGGGTGGCTGGTATTTATTTTCTAAACTTTCTTTCAGGTGCGTTCAGTAAACATTCGAGCGGCTTTTTATATCTTTTGAACTGGTTTTCTGAATTGAAATCTAAGGGCACCGTTGAACTCACAATGTTGGTGATTGATTAGTGAGACCTTCACCGCAGTTGCGTTCTGACGTGAATGAATGATAGTTTTTGGGGTTTTTAAATATGTTAAATAAAAATAATGTGCAAGCATTATTTTTATTTGAGGTAGTTAAAACAACCAAGTGGAGGATGTTATTAGGTGGGGCCCACCTGATCCCTTTAACTCCTCTAACCCCCTATTTAAATCTTGAACTCCCCAGAAATAGGGGAACTCTTGAACATTCCCATAATGGTTCCAATTCACTCAAAATTAATTAATGGTTTTAACTAATTATTTTTGAAATAGTTTGTATTGTTTTTCCAACAATTAAATAATGGGTTGGTTGACCCATTATTTAGGTTGGAAACTCTTCTGGTGGAACTTTTTAGGGGAGAGGGAAGAACTTGGATGAACTCTTCCTCCGTCAATGAAGATCCTTCGGTCGAGGGACATCACCGTCACTGACGAAGAATGCCGACGACGTCATCTTCAACTCATCTTCTCCAAAATCTTCTTCTTTTGACATTGACAGAACAATTCCATCATCCCGTGACTTCATCAACCATTATCATCGAGCGAGTTAGGGGTTTGAGTTGAATTCTTATTCTTGTTCATCGTCGTTCAAACCATAGATTATTTTATGCCGATTGATATCAACGTAACGAGTAGGGCTCGGTCCGCACGAACACGAACACGACCGGACCCTCCCCCTTTCGTAGATCACATTTTTTGATGATGACGGCAGTGCAACGGTGCCGCAAGAAGGTATAACCGTGGCGGAGCAACATGACATGCATTGATCCGGACGCGGAAGAAGCCAGAGGCACATGGGCCACCAGGCAGCCTGAGGCGAGCGGCGCTGTCGTGCTGTGGAGAAATTAGAGTCGTTTCCAGGTGGTCCGTAGCGGTGCTGTAGGGGCATAGTGTCATTGCAATTCACCAGGGAAGAACCGCGGCTTGTAGGGATGTGGAGTTTAGAAGAGTCGTGGTGCTGTCGCACCGCGTAGTGCCCCGCAAAGGGCCACGGCAAGGGCGGGTTGAGGCGGAGGGGCACGATGTCATCGTGCTGTGCCAAGCTGAGGAGTTGTTGGCCACTCAGGCCAGCCGGGTGGTGAGAGACCCCCTTAGGTCCCGCAGGTGTTGGACCGGTAACACCTTGTGCTGGTTTTTCCTCACATATGAATGGCAGAGCCATTCGTGTGTCATGGGGGGTGCGTGTCGCCCCCTTGGGCGCCGCTAGGACAGGCCTCTGGCCCGCCTCCGGGCGGACCGCCCATGGCCTGACCACCCTCAGCCGGACCACCCACGGGATGGCCGCCCTCGGCTGGGCGATCCTACGTCGGGCTGCCATTGGCCGGGCCACCCTCAGTTGGGCCGCCGTTGGGCGGGGCCATCGTTGGTCGGGCCTCCCTCGGCTGGGCCGCCGTCGGGCCGGGCTTCCCCTTTGGTCTGGGCCACCCCCTCGGGTCGGGCCGATTCCTTAGATCTGGTATGACCATCGGAAAGGGTCATATCCCAGTCCGGACCGGGTCGGTCCGGGTTGCTCCGACTGGGTCGGATCAAACCCAGACCCCCTATGGCTAGTTTCCACCATTCCGCCCATATTTTGGGCTATGGGTGTCCGAAAGAAGAACTATTTGTTGCAATAGAAGGCTTAGTACTGGAAGGTTCTTTTGAAATACTCCACTTGATGATTGGACGTAGTTGGTGTACAATCATGTTGGTTTGAACCTAAAAACCAACCGGGCCCCTGGAACGGAAATTTCAATAACTCATAGACTGGATTTCCGATTGACGCGATGTCTATCAAGTTGGGTTCCTTATGATGAGACGAAACTACAGGATACATAAACTCAAGACTATTTAGTAGTTGATGTATTGACACTTGGCTCGAGGATCATACCCTCCCGGAATCGATCATGATGTGTAAGGAATCGATATTGGAACTGGATCCTTTGTGGGTTGGACAATGAGGAGAATAGACATGGATACTTCGTGGGAACGACAATGTTGAGACTAGACCTAGATCCTCTATGGGTTTGAGAGTGACAAGTCTAGACCTGGATCCTCTATGGGTTTGACAATGACAATATTGGTCCTGGATCTTCCATGGGTTTGACAGTGAATAGACTGGACCTAGATCCTCTGTGGGTTCGACAGTGACGAGACTGGACCTGGATAATCAGTGGGTTCGAAAGTGATGAGATTGGACCTCAATCCTCCGTGAGTTCGACAGTGATGATACTGGGCCTGGATCCTCTGTGGGATCAACAACGACGACATTTGTACCAAGATCCCACATAGGATTGACAGCTTTATCAGACTGCTGTTCTTGTTTTCTACGGATATTTTCCATTCGACAAGGAAAGATGATTCAATGGATGTAAATAATAATCTCTTACTCTATTTTAAACTGTGTATACCTGGTGTGAGATGAGTCTTTACCTTCGTGTTTACCTGATGTATGAGTTGTGTATTCTTGAAGACTTATGTATATGTATGGGCATATATCTAAGTAATGGTGGATTTTTTTCGTGGATGTTTCTTCGTGGATGCGTTGTGGTGAAGCCCACATGGATTTCATATTCGAGCTGTATCTATGGGATACATCTTTTGTGGAACATCCTTTATAGAGTTTTTCTACACTTGTGGTACGGGATGTGTTCAGGGTCATGCTATGGGGCCAGTTTTTGATTGGTAACATTGTTATATGTATGTGTATATACCTAAGTATGTTTGGTTGATACTTAGTGATTGTATCTTAATACTGTGGTTTTTATTTATTGGATTTTGGGAGACCTTTGGGGTGTCTCGGGTTCCCTACTGAGTATTTTTATACTCTCCCCTACATGGGTTTCTCTAACACCTTATTGTGTTCAGTACATACGATGGTCAGCAGGGATCAAGGCTGAGGGTGACGGACGAGGGGCAGCTAGGAGCTGGACTATATGGGACGTACCTCAGGGACGAGTTGTTCATGTTCTGTACCTACCATTCGGGTAGGATTCCCTGGTGGATGATCCGATATTTTTTTCCCTTTTGACATGTATGAGTACTTTTTGTTCAGTTGGGTTTTTATATTGGCCCACTTACTTTCAGCAAACCATTCTTTTCTATATTAGTACTTTTTGCTTCTACTGCTTGTGTTCAGACTATGTGTGTTACAGGTTTAAAGGAAATTCATTCCCTTTTTATTAGTGTTTATCCATTGGTACTAGTTGCTAGCCCTTGGCCTAGGGAAGGTGGGATTTGGGTAGTCACGACACATGCCCTAAGGATGGGTCGTGACAATTAACCCCCATTATCCATTAGATTATGTTGATAATAGGGGAGTGAATGTAAAAACATTCTACAATGTAATAAGTATCACATATCTTCATTTTTATAATCTGAGGCAGTGGTTGTCAAATAACGTGGGAGAGAACAAGAAAATTGTGAAAAGAAACGTTTAGATTATTAGAATAGGAATAAATAGGGGGATTTATCATTACATAGACACAAATTTTTCTTTTTAATGAGGGTTGGAATCCATTATAAAACGTTACTTTATTCTGCAGTGTCATGTGAGGAGTATCTATTTTGAGAAAGGCTATATTTTGATAAGAATTAAAAAACGTGAGTTTCTTGAAAAAGATGAATTGTGAAAAAGTCGAAGAATTGGAAATGTTTTTAACAGGGTTATCAACAAATCAAAAGGGGGAGATTGAAATACCTTTATGATAAATTATTTTCAGAAACTTTTTTGTATTTTTTGACAAATAATTTTCTTTGCATAATATTTTCTTTTTATCAAGTAAGAATAATGATTATGAGAAATAATGTTCTCAAGAAATATGTTTTTGAATTTAGAACTATTTTCTTATTGAAGATTTTTTATAAAGGATGTATTTGAAGAGTGATAAGTCAAAATGTACATAATTTCTCCAACATAATAGATAATGTCATATGATGATTTTATTATCAATATCTTCTAAAAATTCATGAAAAAATCCAGGATAAAATATTTTGAAGAAATAGGAGTTGGGTTTGATGAAATAGGAATCAATTTCATGAGCATGTTTCTAGGAATAATCAGAACCTTCTTTCTGAGAAAATATTAACATAAATTATATGAATATCAGAATATTTTTTATGAAGAAACCAAAATCACTTTTATGAGAATGTTTCTTGGAGATATAAGAACCATATTTTTGAGAAATAAAGAACCATATTTATGAACAATTCATAAGCTGATTTCTAAAAAATTAAGAACCTGATATATGTGCAATTCAAAACCTGTTTCTTGAGCAATTCAGAATTCCATTTCTATGAAATTTAGAACCTGAATTTGTAACAATTAAAAACCAGCTTTCTGAGCAATTCAAATCCTAATTTTAGTGAAATTTGGAACCTGTTTCCTTATAAAATTGGAACCACTTTTCTAGGAATGTTTTTTAGAAAATCAAAGCCACATTTAAAAAAGGTTTTCTTATAAAATATAAACCACATTTCAAAGAATGATTCTGAGAAAATATGAACATCATTTCTGAGAATATGTCTAAGGAAATATGAACAAATTTTTTGGGAATGTTTATGAGGAAATGAAAGCCACATTTCTATGAAAAGTTATGAGAAAATATGAACAATATATATGATAATTTTTATGAGGAAATAGGAATAATGATTTGGAATTATCTTACTGATAAAGATATAAAGTGTTCAAGAAGTAATGATGGCATTCAAATTTTGTGTAAATATCGATAAAATTTAAGGGGTTTTGAAGAAAGAAAATATTGAAAATTTAATGGGTGATATTTTTTTCGTTTTATAGATTTATATAAGCATAAATGATTTCCTGTTTCCACTTATTATTTTTGAGTTTCTTATAATAATTTTCTCAGATCATTTTTTCATTTTTAACTTTTACACACCACCTTGAGGCCAAGATATGAAGAAACTAATGTAAAATGAGTCCACTATAGGTTTATTTTATTGTTTAAAAAGGAAAAATAAAAATCATCTTCACCATTCTAATAAGATTGGACATATCAATATCAGTTGGAGGATTAAGACTATGAATTTGGGGAGCTGATTCAATAATCTTTTTTTGGTAAATTATTATATAATAAAACATCATAAACAGATGGGATTCAATAAAATCATTCCTATCAGGTGATAAAATGTTTATAATGGGAGTTAACACAGGTTTTATTCAATTATTCATAATAGTGGCATTTCATAGACTTGTGATAGTAGCTATAGAAAAGGTGTAGGTTCTGGCATTGAGGATGAGCCATGTAAATTTTGTGTTCCTTACAAGCTATAAAATTCTTTCACGAATAATTATCCAATAAATATTTATAAGGAAATAAATATTAATAGGTTACATGTGTTGTGTTTCTTAATTTTTTGGAACATATAAAAAATAAATAATTGATTCAACCCCCACCCCCTGCCCCTCCCTACACAATTGTAATTTGATCCTTGGAATGTCACATGTCAATCTAAAAATTCATGAGAAATAAAAAATGATCATTTCAATTCTAATTATCCATATTGGAGTGAAATTATCATAAAGCATTTTCCTGTTGATGAATGAAAATACCATTAAAAGATCATTAAATATTTTTTTTAGGAAAATACCCTTTTCACTTTGAGATTCGTTAAATAATGAAATCATAAATACAATATGATTTGGAATAATCACATAGAAAATTTTATATGGAAAATATCCTTTCAATATTGAAAATACTAACTTAAAATATAAAAGATTCTGTAATATTAAGGGAAAAATTTCAGTCAAAATTACCATAGAAACGTAAAAAGAGTATTTAAAACATCAAAATCTCATGACAGTAAATGTGTTGTTCAAGATTAATACATTAAACTTTATAATTATTTTAAATTATTAGTATAGTTATATATGTTCTATGATTCAATTAATTTTTTGAAAACAATTTATTGATAAAAATTACATAAAAATCCTATTAAAACATTTATGAAATCCTTAACATCAAATGAGAGTTTAAATATATTGAAAATAATGATTTTTTCAATATAACATGTTGAATATGAAGTATATACACCACGTAAAATTATATTCGTACATGGAATACAATCATATGTCCCAAATAAAAGAAATTTTGTATTAATAAAAAATATTAAGATCAAATAATGGAATTGGGAGATGTTATGTGCAGATATTATGTGTAATAAATATGAATCCAAAAATCCCATGTAAAAATAATGATTAAAGATTTATTGAGAACAATTCAAACATAATCATGTCATAAAGGGTTAAATTAATATGAGTGATAACCCAATGAATGGATTTTTCTTTAGGAAACAATTTTCAAATAGTAGACATTCATGTAAAATCCCCTTAGATAAAATAATTTTAATTCAATCATAGAATACCATTATGCTTTAATTACTCATGATTCTAAATTTAAAATGGTAATTATCTACAATATATAAATGAATTGAGGTTCATAAATCCATAATATTTGAATGTGAAGGGATATTAAGATGACATTCCTAATATGAAGAGAAAAAATTCAATGAACATACTTAAACTTATGTATAACAATATTATATCAATTTATTTTCAAAAGAAAAATTATCTGGTATAATTCATTATATATAAATAATCTACTTCAATTATTTTAGTCATATTATTAAATACATGGTAAATTAATTCCACTTCTTGTGTTTTGAGGACATTCAGTCCATTGTTTCAAAACGGATTCAGTGTATTGACTATGGTACAAGTATTAATTATTTGAAAATATAATTATTAATAATCATTACATAATTATCTGATTTATTCATCATTTATACTTCTCAATCAAATCATCAATGATGGTTTTAAAAAATGAACTATGTTTCAATCTTAGATTTGGTGGGCCATATGTATGCATGAGTTATGTTTCAATTTTTCAATAATCACTCTAAAAAATGTGTGAATTATTTTAACTTTACAAAAATATATTAATATAATAAATTCAATAATATTTAATTATATATAGTTATATATTAAATCAAATTGATTTGGTGATGATCAAATAATCACATTTCTTCGTGGAGGCAGTAGTCCACAACTATACACAAACAACATTATCATTTTTGAATGAGTAGAATGGTAATAATTAATATAATATATTATATTTTTATAATGATAACAATTTCATGAATATTTATATTGATGATCTTACATTATAACTTGAATTTAGATGCAATAATTAAAACTAATTTATATTGGTTCATGAGGTGGTACTCCTCTATAAAAATGAATTATGATTTTATTTCCCAATTGATGGAAGATGGTATGGATGTATGTTATTACATTAACATAATAACATTTCAGTATATGAAATATACATGTGTTATTATATCTTCTAAATATAATAATATTTTATCGTGGGAAGATTAAATTAAACAAACTCTCGGTCAATAATTACAGATATTCTTTGGGTAACCTCGTTAGGTTTGAACAAAAAATCCTTACTTAGATGGATTTATAACCAAACAATGACTATAGTAAGTAGGGAGTGATGTAAGGCATGTATTTGGGTAGTTATTTTATAATTTAAAAGGGTTTTATGGTGTTAATATTATAGTATATTAGGTGACCATTTAAAAGAGAATTTAGCGAAACATATGTAGTTTTTGGAAATGAATAGTCATATACACCTTTTTCACATGACAAATAAATAAAAAATTTACCATTATATATAATTATACATTATAATGACAAGAAATTCACTTATATTATATTTTATTGAATTTTTTATTTCAATTTTTCGTTAATTTTTTTTTTCACCCTTCGAAAAATCATTTTTTACCTTAACCAAGGTAAAATATTTTTACTATTTTCAGTATTCATTATTTCCAAAAAATAATATTAAAATATTAAGTAGTATGTATTATTATTAATTCAATTATGGAATCAATTTTATGTAATTAGATCCAATTATGTGGTATAATTTAATTTAAAATTATACCCACATGCATATCGAAAAGTTAGTTTTCGAGAATTGTATTTTACATGAAAATTATGAATTAATCATAGATATATGAAAATAAAAAAAAATTATATGATTAATAATTAATTTCTATAGATATATATTATATAAATTTAATATATGTTTATTATCATTATTGGTTGTTTTAATTAATTAAAATAGAGAAGCATTATTAACGTAAATGTTTTTTCCGAAAAAATCATTTTTAAAAACCAAAAAATGAACTTATACTGAAATGAAATATAATGTTCATTAAAAATTAATTAAGTGGATTAATTATAACTCAATACTACTTATATTATATTGAATCATATTAAAAACAAAATGGGAAATTCAAATTACATAATTTACTGAAACGAAATTGATTTTTTTTAAACAAAAATCTATCATTTTCACTATTCATTTAATAATAAATATTTTTTAACATTTTAAAGATTTTAAACTAATATCATATTTATATTAGTAAAAAAATTCTTTTAATTTCATAAAATAAATTTTCAATCACTGTTGTAGATTAATATTAATCTATGTGTTCAATGCTTGAAGAAACAACCATTTATAAAAATACTATTTTTTTCAAAAAGTATTTTTCAAATTTAATATGATCCATATTAAATTTTATAATATATTGAAAATATTTATTTTATATATTTTTATATGATTTCGTTTTTATGATTTAATTTTTCATATTAATAACAACAAATATAATTACTATTCGATAATGATTAACTACAATGTGGTTCATTGGTACTTAGGGTTTCATGTACCACAAGTTATTTTAAGTAATATATTATTTAGGTGATTTAAGATCATTATTGTTTGTCAAATAAACTGTTGAAGATTTATTCCTTTTTTAATATAAGGGGGTCACATTATCCCCCTTTAAATTTATTGTTTCATCAATGTTTTAACTTGATCTCGACCATTTAGTGTCTCACGTTTGAATTTTTTCTGAAGACTAACACCATAAAAGGTTTGATAAATATTCCTATTAATTAGAGTGAAAGGGAAGTAAGAAGGTCAACAGGAATAACACATAATTGGGTTTCCAATTTGGAATAAATTATTGTATGTCGAGGTATGTACATAGACGAAAAAATAATTCCCAAATAATAATGGATAGTTATAGATGTATTTGATCATAATAATATGAATGATCATCATAATGTTGTCAACTAAAAACCCAAAAAAACCAAGTGGGGTAAAAAAGAAGATTGAATTCATCGATATTTGTGGTAATAGGTTTTTTACAGTCTCCTTTTCCTAGTGTTTACGAATTATTTAACCATAGGGAAATATACCTAATTTATGGGTATGTTTCTATACTTAATTCAATCTCCACCACTATCTAATATTTTCATCTAAATAATGAGTATTCTAGGTGAAATTATTTAGAGGTTTGAAGCACTGAAGTCGTATTTTAAAAGACCACATAACCATATCATTTATAATCAAGCTATTCTACATGTCTTTAGATAATAAACAACTAAAATGGTTAGTATATGTTAAGATCATTCAAAATATTATTTAACCATCATCTATTAATATAAAATATTAATTTCAAATATACCTAAAAAATACTCAATGTTAAAAAAACATTCTATGTATAAATTCCCATATATGTTAAAAATCATAATTATTAATATATTTTTTAACTTTAAAGTATATATCATACGTTTTAACATATAATTCCAAAAAAATTAGTGATCGTCTTTTTAAATAAAATTAATCACTTTTTCACCAAAAAAGGATTAAATCACAATAATATATATAAAATAAAACACTTTTTCTGATAACTAACTCAATATCCACGATTAGATAATATCTAATGGTTATAAATACATGAAAACATTTCTAAAATTTAAATTGCATACTCCACATTAAATCAAAGCATCACATATATGGAATCCTAATAAAAAATCTCCCGATATTTAATTAATTTCATTAAGATATGATAACATAACTCCTAAAATGTTTGTTAAAGATATTGAACGTAGGATAAAAAATAATTTTATAGTCCCAATTATGGTTTCGAAAAAACATAAGATATCATAATATGAAAGAATAATAATTTACAATGTTATACAAACCCTCTTCAAAGGCAAACTATAACAAATCCAAAGAAGAACTCTCATATCCTATACTAAAAAATAACATTACATTTCTTGATTTCATATATAAGATGGTGACTGAATTTTCAACACCAAGTTCATAAAACATCAAAAATAAAACAGATTTCTCCACTTACATAACCATGTATCTTTTTAGATTGATTTTTTTGAGAATCAAAAAAAATTATAAACAACAATGATTCATAAACATCTAGTTCATGGAGATCATCATCATCTCCCAATAAACCCATGTTTTCATATTCCAAATTAAATATTATATATTCCTCACAAAAGGAATCACATTATAAAAATTTCCAGACTAAAATAATTTATTCATCATTTGTTATAACCTTGGAAAAATAAATCATTAGAAGGGTGAGGAAAAAGGATCATTAATTGTGAGAGTAAGAATTTATAATTTAATATCATCAGTGAGCATAATTAGATAATAAGGGTGTATTAAATATTTAAATTTCATAAGCATACCATAATAATATTCATAATAATCAATTCCTAGATCATCACTCATTAAACATGGAATAAATATTTAACAAATAAAATATTCAGGAAAACAAAAAATTATGAAGCTACTGATGTCAATATTGTTCAAAGAGTTCTATTAAGAACAATATCAATCATAAAGAACATTTGTTTCTATATTTTCTAAATCATCAACCTAACACAATTTATGAATGTCTTAGAAAAAAATAGAGCCATGTATAATCAATGGGAGAAACACTCTGGTAACTCAAACCTTATTTCCTATAATGAAAAGTAATGTTACCCAATTTATTGGAGCACTACCTAATTGAACCCAACATATACGATATATTGGTATCATCCAATATTTCTATGTTCAATGATCATATAAGATATATCATGCTCACCCAATTCTATCTGGTTAGTCCAATCAAATAAGATATATCGGATAAACTCATGATCATAAATATTTTAAAAATAACGATTCATGAATAAAATATATATATTTATTAACATTTTTAAATTTCAATAAGCATAATTCTTTTAATTCTTGATTAAATTTTGGCAATGAAGCGATTTTAAAGTCAATATCGAAATCCATCAAGAAAAATAATTTTGATAGTATCAATAACACATATCCTTAGCGGAGTGAATGTAAAATCAACGATAGCTATAATTTTTGGATTAAAATAGCTTTAAAAATAATGAAATATATTTTTTATGAATATAACCATTTATTGTTACATCAAATAATTTTATCATAGATGGAAATTTATATTTAATTATCACTCAGAACATATCATAAGAAAAATGCCCATTCTATTTTGAATAAAAAATGATATAAAAATTAAATAATAGATTTTTTTTTAGATAACATATAAAACATGAAATGGAAGCACTAAAACATTATTTTTTCATCCAGGTAAATATTTATACTCAATCTGAGTTTGTTAAAAAATGATTCCTTTATCCTTTATGGTTCAAGTAAATAATTACATATTTTGTAAAATGATAATAATATTCCATTCCCAAATTTTATAAAAATACATTTATGGTTATAAATTAATTTAAATAATCATAGGCAAATATTTTTGGAATAATTTTCTAAAACATGGATTTGAATGAAATGGGTGTTCCGGCTGAAGAGAAAAATAAAGTCATATTTTCATTAAAATATTTCTCATTCATTTTAACATCCGACCAGTGTAAAATTGTAATATTAGTAAAAAATTTAATTAATATCAATAGGATATGGAAATATATATTATTTAAGAAAAAATATATTGTTATTTCTTTAATAACAACCTTCAACATAAATATTCCTTAAAAGGGAAGTAGATTGTATCATAAATCTTTTTTCACTTAGGTATCTACTAAATCATAGTCCACATAAAAGATTGGATATAAATTTTAAGTTAAATATCCAAAATATATGTATTTTTATTATATATACTAACAATGTGTCTTTATGTGCACCTTATAAATTAATACATGTGAATTTCATATAAAATTATATACCAAAGAAATGAAATTTGAAATTAAAACCATTAAAATATCTAATCATTGTTTTGATTGTTTTTTAGGAGATATTATTTTTTAAAAATAAAAATACACAACATTTTTAATATATAATTACTAATTTTTGAAATAAATTCACATATATTCATGTCAAAATAGATTCAATGAAACTGTGTTGCAACCCACTGAATGTAAATCGAGTTAAAAAACCCTTCACACTCAGTAACATTCAATTAAAATCCCCATGGAAGAAATAAATATAATTGAATCATAAAATATGATTATTTATGAATTATTCATGATATTACATGTAAAAGTTTTCATATATTTACCATATAAATTAAATTAGATTCGTAACATCACAATATTCTTAAATAAAGGGAAATTGAGATGAAGTCCCTTAACTCTAGTCCAGACATTCCATGTATATACATTATATATTATATTATAAACATATTTCAATTATCTTATTTCATATGATAATTTTCCATTATTAATACCATACAATTAAATAATTTTTTTATTTTAGTTTAATAAAATATTTCTTTACATAATCAGATAATTCATGGTCATGTGTTTTGATGACATTAAATTTATTGTTTCCAAATGGATTTAGTGCAATGAAAATTGACAAAGAGATCAATAGTTAAAAATATTTAGATTAATTATAATGATTTAATTATCATATATATTCATCAATTATACTTTTCGAACAAAAAATAATTATAGTTTTGAAAAAAATTATTTGTTATAGTCATGGAGACGGTGGTTCATTGATACACAAGAGTAATGTTTCAATTTTTCCACAATCATTAAGGTAGGATTGTAAGTATTAATTTACCTATAAAAATTATCATAAAAAATTAATTAAAAATTACTTTTTAAATGTTCTTATATATTTCATCAATTATAGTTTGTGATAAAAAAAATCCCATCACTTTGTTGAGGTAGTTGTACACATATATGGATGAATGGCGTTATCATTTTTTTGTGAGTTGAAAGGTGAGAAGGAAAATGATATATTATATTTTAATAATCATAGGTATTTTATTAATTTAATACTAACACCATAAATATCACATATATTCCTTAATAATACTCTAGTTACATTCCATGTAATGTGTTCGTGAAAAAAATCGCATCACTTTTCTAGGCTGTAGTCCTCAATAAACCGAAGCAATGTGAGTATATCCTACATAAAATAGAAGGATTGAAGTTAAATATGATATACTAATTAAAGGAATAATTTTTTTAATTTATTATATAGGTATATATTTTAAATCCATTATTATTACACACCATGATAGTCGATCATTTAAAATTTATTACATTGGTTCGAGAGGAGGTAGTTTGTCAGACACACAAATGATGGTTTCACATCCCATTTGATAGAATAGGATAAATATTTAGGTAATTATATTTTCATTATAACATCTCATAATATAAGATAAATTTTTGTTATAATATCATTATTATATAAGAATATTTTAAAGAGTTGGAGGATGAAATAATATTAAAATGCTTAGTTAAGAATAATTTCTATTCTTCATATAACCTCCATATGTTTGCAACAAAAACCTTATTAGGTTATATTTATGATCAAACAGACAATTATAAGAAGTGTGGATGTATGCATGAAAGGTATTTCTATCTGTAATGGTTGAACAATAATGGTTTTACTATGTATAGAGGATAGAATTAGGGGATTCCTTTTATAAGTGAGGTGAGTATAACAATTGTAATTATTCAAAATAAAAACTAATAGAAATTTTTTTCTTATTCTAGAAGTCCCCAAAATAGACCACTATTAATTTATAAACATTATAAGGATTATATACCACCATTAAATTGATTTTATATTAATTTTTAGGTCATTTTAACCAATATATATAGTTAAACTCCTGGTAAAAACATTTTTAACTTAAACATTGTAAAATATTTCTAGTTTTTCACTACTCATTATGAAAAAATCTATGTTTGCAACACCCTGAGACTATGTAATATATATACTCGTAATTTTATTCAAACTCCACAGTATATTTTTATACACAAAACTAAGAAAATCAATTATAGTTATTAAAATAGTGTTTTTATTAAAAATATAATACAATGGTCATTTCATAAAATAAAAATTACTATTTTATAAGATGGATATCAATTTTGATATTACATTGTCAAAATTATATGAGAATAAATTTTTGAAATTATACCCAAATATAATATATTATGAATTATAAAAAATAGAATTTTACTATTTCCTCTTTCATTTATAATAATGCATTATAATATGTGTTTTTAAATATTTATAAACTATTAATTTTATATAAATAAATATATGGTCATTTGTAGGTAAACATAAATATTCTTCAGATAACTATTTCATTTCAATGCAACAACATTTATTTTAAAGGGGTTAATTTATATCCATTTTAATTAAATACAATAATATTAAATGATGTATTATTTATATTAAATTTTTATGTTATATATATAACTCTTTGAATATAAATCCATCTAATAATGATTATTCCTATATAGTTAATATATAATCATCTTATTCTTGAAAAAATATTTTATTGAATAATTATATTTTAAAATGAATAAGGGGTTAATTTTGAATTAAACTCTTAATCTTATATGATTTTTATTTAGAAAAATGTATTAAATTTTGGTTATTATAAATATGTATATTAGTTATTAAGGTCAGTTTATTTTCTATCTATAATGATTAGAAAATGGAGAAAAACAAAATTATGCCCATTATTCGTAAAATGAGGCTTTAGAAATTACTAGATATTGTGTTGAAATTTCTTTATCATACTTATATAATTTTATTAATTATGTATAAATTACATAGGTAAATAAATATATACAAGTATCCTTTGGGGAAAATAAAATGAAAAAATATTGTAATATTAAAGGCTTGGGAATAACATGATAAAGATATTTATTTGTGTATTTCCCACTCAACCATTTATTACATAAAATAGAATATTTACAAATTTTAATGTCTCATGAGGTGAATATAAATTCATGTTAATGAGTAGTTTATTGTATTTACAAAAATGTCTCTCCTCCTCAATTTTAAAAGGGCACTCACTCCTCTCACTTATTTATACCACTCAAGTCCATTTTCAAAACCCATACAAATATAAATCAATAAAAATAAACCTTATACACATTATATAATTTATTTCCTTCCAAAGATACCTACCCAATTGTCTTTAAGAGTATATCTGAAGGATGTTTCTCTAAGATAAGGAAATCATCTTAACAAAGCTACATCATTTTATTTTTTATTTTACCACTGTTAATTATTTCTCGAAACATAAAATATAATGAATTATTATATAAAATATATAGATGTGTTATTATTTTTAGGTTATAAAAATTATCTATATTCTCTTCTATCAAATGGGAAACAAAATACTCTATAGTGTTTACGGCAGTCTACCACCTCACAGATCAATGTAAAATGTTTTCTATCCACACATATCCTAATTGTATATAATAATGTATTTAATGTATATATATAATATGTATGATATAATTTTCCATAGGGAATTAAAATAGAACAAATTGTTTTTTTAATTCCACTATAGTTTAATATATGAAAATTTCGTTAATGTGTATGACACATTACAACCTCACGAAGTGATGTCATTTATTTTTAACTAATGTAGTAAATTCAAGGTAATAGGGGATACATTTATTGAATATATGTGATATATATGACATTGTATTGATTTTATGAAATTATAATATTAGAAAAATACTTACCTTTTAAATCATTATGAGAATGATATCACTAGTTGTGTGTACCTATGACATATTGTTTTCAAGAAGAGATGTAAATCAATTTCAATGGATAGCCTTCGAGAATAATCATAAAAATATATATAATGTGTAAATATGATATTTATTACATTAATATAATTATACATATGATAGATATATATTCTATACTCATAAACAGGTACTCTCATGATAGAAGACGCATGATTAAATAAGTGAATTAATAAACAAATCAATGAAGATAACAAAATGTAATTTAGAAATGGTTGGTAAAATTTTAGAAGAAGTTAATATATGAAATTATAAATATGAATATGGTTATTTTATTAATTAATAAA
Source organism: Viscum album (assembly GCA_963277665.1). NCBI lineage: Eukaryota > Viridiplantae > Streptophyta > Magnoliopsida > Santalales > Viscaceae > Viscum > Viscum album. Next base: position 1,390,080,025 of record OY728150.1, on the reverse strand, counting down.
ATTATTAAATCCTTTATACATGATTTTATATAAATTTTATCCAAAATGAAGCATGATGTAAGGTATTTGGTCTCAATTTCATTTCAATGAGTTATATTATATTTTTTACACTAATTTACCATTATATTATTCATGTAGTACATTATTTAAATGAAATATTATTAATCCTTCATAATTAATAGTTTTTCCATTTTCAATTTTCATTCGGACATAAAATGTTATTTTATTTGAATGATTCGAAGAGGTAAGAAATTTCATAATTCTGTTTAATTCTGTTGGTTTGAGTTATTTTTTTCTCAAATTTTGTATTATTATACATTGTGTGTAATGACTTTTTATTATGTAATTTTATAATTCTTATTTATTTATGTTGATTAATGTTTCAAAAACATAATCAATTAATTTACTAATTATCACTTCAATGTTATGATCATTTAAAGATAATTCATCTCAATTTTTATTTCATTAAGACATATTTGAAAACATAAACCTAATGAAATTCATAGAGTTTATATATTAATCTATAGAATTATTAAACATAAAAATTATTTATTAAATATTTTCTAAAAAAAACTAATATTAATAATTAATCAATGATCACAACTCATTTCTCGTTTAATTTTGTGATTGATAACATTATATTGAGGCAATTAATTTATAATGATCATATTACACTTGAAATTACATTTATCATAAATAACCATATTATTTATATCTTGTATATGATAGTTTTCTAAAACATATAACATTTTTATAAATGGTTTTTACTTTAAATTTTATTTGACTATCTTCGGAAATACTATGAAATTAATATTCTCTGTTAAATAAGAACATTTGATTATACAAATAGTTATTCAATAATTAGAACAATTATACGATATTTTCGAAATCATTTGTACATATTGTTCTTGGTTGGATATGATATTATATATCCCCAAAATATATTTTTTGTCTCATGGGGTAAATTTGTAATTTTGTGTTAATTTTTTTACCAATAGTTTTATATTTTCTTATGAATGGTCTTGAATGTAGAGGTATCATGATGCCAATGATCATAAAGTTTAATAATTAATTATTTTCATCATTGAGAATTCAGTTATTACTAACCCTGATATTTTCTCTGTGATATTATCTCTCGCAAAATTTTTTTCAGGGACAATTGATTAAATTTTAAGTGTGCGGTGTTTTTAACATGAAAAGTTGATTATTTCTTATCTATTCATAATAGTAAAGTTATTGATTTAAGGAAGTTTTTATTCAATTATTTAAATTTCAATGTTCATTATTCCTTATCTATTCATTATATTCATGTCAATGATTAAATTGAATTTGTGTTTTGTTATTTACTTTTCCATGTTGAATATTCCTTATTAAATCATGATAGTCATGTTATATAATTAATAGAATGTATGTTCACTTATTTACCATACCATATTGATTATGTATTAATAATTAATGATTCATTATGATATTTTTAAACCTTACTGTTTATTTGAGAAGACTCATATTTTGTTTCTTTTCCTTAGGATGAGAAAATCAATTTATTGAATTAATTTATGCAACCAATTTTTTTCCAACACTGTTACTCTTTTGATTCCAAATGTAAAATGGGTATCATGTATGTATCTTGTTCACCAAAATTGATAAAATTAACATTAATTTTGGAATTTACCCCTTACATAAATTCCAATATACTAATGTAAGAAGTAGATATTAGCTACATGATTCGGTATCATTACAGTTGGAATATGTGGAATTTTAGTAGAAATATTGGAAACCATATTATGAAAAAAATAGATTAAGGAACATAACCATATACAAGATATTGAGTATAAGTGTTGAGGAACATCCAAATGTTTATTAAGGAAGATATTATTTTTTATTCTTTAGAAATATATTCATATCTAGAAACTATTTGTTAACATGCATCTGGAATACATGTACCTTGTTTTAATAACATCGAAAAGGGTTCACCGTACTAGAACTATTAGTCACCTAGTGCATAAAAAATGGAATTTTTACATACCTTTCTTGACACTCTTAGTGAATTGGGTAATGATAACTCACATTTCTTAACAAACCATTTTGAATCATTTGATAACAAAATATCGCAAAATAAACCATGATTAAAATTATAATATTAAAGATTTGTAAATATTCAATTTATTGTATGAGATACACATAATTTAGAATTAAAAAATATGGTTTATAATTTGATGTTTTATTATATGGTCTATTATATTTTCTTTTTTAGAAATTTTACCTCATGGGAAAATGGTATCAACACCCATCAAGAATATTGATATTTCCATACTAAGATAGCCAATACAAGAATTGTTGAATGCTTGTAGTCATCATTGTATTAGGGATACCAAATCAACTTATGAAAAATAAACATGCCTAGATATGGAAACCTATTTTCCTATAGCATGATACTCCTATGTTTGATCACATAATGCAATAGAATAAATCGTCATTTATTAGTGATACTAATCATATGCTAGCTATGAAAAAGAATATTTCACTTGATAATATATATATATAAAATTAGGATGAAATAAAGGGGAGATGTATATACTTTTTTTTCTCAGTAGATAATCTGATTAGTGAATGTTATTCATCAAGAATACTAGAGAGTTTATGAGAACGAATCTCATTAAATGTGATGATTTTGAAGAATCATTATTTGATAAAATTATCTCATGAGAAATAGATTGAAATGAATATAATATTTCTCATAATAATAAATATGTGAGAATTAAATTTAGTTGACTATCATAGTACATTTAAAAGGATATGAATGTATGATAAGAATTTTATTCACAAAATGGATTGCAACATTGTTTATTTTTTTGAATGGAGTAATCCAAGTATTTGAAGGGAACATGTCTATCCCTTAACGTCTTAATAATATGAAATCCATTTATGAACAATATAATTTGAGGTTATGCTATCAATATTTAATATACCTGAGGGAAATCAATAAAATAATATGTCTAATAAGAACCCATCAAAATGGATTTTGTCCAAGAAGAAGAAGACAACAAATAAATTTCCATCTTTTGAAAACATTTAAAATAATCCACTAGGGGAATGACTGAAAGGAATGACATTTTATTACATGTGTGGAGAAAAAGTTCATAATTATCATGAATAAAACTAGAAGATAAAAATTAATGATTTATAGTGCATCATATTTAATGAAATGGGGAATTGTTTGAACTGATATCACAAGAATCAATGGAACCTACCATAGAAGGGGAATGTAGAGAAAGCTAATCTTATGCAGTCAATACAACTAAGGATGGAGAATACAATGATGTGGTGGTAGGTACTTTAATCATATAATAAAATTTATCTAGTGAATTATTCGATTCTGGATCACTACACAATTTTATATCTACTATGTTTCTTAAGAATACGAGATACATCCATACAAATATTAGAATCGACTGGTTAGTAAAAACACTAATTAGAAGTCTCACTACCATAAGGATATATCTAGAAGTATCAATTTTGACACATAAACATTCACTATTTTTTAAAAATTATAATAATACAAATGGGTGAATTCCATGTATTTCATTGTATGGTCTGACCGTCAAAATATTTTGAAAAAATTTCTTTCAAATAGAAGGAAATTACAATCTGTGATGAATATGTATAGTTCATTTATCTTTATAATATTTAAATCATTATATGATATATGTCTTGAACTGCCCCCAGTATTTCTGGTGAATTAAATTCTTGTGGAAGAAGAGTAGACACAGTATTTTAGTAGATAAGGTAATGATAAACTTGAATATATACCAAATATGTAAGAATACATTAATATATTTCATTTAATATTATATGGATATACCCTATATAATTTAGTTATGATATTAATTTATTTTTTCTTCATGAAAAATCAATATCAAACAATCCATATAGATTGGTAACCTTATAATTATTGGAGTTGAAGAACTATCAGGAGGAGTTGTGTGATTTGTGATTTATTTTACCAAGTAAATCGCCATAGGGAGCCTCAATTGTATTTTTAAATGAGAAAGATTGATACATGGGGTAATGTAATGATTATATTGAAAAAAATTTCATTATGATAAATAATTAGAATCATATTATTCATACTGATGACATATTCTATCAACATCATGATGCTTTATATTTTTCAAATATTTACATCCATTCGGGATATCATCAATTAATAGTAAATAATTAATAAATTATGAAGGAATAATTTAAATTGAGGCATGGAAATGAAATTTTCATAGTGTTTCAATCATAATATACTAATTCACCAAAAATATTTATTAATATTTTAAATAGAGTAATCAAGAAATATTTTATGGATTTTTTATTCATTGAAGATATATTGTTTTGTTTTGTGAAAAACAATGTAATTATAGAATAGTTATTTGAAATTTTTATATATTATATTTTAATTTTACATTTTAAAATGGTTTATATGTTCAATATTGTAAGTGATAAATCTTGTTTAAATATGAAAACTATATTATTCTAATTATTCTTTTTATATTCTTATAAAGTTCGAATAATTTTAAAACCAATGATTTTTACACTATTAATTTCATTTGAAAAACCTAAATTTAATTTAGATAGAGGAATATCATAATTTTATTTGGTTGATTTTTTTTGATAAGATTCATTTTTTCAATGAGTAGTGAAAAATACTAGTTTTAATGAAAATTATATTTTATTTACAATGAATAATTATAATATATATTTTTTAAAAATTTTATTAGTTCATATTTTAAATATATTAATATAATTATGGTTTTTAATGTTTTTTGTTATTTAATTTAGACTATAAAAATTGAGATGTTTTTCTAAAAAAAGTTTTCTAGGCATTTAACCAATTTTTTTTAAAATTAAATTTATCCAATTAATTGATTTAAATTTTTAATAATTGGATTCCAGGATTTTAATTAGAAGGTACAAATATAATGAATAATCCTCTTTAATTTTGGGTCAACATGAATAATGATATTTGTAAATTTTTATTAATATAATAAATGGTAAATTATGTAATTATAAGGTAAAAAATATAAAATTACCCTAAAACATATCTGAATTATATTATATTAAATTTAATTTACCATTAACACCTAAGGTTCTAATTTAATTTATTTAAGTGATACTTTTCCATGAAAATGGATTTGAAATTAATTATACTAATGGAAATCACAAAATGTCACTTTCATTGTCATATTCATTTATTATCTGTCCACATATGGAATATAGAGGATAATAAATATAAAAGGGGTCCATTTTGAAATTAATAAACTCATTTTCATGATATAAATTTATTTAACATTTTTTGTCCCATTTGTGTGGGTTATGTCATTTATAATATAATATTTAACGAAAATACAAGGGTTTAATATTTGTAATTTTAATAACTATATTTTTTAATATTTTTTTATTCTAATATGATTTTTTATTATCTTCATTATTTGAAAATATAAAATATTTAATTACTTCATGCTATTAAATTTATAATTTTAAGTTAATATATAATTTACATAGATAACTATACAACAATGATGCAAAATTATTTTATTAATGAAATAATCAAATTAATGATAGTAAAAATATTAGAATAAATATAATTTAAAATAATTAAGGTGATATAAGAATTTTATGAATTATTATAGCATAATATAGGTGTATTAATATTTTTGCCTAATGTAATCTTTTGTATTGTTTTTTTAAATTTAGTGAAACGAATAGGGTAAAAAATGACACAAATTATATTTTATCAAAATAATATTTTATTAATTTTTTTAGAAATCATTTAATTAATTAATAATATAAAGTTATTTTGGTTTTAAAAAATTAAATTAATTTTTCTTTTGTGGTTAAATTTAAATTTTATATGTTAAAATTAAAACATTTTAATATCAAATATGTTATTAAGATAAATAAAATTAAAATAAGTAAACTATGGGAAATAAAAATGATATGGTTTAAAATAAAATAAATACATAAATAATTTTTTTTTTGATTATATTACAAATTTATCTTATCTTATCATAAAATCCATAGAAAATTGGTAGTATTTTCATAAAAATTGAATTTATTATAATCTAATATTTTAAGAATTTCTGAAAGATCCACTATCCTTATTATAATTGGTAACTCCTTCCATAATTTTATTTATCAACCTTTATCCTTATAGATCTCCCAATCAGTCTCCATTTTTCTTCACAATAAACATAGTTATGTTTTTTAGGAATTGATCTCTCTAAAAGACCTACCCTAGATCCCTTAAGATGATTTATAAGGAAGTCCGCCAAAGAAGGGGTAATGATTTTTATTAACTCATTCAAGATTAATTTTTCATCCAAATAATCTTCATATGTTTTCTAAAGGTAATGTAATAACTATAGTATCATCTATATAGTAATATTTTATTATTATGACACCATGAAAATTTCATGTAGAAACCTTATATTCAATATCATATATAACACAGAACACCAAGCAGGTATGTGAATATAAAATACTAATAATCTATAAAATTTTAATATATTAAATAAATTCAATATATTTTTATATCATTCAATGAAAATAAAAATAATTTTTCATATGTCACACCCAATAATGAGTTTCTTCAATGTCATGTGTTACACACAGGACTGATTTTTTACGAAAAATAATATATTATTAAAATATTATTATTTAATATAAGAATACATAACCAAGTAATTAGATTATAATTTATGAATATAATTAACTATATTTTTAAAAATTTTGTTTATCAAGAAAATGAAATTAATTATATGGTTAAAAATTAATTTGATGTGAATATAAGAACCAATTTGTGAATAAACTGAATATTTTTATAGATTTTTTTTACAATTTTTTGACCGAAATTAATTATGTTAATTTCAATTATAGAGTGATATTAATATTTATATTAAATATTCAATCAATAATTTTTTATATTAATCCATTAGGTTTGATAAATATATGATAAGATAAACCTAATACTTTGCATAAAAATAAATATTTTATTAAGTCACTTTTGTAAACATTTATTAAAGAACCTTTTTTAAATAAATTTATTGAAAAATTTATAAATTTAATATATCAAAAAAAATTCCTAGAAATATAAACATGGAAATTATTTTAGTATATAATTTTTATATCATTTCCTGAATCTTTATTTATTTTAAAAAAGTAAAAATACCGAATTTTATTTCAAATAAAACATTTTCATATAATTATTTATAAATATAAATTGTGTTTTAAATAGTTATTAAAATTTAATTAGATCATATTTTTATCAATTATTCTAATTTAGGTAATTTTAATAAATTTCACTTTAACATTTTTATTATAACACATCAATTATTGGATGTTTTTACCGTAAAACCTTGCTTTTCCCTCCCATTTGTGGAATTAAATTTAAATAAATTTCTACCACTTATGTGATTGGAATATGTATAAGTGGATTTAATATTTTTAATTAGTATAATTTATAATTCCTAATAAGGTCAATTTTTTAACTAAAAGTACTAGTGAATGTAATTAAAATAAATTAAAACGATTAAGGTAATGTTAATCTTAAGAACGGAATAATACAAAATCTTTAGGATCCAAATGACCTGTAAAATTGTCCAAGATAAATTTAATGGATATATTTATACCCTATAATCAATATTATATAAATATACAATTATTGGAGACACTTTCACAGTGAAAAATGATTATGGAATTTTTTATCACAATATTTTAAGAGTGTCACTCCTCCTCCACTTTAAAAAGCCTCCTCTCATCTAAAAATCTGGACATATCTCAAGAAACATTTGATCTATAAATATCTTTTCAAATAGCTATATAATATCCCACACCTCATTACTGAAGCCTCCCCTTTGGAATAATGCAATCCAGGAATTCCAATTGGTTCAAACCAAAAGAAATTCATCGATTAAGAGGTAACGTCATTCATAAGGATCTTTAGATTTATTTCTATTATATATAATGTTTTTATTCTACTATTTTATCCGATAATTACATAAGAATCAATTTTATGGGTAACGAACATACTGTTTACGTGTACAGTAAACTACCTCCTCACAAAATTGTGATTGTTCATTTGGCCCTTTACCACTTTTAATATAGTTAATTGCGATGTAAATTACATATATATAAATATATGTGTGTTATCTATGAGATATATTAACTCTTTAAGCTTATGTAATTATTTTAAATCACATATAATTATAATTTTCATTTTTTGAATAAATGATAACATCGTTGGTGGAGGAATGGACTACTAGCCTATCAAGGTGATGTGATTCATTCACACAACACATGGAATGTATAAAAGATAGCTCTAATTAAAATTATATAAAATAAATAACAAGTATATTATATTCATGACATAAATAACTTTTTTTTAAAATATAATATATCATTTCTTATTAATCTTTCACACACTTAGAAAGTGATAATATTGTTCATGGACGTATAGACTACCACCTCCTCAACTTGATGTGATTTATATTAAATAAAAATATTTATATATATAAGTTTATGTGATTAAATAATATGGTTTTTATTATATTATGATACTTCTAGAAGGATTATTGTTACATTGCATCTTAACATAAGGATCATTGAAAAATGGGATTGTTACCCATGCATACATACTACATACTTTCTCCATGATTGTAGCATTAGTTCATTTTTCATAACCATATTTAATGAATGTTTTTAAAAGTTTAAGTGATGTATAATTATAATAATTTTGTAAGTATTATTGATTTTTATATGTTATATATTGTCCCATTTGACCATAGTTTACTTAGTAAATCAATTTTGAAACAAAAATTGAATTTCCTGAAAAAACCTGACGTAAACATAACTGTATTTGTATTTTTATAAAACATAGTATTAAGTAAAATAAAATAATTATAAACAAGAAAATTTTTATTAAGAAAGTATATAATTAACATGAGTATATTATACATGATTTTAATTGATGTTCACCAAAATGGAAACACAAGGTATGTGATTTTCATCATACTTTTTTACTTCTATGAGATAAATGTCATGTTCACCACTTTATTATTTAGTGTGGTGTAGAAACTACCAAATTTTATATAGAATATATGAATTCCATTATATTCATGGTATTTAAATCTTTCATTTAATATTATTTAATCATGAGCCTTATGATTTAAAATATCTCAATGTGGTATGGGACACATCAGAATGTTTAAATATTATTTTACTCAAGTAGAATATTAATGATCTTCCTCTAGTATTTCCATTCAGGGAAATTATTTGAACATTTTTCAATTAAACCATTAATATTCCTCTCCTTTAATTTTTTGACCCTTTTCAAATATTATTACAATTTATCCCTCTTTAGTACTCATTATATGTTTGATAATGCTTTGATTAAAACCCAAAATTATTTATTACATTAGTTAGAGAACCTTTTTTCTTATAAAAATAATGATTTATTAAAAAAATAAAAAATTATTTTAAAATTATTTATTAAACACTATTTTTCACATTTCTTCGTTTACCAATTTTTTCAAATTAATCATCTTATCCCTTTCTGAAGAAGTCAATTTTATATCCTTTTACATTGAAAAGTGATTTCTTGTTTTACTTCCAACGACATGTACATATTTAACCATTATAATTCCTTAAATGAAAACATTTTATATCTAAAAGAATACTTTTTAAATAAAATGTTTTAGAAAATTTATTTTCAATGAAAATATATTTTAAAAGGTTTTTTAAAATTTTATTTTCCTCAAAAATGTTTTTAATATATAATTTTATAGTATTTCTATTCATCATTGAAAAACTTTTCTCTTTTACTCCAATTGATATATATTTTTGAATAATTAATCCTAATTCCACATTTTTATGCTTGATGGTTTATTTGGACAAGTAAAGTTTTAAAATTCACAACCATGATTCCGTTTTGTCCCCCTGAATTATTTAATTTCTTGATCATTTGACATTAAATTTACCCTAAATATCTATATCAATTTTTATGGATATGATTATTTATTGAACTATATAAGTTCTTTCAGAATCTATGTAATTGGATTCTTATTTGATAATTTTTTGAATTATTGATAAATCCTTATCTTCTATTCAATATAAGTATTTGATATGTAATGATTTTTATTCATTATGAAGAATTTGTAGGACCTGAATGACACGAGTTGGGGACCATTCATAGAGTTACCTATGGTTGGGGAGCAGTTAATGTGAACCCCTCAATAAATAAGTATTCTATTGATATGAAAGTAGTGTTTGAAAACCCATTTGACATTTTTTTAATGTAGTATATATGGGTTTCTAACAATAGTTTTAATATGTAATTTGAATGGTCATAAATTAAGAGGTTCTTGTGTTCCTTAGACATTGCATCTAATAGTAAAGCATTTTACTAATTTAATGTTTGTTATTATTCACTCATTACACTTTTAATTTACATATATCTAGATACAATTAGTTTTTAGATCATTGATTTAATGGAATGAGTTTTAGTTATCTTACATTTACATTTTGATTTCTCCTTATCAAGTTAATTGAATGGCATGTGTTTCCAGTTATTACCCTTACATATATTTTTATGAAATTTCTTCTCTAATTTTTTATTATGTTGTTGGAGTGCATATTTGTTTACATTTCCATAATTATTATTCTCTTTGATTCATTATTTATTTTGATATTCATTACCTTTACTGAGTATTTGAGATCACTCTTATTTTTTTCATTTTTCCCAACAATCAATGTAGATACTATGAAATATATGTATGGATATAATAGATATAATGATGTTATTATTAGAAATATTTAGAACTGATTATTTGAGATCACTCTTTTTTTTTCATTTCCCCAAGATTCCTAGAAGCTACTATGAAATATATGTAGGGATATAATAGATGGAATGAAGTTATTCTCAATGTTATTTAAAAAGAAGGAAAAAAATTATTTAGTAATTTTTGTATTTAATTATAATACAAGACTCGTGTATTTATCTAGTTTTCCAATAAAATAAAACTCATAGTCTCTTTGGGATTTGATTCTTTATAGTCATGCCAATGTAATTTATTTCAGAAACAAGATCTGAGATATCTTTGGTTGGGTACTTGTAGTTGGAAATATAGGAAGATTAGTAGCAAACTTGTAACAGGATTTTGGAAAAATTAGATTAGACATAATAAACCTATGGTAGAATTTTGAGATAAGAATATGAGAACACACTTAAATTTTGGTAAAGTAGAAATAATTTGGTTATTCTTATAAATAAATTCATTTCGGAATAAAACAATTGGAATTTTTACTAATATTTATATACATTGAAGCAACCACAGTGACATGGTATGTCAGTCTAATCTTAGAATATCCTTGAACACAACAACAGACCATACTTTTCACATGGTGTGACAATCCCGAGTGATATTCTTAGGATAATTCACATTTTCCTTATAAACTATTATGAATGGTTTTAATATAAAATGAAAATGATTGACCTATGGTAAGCCTAAAGTGTTTAAGATTGATGTTAAAGTGTCATGGTTTTTAAATCCTAAAAAAATGTTATGGATATACCCCCGACGAAGGAAGTACCTTTTTAGAAATAAAATAGATGAAGTATTTATATATTTAGGTTTTATTGAAAATCGCAGTTAAAATTATATTTATAGATTAACTTTTTTTCAAGTATAAACATAATATTTATTTTCATAATTATATTCTTATGGTTTTAGAAAAGGAAAACACCTATTCTAAATGACAACCAATCCTGTCTAGGAAGGTTATGGGTCTCTAATCCATGATTTAAAGACTATTAGGGTTTTATGCCAACTATTTTCTGACTAAATTTCATGGATAATACATCATATATGTTTTTGAAAAAATATGATGAATAAATATTAATAGTAATCCAATAGTGTAATTTTCAATTTTAGAGATTAATGTCATTATTGTATTTGTGTTGTAAAATATTTTGAGAAATATAGTTATAATTTTTACTCTTCTATATGCCTTATGATCTTTTAGAAGTGTATTTTAGTGTTTCAGAAATCAATGTTAATTTTTGGATGTACATTTATTAATGTAATTGTGGAATTGGAAATTGATTGAATAAAAACTCAGGGATTAAATTCTGTTTTTTGAAATATATCAAATAGATATATTTCCTTATATTCATAGGGAGTAAATTATTACCAAACATTACGAAAATTACATCGAAATAAAATGTTTTCATCATAACTTAATTTTTATTAAACTGATGGTTTTTTAAATCATTGTATATTTATTAATTTTAGGCCCTAAAAATTCTATAGATCATTCATTTATTTGTGATTTATGATCTAAATTACTCCTTATAAATAAATTTTTGGTTCTTCCAAGTATGTTTCACTATATTCTAATAATGTTATTCTACTTAGAGGCTTATTTACATGTTAGTCATGTGACATTTTTAATTTCCATTCAATTGTTTCTAGATGATTTATTCGAAACCATTCTAGTGATATAGGATTTCAAACAAAAAACAATTTCAAACAATCAATCAACAAGATCAATTATAAATTTCAAGGAAGCAATTTAATTTACGTCGGTAGAATATAATTCCCCACAAAAAGTTTAAGGTAGAAACATTATATTTGATAACGTTCATGACATAAAACACCATGTTTGTATTGGAATTTAGTATCTCTTGAATTTATAATATATTTAATTTTTTAAATAAATAAAATATATGTCATAAATTGTAATACACATGACACTGAGTTGGTGTTTATTGCACATAAATATGAGTTTCTTCAATGGCTTGCATTAAATGCCAGACCGAGTTTAATAGAACAAAAATAATTTATTATTATAATATTATTTAATATAACAAGTATCATCCTAAGAATTATATTATAATTTATTAATAGTATTAATTAGCATATGACAATATTTTTTATTAAAAAATATAAAATTATTGAATTAGTTTCAAATTATTTTGAAATGAATTTAAGAATCAATTGAATATCAAGTGAATAGTCCATTAGGAAAAAATTTTAATACTAAAAAAGTTGTATTAACATTATAAAAAAAGTAAATGAATATTAGAGAGTGATATTAATATATATATATATATATATATTAAATATTCAATCAAATTGTGTAATACAATAACAAACCCAATACTTATCATAAAAATCAATATTTTATTAAGGCACTTTTACTGAATTTTTATAGAGAACACATATTATATAAACTATTTGAAGCGTTAAAAAATTTATTATGTTAAAATAAACTGCATATCCTAAGTGGAAACATAAAAATTAAGTATGGGTATATTTTTTGTATTTTTTGTGAAGGTTCTTGTTTTTAATAAAATATGAAAATTAATGAATTTTAATTCAAAATATCTTTTTCTACTAATTTATTTATAAGGATCAATAATATTTTAAATTTGAGATAAGGTATAAATAGATATTATTTTTATAAATTAATAAAATTTAGGTAATTTGAATCAAATTAAATTAGAAATTTACTATTAAAACATATCGATCAGTTTGATATTTTTACCATAAAACACTGCATTGTCATCCCTTCTTCAGGGATAAATATAAATTAATTTTTCAAATTCTATGATTAGAATGTGTAAAAATGGAAAAAAATTGCATCAAAATAATTTATAATATCTAATAATTCCAACATAGGTTTTTTGAAAAACATTTACTAAAAATAAATAAAATTAATTACAATGATTAAGGTAATATAAAATGAATCAAGAGACTAAACATTTCTCTTAATGGTCCAAATGACCTAGAAAATTTTCCAATATCCATTTTATTGAAATAGTTCAAAACTATAATCCATTTATTATAAATTGGACTATTATTGTAACCATATTTAATTTTAATAAATTTTTATTGAATTCCTTTTTCAAAATATGACAAGAGTTCCACACCTCCACTTTAAAATGGAATTCTCCCCTCCCACTTAATAGCACATCTCGAGACACTTTGGATCCACCAATATCTACCTAAATAAATTTTATACATACCTCCCCTAATTATATAATCTATCCACTTAAGAGAATTAAATCCAAGGATTCACCTTGGTTCAAACTAAAAGGAGTTATCGTATTAAGAGGTACCATCTTTCCTAATGATATTTAGATTTATTTACATTATACACTTCCTAAAAAATAACTATTCAATGAATATAATAAAAAAAATGGTATCATTAATATACTATGATGTTATTGAACTATTTTTTCTACCTACCCTTACAAAATCATCCATTATATGGGCAAGGATCATACTGTTTAAATGTAGAGTGAATTACTGCCTCACAAAACGATGATTTGTCATCTTTCCTTTACAATATATCGTGGTGAACATTATAATGGAAAATAATTTTTCATATGATTATATTATATTTATTATCTATTTAAGATTAATTATTTTTTTACGATATATATATTTATACATTCTATTTTTTTCTAAAAATGATTACATCATTGTGGATATGTATAATACTGCCCCATAATGTGATATGATTAATTCACACAATACATTAAATGTATTAATTATTTGATAATTAAAAATACGAGACATAAAAAACATATATATAATATTGATTAAATAATTAACTTTCTATAAATATAATATATCATTTCTCTTATTACCCAATTGCAAACTTACATTGTGAAGACATCATTCATGGATATGTAGACCACCACCTCCTCGACACAATGTGATTCATTTTACATTACAGTAACTATACTTGTAAATATTTATAATTAAATAATTTGTTTTTTATGATATAATTAATATTATATAAATATTATGGTTACTTACCTTCTTTCTATAATCATCATTGAAAAATGTAAACATTACTCATGCGTACATAGGACCTACCTTCTCAGTGATTGTAATGTTAGTTCATTTTTCATAACCATATTTAATGAATGGTTTTAAAAGTATAATTGATGTATATATATGATTATTATGTCGTTATTATTATTCTATATATGATATATAATGATCCATTTGATCATAGTTTCCATACCAATGTTTTTATGACAAATATATTAAATTTGGTCAAATGTGCCGACATAATCTTAATTGTTTATGTTGTTGTATAAAACATATAATTAAGTGAAATAAACATAATTATAAACATGTATAACATTCTTAATTGTTTATATAATTGAACTGGGTTTATTATAAAATATTTTAATAAATTTTCCCTTAAACAGAAACATAATGTAAGGGATTATCATCTCATAATTTACATCTGTGAGATAAATTTCATGTTCACCCATTAATTATTAAAGTATTTTATCTACAAGAATTTTTTATATATGATATCGTGGATTAATATAAATTCAGGGTATTTAAAAAATATTAATATTATTTCATCGATATGATTTTGATTTAAAATGTTTCAATGTGGTATGAGACCCTTTGGAATGTTTAAATATAATTTTCCTCAAGAATAATTTTTATGATCTTTCAATGGAAATTACATTATATGAAATTTTATGAACATTATTCAATAAAACGTTTCATTTTCATCTACTTGGATTATTATTGACATTTTCAAGTATTTTTACCATTTTCCCACTCTTTGGTACTCAATGATTATTGTACATTTACTGAGGAAAAAGGAAATTATTTCACACTATAATCAGAGAACATTTTTTATTTTAAAACCCTATGATTTATAAAAATGATTTAATATATGTTTTTAAAATTAATTAATAAATACATTTTTACCAATTTCTCTATTCTGAATTTTTTTTCAAGGAATCATCTTGTCTCTTTTGAATAAATAATTTTTCTATACTTTTATAGTGAAAAATATATGTCCTTTTTACCTCTTATGGAAGGTATGGATTTACACTCCAAAATTACATTGATTCTTCCATTGAATATATAAAATTATTTTATATAATGACAATATTTATAAAGTTATTTTCATGGAAATAGTTTTTCATATTATTTTCCAAAAAATAGTTTTTTCTTCAATAGTGTTATAAAATATCATTTCATAGTATTTCTATTCATTAATTAAAAAATCCGCTATTTTTACTCAAATTGAGATATGTTTTATTAATACCATCCTTATTCCTCAATAGTATTGTCTGTTATTGAATTGGAAAAGGATAATATTGACATTCACTTCATTGATTCCTTTTAATACCCTTGAATTATTCATTTTTATATGATCATATGACATTGAATTTACCCAAAATATCCATATAAATTTTCAAGTGCACGGTTATTGACTAATCCATAAACCATATTTCATATGGTGTTTACTTTGAATATTATTTGATTATTTTGAGAAATATTGATGAATTTTTATCTTCAATTCAATATTTTTATTTGATAAGAAAATTGATTATTCATTATGTGGAATGATTAAGACCTGAAAGACATGGATTGGGGACCATTTATGTAATTTACAATAGGTGGGGACTTCTTAATATAAGACCCTTGATACATCAGTATTATAATGAGATGATATTAGTTGGCTAAAACCCCTTTGAGATTTCATCCATGCTATATATATTGGTTTTTACCCATAGATTTAAATAGTTTTGTTAATGGTCTTGACGGTATAGGTTTTTATGTGCCTTATACATAACATCCAATAATTAATCATTTTACTAATTTATTTTGAGTTATTAGTCATGTAATATATTTTTTGTCAAAATGTTTATAGATACAATTCATTTTTAGTTGATTGATTATATTTATAGTGTTTCAATTTTCTTACCTTGCAATATTCATTTTTCCTTATCTAGTTATTTGAATGGAATGTGTTTCCTATTATTATAGTTCCATATTGTTTATGCACTTCCATCTTAGTTTTTTGATTTATTGTTATGTGTGTTGAAATATTTTCCAAGAAATAACTATTATTCTCATTGATTCATTATTGCATCAGCTATATATTGCCATTATTGAGCATTTGATCTCACCTTTAATTGGTTTCGTTTTACCAAGGAATTCCATAATAATACTACGAGAGATATGTAGGGATATTCAACATGTTATAAAGTTTTTCATTCTGTTATTTAGAATTAGGGAAAATTTATTTTTTAATTAGTTTATTGTTTGGTTATACAAGACTCATGAATGTTTCTGGTTTACCAAGACTACTAATATGACAACCCTGCTTTTATTAGAATCTTAAACATGATTTATGACATAAAACTTCACATGATACAACAAAGGAGATCAAGAGGTTTAGTGTCTTTGGGGCTTAGGATCATTACATAAAAAACTTGAATCATGAAATACAACATATTTATTGAAAACTTCCTTTACATGACCACTACATTCCCTCATACATAGCATTGCATGGGATAACCTGAGGACATGAATAAGAAAAGGGTGATCTATAAAGCCCAGTAAGGGAGTACACATGGAATAACATGAGGAGTAAAATAAATGTTAGACAATAGGAATATCAATATAGAATAATTGAAACATGAACATAATGGCATGATAAAGCATGATAATCATAACATGGAAATGTGGCAACGACACTTAACATGGAATTAGCATGAGCCAAGGATCATTGCACCTAGAGCATGATTAAATCCTCATTGCACATGAATCATGAGTAAACACTCGTTGAAATTGAAATAGCATGAGTAAACACTCATTGCATATGATGTATCACTATAATATACTTTACCCAATGCATTGGAGCACTATAATGGCACACCCTTCTTAAACATTTCATTTCATGCATAATTGTGCCACATGGATCATAAAACATGGATTCATGAAACATAATCATTTATTCCATGATAAAGGAATGTGGAATTCATACATGAAACATTGTAATCAATATGTAAATGTTCATAAAGGTGGATATCCTTGATGGATAAATGGGCATGGTATCCACTACACAATGGCATTGGCTTAGAAAATCGGTACGATTTCGGCATCGTAACGACGTGACATAAGAATTCATAAAAAAGGTTGATGACAGAGAAAGGGGTTCGTCATCATATTTACATGTAATGGAAAGTAATGAGGTCATATTGGTATATGTCCCAACAATTGTAATGGAATTTAGATTCATGATTCAAAATTATTGCTTGAATGTAAAAGAAGAGAGATAAGTTCCTTTCGGAATTTCGGCATAGTAACGGGTGTACATGGGAGGCATTTAATGAGAGATAAAGGGGTCTCCCATAATTCAAACAATAAGAGGCTAGTGTGGGGGATGTTTGAAAACTTTCCCCAACATTTATAATATAAATTAAAATGGCAAAACAACATAAAGGAAATTGGACAAAAATGAGAAAGGAAAAAGACACTTACTTGGAAGTGTGCTTCCAATGGCTAGAGAGAGGCTTGTGAGAGGCTTCTTGGGAGCTTGGGGAACCTTGGGAGGATTATAGAGAGATTAGCGTAGAGGTTGGACGAACTCCAAATAATTTTAGTAAGGAGGAAGTGGCGGCTTCTGCGGGTTTATATAGGAAAGGTGAGGAAATTCATTATTATTTAGGTTTGGGTCCCCTTAAATTAAATTAATCCAAACCACAAACCATCCCATGGTTTTTGCCCATGGTTTTTGGAAAATGGAAGAGGAAAAAAAATATTTTATAAAGCCAAAGTCCTAACTTCTTTAAATATTAGGGTTGCTTATGTGGAGGTGAGTCACACTCCCATAAAAATTAATTTAAAAAGGCAAGGTGTTGAATATGTCTTGAGGGGTCCATTAATGCTTTGAAAACTAAGACAATCAAACCCAAAATCACATTATTATAATGAAAAAACATATATTATCCGAAAATAATGATTATAATATTTTATTACATCACTATTGGGACATTATGATGTCATAAAACACATTATATATTTAAACGGTATTTAATTTTTACTCAATAATTTGACTATCTGGGAAAATTATGATAAATTCACCGTTGGATAATTTCGACATCTTAATTCCAAAAAAAACATTTATATTATCTAAACAATTTTCTAAATATGTTAATTTTCACTTTTAAAATAAAAACCGACATTTATCGAAAATTCACGGGTTTTGACAGAAATGGCTTTCAAACCTTAATAAAAATTTTAATTGAATTCATAAAATTATAAGATCATTTATATTTAATAAAAATTAATTTAATAATAATATTATTATTTTATTAAAATATTATTTAATTCAAAAATAACTTAATTTAATAAAATAGATTTCTTAATTAAATAATAACTAAAAACACGATTTGTTCTTTAAAAATTATTTACAATGTATCAAAAATGACTAGAAATTATATTCATTATTATATACAAAAATAATATACATAAACATAGTACTACTTACTTGTTAGATAACCCCTTAAAACAGCCGCATAAGACCTAAGGGTAAGGTGTGCGATGGTGACAGACTCTTGGGGTGGCTCGGATAACATCTATCGAGTGGTAATCTCTATAAACTTCCACTTTTACCATAGACAGTCCCATTCGAGCTTGTCATCGTGAATCTCAGCTTGGGATTGGTCACGAGAAAAGCCCAAGGATGCCACCTCTTTTCCGAGCTCTGACAAATGGGCTTCGTATGAGGCAATTGTACTGGATGAGGCCATCGCTTCTTATTTATGAGTAAATTGGATTTGTTAAGGTCCTATATTTATACAAATCATGTGATCACTATTCAACGACTATATTAACAATGGTCAAAATTATTAACATAAAACCAAAGAAGTTGACAACATATAAAAATATTTTGCATAAAGAGACATTTAACTAGATCAAGAGGGATTTTCCATTAATTAAACATTGGGTCATTACAATATTTCCCCCTTAAGAAATTTCTCCCTAGAAATTTTCCTTTTCCCATACTAAATCAAATGTGGGTAACTCAACTTCATCATATCCTCTAATTCGCAAGTCGCTTCATCAAACCTTTGGTTTCTCCACAACACCTTGATGAGGGGAATTGTCTTATTTCATAGAACTTTTTCTCTATGATCTAAGATCTTCACTATTTTTTCTCATAACAGAGATCATCTTCCAATTGTACCACCTCATAAGAGAGTACATGTGTAGGGTCCGGTATGTACTTTCTTAAGAGGGATACATGAAAGGCATCATGTACTTTGTCCATATTAGGTTGAAGTGCTAGTTGATCGGCCACAGCCCCGACATGATCAAGAATCTAGATGGGGCCGATGTACCTTGGACTTAAATTACCTTTCTTTCCAATCCTCATGACCTTCATCCACGTAGATATGCGTAGAAAAACCAAGTCTCCAAATTTAAACTCAATGTATCATCGATGATTATCTGCATAACTCTTCTGTCGACTCTGAGCTTCCTTGATATGCTGCTGAATGGTTTTTACCTTCTCCACCATTTCCTCGACCATTTCTGGTCCAAGCTGCATACATTCAACAACCTCATCCCAACATTCCGGTGTTCTGCACCTTTTCCCATACATGGCTTCATATGGTGCCATTTGGATGATCGAGTAGAAACTATTATTATATGTGAACTCAACAAGAGGAATATGTTGATCCCATCCTCCTTTAAAGTCCATTAAGCACGCTCTCAACATATCCACAAGTGTTTGGATAGTCCGCTCAGATTGGCCATCAATTTCAGCATGATAGGCTGTACTGATGTTCAGTTCAGTATTCAGAGCATGTTGAAGACTCTTCCAAAACATAGAGGTGAATCCTGGATCTCAGTAAGACACAATAGATAGTGTTAATCCATGCAACCTTACCACTTCCCTGATATAAATCAGTGCCAGTTGATCCAATGAAAAATCCTCCTGAATAGCAATAAAGTGAGCAGTCATTATATGAAAATCCACAACAACCCATATTGCATTATTGCCTTTGGATGTCCTCGGAAGTCCGGTGATAAAGTCCATGGTGACGTTGTCCCATTTCCATTCTAGTATGAGAAATGGTTGCATCAACCCCTTATACTTCTGCCTCTCTGCCTTCACTTGCTGACACACCAGGAATATTGATGTATATTCAGTGATATCCTTCTTCATAGTATCCCACCAAAATTTTCCTCAGAGATCTCGATACATCTTTGTGCTCCCTAGGTGAATAGAGAAATTCGAACTATGTGCGTCATCCAAAAGATCCTTCTTCATATCCGGACTTTATGGAACACATAGTCTTTTCCCAAACTGCACAATACCTTCTTCATTATCATTAAACTCAGAGGATTTCCTTTTTTTGATAGCTTCCACTTTTTCCTGAATTCCCACATCATCCTTTTGATCATCCTTTAACATTTCCAAAAGAGATGATTGAGCAATAATTTTTTAAAGGATTGATGATTTCCCATTCTTTATGATTACCACATCCATCATCATCCAGACTATGAAGATTGGATCATTCTCAGTTCACATCATTGATAGAATTGATGGGTCCTTTATACTTAGGGCATCTTCCACCTTGTTCGCTTTCCCAGGGTGGTAATGTACTGAACATTCATAATCCTTGATGAGCTCTATCCATATTCTTCTGTCACATACTAATGTTTTTCTGTGTGAATATATATTTAAGACTCTTGTGGTCAGTATATATCTCACATTTCTCCCCATATAGATAATGCCACCAGATTTTCAAGGCAAAGATAACCACTACCAACTCCAGATCATGTTTTGGATAGTTTCGCTCATGGATTTTCAACTGCCTTGAGGCATAGGATATCACATTATCATTCTGCATCAGCACACAACCTAAGACCTTCTTTGAAGCATCACTGAAAACAAAAAAAAAAGTTCCCCACTTGAGGGTAAAGTTAGCACGGGCGCAATGATAAGCCTCATTTTCAACTCCTTGAAGCGTTCTTCACATTCATCACTCCAATAACACTTTACTCCCTTTCGAGTTATCTTGGTAAGAGGGTTGGAAAATCATATGATATTTCCCACAAATTGCCAATAATATCCAGCTAACCCCAAGAAGCTACGGATATCTGTTACCGATGATTGCCATGGCCATCCCTCAATTGCATCTATTTTGGAAGGGTCCATATATATCCCATTGCTTTTGATGATATGGCCCAAGAATGAGACCTCCTTCAACCAGAACTCATAGTTGTTGTACTTTTCATAGAGCTTATCCTTGCGTAATGTCTATAGTACATTTTTTAAATTCTCCTCATGATCCTCCTTGGTTTTGGAGTATATTAGAATATCATCTATAAAGACTACCACAAATTGGTCAAGGTAATCTCTAAAGACTCTACTCATCACGTCCATGAATATTTCTAAAGCATTGGTGAGTCCGAAAGGAATTACTATGAATTCATAGTGCCCATATCTTGTATGAAAAGCAGTCTTGGGGAAATCTTCCTTCTTCACCAGTACATGATAATATCCCAACCAAAAATCCACCTTGGTGAAGTATTGTTCTCCACGCATCTGATCAAACAAGTCATCTATTCTTGGGAGAGGATACTTGTTCTTTATCGTGATTTTTTAAGTTCACGATAATCGATGCAAAGCCGCATTGACCCATCCTTCTTCTTGATGAAGAGGACTGGTGCACCCCATGGTGAAGCACTTGGGCGTACAAACCATTTATCCAGATTCTCTTGTAGTTGTCTCTTCAGCTCGTCAAGCTCAACAACAGCCATTCTATATGGAGTCTTGGATATTGGTAGCACCCTAGGTATACGTTCAATTGAGACTAAGCATCTCTTCTTGGAGGAAGACCAGGAAGTTCCTCAGGAAACAATTCAGCGAATTCCATCACAATAGGCATTTCTTCAAGGATGGTTTCTTCCTTAGACTCAATCATCTGACCCAGATACGCGTGCTCATAAGGCAGTAATATCCATGCGTGAGATAATGGAGCTAAAGGAGATTCATCTTCATCCTTACAATTGTAATGAATCGGTGGTCGATTCTCCATATGGAG
This sequence comes from Viscum album, assembly GCA_963277665.1. Lineage (NCBI taxonomy): Eukaryota > Viridiplantae > Streptophyta > Magnoliopsida > Santalales > Viscaceae > Viscum > Viscum album. The sequence goes on along the minus strand of OY728150.1, from coordinate 1,390,057,089 downwards.
TGTGATTTCACTCTCCCGAAAATTTTTGTTGGATCTATATAAAGAAAGCCAATCCATGCCAAGAATTGCATCAAATTCCACCTGAGGTTGTATGACGTGGTTCGCTGGGAAATTCAATCCACAGACTATAACAGGGGAGGTCTTATATTCCTGGGATGCAATGATTTAACCATTTTTCATATTCACCGACATCTTTACTTCCATCATTTGTGGTGGTGCTACGATTGTTTTACTAAACATTCGAGATATGAAAGAATACGTAGAGCCTGAATCAAAATGTACATTCTCTATTCTTGAATGAATAACTAGTGTACCTGTCACCACATCATTTTTTGGGTTCACTTCGGCCGAAGTGATGGAAAAAGATCTTCCTTGCTGCCTTTGAGGTTGTTGGTTGTCTTTGAAAACCCTTCGATTAGGGAACTGATTTGAAAATTGACCCGTTTTATTGAATTTTTTGCATTGAACAACATGTTGATGATCAAATGGAGCATTCCTATCCTCTGTCGAAGTCGTGGGTCTTTCTTGCCGACAGTTAGCAGCTAGGTGGCCTTCCACACCTGAAGAATTTTCTTGTCCCCTTAAGGCAATTTCTAGGGTGCTTCTTTTCACACTTTTGGCAATTGGGGAGCTAGATCTTCTTAGCACCGTTGGATTTATCCATCGGACCCCCAGAATAGAAGTAAACCTTACGGTTCTTGTCCACATGATACCCATGTGATTCCCCGATCTACATTTCGACCTTGAGGGCGCATCGGAAAATTTCCTCATAGCTGTCGAAGTCCCGGATCACTAATGCTTTCTGGAAGCTAGGCTTTAGCCCACCAAAGAAGCGGTCAACTTTGCATTTGGGGGTAACGACAATACCGGAAGCGTATTGTGGAAGCCTTGTGTTGTTTTCCTCGTATGTTCCAACAGATTCTTCATCTTTTTTACTTGAGGGAATGGAAGTTCCTCTCCATCTTAAGACGGAGGGTGCACGGAATATATTTATCGAAAAACATCTTCCGGAAATCCTTTCATTCCAACGCATGAATCACCTCCTCAAGATTCATATTTTTTATCAACGTCAACCATTAATAAGCTTCACCCTCCATACAATAAGCATACATGACAACCTTCTCTTGTTCATAACATTGAAGGATGGAGAAGATCTTTTCAATGAAGTTGATCCATTGTTCAGCGGCCATGGGATCGGATAATCCACTAAAAGTAGGAGCCCTTTGTCTCAGGAAGCTCTCGATAGTGACTTGTTCTTTCTTAGGGGGGGGGGGGTTTAACGTTCCCCTTGACCAATGTTTCTATTCAAAACTTGAGTTAGCTGAGAGAGAAGCGTGAAAAAGTTCACAATTCCCACTCCCATTGAATTTGGCATCTCATTAGTACAGTCATCACACTGATCTTCACAACGGTTGTTAGCCGGAGTCCTCCTATTACCGGCCATTGGCTGGAATAAAATTAATTTTAGTGGTAACACATAAATGGTAATCCAAAGAAAAATGTTTATGACTTATAAATAAACTTATATTTCCATAACTCATAAGTCTATAGGCTTCAATCTAGGATTTTCATGATCTACTTTATAACATATATTCTTAAGGGAATTTTTTCCATTAATAAGGGTCCATACTAAGATTGTAAATTTATCAAAACATATCCCCTAAGAGTGTTGTAACCAAGAGTGCAGCAAGGCCCGTTGTCGTGCACCAGTTCCCGTTCGAGTCTATCTCAAAGTGGTGTTTTCGGGTTTTGCCCCTAGGATACATTTGTGCCAAAGCCGCCTCTACCTGCTTGTATCCAGACAGGGATGTATTTGTTTCATAAACCACTTAATAAGTACTTACCAAAACATAGGGATGTTTTTATTATACATAGTCTTGTATATAAGGCTTTACTAGGGTTTTCTAATCCGAAAAATAACTAAACCTATCCTCTGATACCAACTATGACTACCCTGCTTTTATTACAGACTTAAACATGATTTATTACATAAAACATAACTTGAAACAACAAAGGAGATCGAGAGTTTTAGTTTCTTTGGGGCTTAGGATAAATAAATAAAAAACTTGAAATATGAAATACAACATCATTAATGAGAACTTACTTTACATGACCACTACATTCCCTCGTACTTAGCATTGCATGGGATAACAGGAGGACATGCATAAGAAAAGGGTGAGCATTAAATCCCAGTAAGGGAGTACACATGGAATAACATGAGGATTACAATACATGTTAGACAATAGGCATATCAATAGAGAATAAAAGAAACATGAACATAAAGTAATGATAAAGCATGATAATCATAACATGGAAATGTGGCAACAACACTTAACATGGAATTAGCATGAGCCAAGGCTCATTGCACATAGAGCATGAGTAAATCCTCATTGCACATGAAGCATGAGTAAACCCTCATTGAACATGAATTAGAATGAGTCAACACTCATTTCACATGACGTATCAATATACTATACTTTACCCAATGCATTGGAGAGCTATAAGGGCACACCCTTCTTAAACATTTCATTTCATGCATAAGTGTGCCACATGGATCATAAAACATGGATTCATAAAACATAATCATTTATTCCACGATAAAGTAATGGGGAATTTATACATGAAACTTTGTAATCAATAAGTAATGGTGCATAATGGTGGATACCCTTGATGGATAAATGGGCATGGTATCCACTACACAATGGCATTGGCTTAGAAAATCGGTGCGATATCGGCAGCGTAACGACATGATATAAGAATTCATAAAAAAGGTTGTTGAGAGTGAAAGGGGTTCCTTATCATATTTACATGTAATGGAAATTAATGAGGTCATATAGATAAATTTCCCAACAATTGTAATGGAAATTATATTCATGATATAAAATTATTTCTTGAATGTAAAAGAAGAGAGAGAAGTTCCTTTCGGAATTTCGGCATGGTAACAGGTGTACATAAGAGGCATTTAATGAGACAGAAAGGGGTCTCCCATAATTAAAACAATAATAGGGCAGTATGGGGGAGGTGAGAAACCATACCACAACATTTATAATTGAAATTAAAAGGAAAAAAACTTAATGAATATTGGACAAAAATTAAAATGGCAGAAAAACCCCTTAATTTGAAGTGTGCTTCCAAAGGCTAAAGAGAGGCTTGTGAGAGGATTCTTGGGAGCTTGGGGTGAGGATTATAGAGAGAGTAGGGTAGAGGTTTGATGAACTCCAATGGATTTTAGTGGGGAGTAAGTGGGATCTTGGGTGGGTTTATATAGGAAAGGTGAGGGAATTGTTTATTATTTAGGTTTGGGTCCCCTTACATAAAATTAATCCAAACCACAAACCATACCATGGATATTGGCCATGGTTTTTGGAAAAGGGAAGAGGAAAAAAATATATTACAATGCCAAAGTCCGAACGCCTTAAAATATTAGGGTTGGTTATGTGGAGGTGAGACACAATCCCATGGAAATTAATTTAAAAAGGCAAGGTGTTGAATATATCTCGAGGGGTCCGTTAATGCATTGAAAAGTAAGTGAAACAGAACCAAAATCACATTATTTTAATGGTAAAACATATATTGGCCGACCATAATGTTTATAGTATTATATTACATCACTATTGGGTCATTATGATGTCATAAACACATTATATATTTAAACGGTATTTAATTTTTACTCAAAAATTTGACTGTCTCAAGAATATTATGAAAAATTCACCATTTCTTAATTTCAACGTCCTGATTCCAGAAATAACATTTATTTTATCTAAATAATTTCATAAATATTTTAATTTTCAATTTTAAAATAAAAACCGACATTTATCGAAAATTCACTAGTTTTGACAGAAATGGCTTTCAAACCTTAATAAAAATTTAAATTGCAATAATAAAATTATAAGATCATTTATATTTAATAAAAATTAATTTAATAAAATATTATTGTTTTATTAAAATAATATTTAATTAAAAAATCCCATAATTTAATAAAATTGATTTCTTAATTAAATAATAACTAAAAACAACATTTATACTTTAAAAACTATTTACAATGTATCAAAAATGACTAGAAATTATATTCATTATTATATAAAAAAATGTACGTGAACATAGTACTACATATTTGTTACTGAACCCCTAAAAATAGTCACATAAGTCCTAAGGGTAAGGTGTGCGACGATGACCGACTCTTGGGGTGGCTCGGATAACATCGCTTGAGTGGTAATCTCTATCAACTTCCACTTTTCCAATAGACAGTCCCATTCGAGCTTAACATGGTGAATCTCAGCTTGGGCTTGGTCAAGAGAAAAGCCCAAGGATGCCACCTATTTTCTGAGCTCCGAAAAATGTGCTTCGTATGGGAAATTATACTAGATGAGGCCATCACTTCTTTTGTCTGAGTTAATTGGATTTGTTAAGGTCCTATATTTATACTAATCATGTGATCACTGTTCAACGGCTATATTATCAATGGTCAAAATTCTTAACAAAAAACCAAATAAGATGACATCTTATAAAAATATTTTTCATAAAGAGACATTTAACTAGATCAAGAAGGATTTTCCACTAATGTAACTTTGGGTCATTACAACTAAACTTGTCTGCCCTTAGAGATTTCATTCCTTGTATTCATTACAATTTAATTGATAGTAGACACAAACATTGGGATGTCAGGGGTCAGGTTTCTAAAATTAGGAATATGGAAAACCCATATTACCCCATTTATTCGTTATATCTAAAAAAATCATTGTGCTTGCATACACATGACATTTAATCTAAAAGAAGTGGTATAATTTTTTTCATCCCCAATTTACATGGATATTTATAATGGCCGAAATAATTTATATATATGATAACTATGATTTTATAAAAAAATTATTTATTATATCATATTCTTCCTTACATTTTCATCCATTAATTGAATTATATAATCACATGTGTGTATGTACCGCCTACCATTTCCACGATACGATGTGATTAATTGTCCATTTTAAAATATAATTAATATTTTTACAAATATTTTAAATTATAATAAAATTTATTAATTACATTAATATAACATTGAAGGTAATGGATCTATATAAAATGAAAAAAATGGGACATTCGTAAATAGTTAGGTAACACCAAAAACAATGATAATAATATAATTATATTATCAAATGGGTGATATGACTATATAAGATGAGTGTATATGATATCATAATTAGGAATATTTTTTTGGAAAAAATTAAAAAATTATTTAAACCATTATAGAGGATATTTGAACCCGTTTGATGGTAGTTCATCCTAAGGTAAGGGAATTTCCATTAAAATCCTCATGAATGTCTCACATTACAGAATTTATAGAAAATGATATTTTAAATATATGGCATAAATGGAATTTTTCCACTAATAATGCATTAATGTTTGTAATATCCCATTATATGATTAAATTTTTTTTCAAATAGTATATTTTCAACATTGAGTTTCTGGGTTTTTAAAATTAAATTTTATTTCATAATTGAAAAATTATTTTCCTAGGGAATGTTTCTTTTAAAAAATATATATATGTTATGATTGTGTTATGTTTTATATAATTTAGTATGCTCATGGGATTTTCCATGATAAAATCAAGGCATGTTATCCAGTAATATATCTCATTTGCATTGTGTAATGGGACAAAGTTAACTAATTAGTTTTATCCAAAGAGATTATGAGAATATAATGTGTTCCAAGCATTACTGGGATAATTACAACCTTCTTAGTTGGGAATGATAATTAATTTTTAAGGGTGTTATGAAAATGATTCCCCAAGTCACATTTATGATTTATTATAGCTATGGGTTTTACAAGAAACATTTGATTTCATATTTTAAGTTTAAGAGGTAATATTTTATATGTAAAAGTTATTAAATTATGATATTATTTTCATTAAAGGACTAATTGTTCCTTTTTTACTTTTTATGTCCCTTATTAATCTTTTAGTTCCCATAAATAATTTGTAATATTTTCTACAGGTTTTCAAGATACGAAAATGAAGATAATAATTTATGTTTAATGTTTGGAAGTTTTTGTATGGAATAGAATCATGTTTTGTTTTAAAAGATCTATATTGTAAAAAATTGGATATTGAGTAGATGTATATACATTGTAATATTTGAGATTATATGTAATAGGTTTTGATATAATTCTTTAAAACTGTTATCCTAAAAGATCTTAGTGAATGATAGAAAGTGATTTCTTATTGAATTAACCATATTATGCAATGTTATAGGATGATTCCAAACAATTATAATTAGGGAAATGTTTAGATAAATTTAGGGGTTATGATAATTTTAATAGAATAACCATAAATTATATTTATTCTTTATGGTTATGATTAAATAATATATATTTTATAGATTACCTTGTATTTTCATCTATGATATGTTTGTTAAGAAGAGTTTTCTATAGAATAAATAGGGAATCTAATGATGGAAGGAACCTAGAGGTTGATATCCTTCAAAATCAAAAACCTATAATAGTGCTAATAAGAAACAAGAAGTTTTTGATAGAAATGGAATACTTGAGATTGGATATAAATATTGGTGAATTATAGGCATGATATTAGTTATATCATCTATAATGTAATATTTTGATGGTGGAACATTTTATGAAGAAACCTCCTACAATTTTTATTGTATCTTCTAACCTAGTGGAAACTGAAGGGTTGATTAAGCCCATCGAAAATATTTTTTACAAGAAGGGGTTATTAAACAATAAAAATGTTAGTATTTATATTTACTATTTTAAAGTTAAAAGAGACTAGGGGTGGTCAATGGACATGAATATTAGTGATATCGATGATATTTATTCTTTGGAATGAGATTCATTACAAAATATTTTAATCAACAAAAATTTTACATAGACTATTAAACATAAGATGGAAAAAAAATTATAATAATAATTAAAGGATGATGATTCAGTGGATGGATATGATGAAATATTAAATAAATTTCTATAGTAATTTCCTAATTGAATTTGGGATCAAGATAGTAAAATAATTCATTTTTTACATAGGATTGAACAACAAATATAGAAGTTAATTGTTTTATATTGATTTAATAATTAAAAACCAACATGATCAATATACATAGAATGTTTAAATGTTTTTTATCATTTATTATGTGTTCATTGAAAATTAGTAAAAAATGATGTTGAGGTGGGAGGAAAAAGGAAATAATTGATCAATTATGTTTGATGTTATGAAAATTGAGTTTTTTGTTCTATGAATGGGGTTATAAAAACATCTAGGGAATGTCTTTTTATGTCCTATAAGTGTTTATGATTTAGTAATTTTCGGATAATGGATAGTAATTTCAATGAAAAAGATCGTGTTAATATTAAGAACAATTCTGATGTACATCCCATAAAATTATTTAATTGCATTATGATGGGTCATTATGTAAATGACTGTCACATGAGGAACCAAAATGATGGGATATACCTAGACTATAAGTATATACGTATGAAATAGTCATTTTCATATTGGGAAATTAAATGAAGTGGTATTATGTAGATTAATTATTATTCGGATTTCGATAATTTCTTATTTGACACTTGGTCGCACATTCTTTCTTTTATTATAATTTTTCTAGTATATTGGAATTTCCATCACAAGAAGTGAAGTCATATATTTTGGTAAAAACATATGGGATAAATATTACAGTAAAAAAGAATTATAAGAATATTCCTGTTATTGGTTGTGGAATGAAATTACTTGAAAACCTTTTCATGTTTCCTCTTGTTTAATTTTATGTTATTCTATGTATGGATTGGCATTGTATTTACCATTACAAAAAATATTTTCAATCTAACGAAGTAACCTATAGGAAGATATTTTCTACGTAGATTAAAATGAACCCTTAACATTGATAACATATAAGGAAATTGAGATTTTATTTATATATGATATTGAATGTTATCTTCTATGTATTTTTAAAAACAAGGTAATTTTTTATATTAATTATTTTTCCATTAGTAAATGAATATTTCATTGTTTTTCTTTATGAGTATTAGGGTGGTATAACTAATTTTTATGTTTAATTTACTTCTGAATTGGTTCCTAATTCTATTACAATTTCACAACCACCTTTTCAAATATATTTTGTAGAAAATATGGAATTGAAAATGTAGTTAGAGGAGTCTCTATATTAATGTTTTCTTCATATGAGTAATTCATGTTAGGTTGTTCCAATTTTATTGTTAAAAATAAGGATGGTTTTATGAGTGTTTACATTAATTATTGGTCATTGAAAAACATAAATGTTTAAAAAAAGATTCATTTTCCCAATGTCAATGATTGGTTCGATAAACTATAAGGAGTGTAGTAATTTTTAATGATTGATCTTAGGCTGAGGTACTGTAAATTGATGGTTAATGAGGATTATATTCCAAAAATACTATTCTTTACTGAATATGGGTGTTATTACCTTCGATTTATTCCATTTTTTTTGATATATTATCTTGTTTTATTTATGTAACTTATTAATAGGCTCTTTTATTAATATTTAGATAAATTTTTGATTGAATTTATGGATTTTATTTTAGTTTATTGAAAAATTTATTAAGATCGGTGAAAAAATATATGGATTTTGTTTCAATGCCTTATAAAAAATGGGTTATATAAATAAAATTTCAAATGTTATTTTTGGTGAAAACATATTTCATTCCATGTAAAATTCTTAGAAAATATGGAATTATAGTAAATCTCTTTAAAAAAAAGTGGCTGATGAATGGAATATACCTAAACATTTTACTAATATTAAATGTCTACTTCTATTATGAGGATATTACTAATTATTTGTTGAAAACATTTCATGGTTATCTTTACTGATAAACCAGTTAACAAAAAAGGGGTTCCTTTTATCATAATGAATAATGTGATGAATATATTTAAAAACATAAAAAATAATTGGGGATAAAACCATTTTTGGAATTTCCCTTAAGAAATTGTGAATTTTTTCATTTCTAGTGATTCATTATTTATATTTCATGGTTGTGATCAACTATATAATGGTCGTGTATTTTATAATTCCTAAATAAAACTAAAATGTTAGGAGTTATAATATCTTAAACATTATCTGGCATTGCCTATTGTGGTTTTTGATTTTAAAATTTGGAGGCATCATTTTTATAGTGAATGGTGGAAAATATATAGTGATTATAAAAAATTGAATTGTATATTCACTCAAAAGGAATTGAACATATGAGTGATAAGATGGATGGAACTAATAACGGATTTTGACTGCACTGCTAAAAAACATTCTTGAAAATAAAAAAATATAGAAGATTACTTGAGTGGAAATCATCATTACCCATTAAATATAATACATATTGTCATGACCCATCCTCAGGCCCGTGTCGTGACTACCCCAAGCCCGCCTTCCATAGGCCAGGGGCGGGCGACTAGCACCAAAGGCGTAAATCTCGATAACTAGGAAGGTGTTTCCTTTATTAAAGTAAACAAACACCTTAGAGTACAAGAGGAAGTAATACACTAATTAAAAAAGAAAGTTTCGGAAAGTAAGTGGGCCAGAATACAATCCCAACTGAAGTACAGCTACAACTGAATGAAAGTACAACATGAAAGACAATCAACTGGAAGAAAAATAGAAGTAGCTCCTAAGTCGTCCACCTCAGATCCTACCTGAAGAGTAGGTATAGATAGCGTAGCTATTGGATCATCCGCCACGGATCCTACCTAAAGTTTAGGTATAGATAGTCTCTACAACGCTCTTGCCCGTCATCCTCCTCCGAGTATCGTCTCGTCATGAATTCCTCCTCTGGATACTGACTCGTCATGAGGTCCACCTCCAGGTACCATCCATTACTCGAACACTCGGCCTATGTCTGCGCTGCCCGTCGTCTGCAACCAACACAATGAGGTGTGGGCATTGCCCGTGCAGGGGTGTGTATACGATACTCAGTAGGTACCCCGAGACCCTCAAGGTCTCACTAAATCCAACAAGGATAACCACAAAGAAGGATCTCAACGGATAACCTTTACTTAGGTATAATCCCATACTTATACCTAAGTTATCAGGTAAACCATCTCAATCATGAGGAAACACAAAGGTTACGATATCAAGGGATAGACACTACCTAGGTATATTCCCATACATATACCCATGTTATCAACTGACCCATCTCAATCATTTGGTAAACACAAAGGTCATAGACTTAGCTCAAACCAGGATTTTCATTATCGAAACCATAACTACTGAAGAGCCCCATCTATGACGAGTACAGTGATCCTATCACGACTCTGAGGTACTGCTCACTAACATTGGACTACTGAGGTACTCGTCCTGTCGAGTACTGCGGGTCTGCTGCCAACTACTGGACGCTCCGTCTGCTGAGGGTCTGCCACCAAATGTCGAGCGCTCTCCCTGGTATCCTACAGAGGTCCTCCTCATGTCGAGTAATGCGGGTCTATGGAAAACTATCGGGCGCTCCATCCTCCTTGGGTCTATCGCCATATCCCAGGCGCTCCGTCCACTGGGCTAGTCGACTCAATCCAAGTCGAGTCGGTCAAGCAGTCGTCAGGTCTCAGCCGGATACACGGCCTCTGTACTCCATACGCTCATCTCCGGGAGGGTCCACTCCATGAGATACAGGTTGATAATCCGAGTATCACAAATTTCCGTGAAGAAGTGTCTCAAAATACCAGCTCGTCATAGGGGTCTCAATGAAACAGACGGTGCATCAATTGGACACCTGGTCTGTGAGTTATTAGCTTTTTCATCCCAGGGGGCCAGTTGGTTTCGTGTACGAACCGACCCGGCCATTTCTCAACTGTATCCAGAACTATCATAGGGTATACTCATAGGAACTGTTTCTCAACGTGATCACCAACGCCGCTGACGGTTCGTCAAACGAACGTCCGGTCTGAAAGTTATCAGCTTTTCCATTACATGGGCCCGGTTGGATTTCGGGTTCAATCAAACCCGGACACTTTCCAAATGTGTCCAAACCTTGGGCAAAGGATTCCAAAATTTCCGTCTCATCAAGAGGAATCTAACAAAGTCGACGGCACGTCAATCGGACGTCCGGATCTCAAGTTATAAGCGTTTTTTCTCCGAGGGCCCCGTTGGTTTCGGGTTCGAACCAACCCGGCCATAACCCAACTTCTATTAAACCTTGAGTTTAATATAATGAAACAACTGTATCGATCCAAGGATCGCATGTCAACTGAAGGTGCATCGATCAGAGTTCTGTAGCCCACATTATGAGCATTTGAAAAAAACTACATGAGAATAGGGTGTTTGGGCCCGGTCCGACCCGATACCCCCTGGGTCGGCCCGTACTGGGTCGACCCGACCCGGGTTCGTGTCCGACCCAATAGGGTGCAGCCTGGCCCATTGGGTGCGGCGCGGCCCGGCCCGAGGCAGCTCGGAGCTGGCCGAGTGTGGTCTTCTCGGTGCTGGCTGAGTGGACGCGCAAAAAGGGGGGGAGCAGCTACCCCCCTTGATTGAACACGGCGCGACATTATGCCACGCCCTCCCCCAAAACCAGAATGGAAAATATGTTCTGGTCCGCCACGACTCAGTCGCGGCGGTCTCCTCCTGCAGCACGCCGCTGCAGCCACTGTCTGCGGACCACCGAACGTGCACCGGTGGTCTGTGTCACCCGCAGTCTGCGCCTGGAGTCCTTACGGTACCCGAACATCACTGCGGAGTCCTCAAATCACCATTGCGGCTTGTACCATCATCGCCTGTCGATACGCACATCAATAAAGAAACTGCGGAGTCTTCGAACTGGCTTTTCGACCCCGAATCCGACAACTGTTTCGTTCGGCCTCAACGGTGCGGCGCGACGACACTGCGCTTCTTCGTCGTGTTCCTTCCAAATTTCGCGTGGTGCCATTGCACTGCGCCACCTTCGTTCAAGCCGCAAAAAAACAACATCGAAGGCGGATGAGTTTCAGCCGTGTTCGTGCTGTTCAACCTCCTCCAGTTATTATGATAACAGGAGGCCCAAATAGAAGTTGGTGAATGAAAAAGAATTCACGAACAAATAAATAACCCCTACCTAAAGGTGTCGTCGAGCGAAGGTTTGTCACAGGAAATAATCATTTTAGAAGATGGCGTCATGGAACAAGGTTCCATAAGCTTCATCGGCATAACAGAGAAGAGAATCGTCGGTGTCGTTGTACACTGTGTCGCATTGTCGATCTTCGAGCATTCAGTGTTCTTCGTCGTCTTTCATCGGAGGCCGGCGTTCTTCGTCGGCGACGTTGCGTTCTTCGCGTTCTTCAAGGAGGAAGAAAAGGATTCCATGGCTTGAGCAATTCCTCTACAATCCCTCTCGCACAACGAACCAACCCTTAATTAAATAGGACTTTTCTTATTTAATTAACACAGAAGCCAACACCTCAATTTTAAATTCAAAATAATTCATTCAATTAATTGAATTAATTGAAGAGTTTTAACCGTCCAATTAATGTGAGTGTTGAATTAGCATTTAATAGGGGGTGCGGGTGTGTTAGAAAATTAATGGGGGGGGGGTGGAGGGTTATAGAATTTGAATAGGTGGGGACTCGTATGGGCCCCACGTCACTAATATCCTACAAAGAGTTAGGATTTTAGTGGGTCCCACCCCAACTCCCTCACACGGAAGTTAAACCACAAAGATATAAAAATAAAATTGGTTGCACAAATTTTATTTTTATTCATTACATAACCCATTATTTTAATAACCACACACGAGCAAACTCAACTCCAGAAATGGTCTTCCTAAGCAATTATCAGCGCTATGATTTCATCGGTGCCCTCAGATTTTGATTCCGAGCACCGGATTAAAAGTTAGAAAAACTCGCCCATTCGTTCACTGAACGTACCCGGGCCTAACTTCGGAAATTGATTCAGGGCACACCAGACCTCAGCATCAGGCACCGTCAGAAACAACGTTCTTGTAAAACCCCAAAAAAAATTTAAAAAAAAATTCCTTCAATTTTACGGGTCTTTTCATTACTCCCAACTTAGGGATTTACGTTCTCGTAATGCTTTAACAAAAACTAGGATAAAAAAGTGGTACTGGGAATGCATATGAGAATTATAATCCCATGTTCTTATCTGGATGTTCCTGTGCTTCCAATGAAATCACATTAGAGGAATCAACCGTCCTCATAGGACCTGCTCCTGTCGATCCTCAACCTCTACTGGAACCCCACAAAAGTCACCCCATCACTAATGTTCAGTTCCCCATGGTCGATGATATGCGAAGGGTCATGCTCGAATCTCCTCATCTACGAAAAATGGATTTCATCATGCACCCGGTGCAACTGAGGTGGATGGGTCATACGGTAAGCCACCTCGCCTACCCTACTGAGGACCTGAAAAGGTCCGCTGAACCTCGGAGATAACTTGTCGCCTTGTCCACATCTCCATAAACCTCGTCGAGGTGAGACTCGTATAAGGACGTGATCGTCATCCTTGAACTCAATAGGTCTCTAATTCATGATTAGAAATGAAACCCAAAACTCATGCTGCCATGAGGGTAAGGTTGACTGTCACAAGAGTGATCGGTCTCACCCTCCTATACATGAGTTTATCTGGTGCTGTCTGGGGTTTCCTTTTTTGTCGACCAAGGAAAACCCATCCTGATGTTGTAGTTATAAAACAACATTTTTGTCTAATACAGTCAATCTGAGCATGAACTGTGAACCCAATCCATACCGATACCAACATCGTAAGGCCTCAATGCTACCACCATGAGATTCCAACCGAAACTCTTGCCTCGAGGGTCAGACCACGCTGTCGGCATAAGTGTGTTTATCGAGTCTCCTCCCAAGGTATCTCCCAACATGAGGGTCCAGTCTATGGCTTACCAGAAACTCTAGGTCTGGGACAAGATTCGTGGAAGGAAGGAATGAATCATATCAATTTCTGTTACTCTGACAGCTAGTAGTGGACACATACTGTCCCTTGAATCAATTTTAGAGCCATTGGGTCCCACTCCTTGACCGCATGCAGCCGCACTCTTCCCCTGCCCTCCGGCTACCTAAGCCTGGCGGGGACAACTAAGGCAGGTGTTTATAGCATGTTGAAATTTACACCACCTCATGATACTCTCCTAGATCTACTTCCATGTCTTCTGCTTTGTAGACTAATCTCTCCTTAATGTTTCCTCTTCTTGAAACATTTAACACGCCCGAGTCTCTAAGACTGGCGCCAGTTTCCTGTTTCTTACTGCACTATGAAATCTTCATCCGCTCCTAGATGACCCGGACCTTCTCTATCATGACCTAGACCATCTCTAGTCCCAAAAGAGCTACTAAGATTTCTTCTTTGCCGATAAGATAAATCTGGTCTCATCCCCTAGATAAACCACTTTCATTGCCTGATACTGCCAATCCGTACATGAATGATGCATTCATGCCATAGACAACGTCGTAAGGCCTCGACGTTACTACCAATTTATCCAACCGTCACTCTCGCCTCTAAGGGTCGTGTCACACTATCAGCATCAGCATGAGGTCACTGGGTCTCATCCAGTAGGAATCTCAAAAGTGAGGGTCAAGTCAACAGTTTAAACAGGAACCTCTTAGTCCACAGAAAGGAAGAAATCAAATGTCACAAGGACACGTGTCTTTTATTACTGATGCTTGAAGTACAAATGCACACAACAATGAAAACAAGGAAACTAGAAGCACCAAGATCAAAGGTCCCATGCCAGGAACTAGTCCTGCTCTTGTCCACCAGCTTCTGAAGCTCCTTAGTCGTATGCTTCTGCTACCTGAAGATGAGCTCTCCCATGTCCACATGTTCCCTGCGGTCGGGGTGGACCTCCTGGTGGTGGTGGTGGCAACACCTCGAAGTGTCTTCCACCTCCAGTTGCACATCTAGCTCCCCTGTGTTGGTCTCTTGTTCCATTCGGTCCGCCTCGTTCGAACCTATGCCTCTGTCTGGGAGGTCCTTCGCTTATCTGCTAGTCATCTGTATGGTGGGTCGGACAGTCGCGTGCCATGTGACCAAGCCCTCCGCATGAGTAACACTTCCCACACTTGGCATGACTGGCTCTGACACCACCCCGGTTTCCCCACACAACTGAACCTGAGTTGTGCAGTCAGCCACCGGTGGGTCTAGTCCTTTTTGACATCTGCGTCAACTGTCTACTGCCAGCCGCAGAAGAATCCTCTGCATGTCGACTAGTAGAGGGTTCTGCTACTGTAGATTTCTCAGCAAGGAAACTATCTACTTAGAGGGATCGCTCTAACACCCATATCTACGTCGGGATGCTGTGAGAAACAACAAAAGCTCTAATCTCTCACCTAAGCCCCTACTCGAAGTATCGGGCCCTAAAGAACGGGTCCCGTACCATATCTGTGGAGTAGCGCAAGATGTCTGTGAACCTCGCTGAGTACTGCGCCACTGTCATGCTACCCTACTATAGATGCAGTGGCTCTTGTATACACACCACTCGAAAGGTGGTTTGTACAAACTTTGCCCGGAACTGGATCTCGAAGTCTGCACACAGAAGTGATGTGTCGTCATGCATCTGGAGCATTAGGCTCCACCATCTGCCTGATGATTCCTGAAGGAGGCTGACAGCAAGGATCACCATGATGTCTGCTGGCATCCCTACCAGCCTGAATACTCTTACCACAACCTCCAGCCAATCCTCAGACTCATGCGGGCCCATCTCTCCCCTGAACCTAGGTGGCCTTTGGCACTGGAACTCGTGTAGTGCGCTCAAGAGACGTGCACTCTATACTGTTGGGGCTGGTGGCATTAGTGGCCCAACGGGTGGTAGTACCGCTGGTGCCTCCACAGGTTCTTCAACTGGAATAGGGCCTTGTACTGAGGCCACATCCCTCGGCGGGCTGTACGCACGTACAACTCTCGGGGCTCTAGCTGGTCGTCCATGGGGAGGCATCAAGAAAGAAAAAAATGTGACATGGTCAAACGATTTACCTGGTGAGCTGACACGGTTGGAGCTGTTT
The DNA here is from genome assembly GCA_963277665.1 of Viscum album. NCBI lineage: Eukaryota > Viridiplantae > Streptophyta > Magnoliopsida > Santalales > Viscaceae > Viscum > Viscum album. The sequence goes on along the minus strand of OY728150.1, from coordinate 1,390,041,134 downwards.
TAAAAGAAACTTTTGAAAACACACATGGAATCAGTGTTTTCATGCACTAAGATGGAAATCAGAAGTCAGGGTCCTGATGTATGGATACGTCATCTACCCACTCCAACACTGGACTCCCTAAACTGAAAACCACACTTAGTACGCTTAACACTATTGCTTCACAAAAAGGTAAAATATCATATTCTTATGTTCTACGGTAGAAACGACTCCTGTAATACCAATTTTCCATGACCCATCCTTGGTCTCGTGCCATGACTACCCTAAATCCCCCCTTCCATAGGCCATGGGCTGGCGACTTGCACCAAGGGAATACATCCCGATAACTGGGAAGGAATTTCCTTCATAAAATAAACAAACACCACAGAGTACAAGCGGAAATAATACACTAAGTACAAATGAATGTGCTGAAAAGTAAGTGGGTCAGATTACAAACCCAACTGATGTATAGCTACAACTGAATGAAAGTACAATAGGAAAGACAAACAACTGGCAGAAAAATAGAAGCAGCTTATGAGTCGTCCACCTTGGATCCTACCTGAAGGGTAGGTACAGATAGCGCAGCTCCTAGATCGTCCTCCACGGATCCTACCTAAAGGGTAGGTACAGATATCCTCCACAACACTCTTTCATGTCATCCTCCTCTGAGTATCGTCTCGTCGTGAAGTTAACCTCTGGATACTGACTTGTCGTGAGGTCCACCTCCGGGTACCAACCAGTCCTAGAACACTCGGCCTCTATCAGCATTGCATGTCCTTAGTAACCAACACAACGAGGTGTGGGCATAGCCCATCTAGGGGTGATTATAAGATACTCAGTAGGGACCCCTAGACCCTCAAGGTCTCACTAAATCAAACAAGGATAACCATAAAGAAGGATCTCAACGGATAACCATTACTTTGGTATAAGCCCATACTTATACCTAAGTTATGAAGTAACACATCTCAATCATGAGGAAACAAAAAGGTTATGATATCAATGGATAACCACTACCTAGGTATATGCCCATACATATACCTAAGTTATCAAGTGCCTCATCTCAATCATGAGGTAAAAACAATGGTCATAGACTCAGGTCAAACTAGGATTTTCATTATCGAAACTGTAACTACTGAAGAGCCTCGTCTCTGAAGAGTACAGTGATCCTGTCATGACATCGAGGTACTGCTCGCTAACATAAGACTGCTGAGGTACTCCTCCTATCGAGTATCGCGGGTCTGCTGCCAAATATCGGGGGCTCTGTCTGCTGAGGGTCTACCACCAAATGTCAGGCGCTCTCCTTGATAGCCTACAGAGATACTCCTCCTGTCGACTATCTTGGGTTTGTGGAAAACTACCGGGCACTCCGTCCACTGTGGGTCTGTCACCAAATATCGGGCGCTCCGTCCACTAGGCTAGTCGACTCACTCCATGTCGAGTCGGTCAAGAAGTCTTCAGGTCTTAGCCAGCTACACGGCCTCCGTACTGCGTACGCTCGCCTCTGGGAGGGTCTGCTCCATTAGCTACAGGTCGATACTCCAAGTATCACAAAGTTCCATGAAGAAGTATCTCAATGGACCGCCTCATCATAGGGGTCTCAATGCAACAGATGGCACGTCAATCAGACGCCCGGTCTGTGAGTTATTAGCCTTTTTGTCCCAGGGGCCCGGTTGGTTTCGTGTGTGAACCAACCTGGCTATATCTCAACTATACCTTGAACTCTCATAAGGTATACTCATAGAGACTGTTTGTAAACATGATCACCAACTCCGCAGACGGTTCTTCAAACGGACGTTCGGTCTGAATGTTATCAGCTTTTCTGTTCCAGGGGCCCGGTTGGATTTCGGGTTCAATCTAACCTGGACACTATCCAACTGCGTCCAGACCTCAAGAAAATTATTCCAAAAGATCCGCCTCATCAATAGGAATCCAACAAAGTTGACCTCACGTCAATCAGACGTCTGGAGCTCATGTTATAAGTGATTCCATTCCGTGGGCCTGGTTTGTTCCGGGTTCGAACCAACCCGGCCATACACCACGTTCTCCAAAACCTTGAGTGTAAAATACCTAAATGACAGTATCGATCCAAGGATCTCATCTCAGCTGACGGTGCATCGATCAGAGGTCAGTAGCCCATGTTATGGTAGTTTGAACGAAACTGCCCGAGAATAGGTGGTTCGGGCCCGATCCAACCTGGTCCGATACCCCATGGGTCGGCACGTACCGGGTCGACCCGACCAGGGTCCGGGTCTGGCCCAATAGGTCACGGCCTGGCCCGGTGTGGCTTGGCGCTGGCTGAGTAGGGTCAGCTCGGCGCCGGCCGAGCGGACGCGCAAAACGGGGGGGGGGGAGCAGCTGCCCCCCCCCCCTTTGATTGAACACGGCGCGACATTAAGCCATGGCCTCCCCCAAACCTGGAAGGGAAAATCCATTCTGGTCTGCCGCAGTGGTCTCCTCCGGTGGCGTGCCACCGCCGCCGCTCTCCGCGGACCACCTGACATGCACCGGTGGTCCGTTTCACCCGTCGTCGGCGCCTGGAGTCCTTACGGGACCCGAACATCACTGCGGGGTCTTCAATTCACCATTGTGGCATGTTCCGTCATCGACCGTCGATCCGCATGTCAATAATCAAACTGCAGATTCATAGAATAGCCTCTGCGGCCCCGAATCCGACCACGGTTTTGTTTATCCTCAATAGTGTCGTGCGACGGTGCCGCTCTTCTTCGCCGCGTTCCTTCCTGATTACGTGTGGTGCCATTGCACCGCGCCACCTTCATTCGAGCCAAACAAAAACAACATCGAAGGGGGAGTAGGGTCAGCCGTGTTCATGCTATCCAACCTCCTCCAATTATTACGATAACAGGCGGCCCAAATAGATGTCGATGAACGTCAAAGAATTCATGAACAAATAAATAACCCCTACCTCAAGGTGTTGTCAAGCGAAGGTTCATCATGGGAAATAATCATCGCGGAATACGGCGTCACGGAACAAGGTTCCATAAGCATCGTCGGAGTCATGGATAAGGGAATCATTGGCATCACAGTACACGGCATCGCATCGTCGATCTCCTAGGATTCAGCATTCTTCATCTCCCTTCGTCAGAGTCCAGCGTTCTTCGTCGGCGATGGTGCGTTCTTCTCGTTCTTCAATGAGGAAGAAAAGGATTCCAAGGCTTGAGCAATTCCTCTCCAATACCTCTCGCACAACGAACCAACCGTTAATTAAATAAGACTTGTCTTATTTAATTAACACACAAGCCAACACCTCAATTTGAAATTCAAAATAATTCATTCAATTAATTGAATTAATTGAAGAGTTTTTACCGTCCAATTAATGTGAGTGTTGAATTGGAATTTAATAGGGGGAGCGGGTGTGTTACAAAATTAATGGGTGGTTTGGAGGGTTAGAGAATTTGAATAGGTGGGGACTCATGTGGGACCCACATCACTAATATCCTTCCGATAGTTATGCTTTTAGTGGGTCCCACCCCAAACTCGCTCACATGGAAGTTAAACCACATAGATATAAAAAAAATTGGTTGCAAACATTTTATTTTTATTCATTACTTAACCAATTATTTTAATAACCACACCCGAGAAAACGCAACTCCGGAAATGGTCTTCCTATGCAATTATTGGCACTGTGATTTCATCGGTGCCCTCAGATGTTGATTCCGAGCACCAGATTAAAAGATAGAAAAACCCGCTCGTTCGTTCACTTAACGTACCCGAGCCTAACTTCAAAAATAGATTTCGGGGACACCGGGCCTCGGAATCAGGCGCCGTCAGAAACTGCGTTGTTGTAAAATCCCAAAGAAAATTACGAAAAACAATTCCCGTGAATTTTATGGGTCTTTACACTCATATTATGTTAACCATTTATTAATGATTTTTTGAAATTTGGTATAGATATTATGGATGCAGTAACTTAATTTAATTTTTTTTAGTTATCTTAATAATCGACTATGTTAAATTGAATTAAATAGTCTTAGAAGGAAGTGCATGAGTTGTGGAAAATTGTTGAACTAGATAAAAAGGTAATTTTTTGTAAGTTTTAACATTAATATAAATTATGTTTCTATATTTGGGTTGAGATTATTTACTCCTTATGATTCAAATATGAATAAAGAGTTCTTATGTGAGGGCCATAGTTCTCTTTTTTCAGTTTATCTAGGTGAAAATAATATGTATAGAGATGTTCAGTAATACTAATGATTGGATGGAATGAAATGTGTTACTGTTGAAATTATAATGAGATGTTTGACTTGTCAGTGTGATTATGTTGAACAACAAAAACCAATGGGAATTAAATATCATTTTCCAGTTATAAAGTTTAAATTATACAATATAACCGAGGATTTTTCTCTGGGAGTAATAAAGAATTCATCTGGTAAAAATGCGATTTGGGTTATTTTTCATTGACTTACTATGTATCCTCATTTTCATCATATTAGAAATACTATTTATTTTGATAGATATTTTTATATTTATTTTAAATATATAATTACATTTCATGGAGTCTCTATCTACATTTTATATGATCGTCATCCCATATTTACCTCTAATTACTAGGAAGTGCTATATAACGATTTGGGGGATGAATTAAATTTCAGACCTATTTTTCATCCTCAATCAAATTGATAGTATAATAAAAAAATTCCTACAATTGGGGGTATTCATGAATCATATTCAATGGTTTACATTGGAATTTGGGATCAAAATCATTCTTTGGTTTAGTTTTCTTATAATAATAGTTTTATTCTAGTTTACATATGGAACCATATGAAGAAATTTATAGGGAAATCATTGTCAAACTATATCTTTTTGGGATGTATTATGAGAATAAATGTTATTAGGACTATATTTGGATGAAGAAATGTTTAAAAGGTGATGATAGTTCTGTAACACATAATGTCATCTCATAACTGGATAACAATCTATGCTAATAAACAGGTGAATGATATTTATTTTTAAGTAGGTTGTCATTTATTATTTAATGTTTCTCTATAAAAAATTATAATACATTTTTGTACGAAGGGAAATTTATGACCTGAGATTATTGGACTATATGAAATTCTAGTAAATGTTGCATTATTTTTTTACCGAGTGGCTTATCCTTCATCATTATACAAGGTACACAATGTTTTTCATGTTTCATTCTTAATAATGTATGTGCTAGATTTATCTCATGTTATGATCCTAAGGGTTATTCCATTTAAAGATAAACTTTTATATAAGGAAAATCTAATTCTTAATCATGACCATAGAGAAAATTTATTGTAGAAGAAGTTAATTTTCTAGGTTGTGATTTTATAGAGAAACCACATGGTTGGAGTAGCAATAAGGGAATTTTAAAACTATGTTATGGAATAATATCCCATATATTTATATACGTGATTAAATTTGTGAGGAAACAATTTAAAATAAGGGGAATAATATAATAACCCGTGTAATAAATGAATAATTCTTTTTCATAACTCTGAATTATATAGTAATTTTGAAATTTAATAGAGATTCCCTTTTAAATAATATATACGATAAATCTAATTTTACATTTAAAAATGTATATTTTTCAAAAACAATTCTTATCACCTTTTAAATAATTATATATTTTAAAAAAAATATTTTAATCATTTTTAATTTTTATTTGAAAAAAATGATTTCATTTATGAAAGAGGAAGGTCCAAATTTATTATCGTTCATTTTTTTCGAATTTTACTAATACTTTTCCTTTATTAATGAATATGGAAAAAATACTAGTTTTATTGAAAATTTAAATTTTTTAGAAGGTTAAATATTCAATTGTATTAGTTTAAATTTTTATATTAGTTCATTTTTTAATTATATTATTCAATTTATGGTTTTTATGCATTAATTTATTATATAAAATTTTTTATTTAAAATGATTTATTTTTACAAGAAATCTATTTTTTGTTTAAATTATTAGGATAGTTTTGAAATTAAATTCTTCCAATTATGCATTTTGAATTTTTAAAAAAAGATATTACATTTGGACTCATTGATTCAAAATATAGTGTACAGGTTTATATTATATTTTTAATATAAATGTTAACATTGATAAATGTTTATATCAAAGTTAATTGCCAAATTAGGTGATTAATTTATAGATAATAATATGAAATTTTCCTAAAACTTGTCAAAATTTTATCAGATGATAGATATTAAACCCTCAACACCTAATGATATAATTTTAGTTATTTTATTTACAAATGGTCTTAAAAATGAGTTTGATATTATTTAAATTAATGAAAGTGACAAAATGTCACTTTTTATCTTAATTATCACTCATGTGCCGATATGGAGACAAATTTGGGTTATGAAGAAATAGAAGAATCCATTTTGGAAATAATTAACTTATTTTCATGATATAACATGATTTATGTTTTTACTGTCCATTTGTTCAAGGTTAGGCTATGTATAATATTTCATTTAAAGAAATGTCAAGGTTGTCACTTTCACGTTTTAATTAGTATATTATTTTAAATATAGTGTTACAAAAAATGTATCATTGAATATATATATTTATATTACATATATATTATTTTGATACCTCATGGTATTTTAATTTTAATTTTATTAATTAAGTAATTTCATTAAAATGTTATTCATTTGATGATGCAGTAATTAATTTTTTAATGAAACATTCAAATTAATGACAATAATAATATTAAAATAATAAAAATTTCTAATAGTTAAATATTTTCATGAATTTTATGTATTTTTATGAAATATTATGGATGTATTATATATCATTTTTAATTTATCTTGTTTTTCTAAAATTCAATGAAATGAATAAAGTAAATTTTTTTACTAATGGTATTTTATCAAAATAATATTTTACCAACTACTTTAAACATAATAATAAAAATATAAATATAACATGTTATTATATTTTAGTTGAAAATGAAAGTATTTGTCCATTTATAGTCCTATTAAAACATTACTTTTAATCATTACCACCTTATAATATTAAATAAATTGTTATAATGATTAAAATTAAAATACGTTACCTAAGGTAAATGAAAATAATATTATTTGGAATAAAATAAATAATTTCTAAATTATATTACCTGATGAGATTACATCAATGTATCACGTTAGCTTTGAATACATTTCTTTTTGAGGTATCTTGATTTGAAATTAATTTATTGTAATATATCATTATTTGAATTTTCAAACATACCCCTCACCTCAATTTAAAATGAAAACTCCCTTATTTAGTTAATTTCACCATCTTGAGACTAATATATTGAAAAAACATTATCTATTTCACTTATTAATTTATATATTTATGTTATTGATATTATTTCCCTTCCAAAATAACAACCATGTTTTTTATATGATGTGATTAATGAAGTCCTATAAAGAATAGATAATTGATTTTATGGATTATTTCATGATTATTTCTCATTACACAACGTATTTAATTGTTTTTTTCTATTCAAATGAAATATATACAATATCATATATATGTTTAAATTTAATTATGATTATGGTAAAACCATATTTTTCCATTTATAAATCCTCCTAAAAACGAAATCATAGAGTGTACGTATGTGTGGGATACCATATCCAAGCATTGGTGTCATTTATCTCATCACCAATTTACCTGAATGGTTATAATGGTAAAAATAATTGATTTATAAGATAATAATGAAATTATATAATTTCATTATATTCAGAATATCTATCACCTAAATAATATTTCACCAATTATGGGAATGATATCGTCATTCATGTGTACGTAAAGCCTATCATCTCCATGATGCGATGTGATTTTTTTTTCATGTTCAATATTAAATAATTGTACCCAATTTTTATTAAATTGAGAAGAATTATATTTATAATATTAATATAATTATAACTATTATGGATCAATATCCAATACAAATTAATTATAACATTCAATATAAGGCAGTTAACACCCGAAATGTGGGTGATAAAAAATATAATCAAAGTCATCATAAAATAATATTAGAGGATTATTTTTTATATCAAAATTGTTAATATTTTTCTTCAATTAATTAATAACTATCATTAAAATATTATACATGATATTTTAACACCTTATATGGAAGTATAACATGAGTTAATGAGATATCCTTTAAAAAATCCTCTATAATTTTAATTTTTTCCAAATACAAAATTAATTTTTTAACATATACAAAATGAATAGAATTTACATATTCATTTTGATTTACCTTTTTTATGCTTCTAATATATTTTAAAATTTTATATTCTTAAAAAAAAATTCATTTAAAAATTTTCATCTTTTAAAAATGAAATGTTATTTCAAACCTGAAATGTTACATTCATTAAGAATATTTATCTTATATAAGATTTTTGTATTATGATTATGTTATTGTTAATTGGAATTTTTATGAGGATAGTTGGTTCCATGATAAACTGAGGGTGGGTGATACTATTATAAAACTCCATTTCATTGGATAAAGAGAAAGAATTAACCAGTTATCATTCTCCTATGTTATTATGTTAATATATTTTGATAGTTATTTCAATCATATCACTGATGGTAAATCCATGTGTAGTTGGAAGAGATAATTTAAATATATTTTTTATCTAAAATTAATTCAACAAGTTACCTTTATGTCCTATTTTTCTCTTTTGTTTTTATAGTAGGCATATGATTTCATAGGTTGTGTGGATGAGAATATGTTTTATGTCTCAAATTTATAACATTTTGAAAATGATTTCATTCATGGAATAATGATTCATTTTATCTTTTATTTGTATTTTACTAAGATTTTTATTCTCAAACATAGATTTAAATTTTTTTTCAAAGGCTTTGTGGATGGTTAATGTTAGAGAACAAGACATGTTTAATTTTTTGATGTTTTCTTATAGAAATAAATAGTGTTTTCTTTTAAATGATTCTTATTTTGAAAAATGGATATTGTGTAGAGGTGTATACATTATAATATATGATAATCACATATGTTCCTCAATTGATATTGGAAGTTATATAATGGACAAAAACAACAAATATTACATCTTAATATGGTTTCTTTGGTTAGGTAGGTTACTATAGGTAATTCATTCAAAATTTTATCTTATTGAATCATCTATCGACCATTATTACAAATTATGGCGTTTAGTTCATATGAAAAATTAATGAAGATATAATTTTGATGAATTGAAATAAATATGGTTCAATTATATAATTTGGAATCTACTTTCCTAAAATGAATGTGTTGTGAGATATAGTGATGCATCAAATAATGGACAGGTTTGTGTCCTTATGAAGGATGATAAGGTTCTGTAAAATGAATCAATGAATTTTAAGGCTCACTAACATAATTATATAATCTATGATCAAGAGATGCTAGATGTAATCTTTTATTTTATGATATAAAGACATTATCTCTATGGTGAAGGATGTAAAATATCTTTATACCATAAAAGGGAAAAAAATTCACAGAATGTTCTCAAATGAGGAAAAGATGATGGCCTGAGTTACACCAGGATTATTATTTTTTCAAAACACTAGAATTCATGGACGTAAAATAAGGTATTTTATCCATTGATAAAAAAGTATCATGTATTTCTAAAAAAATGGGGTTTGATAAGGATTCTATATTTATGTATCTAATAAAGATGGATATCATATTTATTAATGAAGAGAATACATCATTCCGTTCCAAAATTATTAAGAAAAAAATATTTCAATTTTAATATTTTCTCAATATGATGATGTCAATTTTCGTATGAAAATTAATGTTGTGATTATCAGGATATTATAAAATATTGTTTTTGAAGATTTAATTCAAATATTTTTAAATAGATTCAATGTTCTTGTCGATACCTGAACTGAAATAGGTATTTCTATATGATTGATTTATATCAAATTCCTCTACACAACATGGAATCTGTATGATGTATATATATTTATGGGAGAATTTTTTGGATTAATATGAAGAGATAAATTGATAATTATATTTCAAGGTTCGTAGATTTCTGATTAGTAGAGTCTGAGAAACATATCCCTAGGGTAATCATGCAACCTATTCTTAGTACTTTATGGAAATTGGATGAAATTGTTTTGGAACATTTCATCAAAAAACCAAATAATCCAACAAATAACAATTAAAAATTTATAATTATTGATTTCTAAACTATATCATCACATTTCATATCCATATAAGATAATTTACCTCATGAGAGCCTAATAATGATTTATATTAATAAAGATTAAATAATTTATGGTGGACCTATTTTTGTAGTGAACGATCTTGATCAAAAAATATATAAAATATATAGAACAATTTTTTAAAGTTTTTTGACACTAATTATCATTTTAGAACCACATAATATCCTCCGAATGATCGAAAATATAAATGAGAAAATAAATTTGTGAAATATAAGTTGTGGATATTCTGACTAGACATTCATGATATGTTAGATTGGTAATTAACATTGATAGAGTTTTCCTATGAAAATAAATTTCATTAAATTATTAATGTATTAACATATGAGGAATTATCTGGAATGATATTTCCAACTCCAACGTTCTTCCATGATTTTGGTGAAGGGTAACTCTTCAGCCTATAACTTGTTGAGGAAACAATAAAAAATGTAATAATTACTTAGACTCATATTAGATGAATCAATGTAGGAAAAATATTTATATAAAATATCATAAAAATTATTTTGAATACGAATTTATAAATCATGTTTTCATGAATTTAACTCTATAGAATGGTGTTATATGGTTTGATATGCAAGGATATGTGAGTTCCACATACATGGAACCAAATGAAATTTTTGAAAGGATTGGTATTCTATCATATCAATTGAAAATTATAAAAAGACTATAAAAATTAAATTATGTGTTCCATATATCATTGTAATGTAATTCTATTCTAGATTAAATAATTTTCCTCAACTATAGAGTGATATAATAGGATATATATCATTATTTCTATGAATATCCCATCCATATTCTTGATACTAAATAAAAAGAATTATTGAATCTGATAACTGGACTGGTTATATACTTTAAAGAAATCATAAAATGGTGGCAGAAACAAGGGAACTATAAGATTATATGTGTATGAACTACCCTTTTGTTGAAGGTAATATCCTCAAAATTTTGAGGATGAATCTTTTTTATCGGGGATTAATGTAATATCCTATGAATTTAATATATATTAATTTTTAAATAAATCCAATCTTCATGATAGCTTGTGGTACGTGTGACCTCAAGAATCAATTATATTAATCGAAAATCTTATTTAAATAAAGAAAATAAAGATCAAATTTATTGAAAATATAATTATAATTTTCTACAATGTATATGAATTTTGAACTTATATTAGAAAATGTCCTAAATTTAATTTTCCAAATTTTCCATTTCAATAATATTTTATGAATAAACAAAATATAGTATTTAAAAATTTAAATTTTTATTTATAATAAATGATTATAATATTAGAAATTAAAAATTTATTGAATATAAAACTGATAAAAATAATTACAAGGTCATTTAGAGGTTATATTAATTTCTTTTCATAAAACCGTTTATCTTCGAGGAAATTTATTTGTTTTTAATTGGAATAAAATCTATCCATTTAAATTAATTACAATTATTTTTATAGATCATATTTTTTATAATAAAATTTAATTTATATATATAACTATATGAATTTACATGAATATCATTATGAATACTATCCATATAGTTAATATAAGATAATCATGTTAAAAAAATGTATCTCTTGAAATGTAGTTATTCAACATGAATTGCGGGACTATTTTAAATTCAAAATTTTTAATTATTTTTATTTAATTTAATTATAAATTAAAAATATATAAAATAATAATAAATAATATTTTATTATAATATCAACATAATTTCACAACTTATTTAATGTAAAATACATTAAAAAATAATTTTTTTGGTTAATGTTTATATATGGTTTTGTATATTTCATTCTCTTGTGTAAGATTTAATTTCAAACACATTATGATTTTTTTTGATAAATTTTATTTATTATATAAATTTTTTGGTTAAAAAATATAACATATATATTATTTAAAATTTATTATTAAAGTATAAAGAGGAAATAAACAGATAAATTATACAGTGGTGAAAATAAATATGTTAATATAAATAAATTTAAATGGATAATTAATATAATGTTAAAAACCTGAAATTTTAGGTCTATTTTTTGTTAAAATATATCATAAATCCACTAAATTATTTATCAAATTTTTATAAACATGGGGTCATAGTGACTTCCCAATATTGAATAGTTTTTTTTTACAAAATTGACAGTCATCCTCAATTATAAAAAGGAACACACTCACCACAATTATTCACACCTCTAAATACCTTTGAGTCAAAAAAACCTACCAAAGTATATTAAAAACATCCCTATCCAAATTATCATGTGTATTTACATCCAAAAATACCTACCCAATATTCCATTAGTGGATATCAAAAAGAGGTTTCACTAAGATAATGTAATCATCTAAATGATGCTCTTTTATTTTCTATCATATTTTACAATCATAAATATTAACATAAAAAATAAATTAAAATTTTATCATTATCTCTTGTATTTTAATATTATGGTATGTTATAAGAATAACCTCTATCCACCTACTCATCCATCGAAAGATTAATTAAATCATTATTCATTTTTAAGGCAGACTATCACCTCACGAACTGATGTAAAACAATTTCAATCAACACAATTGATTGGTTTATATAATGATTTATTTAATGTATGTATATAATATTTATCATATATTTCTATTTATTTAATTTTAATATCACACATTCCTTCTTAATTTTCATTTATTTTAAAATAAAAGAATTCAACCCACGTGTACAAAGGATTATAACCTGCGAAGTGATGTGATTTGTTTTCCAATAAATCTTTTCATAGACAGTACGAATGATATATTAAATGAATATGCATGACATATATTAAAATATATTTATTATTGAAAATTAATGTATCACCTAGTTTCCTACCCATTCACTCATTAGTGGAATTATATCACCGATCTTTAACACGTGGGGCATATCATCTCTATGAAGCAATGAGATTCATTTTCTATTTTCACCCATCAAGAATGATTATAAATATATATATATAGAGCAAGTACAAACATTAAGGAATTATTAAAATTACTTAAATTATGGATCAATATAATATAATCAAAATCCATAACATTCATGACAAAAATGTTCATGAAAAAATAAGAAAATTAACAACTGAAACAATTAAAATCATGAAATATTATTAGAAAAACGGTGGTATGATTTTATAATAAGATCATATATGATTTTATAAATATTATTATGGTTATTTAAAAAATTATTTACATGCATAAATCTATTATATATTTTGTTGAATCACATTCAACCAAATGGAAGAATGTGGTTTGGAATTACACTCAATTTCATTTCATTGAGGCATATTTTAATGTTATTCACCTACATTCTTTAATGTGTGTCATGTAATACCCAATTTAATTATAATATCATTAATATTACATAAATCAGGATATTTAATGTTTAAATATGAATTATTTCATTCAATATAATTTTAATTACAAGTTACCAAGTAGTAAATAATTTCAAAACACTACATCATTCCATTAGATTATATTACATAGTTGTTTTTTATATTATTAGCTTATATATATATTGAATATTATTTATCTATTTGGGTATATACACTTGTTTTATATGGATTTAATTTTTTTACACATAATAGATTCATTTGTCAATTCTCACTTCAATGTTTTTATTAATGTAAGGGATTTCATCTATGTCTTCAATTGAGTGAGAAATATTAGATAATGTAAACCAATTAACATTCATGTGGTTTGTACACTAAAAAGTTGATGCATATAAAAATACATAATTATTCCTTAGTTTTGGAAAAAAAATCTTGATGAATTGATGATTACCAATCATTTATTATTTAATTTTCTGAGTGTTTAATTTGACATATGTCAATTATATTATAGTGATCATTTTCCATTAGACATTACATTTCACCTAAATTTCCATATTATATATATCATTGTTATTATTATTTCCTATATAGTATACCATTATAGAAAATGTTTTGTTAATATTAAATTTAATTAATTATTAGGAAGAATATTATCCATATTCTTTACTCAAGACAAATATATTATAATAAGGAAAATTATTCATGATTAAATTCATTATTAGATATATGAGAAATCCAATGGACATATTGTGACGTGTTGCAGTATGGAACTAAATTGGAACTTCATTCATCGGTATCCTAATGAGGATAATAAATGTGATATTATTAAATGGGTTTTAGTCATAGTTTTTTGCACTCTTGGGAAAAGGTCTTCACAATAGTGGTGCCGAGATCCCTGTGATCACGAAGTAAATTAATATAGCATTTTCATCATTGAGATTTAGTTTTTATTATTATTAATAATATTTTAATATTGATATTATATATGGATTCATTTTATTCTTATATTATTGATTAAATGTTATTTGTTCTTAATTATATCACATGACATGTTAATTTTTTCATATGTATTCAAAATAGTAATGTTTTTCAATAAACAGAATGTGAAATTATTTACCTCTTTATTTTGATTACTCCTTATCTATTTATAATAGTTATGTTATTGATTTAATGGAATTCATGTTCCGTTATTTTGCATTGCATATTTATTATTAATTATGAAATAGTTATTTTCATTTTATTGATTAAATGGACTTCTATTTAGTTATTTCCATTTCCATATTGATTACATATTGTCGATTATTTATATATTCACATGTATATGAACCTTACTAAGAATTTTATATCACTGTTATTTAGTTTTATTTTTCTAGAATATGAATATGAATTCCCTGAATGATTTGAAGGATGGTGAATGTTTTCTATTCTGGTTCTTTCTCATTTGTTTTCTCAATGTAAAATTGGTATCATGTGTGTATTTAGTTAACCAAAACAAAAAAAATTACTTTGGAATTTAACTCCTTCTATATGTGATAATGTAATAATGTAGGCACCATCTATGGGCTACTAGAGAGTGGTTTATTATAAGTTTAACATTATTGGATTATGTAAATTATGATTATTGCAAATATGGAATCTATTTATTAATATTATTTAAGAAAAATTGAATAAAATAATTTAAAATTATATCTGTAGAGGCGATGAAAAATATAGGTTTCTTGAAATGTTTTTTTGAAGAGAATTATGATTTTATATTAACTTTGTGACTTGTAATAATAATTATATGAACATAAATTCATATTTATGGATATATAAGGAATAAATTTAATTCAAATAATTCCTCATTAGTGGGTTTTAATTCATTACAATGGAGAATCATTATACAGTTTAAAAATCATTTCATAAAAATCCAATTTTTAAACCCAAAAAAATAATTTATACTAAAATTAAATAATAAATTAAATTAAAGACTTATTAAGTGGAATAAATATAAATCAATAATAGTTATGTTACTTTTATTCATAATAAAATAAAAATCTTACATTAATATTTTTAATTTTTAAAAAATGGAATGTCATTTCTACAAAAAATCAGTAGTTTTCACTATTTATATAAAAATCAACATTTGTATAAAAATTCCAATATATTAATTGTAATATAAGTTTTATGTAATGAATTAATAATTATATTAAATTATTTAAAACAAATTTAATAAAATTATTAATATTTAAATTTAATGTATGAGTGTGAATGGTGACTTACCCGCCCTTTAGAGAAATTTTTTTTTCCTTTTTAAAAAGTATATATTTTTCCCATCTAGAGATTCGTATATTATTTTATAAAAAATAATTAAAATTTAAATAAATTATATATTTTTTTAATATATATTTTTAATGTTTGATTTTTTTTCGATTCATACAAATGAATTTAATTGGAAGGCCTTAACTGTATATTGTAGTATGATTCATTTATAATTGGGGTAGCTTATATCATAAGTTATCTAAAGAAATATATTTTATGAGAAATTTAATAATTATTTATCTTATTCAATACACTATGAAATGTAATTTATAATTTATAAAAATTCATGATATGAAATAATTAATAGTAGGAAACAATAAAAATATATTTCCACAAATATCGTGAAAACAAGTTAATAGTGGTTAATCATTTTAGATATTGGATAAATTTTCAAGATTGTTTTCAAAATACTAATGGATGGTCATAATTAGATCATATATAATAAAATATTAAAAATATTCTATTTTAATAATTTTTTACTGTGAAGAACATTTATTTGTTTTATACATTTTTAAAAATAATATTGTGTCTTCACCCACACCTATAAAATGTTACCCCTTTCATCTCATCTCCACATTTCAAAAAACATTTTTGTTCATCAAATACTAGAAAAATACCTTCAATACATAATTCATCACATTATAAATGCATTTTGGATATTAGATCCCCAATCTTGGCATACGTTACGTATAAGCATAAAAAACATTTTTGAAAAAGAAGTATAATTCTAAACTGATCATTTCTGTATTATTAAATATTATACCACCATCAACTCTTATATAAATTTTAAGATATAAAAACAAATATTAAATATATTAATATTTTTTATGTCAATGGAATAAAATATTTAATTCTCCATATTCCATCAAATTAGAAACAAAATAATCATTCATCTGTATAGTGGACTACCATCATGTAGAACGATATAATTGATTTTCCATTACCATCATTCAATTATGGTTATAATTATGGATTTAATAGTTATATATGATAATAATATCATATTTTTAATCTTTTAAGATAACATTTAATATTATTGATTACCATTCTATCCAATGAACAACAATAACATCATTCATGATTACATATGGATTGCCACCACTATGTGCTGTTGTGATTAGTATCTCAAAAACATATACATGTATACTATATATAAGTTTATATTAATAAAAATGTTATTTTCATTTTAAAATAATCATTTTTAAAATAAAATAATAATATTTACCATATTTACCTTGTGATATTTGAAAAATGAAAATGGTACTCATATATATATACAAACTAATGTTATGTGGATTATAACATATTTGATTACCCATAACCATAATTCCTGGTTGATTTTAAAATTAAAATTAATTTATAAAAATGATAATTATTTCATGATTTTTTTCTAGATATGATAAAATAATTACCTATTTTTTAAATTTAACTTACTATTTTGATTTGGAAAAATGATCCCAATATCATCAGAACAACTCAAATGAACATATTTGATTAATTAAGTGTATATAAACTAATAATATGTAAAATTAAATGGTTAAAAATTCAAAAAATGTTTTCAATCAGCTTAATATTTTACCTAATTTTGTAATTATTGAAGACAATAAACCAATTTTATGAGTAAAACTCTAAGTCAGTGACAATTCGCATTAACAACCTCATTTTATATTTTTTAAATGTTTATTTTCTTAATGATTTTTTTTCATGTCTATATTTATAAAATTATTTAATATATGTCAGTACATTTAAATGAATTATTTATAATGTAATTTTTTTGGTCATTTTTGACATTCGTCCAAAGCTTTTCAATGGGATTGTTTTTATATATTTTATTAGGATCATCATGATTAAAAGGAATGTGCAATATTAAATTTTAACATATTAAATACCAAAGTATAATCACACAATTATAACTATTATTTTATATTTCAATTCAATTGCAATGATTCTATAATTCATTAAATAAAATCCCTTATTCCATTTTTATTGAAAATTAAAATAAGGTTATTAATTTGATTGTATACTTTAATATCTAGATATATTATTTATTGTGGAAAATAATGTTTTAATGAGTATGATATTTGAAAATAAATAATTCATGTGTTATTTAAAGGCTATGGTTTATGGAAACTTACGATGATTATGGGTAAGCTTGATAAAGTTCATGATAATAGGTGATCTTAATATGTCTCTATAATTCATTAGGTAGATGTAATGAGTTTACCAGTTAGGATTATCCTAATATTTTATTTGAATTTAGGGGTTATATTTTTCCATTTGTTATTGTGATTCTACAAGTGATATAAATAGTATATACCCAGTTACCTATATGTTTTATCTATTATATATATGGGTTTTCATGTAACTATTATGATTTCACAATGTATTCTAATGAGATTATATTTAGAGGGATGATTATGCTCATTAATAATGGTGTAATTTATATCTATTAATATGTTTTTAGGATTCCAATTAAACCATTTTGTGTTTTATTTTATCCTATAAATTTTTTATGAAATGTTTTTTTGAAAATATTCATGACGTAAGGTTTATTTCATGAGTATGAAAATGTTTACTTTTATCCCAATATTTACATTGAAGAAAGAAAAATTTAAGAGTATTAAAAGAATAATAAAGTTATTCATTTAATTTTATATTTCACATTATAATATTATAGATCTCATATGACATTTTAAAAAAATTTCACAATTATTTAATGATTTTTTGGTCTATGGATGTGGTCAGGATAAAAATAGTGATTACATGTCTTAATAAAAATGTTAAATAATTTTAAAAATATATATATTTTTTGAAAAATTGATAATAATTGATAGTTATCAATGTATGATGATATTTTTATTTATATAATGGTGGTGAAATATTTCCTTAAAATTATAAACCTTAAACTTATCCAATAGTTTAAGAAAATTAATTCTTGTTTAATGAATAAATTTTATGGTTTTTTTAATGTTAGTGTCTTATAGTTTTAGAGATCCTTATAGAAAATAAAATTTGTATTGTGTGTGAGTTAGATTAAAATAACCATAAAAATGGGTTATATTCATCCATGATGGTGTTGAACCTTTTTTACCAATCCCGTGTCTATATTTTTTGCAATTTCTTATTTTTATATCATACCTTGAAACAAAAAAATAGAAAAGTAGTTAGAGATCCATTATGATAATTTGTGTGGATATAACGGTGGTGTAGTATTTTATGTTATAATATTTCATCAGTGTTGATTCACCCCACTCCCATGGTTATCTATATCACAGGTGATCCATACAATTGACCTCAAATATTAGGCTGCACCTCTAACTTAAATCCCAATAATCTATGTGTTTGAAAATTTATGTTTACCTTAAACAATAAATTTGATTTTAGAATTTGAATAATATTATGATTTACCTATTAAATAAATAGTGGAAGTGATATATTCTATGAAATAGAATAAAAATGGAATGAATTCCACTATTGATGAGGATGGCCTCACAAAATAATTGAAAATTGGTAAACTACAACTTGAAGGTAATAATTGTAATATTCATTATATTATAACTATTTATAAATTATCTCACGATGAAATTTCTGATTATATGGAATCACTATCAGTAAAAGAAGTGAATCCCATTTTTTAATATTTTAATGCATATGAATTTAGTTCTGGTACGGAAGTGAGAAATACCATTGTTGAATCCCCCAATAAGAAGATATAATATAATAAAGTATCAAATAATTAATCTATTTCAAAGGTAAAATTAATAACATGAATCACCAGTAAAAATTATTCCTTGGAGTATCAATGTACATGCATGAATATTATATTATAAAAAATTCATTTCCTGAAGAATATGATGATTGATGAGGTTCTATTATGAATACCCTACAGATTGTTTTAAAATATGAAATATTTTTTTTCTGGATCTTAAAAAATCGTATTTATTTATATCACACAGCTTGTATACGAATTTAAATATTTAAATGTTTCTTTAAACAAAAATAATGTTTTAATAAGTAAAAATCACCAAATAAGTAGGATCATAAAATATCATAAATATTATCCTGAAGAATAATTCTCTATATTTAAGGGTTATATGTTCAATATAATAAAAAATAAATATAAAATAAATAAAATGTATTAAATAATGTATCCTTGAAATTAAATATGTAATTTATATCAATAATTCTTATTTGGGGACCAAATCTAATTGTATTAAATGTCATTATATTTCCTTACAAAAAATAGATCCATAATAAAAAAATTGATGACATTATAATATATTTTGAAAAAAATGTAAAATTAGTTGAGGATGATTATAATAAAATTTGTATAATGTTTCTTGAATTTCATATCAAACATGATATTTTAAAAGTTAAATATTCTATGTATTAATAATAAGATGATAATAGAGAAACATATCTTCTATCATATAATGTGGATACTGATTAATAATAAAAACTATTATATGGAATAATTATTTTGAGAAAACCTGATGATTGGTTGATAGAAAGGTAAATAAAAAATAAGATCTAATAAAAAAAATTGATTTTGTTTATTCTAGTTTTTGGTAAAATGTAGTTTCAAAAAAACATGGAAATTTATAATGAAATTTGATAAAGCACCCAAACTATTTTTTTGATGTATGTTATAATGTATTGATTATTTTTTCCTCTAAACTAATCACAAATTAATAGTATAAAATCATGAGAATATAATGAATTAAAAAATTTTATATTATATATCAAGATAAGGGTTGATGGTTTTTGGATATTCTTTGTGCAGTCAAAGGTTAAGGAATAAAGTTATTAATCATTGACCAAATATTTATAATCATTAAAAATGATATATCCATTAGTCTAGGTAAATAATGGATGTTATTATTAAAATTTCAATAAATATGAACTGAAATATGTTTACCTCAATTAGTTTTGAAAATATAAAAATATTTTTTATAATAGAAAACAAAAAACTTCTTTGTAAATTGGCATGATTATGGATACCAACCAAGAATATTTTTATCTAGCTAAAAGAATAATGAAGAAATAATTAAAATAAATTGATCCGAGATTTTTGGATACCCTTTAGAATAAATAAAAAGGAATATACTAAAAAATAAAACCTATGACGGCTAAGAATAATGTTACGCTTAGGATAAATAGAAACATCACTTATGGTTAAATAGATAAAATAATCTATATTTTTAGAAAATTCATTTGTTAATATAATTAAGGAGGAATGTAAAAGAATGATAAATCACTCCATTAATAAAATAAGTGTTTTTTTATTGGAGGATAGTCTTGAGGAAAAATGTCTATGAAAAATAATTTGTTGAACTGGTGACTAAATAATCAATAACAATTTTTCTAGTCAATTGAAACATAAAAATTTTTGAAATAACAAGAAATTTACCATCCGAAATATTAATAAGATTATCACAGAAAATAAGAAATTACAAATCATTAGGGGATATGAGGAGTTGATGACCATATAACATAGAGAGATTTTATATAGTATATAAAACTGATATAGAAATGTATGAAAATATTGTTAATTCATCTTAATATCTTAGAAATTAATTATAATGAATGTGAACATATTTATAAGAGATCCATCTGATTTATTAGTAGACAGAAAATAAAATTTCTATAAAATGATAATGTTGGAAAAATCAAGGAATACATGTTATCTATTAAGACATGGGAAAATTAATCTTTATTTATATAGTGTCTACATAAAAATGAATATTGAGTAAAAACATATACCTAGTTGAGAAGGAAAACTCATCCCAATTTCTCTCATTGATGAAAAATAAGGATCTACATTATTTATATAATATTTTTTATATTGTTAATGAAATTGATTTTTATTCATGTGTCAAGTGCGGGAAAATAATGTAGAATGTAATATTAACTAATCTATATGAGATGAACGATAAAACCTTGGATGTTGTCGAAAAATTTATATCATTAATTATATTTTATGAAAAAGTGTATTCCTTATTGGATTTCAGATTCGGTTTGTCCCTACAAAAGATAATTATTTTTGAAGATGGCATAATCTATTACGTAATGATCAAATGTAATTATATAATTATGATTTGAATATATCCTTAATGTTTTGTGTGTGTGAAAATAATCTTTTCTATTTTTTAATGAATGAATTTTTATGTCAATGGTGGAGAAACAATATTGGACAAAGATATAAGATGGTTTTTGAGAAGACCATGTGATAGTTTTTTGAAATCAAGATACTAGTAGTATTTAAATGTTTTTATCCTATGTGTAAAGATGAGGCTAATAGTTATTTTTGAATATTTCATGATTATATTCATCAATTGAATAATCTGAAAAATATTTGTGAACATACTATAAGAGAAATACTTTTTAATTTTTAACAAATTTAATTGGATTATCTATAAAAATGTTGTCTACATGAGACCCAATTTTTTTCAACCATGTATGGATAAAGTAGACAAAATATTGAATAATTAGTTGGGTTTTTTATTATGTTAATTTATATATAGCCCTCTAATTTATATTTTAAATGATAGACAATATGGTTGGGGCATGTGAATATTTATAAACTATATATTACCATTATGTTTCAATATTTATATTTAAATGAAATCCTAATGGGAGTATTTTGTAACACACATGGTGTTTTATTATTATTTTTAAATAGAAATGAAGAGAAAAAAATAATAAAAAAATTTATTGATAAGTAAAACATGGAAGAAATATACTATTCCACTGAAAATTTGATAATAAATATTTTAAAATGAAGTCTGATCACTATTGTATATTGGGTAAAGATATGTTAAGAGGGATATTTTTTAAATTTTTTCTGTAAATAATACTTGAAAAGTAAACATTTATAGATATTGGGATTAAGTTTATTAAATTTATTTTTTGTTGAGAATACGAAACAAAAACGGGAAAGAAAAATTAATCATGTTACATCCCTTTTTAGTAAGTTCAACCCTTATATAATCTTCGAAAAACCATAACATGGAGAAGAATATTATTGAATAACATAGTTCTTGATAATTTATACAGGGGATATATATAATAAACATAATGTATTTGTCTTTCTATAATTACAATATTATTATTTAATTATTATAAATTTTTTTAAAATCTAATTTTCCACATAATGTTCTTTAATAGAGAATGATGATATTCTATATAATCAATATATAGAATTTGAATAACAAAATCCTTCTTTAAAATTTGAAATGTTTTTTGAATGTGTATCATGATTTAAAATATTTTTACACTATGAAGACCCGGAGATGTTCCATGATTAGTGATATCATTTGAAGAAGGCTTATTTTCCATGAATATTTAATAGGGATGTTGTTTAGGGAAGATCTAAATTTGGTTATGGTTCACAAGTACCCGAAATAATCTAAAGAGTATTTACTTACAGTATAATATTTGGAACTATTTCATGAATTAATTCAAGTTGATTTAAAGGATTTATAAATTTATTTAATGTATTTCACGTTGTTTTATTATTCTTCCAAACAATTAAACATTTTTAGTTAATTTAAATCATTATTACTGGGGTAGTAGATTCATGATTATAATTATCGAAAAATATTGAAAATTATATCTAATTAGATTCACCATTTCAAATACATTCAACTTACCGAATATTAAATTATTTTGATATGTCATGTTTATAAAATAATAATCATTTCAATACTCTTTCTTCATTAAAAGTAGTAATTTTTTATTTAGTTATTCGATCAGAAAATTAATTTTCAATTGAAAAATCATGAAATACCTCCACCCCATTAAGATATTGGGATGTATTTCATGGTTAAGTAATCATTTTCTAATAAATTCATGAAATTAAAAAAAAAATTAATATATAAAAATAAATATATATATATATATATAATCGTATTTAAATTATATATTTGATTTATATATCATCATTATGAATCTAGTAATAAAATTTTAAAATTATAATATATAGAAAAAAATAATAAAAAATCTAATGGTGTTTTTTCGTTTTCACAAAGAAAATATAGAATGTAAAATATTTTGTTAACAAAACAACATTATAATTTTTGATAAAATTTCATCATAGGAAAATTGTATCAATTAATATATAAATAAATAAAATAGGAATCCAATTTGTAATTTTTTTATATATTCTATAAAAAATAAACCATTGACAAATATATTCAAATTAAATTACAAATATACATAAATATAATGAATTAACTCTATTATAGAATGACTACATAAGTAGAGAAAAAATTTCATGATGAATTTACAAAAACATAATTCAATAATACTATATATATCAAATTGTAATATTCGAAATTATCATTATTTTTAAATGACAAATTCATTATCTTCTATTTTAAGAGAACATTTGAGTATTATGATTTTAATGAATTATTTTATAACACTGACATGAAAAACACATACATTACAACATTGAAAATTCTACTCAATATCCATTGTATTTGAACGCATTACTTTTAAAATGAAAATTATTTATTATCAATAAAATTATTTATTATTTTAAATAAAGGTACATTAGTGTTCATATTCATCCTTAAGCCCTATGAAAAAATCATAAAATGAAGGATTATAAAAAATATTCATATTTATGAAATATATAATGGAGGAGAGATACTCGTTAGACTATTCTAGAATAATGTGATCATAAAGAGAGTCTTCCGTTAAAATAAAAACCCTTATGCTCAAATATTTTTTTAACTACACATGATATCACCTTTATCAAAAAGATTCCAAATTAATATAAGTAAGAGTAAAATAAAAAACATAATCAATAATGTTTTTTTAGAATATAATAGATCACAAGAAAAATAAAATCCCTAAAAAGATACCATTTAACATTAAATAGAATAGTTATTCTTCATAAAAAGATCATTATATTATTTATTAAATCAATTTATTTCAATTAAAACTCATTGTAATTCATTTCAATGTCATTCAAGTACCTTGGGACCTCATTTTCAAATTACCCTTACAAGAACCCATTCAAATGTAATAAAAAAGAATGTTAATTGAAAGATAATTCTCCTAAGGACATTATCCATACCCATTGAATTATAGAAATATATCGAGGTCATACATCATCATAAGTATATTTTAAATATACTGTATATGAAACATATAAATGATTCCATTTAAATTATGAAAATATTACACATATACTTTTCAACTCATTAGTTAAACATTTATTAATATTGATATATCATATTACATCAAAAACCTATTTTTAGAACTAATTTACCAAAAAATTGGGTATAATGGTTTTTCAATTATAAATATATGGAATTTTATAAAAAAATTGAAGTATTATATCATTTATATAGTGTTTTAAATTTTTTTTGACATCATTTATGTAATAGAAAAACATTCATTTTATATTTCTGTAGTAAAATTCAAAATGTTTCGTATAAGACACATAAAAAATTTAAAACCAATGAAAAAATATAAAAAGAGACATAAAATATCTTTAATATTTTATTTCTTTCAATTTTAAACTTTCCATAAATAAATATCATTAATATGTACATGGATGGAAAAATTTAGAAAACAAAAAATTAAATCATTTATAAAGGAAATTTATTGTACAATGTCCCATAAAACAGGTCTGACTTATCATGTATATTCATTATATTTTAAATAATAACATTATTTTACATAATTAATAACTTATTAATATATCTAAAGATTAATATTAATTTTATTACACTTATGTTGATATGATTCTGAATTTCATAATATATTATGTT
This sequence comes from Viscum album, assembly GCA_963277665.1. Taxonomy (NCBI): domain Eukaryota; kingdom Viridiplantae; phylum Streptophyta; class Magnoliopsida; order Santalales; family Viscaceae; genus Viscum; species Viscum album. Next base: position 1,390,015,558 of record OY728150.1, on the reverse strand, counting down.
TATATCAGACGTTCTAAGAACAGTCAAATTATAGTTTATAAATAACATTGGTACACTAAATATGGTCAATCATATCATTACTATATCATTTATAGATTATTAATTATGTTAAATTTTTTATTTTTAAACATTATTTACAATATATTAACCAACCATGTAGGACGTTTATGAAATATTTCTTATCATAAAACACGGAGACATTAGACTGTATGTACCCATATAAATGTTTAAATTTTTCAATTAACATAATGAAAGATGGTATGTATTGTTTTATATACATAGAATTCTAATTTTAAGATAAATATTATATTAAATAATTAAATTTAAATATTTATACAATCAATGAGATTTAGTGATGAAAAATATATCCCAAATGGTCTATGAGGAGGTAGTCTACACCTACACATGATTGATGATTTTATGTTACATTGTATTAAAAATAAATAAGTATAATATCTTTTCATCTGTTTTGTTTTAAATTTATATCATAGATATAAGATTTTTTTCACATTTTCCATTATTATATCCACACTAAAATTTTAATACTGACTAATTTATTGCAATGTTGCACAACGTGGTGGTATTCATATATGTCAGAGCAATGTTTAGATATTTTGTTACATTGTTGAGATTATGAAAAATTCTTTTAAATATAAAATAATAATATTAAAATACATTTTAGATACATTTTTATTATATCGAGTTGTTAATACAGTTTTAAAGAAGGTAAAATAAGAAATAAAATGAAAAGAATTGGTTATAAACTATACATATTCTTCAGGATACCCCATTAGGTTTATACCAAATGCCTTCCTTTCATTGCTTTATGATCAAACAAGAAAATATAAGGAGTGTAGAATGATTTTTTAGAGTTATTAGGGTTGTTATATATTTGTGGATATTTTTTTTTAGTTGTGGAGTTCAGTGGAGAGGGGGTGTCCTCTTATAAGTGAGGTAGGGGACACAATTGTAATATATCCAAAGATATTAATATAGTACTTCCTTACCAATGAAAAATGGAACAAAATGGATCATATTAGATTATTTTATAATATGGGTTCTAGATATGATGAAAATAATAATATTATATTTTTTTTATTGGAATTATAATCATTGTCAATTTAGTGTTAACCTTTTATCTTGTTATAATTGTTTTTAAGGTAACTAGATTTTTTTTCCAATGGCACCATTCATAATGGAATGAAATTAATGTGTCCTCCTTAACGAATTTTAACATGATAATTATAAATATGGATCGATTTATCCCATGAAATTTCTATAAATTCAGGAAAATAATTATAAAATAAAACGACATAATGTGATGAAAAACGAGTTTCTAGAAAAATATCTTTTTTGAATAAAAAGTATTCAATATCAAATTCATATATAATTTTAAATATAATTAAATTTTATGTATTTTATAATAAAAATAATCTAATAAAATTATAAAACCTATCCAATATAAAATTAAACTATATAAATACTTTAAATGAAAAATCATTTTTCTTAAAAATAATTACATTTTACTATTCAAAAAACAATATATTTTTCAAATAATTTTAAAAAATTAACATTAATTTATTTTTGGAATTTTAAAATAATTTTTTTATATTTTAAAAGTCATGATCTAAAATTAAGAAATGATAATTGAAAATAATATATTTTAATAGGTGATGCTCAATGTATTCTATGTGGAAAGAAATTTTTATATTATAAATATTACCTATGTTTTTACATTCTACTATCCTTTTGGAAATAACAGTGTTTAAATTCAATTGACCTCTTAAAAAGGTGGGGTTATTTTTTTCTTTCTTTGAATATTCATATTCATAGGGTTATTCTTAAATCATATGAATTAAAAAAAATATTATCCCAGTGATTCACCTTATTCCCAATAAATTTTCTAACAATAAAAAATATACAACTAAATTATATTCTCATTCAGAACCATCTCTTCTGCCAATCAGGTCTGAATAAATTTTCTAAAAAACATGAAACTAATAAGCTGGAATATGTTTCCCCAATTCATATAATTACAAAACTAGTTCCATATATATATATTGTAATTAATAATATGTTTTAAATAAAATTAAAATAAGGGTTTATATTTGTCCTAAAGACCCATGTAATATATAGAATTTACTTATGCCATGTCTTCCAAAGTCGAAATCACTCTCTCCTAATGTCCATCAAAATAAATAGGAAAAGATATACTAAATTCTATATCAGTTCCCAGAAATGTTTGGTGGATTTATCCAATAGTTGAGGTAAATTATAAATTATTATCAGATACAATGGATAGAGAGACTCCGTGTAATCTGATTATCTTTTTAACATAATGTCCATAAATACGATCCAAACTCATATTATCATTATTAATAAAAAATGGATGATTTAATCAAATGGTGAAAAATAAATCCAATCATATTATTATTTCATGATTTACATTTTAATCCAACCATGAAATATATAGATATATTTCCCATTTCTATGTAATAACTTCAATATGATGAAACATTCCCTCTAGTTGTTTTCATTCAAATTTACCCTAATGACACATCCAGTAATTCATAGAAAAATTGACAAAGTCATTCTTCCATCTTTCTATGTTAAAATTTTCCCAATGTTCAACATACATATTAGTGAGTTGAGTATGAATAGAAAATAATGATATATTATCTTCACCACACTAATTATATCTATAACTATGAATTACATGGGACACATAATCGTCTTTATGATCTCAGATAACATTCTTTTTCAACATTAAATTCAAGACAAATCACATTCCTTGAAAATTATACATTTTCCATAAAATCATTATCCTTAATAAGGTCATACATAATTATTTTATAGAAATATTTCTAATCTAACACATTAAATAAAATAGAGGATTTTTATACAAGCACAATTTCTAGACCAATATTCATTAATTAATTTTCCAAAGGATCATACTCTAAATGATTGCTAGTAGATTATGCATTAATATTCCAAAATAAATCATCAAATACTCTATTATATTTTTTTAGATTGTGATAAATCACATATTCATTATCCTCACTCAGTTCTAGCTATATTTTATAACTCATGTTCATATCTTTATTACTGAACGTATAGATCATAAATTTATTATTAGAATATATTAAACACATTACAACATATATGTTATTTCATCGAATTATCAAAAAATGATAAAAGATATTTCATGGTGAATTTTATTAAAATCGTCTATTGGAACCGTCTATCCATAAAAATTATGAATTTATATCACGTTTGTAAGTCATTTCGACTCTTTATCCACATTAGTTTTAGCTGGGTCAATTGTTATGAAAACATTATTTATAAAATATCAATTTAATTAATCTGTCAAAACAAGATTTCATGTTTATTAATTTTTTATATAAATTTACTCCATTCATGATTTTTTAGAATAATACTCAACTATTTTCATGAATATCGTTATTATTTTAACATACATATATGTCACCAATGATCACAACAATAAATTTATAAAAACTAATAGAAAACACTAAACAAAATGATCATTAATATAAAAATATAATTTTTCAACCCAAAGGGAATAACCACATACTAATCTCTAGATTTTATGAAATAATTCAATAATATGACGAACCAAATCCAAATAACTAAAATTGAAGTTATTCAAATATCTATTATCAATGAAAATACACATTGAAACATTTTTATTTTTAAGATATAAAATAATATCACCTTATGGTGATGTTTTAGGATGAATAAAGCCTATATATATCAATTATTTTATATAATTTTTTAATTAATATTTTATAATCGAGACATTGAATCAGGATATTTCTAATTTTTCTTATCATTAGAAACTAAAGAAAATAATTAAATAAATAAAACAATCACATATAATACCAAACAATTAAACATGAAATGTGTCTTGAAATTAATTTACAATAAGAATATCATAATTCTCATTTATATTGTGTAAAATATTCCATTCTATTCTATCATTAAAATATTTCTCATCTTCTTGGATTTTTTTAAAATATATCATTTAATTCATGAATACAAACTGAAACTTAGTCTAAAAAACAACTTTTCATTTATAATCTATATTACGATGATTATAATATATATAACACATAACTAGAATAAAATAAAACACTAAAAGAATAATTAAAATATAGAATGCATGAACACCCCTTCCACAGATGATAATTAAGAAATTACTATAATTACATTTCTTTAATTCTTCCAACATGTGTTTTTACAAACACTTTAAACAGTATTTCATAGGGATAAATTCCCATTTTATTAAAAAATATCTATTAAATGAAATGATTTTTTGACCACAGTATAAGAAATAAATTTTCATAATCATTATAAAAAATTAATTTACCTTAATCCATATCATTAGATGGTCTAACATATACTGAAGTAGTGGAAAATGATTTATCTAAAATATTTTTCATCTGGTCATGACACATTCCATCTTTCATTATTATCATAAGATAATTAAATACATAATGTCCCATCACATTATAATTAATATATCTCAGCACCATATTTTTATTACATTTCATAGCATTAATTTAATTTATTAATTTTATTTATTATCCAAATATCTAAAATAGAATCATCAGAAACAAAATCTATATTTTCAATGGTTATTTTTACAACTATTCTCAAAATGTGGACACATTATTTTATTACCATCAAATTTATTTGATAGGTGGTTCCCCAATCACTGCCAAATATACCCATTTTCTCTTTTTCTTATGAACTAAGTGGTCATTTGAAAACTATAATTCATAATTTTCAAAAATAATAAAATTTCTAATAACATTTGAAGTTATTATAATCCTATTACTTTATATTATTCAATATTGAGTAAAACTGATTAATTTTACAACCAATATCTCAGATATAAATTTGTGTATACCCTTCGCTATTGATTTAGTATTATTTATATAAGGTTTATAAATAATCTTCTATCTTAATTAATTACATGAATCTCTTATATCATTTATTTCAAACCAAATTAGGACAAAAATTTTAAAGGAAAATAATATTAAATTCATCTCATTAAAATAAAACAAAATATTCTCTTTCCATTAATATTATTTTACATTGAATACTACTACTCAAATTATTATTTAAAATAGTATGTTGAATTATTTTATTTTTTTTCTTCTTAATGAACCTTTATGTTGAATATCATCAATAAAGATCTACAAAAAATTATATCTTTTAGAGGGTCAAATGAATCCATTATTTCTAGTGTTTTTTAATCGATATTTATTTTATATGGTACAATTTAGTATTTGTGGGTTTTTTATAACATGGATATAAATTCTATTTATATCACATTTTAAGTGATCCATCAAAGTGAAAAAGTAAAATATTCTAATTCAAATAAATATATGATTCATATTTGGTATCATATTGACAACAAGGTTTCTTCCTATATCAGCAGACAGATTTCTAATTGATAAAACCAATCAAAAAATTCATATTTTTTCCTATAAATATGGTAATATTTAAATTCCATTGCATGATTACCATAAATTACACTCTCTTTTGTTTACATACATATATTAATTCATCCTTCAAAATTATATATACCCTACTCAGATACCATCTAAAAGTACATAATCATTATTTAACTAATAAAACTATGTTTTAAATCAATGTTTCATTTTATGGAAATCTAAATAAACTTTTAGGATTATTTATTTAGTTTATTGATAAATAATTATTACATAAAATATCATACATTAAAAATTATACACTTCCCCATAGTATCCCATTATTCCACAATAAAAATAATTTAAATTATTAAAGATTTATTTTCAAGAAATGTCATCATGATTTTCAATATGAATTCATAATTATTCTTAATAATGTTTTTTATTAATGAGAAACATTTGAAAACAAGGTATTAGATAAATATTAAACAAATGGACATAAATTATATAACAAACCAACCCATTCATCCATTTCAAAACTATTATATCTTATAATTGAATTTTAATTTAACATAATGAAACATATGCTCAAATAGTTTTTTACATTGACATGAAATAAAATTTAATACATAATGTTTCATTTAAATCCTATTTAACAGATAATAATGTAAAAATAAATAACCATATTGTTTATTAGATAACCAGATAACCCCTGATAAAACATTTTTTTGAAAAAATAACTTCTACTCTTACTGTTAATAATTATTACACATAAAAATTGTTGATTTGAATGACATATGATCTAAAACTTTTTATAATATTAATCATAAGAAATAAGAGAAATTTCATTTAGGTACCATTGTAAATTTTCAGCATATAACCATGAAAAGAATCCGTAGAATTTTAATAACATAATCTATAAATTCTATAAGGACTCGGCCATAAACATTTTATAATACTGGTTTTTAATTCAAGAATCCATTATCTTAAATTTGATAATTTTTTAGGATAAGGGTATTAGGGAAATAATTTATCCCTCAAACATAATAAAACCATATAAAAAAGATACAAAGCGTTATTGCTACACTATTTATAAAAGATTATACCAAAACACACCTCTTTTATCTATGTAACTGGGTATATTCTCTATGATGTATGTGGTGGAGATCATGGGCATTTCAGATTGGGTGGGTCCTTTTGTGGATTAATCTAATTTTTTTTGGGTGATATATGAAAAAAATTGAATAAAAATACTTGAGTGGTAAGACAATCTATGAGAATTTGGTTTCTCTAGTAGGCCCTCGTACAAGTTCGGAATGATGGACATCCCACTTCGTGACTTGTATTGGAAGTTAAGGAATGATGCCTCCTTATAGAACATGAGGTTCTTCTGAATAAGCATGAGTATTCCACTTCCCTAAATAGGTTCTTATAATTTGTTACCTTCTCAATCATGCCTACTACATGTCACATTTCCCATTGGGTTCATTTGACCCCAACCCTAATGTATTTTACCTCAAAATGGAAAGATCATGCAAAGAGGGTGACATTTGGGGTTGAGGTGATGACTACACTCTTCTGATTAATGTTTTTTTCCTTAAACTATTTCTACGACACTGGAGATGCCTTAAAAGTTAAGGTTATTTCATTTTTTTTGGTATTCTAGAGATGTGAAAGACATGGAATATCTAGATATATATGATGGATATATACATGAAGAATATATAGAGATCTCTTCAAGGCATGTCTACTAATTATGTCCAATTATTTATTGGGTATGTAAGTGCAAGCCCCTTTTAATTAATGACAATATTCTCTTATATACTTGGTGGGAGGAGAACCATGTAGCCGACTACTTATTTTATACGGCCTCTTATGAGGTTTCAATTTTGGAGTATCCCAGCTTAGACTCACTCCCCTAAGGAGGTGTGGGTGTTGTTATAGGGGATGCCCTTGTCCAGCACTTTTTCAAACCCCCCTGATGTACTACATCAATTTCAAATTTTAATAAAAATTATATTATTGTGGTTTTCAAGAAATTTGTTTTACCTTTCCCATGTAAAACATTTATGAAAAACCTAATTTATTTTTATTCAAAATATATTTGAATATCAACTTGAACTCTCCAGTTATCATCACCATCCTTAAATAACATTATAATTTTTTTAAAAACATGTGATATATACAATCAACTATGCAAGGGACATAAAAAAGAAGAAACCCATTTTTTCAATGAAAAAGATGATAATTGATAAACCGATTTTTTTAAAAAAATTAAATTTTTACCCATAATTTGAATTATCGTTATATTAAGAAGACTATTTATATTACCTATTGAAAAAAATTTATTTACATGAAAATAAATTTACAAGAATCTAAATACATGTATTTTACATTGGAACTCATATCATATAATCCTTAAAGAACCCTTTAAAATTGGAATAACCATATTTAAAACAACAAATATAATTCTATAATGAATATAAACATTACATAATGGATTAGATATCTCTCTAGGTGAACTCATTTTATAAGATATAACTGGATAACCAATCTCTATATAGTTTTACCCTTCAGAAACAATGTTCATATACCATATCATCAATTGGATAATTAAATCTTAAGACTTTTAATCATATAACCCATTGAAAATTACTATTGTGATCATATTAAAAACACTTCGGGATATTAACATATATTTCATTTTAAAAATCAATTTTCAATGAAATAAATACCTAGAAAAGGTGACATAGTGTTTTTCATTTATAAAAAAGGAAATTTTAAAAACTAATATTTGAATAATATATTTTTCATAGTGGCTGTAAAATTATTTGTTGATGTATAAATTTAAAATATTAGATTCTTTTCGTTGATTCTCTAAAAGGTCCATTTTAAACAAATAAAAATAATAATTTTGAATTATATTAAACCAATGTAAAAAAATAAATAAAAAAGGTAATTCATATTTTTTTATATCCATATTAAAACATTAATGAATTAATTTTAAAAACATTAAATTCAAAAATAATTATTTGGAAGGAGTGCTTTTAAATATGATTTTTTTGAAACGTAATTCCATAACCACATTAGAATCATTTTAATATTAATTCTCTTGAAATGATATTATTTATGAAAACATTAGATATCATGAGAATATTTAAATTCATTATAAAATATATAATTGTTTCTATATTTTTTCCTTGTACAAAAATATGTGTCAATAACATCAAAATACTCCTTACTGAATGGAAATTGAGTTGAAGTACCTTTCCTTAAGTTTGATTTTCCATGTACATTATATATAATCCCGAATATAAAATTTCTTATCTTTTTTTAATTACATAATAACCCTTTCTTGTTTATTATTAATTTTATTTCACTTATTAGAATGTTATATATGATTACTCAATCAATTAGGTATATGTCAATGGTTTTGACGATATTCAGCTTAGGATACAAACATGATTGTGGTAGGATGACTGTGGTAAATAAAAAAATATTTAAGGATATTATCAATAATAATCAATACATAATTTTTATATTTATACATAAACTATACATTATTTAATATATATGAAATACAATTATGAGAAATGAATAATGATTTGTTGATGGAGATGGTAGATCTTACATAGGCATGAATAGAATTTCCATTTTTCAACAATCATTTTTGATAGTAGGTAAGAAATATTTTGTCTTTAATAAATGATAATAATATCATATATACAATATTATTTCTATGTAAATAATTAAATAAATCACCTATGGGGTTTCATGATGATAAGGGAGCCACATCACATCAGAAATGTGATAGTCAGCATATACATGAATAATGTTATCATCCTTCGAAGAGTGAAAATTTAAGAAATAATGGTAAATAATATCATTTAAGAGTGATAAATATTTCATTAATAACATAATTAAGTCAATTATTTCATATATAATGAATTAATTTATCTGTATTACCATTCATATAGACAATTAGTGAAAAAAAAATCACATCGCTTCATGAGGTGGTAATCCGCCATACAAATTACTAAGATTATTGTGTGCCATTTATAATGTAAATTATAAAAATGATATATTTGATATAATGAAATAATTGGTATAATAATTTTATTAAATATATATATATATATTATATATAATAAAACCCAAAATTTATTGATGTGTAAAAGAACACATGTCACATTTGTTCATGAGGTGATAGTCTACCAAACACACAATAGATGTTAGCATTAAAAATTTACATATACAGGAGATGGATATGGGTTATTAAATTAACATAATGACATTTCATTATTTATTAAATACTATTGTTAATATATAATCACATATAAATATTAATTTAAGTAGTTGGAAGAAGAAATAAAATAAAAATGATGTCGAAGATTGTTACCTCTTATTCATGTAACTTCTATTTGTTTGCACCAAAATGATTATATTTTTAGATTTATGAAAATATAAATTTTAAAAGGATGATAGTATGTAATTGTGAATTTATTTTTTTAGTTATTTTAGGATAAAATATTATTTTATGTTGTAATATGAGAGAATAGTGAGTGGCCTTTTATAAGTTAGTTTAGTGGAACACCATGAATCTTTGAAAATAAAAAGGAGCAACCTTGGTTATAATATTCAAAATGGGTAGAAAATGGATAATTAACAATAATTTGAAATTATATGGTCTAAATATTCAAAAAATATTTTCTTTACATGTTATTAGGTCAATTTGACCCTTAACATTTTAGTTGAACCGCATAGTAAACTTATTTTTATATTAACCGTGATAATTAATCATTTCAGATTTCACTTTTCATTTTGGTCAAATATTAAGTTGTCATTATTTGAAAATATAAATTATTCTTACTCAAAATATGTTATTGAATTTTAAAAATATAACTCACTGATTTTTTATGTAAAATTTAAAACCAATCCTACAGAACAGATAAAAAAGAGGTTTTACGATAAGTGTCTTTTTCAAGAAAATGTTTTTGTATATTAACATTATTTATAATAATAACCGATTAATGAATATAAATTTCAATTTATTGATATCTAATTTATAAATAAAATTTAGGTCATTATATAGTAGGGGATATTTTAATTATAAATAAATGGATATTGAATATGAATATTCAAATATTTTTTAGAAAAATTTTATTTTTAAAACAAAAAAATAAATTTATACTAAATTATGCAATCTAGTTGATTCAACAATGATTATATGGATTAAATATAACTAAATTATATATATGATTCTTAAAATTATATTAAAAACATAATTGTAATTTTAAATTAACTAATTTATCCAAAATAAATAAATTATTTATACAAAAAATTAGTTTTATTATTATTAGAAAAATCAATATTTTCCTTAATATACCAAAATGTCACCCAACTAAATTTTTATATTATTATATTAAATATCATATAAGTTTTTTTAATTTAATTTTATAAAAAATTTATCCATTATGATTTTATATAGAACAATATAATAAATGTATTTAATTAATAATATTTATTTTTGATTTAAAAATTACTTAATATTATTATAATATAATATAACAATATTAATTTTCAGGAAATTTATTTCTTATATATTTACATGGGTTGTTACATTAATTCTCCCTTTTATCAATTATGTCCGCATAATTTTATAAACTATTGAACAAGTGGGAATATCTTTCCCTCATTTCATTTTTTATCTCCAATGATACATCTCCAACTAAATTGTTTCTCCATAAAACCATATCCTAGTGAATGAGATTATTCCAAAAAACATTATCACTATAGTGGATATTATAATCATTTTGTTCCCCATAATAATTATTCTATTGCAAATAAACTAATTTAAGGGTCAAAACAAGAGACAAATATGAATTTTTCAATTAGTATCATGTTATGAAATATTTTATGTGACTGATATAAACTAATTAGAAAAGACAAATAGCAGGAAAATGATACAACTTTGACTAGGATTTCATATGATAAAATCATCCATGTAATTTTATCCTCCTTCATACAAATATGATCATATCTTTATTATAGTTATACATTGAAAAAGGCATCATCCCCAACCTTGAAATAAATACCTTTTCTCTATTTATCGAAGTAACCTATATACCTACTATGGGTCGTCCACATGTGTTGATGAATAAAATTCTCATTATCAACAATTTCCACAAATAACACTTTTCTAATCAAATTAATTTCCCCTAATTCATCCCAAAAACCATGTTTTTTACAATATATTCCATATATTTCATGAAATGGTTCCATCTATATACTAGAATGAAAAATATTATCATAAGAAAACTAAACCAAAGAAATATATTGATCCCAAATTACATTTTAATCCATTTAAAATGATCAATGAATATCTACTATGATTCGAACCCTCCACTCTAACTGACATTCGATTTGAGGATAAAATATTATTCTTCAATTTAATTCAGTAACCAAGGACTTATGAAACCATTTCCAAAAATTATATGTGACCCTAGGTTCCAGATCAAATACAATGGAGAGATTCACTCCAGGTAAATTAAATATCACCTTTATATAATGTTATGAAATATGATTTAATTAATTTATAAATATAATGGTATTGAAATGTGAAAATTTACTCAATCTATAAAACATAACACAAATTGAATTATTTCCTAAATATTTATTTGTTAATATCACCACTATATCTGTGGATATATTTTCACATTTCTAATATAGATCAATACAATTTTAAAGAATTACCATCAATAATTTTTGTTCACTTTTTACCAACTGAAAATTAAATTAGCTAATGGCAATGAAAATAATATCAATTTTTATTATAACCAATGATAGAAAAATTTTAAGGTCTATCTATATCATAGTGATTCCTGGATAAACTAAAAATAAAGAACTATGAGATTTAATCATCAACTCTTTCTTAATATGGGAAACCCAAGGCACAAAAAATATTTTTCTAAACATAAATTATATTCTATATCAATAGTAAAATCACGAAACATATCCTTTATAATGATTAATTATTTTTCCTACAAATATTTATCATCTATTTTATCTTGATTAATTTTTTTTGACAATGTAGTCTACCCTGAAACATGAAAAAAAATACATGATATCCTTGAATCCACAACTTATAGGAAATTGTTTATCAAATCATTAACAAAATGGTCAAATCCCAAATTTAACAGGGTTGATGTAGCATTATTATTTCTCCTCAAAGAGTCGTCCATGGTTTTTGATTTTCTAATATGTTATTGAATAGTGAATCTATAATCCTTGATCTATTCAATCTATATTTGTTATCTCAAGTTCAATTATTTTAAATTGAATGTATATAGAAATTATTTTTCCGATCAGTATATATTTCAAACACTAATCCATAAAAATGATGCATTAATTTTTTGATGAAAATCCATTAAATCTAATTATAGATTAGGTTTAGGGAAATTTTACACATCATGATTCAACTAACATTATGAATAATAAATTACCATATCATTATTCATTAATAAAAAAAATTATGTTTAATAAATAATCACTTTAGAAACAAATTCACCATTTTTAGATTGCATGGAAACACAAGATCAATTACCAATATTATTTTTATTTCCAAAAACTATCATCACATTATTTTAACAAAATCAGTTTATGACTTTTTCATGTTAACATAGTCAATGGTCTAGAAAAACATGAAATTTTTCCATCAAATCCTTGATAATAAGAATCATATTCTTAACAAATATAGATATATGTTATAATTTTAGGAATTTTATATTTTTCAACCACATTTTGTTTATAATTGTTAATAGTTATGACTTATTAAGAATGAATATGCCAATGGGGAGAAATAATTTCTACCAAACATCATACATATTAAATTTTCTTTATAGTTTAATTTTTTTGTTTGAAAAACAATATTTAGATGATATTCATATTAATATATAATTTTGGAATATACCAAAATTTCATTAATAAGCACAACCACAAACATGATAGAGAACTCATGAAAAAACATATTGATATGGTCTTTAAACATGATAGGATCATAGGTAACCCAAATATAATATAAAAAACTCATAATTCGCATATGTAATGAGAAAAAACACTTTTGTAATGGCATCCTCCATTACGTTAATCTTATGGTACATGGACCTCATATTAAAATTTAAAAAAATCCCTAGATCTGATCAGAAAAATTATCGATATGTGGCTAATGATATATGTTATTATTTAGGTTGTTGTTGAAGGTTTAAAAATAAATGAAAAGTTTCATTGAACAATAATTATTTTCAATAAGAATATAGGATAACCCATGGTGATGTTAAAAATAGAATTAAACCTTTATCTATCTAATCCTAAAATATATTTTTAAATTCTAAAAAATAAACATGATCCTTTGGATAAATGGTTTTAGAAACATTATTAGAATCTTAAACTAATTCAATTGTAATATCAACATCCCAATAAAAAATAAAACTTTGAAAATTATTTGTAAAAACATAAATTTATTTATTCACTACAAGAATATAACTAATTTATAAAACATTATTCTCTTAAAAAATTCAACCTAGGTACATTTTAAAAAAACCTCTAATATATTTATCAGCTTCATGGTATGTTTCCAAAGGAAATAAATCTTAGAATAAAACATTTTTGGAACTGAAATCGATCTTATCTTGATATTTTAAATACCAATCCATACTAAAAATGATATAAAACTATATTATGCGTAGTTTAGAAATATTTCCAAAACAGACCATACAACTAATAATAATATGAATATTCATATAATTCTTTGTTTCAGTAATACTTACACATATATATTTTAGTAGATGTTATGTCATACATTTTTGATGAGATATTTTTAATATATATGAGTATTTATCAGAAATGAATGAATGTGAAGATCCAATATCAAAAATTGTATTATAATAAATAAAATATAGAAGAACCACACCAGTCACCACTTCATTTGAAGACCAAACATCATCTATTATAGTAGAAAAATGTCTCTCAATACCCTTTTTCTTACAGTAATGATGATATATTTCCTATGTTAATAACTTTAGTAACTAGTTATAAAAATAACCCAACTCATAGAAACTAAAAAACATAACCACTAAATATATATCAGTTTCCCCATTTTTGATACTTAACGATTCCATTAAATGAAAACATAGTCTATATTAACAAAATCCCATATTGATAAAAATTACATGATTTGATAAGACTATCTCTAGTGTTCTTTTTAACAAATATAAAAATAAATGATAAATTTATTTTCATACCTCCATGTTTATTTATTTTATTCTCTACCCATCACCTTTATCCTGACCACATCATATATTCATTATCACAAGGAATATAATTGTCATGAAACAAAATATAAACATTTTCCTCATAACGAACATATTTTTCATTGATTTTAAATTCATTAATGGTGAAATATTTATTTAGAAATTGTTTCAAACCTGATTCAAATATAATAATATTAAGATAAATTTCCCAAAAAATCAATTATATTCCTTTACAGCCTTGTAAAACATTCTTATTATGTGGATATAAAATCATCATATTTTTTTAAATTCAATTTATTTGTTTATTTAATGCATTAAAAAACAATTGGGAAATATTTATTAAGGAACTGTTCAGTGAATTTTCCACATTCTATATAATCCATATCATCTTTCCCAACGATATTCTTCACATAAGAACGCCATCAATCAGCTTCAAATTTAGAATGATAAATGAAAAATTGTTAACTTTTTACTTTCCAAACATCCTATGAGAACTAATATCCTCTATAAATAATTTATTCGACATTCTACTACAATAGGGTAAGATTATTCACTAATTGATGTGGGATGTTCCCATATTAAATTCCCCATTATAGACATTTTTTTAGTGGTATATTATGTTCCCATCTTGAATGGATATGACCACGAATTACATTTTACTTCAAATGATCCATCAACATAAACAACTATGATATTAAAATTCCAAACATATCAGGAGACTATTTCAAAAGGATTTTTTTCTCTTGATTTCACCCCACTATAGCATCTTTGTTTCCTCTATAGAAAAAAATTATCAGCAGACTTAAATTTGAAGAAAAAACATGGTAATATTCAAATGATATATCATTTTGAGATAACCGTAATGTAAAATAATTCATGGTAATGTTGTTATAATGATACTAAGAACTAATATTATTCTAAACTTTCTCTGATACCAACCATAAGGACCAAACCATAAACATTGCATGATCAATATTCCTAAGTCAATAGTCCATTATTTTACATTTGAATATAATTTTATGTTTATATTTTTAGAGAATAATTTTACAACTCATATTTAAAGAACCATATTATATAATTTGTACACTTCTTATTAGTATCCATTTTTCACTTCTAATAAAACATTAAAAACAAAACATGATTTATTTTCAAAAAAAATACATTGATTTTTAACTAAACCACTAAATTTACATTAACAATAAATAAATCCTAGGATAAAAAATTAAAAAATACAGTCTAAAAAATTAATATTAGTAATGGTAACAAAAAGAAGATAACTATTAGTCCAATAAAAATCAAAAAAACTAATGAAAACAAATTCTTAGAAACATAACATTTTACACAAAATGGAAATTATCAGTTTAAAAAAATAATATTCACATTAGATTTTAAAAATAATAATTTATATGAAAAGACATTAGTATGAATACATAACTCATATAGGTTCCTTGGTACATCATATCATATAACCCATATAGAATTCTTATAATTTGGAATAATTATATATCCTAATTCGAATATAATTCTCTAGATATCATAATTATTACACCATGCATTGGAATTATATGATGGTGCACACATTCTATAAGATATAATAGGCTCAGATGGCGCTATTTGGGTGCACCCATCATAAATAATTTCAACAAAATATATCATTTATATAAAATTTCTATCTTGCAACTTTCATTATAAACCCCTTTGAAAAAATATTTTCAACCCATATGAAATCGATTATTGGATAGTAACATACCTTTATTTAAATACAATTTTCAATATAAAATAAAATAAAAATTGAGAAATATGGTAATAAATTTAACAAAACATGAATTATTTAAATGGATTATTGAAATAAAATAAAAGCATAGTGGTAGGAAAAGTCATTATATCCTTATATAATAAAAATAGTCCTTAACATTTTTCTTTTCTCAAAAAAATCCGTATAAATGAGGTAAAAAATATTTATTTTGAAATCCATTGAAATAATGTAAAAAAGAGGCATATAAATTGTTTTCATAAATCATTTGTTACCATATAAAAACATTCATAAAATCCTTTTAAAATCATGGGCATGGAAGAAAAAAGGGTTGGATGAAAAACAATAAAAGAATATTTTTAATTTAATGTTTTTTATCACATTGACTATATCTAAATTAAAAGCCCCATGAAATTATAAAACATAATAAAATATAAAACATCATGAATATAGATAAATTAATGGTATAAAATATCAAATGGTCTGTATATATACAACATAAAAAATATTGGATCATATCATCAAAAAATGACTCATTATATTATTTTGAGACGAAGTCCCCTTCAATGGGTTTGATTTATCACATTAGTTATTTATATTCCAGCAAAATTAAATTATATTAATAATTAATTGGCCTAAAAATATTTTTTAATTTCAATATTAATTTATTTAACATATTATCATGTTATCTTCGACTACATAATAAATTCGGTTTACATTGGATGTTTTGACTGTATTTAGATAATGTGTAAAAATGATTTTGAGATATCTCGTATAGAAAAAGTGGTAATTATTTAAAAATATATAGAAAAATTATAATTTGATAAAAATAATATTAGTAAATAAATTATATTTCAATAAATATTCATGAAATACGGCTATGATAAATGAACAACATTACGACCAATAATATGGTAAGCAATACATATGCAAGAGATTTGTTTATATTTTTCAACAATCATTATAAGAAGTATTTAGGAAATATTTTATAATTCTATAATGATCATAATAAAATATATAACTTATTATTTATTTAAATATAATTATATATATCAAACATGTTCTTTTTTAGTTCAAAATATTTTCACATTTCTTCGTGAATGAGGTAGTCCACAAGTTCTGGAATGACATTATCATTTTTCAAAAAGTGAAATGGTAACTAATAAAATGTTATAATATCTCTTAATAATTATAAATATGTTATTTATATCTTAATTATGTCTTCTAGATCACATATTTTAATCTTACATTATCCTTATTACCTTTCATTTATGTGTTAATCAAAAATGAATCACATAACGTCACGAGACAGTAGTTCGTTATACCTATGATCGATGTTATCATATCATCTACAGAATGGAAATTAAACATGTTTTTATGATAACATTACTCTATTGGTAAAATTATGTTCTTAATATCATATATATATATAATGTATATCCATAATCCTACCCAAATGTGATATGTTTTTATGGAAAACATGTCTCCTCAGTTCATGTGGGTTGTCTCTAGTACACACGAGAGGTGTTATAATTCTCCACAACTCGGAATGTGAAATTTATATGTGCCATTAACGTAACATAATTATATATAAATATATTTTATATCCTATAGTAATTATATAATTAGGATTTAATAGTATTTGATGCATCTAGAAGAATAAATAAAATAAACATTTTGTTGAAAAACATTACCTTTTCTTCGGGTAACATCTTTTAGTTAAAACTAAAATGTTTCATAGGATGGATTTTTTTCTTAGTTAAGGATTATAAGATTTGATAATAGATTATTTTAATTTATTTTGGAAGGTATTTTATAAACCACAAGGGATTGAATGTGTTTATGATAGAAGAGAGCAGGTGTTAATTTAAAATAGTGGTGAGTGGGACACCTGTAATTTTTGAAATGAAAATGGTGTACCCACGTTTTTCACATTCCAAAATAGTAATACATCAAATTATCATTAATTATACACTATAGGGTTTAAAATTTTTCTTAAAATACATTATATATATATATATTAATATCATTTTAATCCTTACTGTATTAGTTTAACCCATGATAAACTCATTTTTACCTAATAAATAACAATTACTTTTTACTATTTTTAGTATCCATTTTTGTCACAATTTATGTCAACCATAATAGAAAATAAAATTTTTTATTATTAAAAATAATTAATACACTTTAACAAATTCAAAATAGATAAGTGAAAAAATAATATCTTAAAGAAAACAAACAAATGCGATGAAAATTCAGATTTTCATGAATTGTATTTATCAGAAAAAATATGATTTTATAATAAATATGTGAATAATAATTATCATTTTATAAATAATAGTTATTAATAATTGATATATAATCATTAAATTTCATTTAATAATTATTCATTGAATAATATTTTAATTAATTTAAATTGATCAACATTATGCATTTTAAAACATTTTTTTCATAAAATCTTCTATTTGAAACCCAAACAATACCTATAATATAATCCAATATAAAGATAACAAAATATTAATTTACTGTATTAAATATAAATAAATCATATATATGTTAGTTGAAATTATATTAAAAAAAGATTGGGACTATCAAATTATATAATTTATTGACAAGTAATAATTCTTTTAAATCTGTATTTTTACCAAACACATAAAAAATAAATATTTAACAAAAAATCCCAAAATTGATACCATTAGTATATGTTAATATTCAGATTTCAAAAATGAAAATTATTTTTCAAATTAAAATTGAAAAGTTTATAAATAAATATTTTAAAGAAAACCTTATTATAGAAGAGGTAAATTAAAACTAAATCGTTACATATTTAATTTTTTATATTTTTTTAAATTAATATAAATTTAGTAGTAAATTTTTAATTTGTTTATTCAATCATTAAAAGGGATGTGAAAATTTTCAAAAAAAAATCTCTTGAGAATATATTCCTTACCCAATTCATTAATGATGTATATTATTCTCACCCATCATCATACAAACGTTTAAGGACCTTAACATACATTAAATAAATATAATATTTAATTTCAATATAAATTCATAAAAATATAATTTTTAAATGATATGTAAAATTGTATTGGATATTGAAATATCCATTTCTATTAGATTATTATTTTCAAATCTAAAACACCCTAAAAACAAACATAAAAAGTGTTTTCCTTTAATAAAACATATAAAATTACAGCATAATGAAAATATAAAATAATTTTAATAGTGGAAAGTAATCTTATTGAGTCTATATATCCTAAATAAAATATTATTTTATCATTTTTTATGAAAATAACAGTATTTTTTATAAATTATATAAATAATTTCATTTACAAACCATTGAAATACTATAAAAAGATATGTAAAAACTACATTCTAAATAATTTATTAAAATATATATAAATCCATTAATTTTTTATAGAATATATATAGAGAGAAACATTAATAAAAATAATTAAATGTTTATAATGCGAATTTATTGTAATATTTCTCTTACCTTGAGTCTGACTTTCCAGGTATGTTATTTATAATCCCAAATAATAAAATTATGTAATGTATATACATTGTTAATAACCCTTATAAAATTTATTATTCCATTTGTTTCACTTATATCCATGTTATACTAAATAACATAACTGATTGAGACCATATTTATTGTTTTGATACCATTAATCTTATATGTCAATATTAGATTGTGTAGGACAAAAATGTAAAAATGGTACATGAATATATAATTTCATGAATCATTATTTTATATATTTATAATTTTTATAAATTAGTTACAATTTTATGATCGAAAATGTAAGATGGTTCTGACAAACTAATTATATTACAACATAGAGAGGGTAGTTAATATGTACTGAGGGTAAACTTTTCAATTATAAAATGAAAATTTGCGAAATCATGTATGTACAATTTAATCATTCAATAATTATAATTAAATCTTAAATTTCATAATGTTGTATAATAAAAATATATATATAATCCATGTTATGATGTTATGAAAATCATATATATTGTTTTTTTTTGCGATAGTACACATGTACACATGGGTAATGATTTTATTTTTTCGATAATAATTAATTATGTTGAATATGAATTAACCATAAAATAACAAAATATAAATCATATTTATTATATTATTTCATTTTGATCCATTATTATTACCTTATATAAGTTTCAGTAATGAAAAATGAATTAGACGATCTCGTGATGTGGTAATCCAAACATACAGAGGTGTGATGTTTTTATTTGTATTTAGATGGTCAAGTAGATGGAAATTAGTTATACCCTTAAAAATATTAAATTTATTATATTTTAAATACTTGTATAATTATATTATTGTGGTTAAGAATGAAATTAATGATGTAAAAGAATAAATAAAATGAGAATAGTATTTCCATAACCACACATCATCTTCGAAGAACATCCTTAGTATTCTTATTAATGCCTTATAAGGATGGTTTAATAAATAAAGATTGTATATATATTGTATATAGATATTTTTTGAGGGGATTTGGTTTGGTATTCGGTGATATAAAATGCTTTCAATGTGTATATAAGAGAGGGGAGGTCTTGTCCTTTTATAACTGAGGGAGAGGACACACATCGACTCTTTCAAATGATTAAAATATATTAAACTCTTACTGAGAAAAAATGATCCAAATATACTCATTTATAATTTTAAGATGAAATATTTACTAAATATTATGCAAAAATAGGATTTATACATGTTTTAGGATATTTTAACTGTTATCATTCTTGTTTTTACCATGTCAGTCTATTAAAACACATTACAAGGTTACTAATATTGATTCCAAAGATACAATTCCAACTGACCAAAAATGTAATTTTAATAAATAAAACATTTTTACATAAATATTAAAGATATAGAGTTAATTTAAAAAAATCTAATTCATATAAATGTTATAAATTAAATTTATATTGAACCCAATAATTTCATCAAAATAAAAGTATTCCAAAAAACATCATTTTTATTAATTAAAATATTTAATTCAAAATTCATGTATAATGTTGATACAAATGAAATTTATTGCTTTATCATTAATCATAATAAAAAAATGAAGTTTAAAAATCAATTAAAAATTCTACTTTGTAAATACTTAAGAATTAAGGAGAGATTTTAGAAAAATAATCAATATATTCTACAATTCTCCCAAAAATAATCTTTTATATAATATTTAAAAACATCACCCGATAATATTTATAAAATGGTAATGTTTAATTTTATTTCTATTTTATGAATCTAAAATTCAATATTATGGAAACAAAATGTTATATATAACAATATAATGATTTAAATTCATTTTAGAGAGTAACATTATTTATTTATCATTAAGATATTAAATATTATTCAAATAGTGAATATACATATGATAATTTTAATTCATTAATACTAATATAAAATAAAATTTATATATATTATCGAAATTACATGGGTTTTACGTTTATAATTTTTGGGTCATCAAAAAAAATTCCACTAAAAATTTATAAATTCCTTTTTAGAAAAAGATTCATTAATGACTCATAAAATATTTTTAATTCAGAAATTAGAGATGGTTATTAGACACATATATGAATAAACATCAACTATTCTCTTTATTTTTATAGTTTATATTGGTTTTTCCTCATCTAAATGTTTATATTCACATGTCCAGTTGTGAATATATAGATTAACGTATCTAAATATTTTTATATAAATGCATATATGTATGAAAAGAAAATGTTAATATTTTTTTGTGGTCATTTTCAATGAATGAAAATTAATTTTTAAAAATATTACTAAAACATTAATATTTTAAAATTAAATTTTTTAAATCAATTATATCAAAATATTATAACCAAATCCTTTAGAAATTAATTTAAAAACTAAATATTATTTAATAATTTTCACATAATCATTAATATTTTTCTATAAAATTTATTAAACATTTAATATTAAAGGGAGAGGATAAAAAATTAAAAATTTATTAAATAGATAAAATAATTTTAATTTTGTGATAATTGAGTTTTAAATAAAAATATACATTTATAAATTCATTAAATATTATTTTACTTACATATGATACAAAAAACAAAAAAAAATTACATCAGTCTATCATTAGTTAGAAAATAAAAGAATCCATCACATGCTAACATATAACGACAATGAGGGAACAATCATCACCTTTGATAATAACTATTATAAAGGTTTTCAAAATTGGACTTACGAACCCTAGGTACCAAAGTATAAGAGTTATAAGAAACCCCACAAATATAATGTTTGAAAAAAATGAACACAAAAAGGATACCATTCTCAATTGATAAGATGACGATGAAGAATAAATAGTTGATAAATCAAACCATACTATAATTACTCTTGAGTGAATCATGAATAATAAAGTATGATTCATTAATAAATAGAGGATATGTGAGTGGGGTAAGAGGTGCATAATAGGGTAGTGTTCAATGACAATAGGAAAGGAGGATTGTATGGTGTATTTATAATGTTATGAATAATGACATTAATTAACCATGGTAAAAAGTTTGTTTCATTTTTTTTTAAATATCACCAATAATAATTTACAAAAAATGAAGTTTTAAAGAAGAATGACTAACTTCATGGAAATTATTTCTAATTCTGAATCTCAATATTCTTATTACAAACTAATATAAAAAACAACCATTATCATATAATTATCTTATTATCAAATTTCTACAGTCTATTTTAATTAAATTTGTATCATAATATTCTAACAAATTTATGATTTTAAATAAGTGAATTTTAAATAAATTGGGTTTTCTATAATGAAATATTTATAAGATCAATTTAATTATTTTCTTCTATGTCTACATCCTTTAACAAATATAATGACTTATAGGGGATATGATCTATTTATACAATCCCCATTTTTTCTCCCTATGGATTATAATTGTTTTATTAATTTTTTTTACTATAGAAAAAATTAACTTTCCCATGATGGTATTTTAATATGAATGTTCATATTGATTATGTACTAAATATTTATTCCTTTCATTTATATGATGATTGAATTGGACATAGTTATTAATGAGTGGGCCCCGCTATAAACCCTTGATGCATTGGTTAGTCAAATTATAGAAAATAGTATTTTTTAGTGGTATTCAATACTTATTTATGTTTTGTGTCCCACCATAAAGCCTTAATAATATGATTATGATGTCTGTTATATGAAATATATCATTAGAAAAATATTTAACGATATCCATCAGTTTGTTTATGTTGTTATTCAATCCATTAATATATTCCACTATTATGGAATTTTTCATATGAAATTGTTTATTATTGATTGGATCCCTCATATTATAAATTCTATATGCATTTTATGATGTTTTCTATTGTATGGTTCCCCTTACTATGCATCTGATATCATAATTTATTTTTTCCTTGTTTGAGATACAATAAAAGGGTGAAGAAATGATTAATGGAATATATTAGATAAAAAATAAGGTTTTCACTAAAATATTATATTATATTCATCATTTCCAATATAATTTGAAAATATTATATTTACATAGTATATCGAGACTAATGATCCATTTGATCTTTGATAATTCAATTTTTTGTAGATTTTTTTAATTTATTAAAATAACCACTGTCTATGAGTTACTAGAGATAAGGTGTTATTGGAGGGTTTGAATAATTATAAACCATATTTATCCAAATTAATATTCTCTTCTATAACTCAAATATTTTAACATGTTTGGATTGAAGAATATACCTAATAATTTCTATCAATACTTGCTAACAGAATATTTTTGAATGAAAATGATATAAACACATTGTATTTTAACGGTTCACACATACTGTGGGTGAAAAAATAGTAATTACATTCATGTAAATACCTAGTCATGGATAGAATATAATATAATTATTTTTATAAAAATTATATGAATTAACTATAACCCTAAGAACTATTCCCCATTTAGTTATTTTCCTCCCAATAAGACAACTGTACAAAATCACCCAAATGTATAATATCTGTTTAGAACCTCTTTCATTTCCATGATCTTCTTATGAACTATAGGATACACAAATATCATAGGATTAATATTCTTCATCCATTAATGTATTTTAATTCAACAAGATAAACAAAATTAATAGATTTTTAATCAGAGTATTTTAAAATTCAGAAATAATAATAGTTTTATATAATATTAAAAAAATTAACATTATCTCCCTTAGTATAGAGACTTATAAGGATCATAGATAATAGTTACCCACTAATAAATATGTTATAATACATCATGTTCTTAATTTCTTCTTCAATGTCACCTTTACTCATAACAAACCATGAAATTCATAATATTGAACATCGTCACCTTAGTACCCCTATAATTCTCATTTTTTATTAACTATTCAATGACCTAAATATTATTCAACACATAGTATTCCTGAATAGATATCTCTCGCAAGAATATATAAACACATTCTCTATCATCATCTTCTCGGCTTCTAATTATATATTATCATGAATCACAAATATAATGAATCAAATTTTTATTTCATCAACCTCTATGAAACATGTGGCTTCATTATTATCATTAAAATATTATCAACTAATAATATTAGAAAAAATACCAGCACCCAGAAATTATAAATGGATTCCAAATTTTCATATTTTAATATTTTTAATTTTGTCAAAATTAACATACAAAATATTTTTATTTTTATTTAAAAATAAAATGAACACATTTTATTCAAATTTCCAAATAAATGTAATTTACCATCCACGTCTATATGATCACATAATGTAATATACGTGTGTATACATAATGTTCTCATGATTTAATAATTTTCAATGTAAATAATTATCAAATGTTGATGCAATCACTTCTCAGCCTATAAATCATTATGAAATTTCAATAATATCTGGTTAAACATCACATTACTCAAATTTTTCCTTAGGTTACTCTTACATTGTCAAATTTTCATATTAAATATACTATAGTACATTATAATTACCTTTACACAATAATAATTAAATCATATATAGGAAAATAAAATATGGGTTTCAGTTTATGTATCATAAAATTATTGACAGGTTTATTAATCGAGTTACTCTTATTTATAACAAGGAAACATTATGTTTCTCAAATATATTCCCTGTCTTATTCAATAATTACATAATGGGATACATTGTTATTATTAATTACTATGATATTCATAGAATATAATATAATATGAACTCCTTAGTAATTTCTAGATATTTTTTTCTAATATCTTATGGATTCATTTTACAATTCCCTTCAAACTCAGACATAATACATATTTTCATTTATAAAATATTCAAATATACCTCATAATTTTTTAACTTCATTAAATAATATCATATCACCATTATAAATACTAACCCAAAATAATGTATGTCAAAAAAAATTATTAGAGAAATATTTAAACTTCTAAAAATCACATCAAGACCATTCCAAAATAAAATAAAATATCACAGAATCTATTTGAGTAATTCAATGAATATAAACATATATAGAAATTCAGATTCATACACACAAAATATCATTAATAATAGTATACCACCTATTAATGAAATTATGCATCATGAATTTCACATCACCTATGATTCACATCATTCTTCATAAGGATATTATAATCTTCAATATCTGTTGTCCATGAAAAATATATCATAGTACCAACATCTCAAACAAAAATAGATATACCAACTAGAAAATCAATTTTTTTAAGAAATTTGTGACTGATATCATTATATACAAATAAAAAATCAACACCATTCTATGACTATTACATATAATTGACAAGGAAATTGTCACACATTAATATTATTAACAACTTATAGTGACACTGACCTTCGTAACCTAGAGTTGGTGCCTACATTATTATATTGTTATAAGATATAAAAAATGACATATCTAAGGACTGAATAGTTTATTAGTCATTGAAAACTAGATATATACCTGATTCATACATAATATTTGAAAAAAAAATATTACAACATAATTTTTTAACAACATCATTATTTATTATAGAATATCATAGAATAAGAATATTATTAATATTTAAGAATTCACAAGAACATAAAAAATATTGTTGATCTTAAATTATTAGTAAGGGACTCAATATAAAAATATAATAGCATAACATAATTAAATTTAAATAACTTGAAATCATGAATATATAAGTCATAATAAATATTTAAAAAAACATGAAACACATTCATTTTAAATAATAAATGAAAATGAAATGCATCTAAGTATAATATCTTAGTGAAAAAATAATACATAATGATAACTGATGAAAAATGAATTAAATGGTTGATTTTAAGATTTAATTTTTTATTGGAACATCATTCCTATACTGTTATGATATTTCAAAATATGGTATAGCATAGTGTCAAGACCTTTCAGAATGCACTTCATAAGATACATTTTACAAATGCATTGGGTTTTTCCAACTAATTTTGTCATTTGAGGATAACAATTTATTGGGGGGTTCATAAATAAGACACCAAATAATATATTTAATTACAAAATAATTTGTCATATATTTAATAGTCCATTTATCTCAAACAAATGATCCGTAAAAATTATTTGTACTTTTTAAAGGATTCATATTTATCATCATTTTCCTTATTAATAAAATAATTTTCAAAGTAAACATCATATGTTAAAATGAAACATTGTTTAGGAAATATTTTAATTCATAAATCAAGAATATAAATATATAATATAAAACTAATTTTCAATAAAAATGGATCACTATAATGTGATTCCTTCGAAATAATGTTAACAAACATAAATGACAATGTGATTTCATAAATCATTTAGCACTTTGTAATTTTCAATTCAAATCCCCACGGATGAGATAATTCAATGTGGAACATGAAATACCATGGAGAATGAACAAATCATGAATTTAATGTCAAATTATACACCACAGACAATGTGAATTAGTTCATAATAATAAATAAGTCTTTATAGGATATAAATGGGGATGAAATCTCTTACCTTGTCTGTCTCTTTAGTTGATTGTGAATTAACTTATTATATAGTGGTTTTAAACATGTTATTAAATTATTATATTACTTTTTTAAAAATTATAAAAACATATATTATCCTATTATGACATATCGTTACCCATTAATTAATAATAATTAATTATTCTCATTGTTTCGGTTTTTAATTGTCTTATTTTCTCATTGCTGATTTGTCATGATATATCACATTTCATAAACATATTATTTAGCTATATCATATCCAAAGTAATAATCATTCCAATGTTATCATTGTTTTTTCTCAATTTTACTTTAAAAATCAATCGTAAATGATGGATATGAGAAATGGTGTCCGTTATGATCATGTAGATGGATGGACATATGTACACATGAGAACTGTTTCCACTATTCAATGTTCATTATGAAAAGTAAATATGTAATATATTACACAACCATAATAATAATGATATAATAAATGCCCTATTATTTTATTAAATATACACACACACACACATATATATATATATATCATCCATGTGGTGTGGTGAAAAAAAGAGAGTCATATCACTTTGTGAAGCAATTTGTCAACAAGTACACTAATGATGTTATCATCTATAGAGGAGTGAGAAGGAGAGAATGAAAATGAGGTATATAGTTATTTTATTACAATATAATTAAAATATCATTAATATAATAATTATTTAATTTATATAAAATATAATAATTATAATTTATTATTATCACAGTATATTTTAATTATTACGGAAAGATGAAACACATCACTTCAGATGGGACTACTCCACTGTACACGTAAGTGACTTTATCATGTCTCCTAAGGAATGTAAGAGAAAAAATATATATATATAGCTGTGCATGTGTGTTTGTCTTTGTGTGTGATATAATAAATCTACAAGTTTAATAATGTTATAAAAATCATATATATATATATATATTTGATTTTTCATAAAACCTAATAATAATCACTGTAAATGAAAAAAAGAACGACATTGGTCAGCAAGATGGTATTCCACCTTTCACATGAATGTTGATTTCATAAAATATTTTTTATATTGGGAGAATGTTATAGTAAATTACTTTATTAGAAAAATTTTATATTATAAAGAAGATACAAATGTTATTAGTTCACCGTGGTATAATAAATGTTGAACGATGTGGAGAAATAATAAAAATATAGACACTTATTAAAAAAATTTACCTCTCATTTGGTTATCCTCCTTAGGTTTAAACAAAATTCTTCAATGATTCAATTTTATAATAAAAATAAGGCTTCTAGGAAGAATTTAGGGAAGTTGTAAAGATATTTTTTATGGATTTTTTAAACAATGTCATTTTAAATTTTGAAGAAGGGAGAAGGGTGGCCATTTATAAGGGAGGTGAGTGTTACAATTTTTTTTTGAAGAGAGTTTTGTTTACCAATGTTTATATATACCACCAAGCTCCAAGAATTGATCAAATTATTTAATAGATTGTTGGTATAAACATTTACATAAATATTGTTTAAACCTATATAGGTCACTTCAAACCTTATCTTTTTTTAAAAGATCATGATAAATCAGTTGTTTTCTTTAATAAAGGTAAACAGTTTTTAATGCTTTAACTATTAATTGTGGTCAAAAATAAATTCAACATATTATATTATATAAATTTTTTTGATTCCAAATATATAATCCATTTTTTAAATTTCAATTCCTATAATTGTAAATTTTAAAAATAAAATTGAAACCATAATCTCGATAAAGAAGTGGGTTTTTAATGTGACAATGTTTAAAAAAATTATGATGATTTTATAACTAAATTACCTATGAATGTGATCCTAATCACCTAAATTTTATTAATTTGTTTAACATTAAACTAATTATTCTTTTAAACTGATTCAAAATATAATTAACATTATAAAAAATTTTATTATAAATGATGTTTTTCATTTTAATATTAATTTCATTCACAACTCATCTAAAAATGAAACATTTATGAAAAATAAAAAATATTCAAAAAAATATAATTTTATACTAAATGTTCAAAAATAAAATAATTTCTATCAATTAAATTTTAGAAAAATGTATAAATTTAAATTTATGTTATTTGTACAGTGTATCAAAAAACATTTTTAAAAATATAGTTTTATCAAAAATTATTTATTTTTCTTTTAAATTATTCTTAATTTATAATATAATAAATAAATAATAATGAAAATGTGTAAACTATATATCTTCCTAAGATATCTAATATTACTCATTCTTAGTAGTCCAATATTTTGGTGATAAAAATCATATTAAAAAATAGTACTAATTGTATATTTTTGTTCGACAAAACTCGATCTACTATGTAATGCAACCTATCAAATAAACATTTTATTTCATGTAATGAATGATAAAATTAGTGTTATTTCCATTTTAATCTATATGATTCATTTAATTATATTAAATATTAACTATATTGTAAATTCATATAATTTTTTTCCATTATATTCTTGTTTTTTTATTTTATACACCCTATCAAATATGATGTCCATGTTTTACAATTTTTATGTGTTAAATTTTACACTCTTAAATATATTGTGTCCTAATAATTTAATGTAGATCCTTATAATCAGGGGTTTGATATTTGTATTAACCATTTTATTAAAACCCAAATCATTAAATTATTAATAAATAACCTCTTAATAAAAGTGAAGTGGGATGAAAAACCTCATATGGAATATTCAAATAACTATGTTTTTTGTAAGAGAATATAGGTGTGAAATGAATACTTGGACCTAGAAGTGAAAATTAACACTAAAATACTAATGGATAGTTATAGATTACATTGAACATAAAATTTTGGATGATCTATAAAAGGATAACTAAACAAAAACAATATTCCAAATTGATTTTAAAAGGTAATTGATGTCATAAAAAATTATGGTAATAGGATAACGTTTATTTTCCAAACAATTTTCATAGTGTTGGTGAAATATTTTTTCAATATATGAATACACATGCATGATATATTTATATTTCATAATAATAATTTCATCATTTTTTTAATTCATCCATTACACTATGAAATTAATATTCAAAAATAAATATTAAAAAATAAACCATTTTATTAATAAATAAATAAAATTTGATTTTAATGGTTTGTAAGATCCATAAAAAGTAACATGTATTTCAATATGTCTGTAAATATTTTCCAAATCCAATATATGAAGCATAAATAATCCATTATAATACAATAATATCTAAATACTCATTCAAATTTCATTATAAACCATTTGATTAATGGTTAACCTTATGAACCTTCTAAACGTCTAAGATCCAAAAAGTTATAAACAAGGTCAATGAATTTCCAAAATGAACTTATCCTTAATCATTTCAATGTTAGTTGGAACTATAAAATTTAATTTATACATATCAATAATCTATATATCCCAATATAAATATCATAAAAATAGGAAAATATAGATGGATATATTTCCTTCATTCATTTGTTTTCCAAGTTGTTTATCGGTTCACTGCTTCACTTCTCATAGTCATCGGTGTCGTTAGAAATTATGTTTCAAATATTAAATAAAATATTACAACATTGAATATTTTTGGAATTCAGAAAAGGATGTTGGGTTGGGGATTTTAATGTTTTTTATCATCGGGATGATGAGACTTTTCATCACCAATGGTCCAACCCCCTGTACAGTCTGTGGATCCCGTGTAAAATAATTTGATCACAAAAACATAAACTGAAAACACACCAATTTTGATATAAAGGTGTTGTAGAAATATACAAGTCAGTTCCCATCATTGGATGAAGGATCTAAATCCTAATACCTCTGTATTATCTATACAGGCTATAAAATTCTATTAGAATGTTGATCATCAAATTCTTGTTTCTTGTGTGGAAATCGGATGACGCCTTCGACATCCCGATGATCACCGCATCTATATTTAATTGATGTGGGAGGGAGAATTTATTCAAAAACCATGATAAAGAGCATAACTATTTATGAATTATTATATGAGGGATATGATCTCTAAGAAATATTCATTAATATTCAACAATCAAATTCCACTCTCCCATATTTATAGAGGATATAAAAAATACTCGGTGGTGTTCCCCAAACCCCCTTTTATTTAACTTCTACTCAATAAATATTTATAATGATTTTAACCACAGAAATAATATTTATTATTTTATTACATACATGTAATATATCTATATATATTACACGATAAAATATAACTCATTAACTTGACTCGTAATCCTCACTTAATATCAAAAAAAACACCGAATATTAAAATATTATTCATTTGATTATTATTATTTATCATATTTACTTATCATGTAATTTAATATTATAAATAAATTCATTAATAATTATTAATTACTCAAATAATATGAATTAATTTATTTATCAATGATTGATAACTTGGACAACACTCAGACCTTGTGGTGGGGCCCACTATGTCTAATATACATATTCAACTAAATATGGAGGAATCTTTAATACCTTATCATTTGTGACCCTTAATGAACTTATGTCGATAGAGGTGAATAAATTCCATAGACCAATAGTGGAGTCTAGAAACCCATAAAATTCCCCCAAGAGATCAGGATAGTCATGGAAACGACGACCAACCTATAGATATAAAATGTGTACTATAATATCTTTGTCTTTAGATATCTCTTAATGCAGGATGCACACTTCTGTGACCAACATTTTTATTATTTATTATATTTTGATCTAACTATATAGATTATCTTTCTACTACCTTGTCCATGGATTTAAAAAGGTACTGCCTTTCTAATCAATAAGAAACAAGATATGTTACTTCTTCAACCTGGAAGTGACAAATCTGTTCATGTCCATTAAAACTGTGTCATTCCACCAATGATGTACCCCAAAAAATTTACCTCTCCATAGTTTCACTATCATTATTTTTTAATTTCATAAAATTAATTGATCAAATGACATGCATTGATAATGATATCAAGTCCGGAGACCAATACTCAAGACCATAGATAGGTACGACCAATGAAACTCAAAACATGTGATGTTACTATTTCCAATTCTGTCATTATGTTCTCACTACATGAGATCACCTGGTGAAAACTTAATGAGAATATGTATGAATTCATATGATCCCCCCCCCCACCCAATGTTCATACACTTAATGGGTCCATTCAGTAAGATGTATTCGAACCATAAGAAATTTATTGAAGATTAATGTCATGGTATCTCGAGGTTCACACTATAGCCTACGATATTATATTACCTTTTTATATGAAAATTAATCTATATAAATTAACATAAAAAATGGGATGTATAAATATACACACATGGTATCTAATAAGCATGTATATCTGAATGTATACAAGATATGGTAATAAAAATTAATTTTCACTTTGGGTCAAGGGAACTGACTATTAAAACACTCCCACTTAGACTATAGATAACATTCTTAGAATACATTTTATCTCTCACATGATTAAGATAATGATTTTTATGAGTAATTGATTTAGTTATTGGGTCTACCCCATTTTCATCATGTTGTTATTCTGTTATATGCAACCACATCTCTTTGAGTAGAACTTCTCAATAGGATATATTCAGAGTATATCCCTTTTACCACAACAAGAACATGAAATCATAGCTTAAACGAGTCACAAAGATATCATTATGATAATACATAACATAGTAGGTGTTATTCGAATAATTAAAACAAATCAATGCATTTAATATTTTCTTCTTAGATTCCTCAGAAGTGGAAATGTAATCAATTTTTATAGGTATTCATACAACTGGATTTTAAGATCTTATCTCTCTAATCACATTAGACATAATGTGATATTATAACATGTTGATCTATGGATTACTAGTTCGTTTCCACCCATAAATAGAATCCCATATTCTCTTCATACCATGTATATATCATTTTGTACTTTCTGGTGTACAAACAGATAGTTTAGACTATATTACTTGTATTTATCCTATTTATCCACGATATTTTCTACCATAAAATATATATTCTCAAAATAATTTCAAGTAATAAATCATGTAATACATGATTGATCCATTTTTGAAAAGTTTGTAATTCAACTCTCCACTTAATCACCTCTTATTCAATTAAATATTCTCTCGTAGAGATTCATTCCATGTGGCAATGGAATCAATTATTCTCTAAAATTGTTCTAACTTCTATTTTGTATATACCATGTCATTATATGTATTATTGACCAGGTCTAGGAAACAATTTTATTTACCTTATTTGAAAATTTTCCTAAGAACATATGTTGATTAATTATGTCGATCACTGGAGAATTAATTTGATTGAGGTCTTATCTAACTATAAGACCAATTGAAGTGTCCAAATTTTTCCAATCATATTACCCTTGGATAAAAATGGTGCTCCCACTAACCTCTTCTAGACACATGGTAAATATTTATTTCAATTTAATATTCTAGGATCTAGATACTTACATTTATCATAATATATATTTATGTAACGTTCACCCTTATTGGAATTCTATGATGTCACAATTCATTCCTGGAAGAAAAATATTTATACCCTTCAAAAAAATTGATCTATAAATATAATGCACTATAAAATGATCATATATTATAGATATGACATGTAAAATTCAAATGGATTTATGAAAAATGACTTTTTGTAAATAATCGATCCGTATTGGTTCCAGATTGGCAGCATACATGTATAATTCTACTTAAATACCCACCATATTATTCAAAATAATATTCACCTCTTGAAAATTGATAAATGGAATCCATTATTGTATTTTAAATATCCTTTTAATCTTAGATAATTAAAATATACTTCCTACTTGTATGGTATGAAATTCAAAATAAAAAATTTATCATTAGCCATAGTGAATATAGAACCTTCTCTATGGATTTGACCTTCCTATACAGAATGAGTCATTTCAACATTCTTGTTCCACATGAACTTTTAGATCATGTTCCTATGCTAACTACATGTGCATCTTTTTCATTGACTAATCCTATGTAAACATGTCGCCCACTATATCGAAAAGTATTTTACACCCTTATATAGAAGTTTTGCCTATCAGATGACTGTCACATTTCACTTACTGGGATTTATGTCATATCATAAAATACTATTGATGTAACATCCCAAGTAAGTAATGTGTAACAGAAATTTTTTTCTATGTCTATTAATGAATTAGATAGTGTTTTAGAGGCTTAAAATGAAAATAAATCCAATCTCAAGCATGGAATACACTAATATTTCTAAAATATTATTTCACTTCCTTTTGATGGAAAAACATTTTTAAATCTATATTTTGAAAATTTTATAAGCTATGTTTGTCAAAATAAACTTATTCTTTATCATTGGGACATAAAATTTTACTTTGTGTGAATTTTTTGTATTTTTCAGACAATGTTCATTTTTTTAATGAATATTGAAAAATACTGCATTTTACATCCAAACTTCTTTTTAATCTAATTTATTTATATGATTAGATTATCTTTTGAATTGGTTTCGAAGTGAAATTAGAATATATTTTTACCATTTATTCCAATGGTGGTCATTGGAATCAATTTCACTTTGAAATTTGACTTAAACTGGTGTCAATCTTTTGATACTTATTGTTTCATAAAAACACGTTATTTGTCATGACCGTGGGAATTAATTATTAAATTAATTAATGTGACTTATATGTTTTGAATTTTTTAAAATAGAATTCATTTTTTAATTCATAATATCAAATATAGATTAGGGTGAATTTTTGGTATTTTTCTGAAAAACTTAAATTTTTGATGAATAGTGAAACCACTAAGTAGTACTTATAAAAACTGATTTTTCGTTTAAATAAAATTTTGCCACATCTGTGTTTTTAATTTCAAAAATCTGAAATACATGGTTGTCATTAAGAAGTAAAATGTGGTTCAAAGAGATTAAAATAATTTTTTGGTGAATAGTAACTCTTAAGTTCTTAATCGCGATTAGAGGTAATTAGTGTAGTTTAAGGTAAAAATAATGCTTTAATAAAATGAGATGAGATTTACACATGTCCTACACTCATTTTATGTGTCATGGCCTACCAAGACAATCCGTGGGTCAACTTGGGGACCCCATGGAGCCACTTTGGTTGGGAAATGACATAAATAACTTTTTATTTAATGTAAAAGTAAAAATGACACAAACATGAGATGTTTTACTAAAACAATTTTTATATGGGGTCATAAAGATCATATTTTTGATTATAAATAGTCATTGGAAATCTAAAAAGATTTCATACATCATAGTATTTTATAATAATTTTTATACTTTAAATAAATTAAATTATTTATGACATCATGATGATGCAGCGATGACCTCATTATTTAACGATTTAAATAAAATGAAATGATAATGTAAAATCTAAGACCTACACATGGCCAAAACCTATTTTATGGGTGGATTTCGAACACTTATCACCTTATCCTAGAAACAAATCAATGTGGGACCTCTTAAATCCGAATACCATTTTAAAATAAAGTGACTTTTCTTTACCATCCAAGAGTGCCCCTCCTCTCCTCTTATAAAAGGCCCCCACCTCTACCACCTTACCAACATTCCCAAACCATTTCGCTCGGCCAACCCCTGTCCATTTTGGCTCTCCACATCCCTCTATTACTCCTTGAAGCCTCCCTTTGGGAAGAAGTCTTCTCAAGTAAGCCTTTGAGCTCAAATCTAAGAGAGTTACCCGATTTTAAGGTAATGTTTTCTTTTGAGTCCTTTTGTTTGATTTTGCTTCTCCAACCCCCTAAACTCTTTTTCTTCTTTTCTTTTGTAACAAATCCAGTATGCTCAATATACTAGGATGTTTCTATAAGAATTATTCTAGCTACACTTACACACACCTACATATAATGGTTAAAGGACATACTGTTTCCGTGGATGGTGAATTTATGCCTCCCGCAACGATGATTGTTCAAAATTGTTTTTACACCTTCAAAGGTGGCCATTAAGATGTCACTATATTTATATATTATATATAATATGTTTATGTTTTCCTTAAGCTTCTTTATTTTTCATTTTGGGAATACCTTTATGGTTTCCATTATGGGTAAACGCGATATCTTCATTTAAGGAAGTGCGGACTACCGCCCCCTCAAAGTGATTTGATTTGTTAAATACCATACGTGGGATGTATAAAGGATCGAACTATGATATTATATATGATATTATACTATAATTATAATATACCTTTATATAATTATGATTCCATTCTATAAAATATGAAATAGAAATGAAAGTAACGTTCATGTGTACGTACGGCTTACCGTCTCCATGAACGGTGCATTTCATTTCTTACCTATAAATGATTATGTAATATTATAAATGAATTTATATACTGGATATATATGATATATAAATAATTATTATAATTCTGGATATAATGGATACATGAATAACATGTAATTATATAGGGTTTATTTTTACTCAAGTACCAATGATCGTTAAAACGACCGTTATTAACTTAAACAATTACATAGTGTTCATGACCGGGAAATAAGTGATATAAAAGGAATAATGAACTTGAAAAAGGTTCTTCAACAAGTAGAAGTTAACTCAAGTTTATTATTCAGGAGATTAAATAATGACCGAGTCATGTCAGACCCAAGGTATGGGACTTCGTCTCAATCTCCTTTCATTGAGGCATATTTTATTTTATACACAACCTTCTTTTATATGGTGTATAAACCCCTTTGACTTTTACGTTTATCCAAAAGGAATCTTTTTTATATGAATCATTTTACTAAATGAAAAAAGGGAATGTTTTTGTCGTACTTATGCGGCGACAATAACTTCTCCGCCGCCATGACCGTTATTTGAGTTTCGGCTTCCTCTACAAACCATACCTTCTTTTTAAAAGAAAAATAAATACCATGTTTTAATTTTATTTTATTTTGGTATTAAAAATGGTTTTCATATTGTTTTTATATCAATGTGTTGTATTGATATCTTGTGATTGAAAGGTGAAAATGTTATGTTTCCTTTATGCATGTTTTATGTGATATGATTATGTTGAGGTTCTTGGGCATTATTATGAGGACGGGTGGTTCCGATATAATCTAAGGGCGGGTGAGCCCGATATAGCTCTCCAATGCATTGGGTAACATGAAGGAGTGTAACGTTAAGGTTTCTCCAAAGAGATTTAGGGAATATACTGTGATGGGTATTCAAAACGTAACCAAGATGGTTACTCCCTACGTAAGAATGTTATAAATGCCTCAAGTTAACTTTATGTCTTGTGATTTCTATGATTTATTCATGATTTGATGAGGTATGCTAAAGTGCTTATGTTTTATGGGTAAAGTATGATTTCATTCTTATGTATATATGTACCCATGTTTCCTTTCCATATTTTTATATCCCTTACTGAGCTTTTTATGCTCACCCCACGTTTTTTTGAAATGTTTTTCACAGGTCAAGGGAAAGGTACATGATATGATGTTAGTGTCAAGTAAGTGTCAAGAAAGAATCCATGTTTTATTTTAAATATTTTTCCATTGATTGGAAAGAAGAGTACTATCTGTATGTAACCACTTTTTTTATATGTGGAATGTAATTCAAGTTTTATGATCTAATTCTCTAAAACTCGAAACTCGAAAAGATCCTCAATGTGTAATCTTGTAATAACTCAAGATTAATTAAGGTTTAAGGCCAGGGCCTTATATTTGGTATCAGAGGTCGATTTAGATAACATTAGGAGTTATAATTCTATTAAATGATTATCCAAAAATATTTTTTTATGGTCAAATTGAAGTGATATAGTATTTGAAGATTACCATGTTGCTTCTTCTGAGACATGTTTGTTTAGACTGGTTTTCCGCAGAGGAAATAGGGAAGTAGTGCTAGGAAGGCATGTATAAGGAAATAACCTTCCGAATTAGCATCCTGAGATGGTCGGAATTGGAACTGAACAGTTTGTTGCAGTAATGGCGCAGTTGACTCAAGCGAGAAATGGCGGTTGTATCCATACACGAGATCAGCCAGATCAACCGAAGAGGAACATGTCAGTGGTGGAACATTTCATGAGGAAACATCCCCCATCATTTAGAGGATCATCTAACTCAGTGCTAGATGAAGGGTGGATTAAAGAACTGAAAAAGATTTTTGATGTCATGGGGTGTTCAGACAATCAAAATTTTAGTCTTTCTATTTATCATTTGGAGGGTGAAGCAGATCAGTGGTGGTCGATGGTTAAAAATATCAGGGACATTGATGAGATTGATGCTCTCGACTGGGATGAATTCAATGGTATGTTTCTAGTGAAGTATTTTCCTAAGGCTGTTCGACTTAGGATGGAAAAGCAATTCTTGGAATTTAGGTAAGAGAAAGACTTTGTGGCTGTCTATGAAGAAATGTTCACTCGTTTAGCAAGGTATGTTCCAAATTTTATCTGAGACCTTGATAGTAAAATCAATAGTTTTTACTCAGGATTAAAGCCAAAATATCAAAGGGAATTAGCTTCTTATGAGTTTAAAAGTTATGAAAATCTTGTTCGATGTGCTGAGAAGGTGGAAACGGAGTTTTCCGATGATCAAGTGTTCTATAACAACCAACAGAAGAAGTGACTGAGGTGGCAGGAGAAAGGTAATAATTCTTCAAAAAAGTCTGACGGTAAGAAAACTATGTTTCCAGTTT
This sequence comes from Viscum album, assembly GCA_963277665.1. Classification (NCBI taxonomy): domain Eukaryota; kingdom Viridiplantae; phylum Streptophyta; class Magnoliopsida; order Santalales; family Viscaceae; genus Viscum; species Viscum album. The sequence continues at coordinate 1,389,976,360 of OY728150.1, read as the reverse complement.
GTGATAAATGTCACAAAAGGCTTGCTGGAGAATGTCTTCTGAATTCTGGAAAGTTCTACCGATGTGGTAAGATGGAACATAAGGCTCGTGATTGCACTGGAAAAGATCAGGGTAATGGTAAGACCAAATTTTATTTACAGTTAGTAAAATGTTATAAGTGCAATAAGATAGGTAACTATGCAAATGAGTGTCCGACAAAGATCTTGGGTGATGGGATGCAGTTAGACTTCAAGCAGAAAGGGGAGGTGAAATACTTTGCAACTACTTCAGCAGATATCAGGCCACCAAATGATGTTGTATTAGTTACTTTGTTTGTTTTTTCAGATTATGCCAGTGTGTTGTTTGATTCGGGGTCTACACATTCTTTCATCTCAAAAACCTTTTCTAGTAAAATGGGAATGCCATCTCAAGAAATGACTCCTGAACTTTTGGTAAAAACACCTGGGGGAAATGTTGAGGCAAAAATAATTTATAAGAATCTTCCTATCCTTATCTGTGGAAAGAACCTACTTGCAAACCTTATTGTTCTACCTCTAGTAGAGTTTGATGTTATCCTGGGTATGGATTGAATCTCTATTTACCATCCTAAGATTGACTGTAGAGCTAAATAAGTTTCTTTTTAGAAAGACATTCATTTTGTGTACAAGAGTGAACCATTACTGTTGATAACTTTTCAAGAGGCCAAAAAACTTGTAAAATATGGAAATGAATGTTACCTTTCACACATCATTGAAAATAAAGGAATTGTTCAAATTAATGATGTTCCAGTGGTAAATGAGTATCCTGATGTTTTTCCTGATGAGTTGCCTGGAATAATACCAGATCGCAAAGTTGAGTTTACTGTTGACTTAGTTCCTGATTCTAAGCCAATTTCAAAAACCCCTTATCGAATGGCTCAAATTGAACTTTTAGAGTTAAAGGAGGAATTGCAAGATTTATTAGAGAAAGGTTTCATTCGACCTATCACGTCACCATGGGGTTCTCCTGTTGTATTTGTTAAAAAGAAAGATGGTTCTACGAGACTTTGCATTGATTATAGAGCCCTGAATAACATCACTGTTAAGAACAAATATCCTTTGCCTCATATCGATGATTTGTTTGATCAGCTCCAGGGAGCTCAGTATTTTTCAATGATTGACTTTAGATCAGGGTACCATCAGCTGGAGTTAAAGGAAGCAGATATTCTGTAGACCGCATTCCGTACAAGATATGGCCATTATTAATTTGAAGTAATGCCTTTTGGGCTAACCAATACACATGCTGTATTAATGGACATAATGAATAGAATATTCCTTGAGTTCTTGGATAAGTTTGTGGTAGTTTTCAGTAATGATATTTTGGTGTTTTCTAAAAGTAAAGAAGATCATGAAAGATATTTAAGGGTTATCTTGAAAACCATAAAAGAAAGGAAACTCTATGGAAAATTCAGAAAGTCTGAGTTTTGGTTGCAAAAAATTTCTTTCCTTGTTCATATTGTTTCTAAAGATGGGATAACTGTTGATCCTACAAAAACAATGGTTGTTGAAGAATGGCCAAGACCCACAAATGTAACTGAGATTCGTAGCTTCCTTGGTTTGGCAGGCTATTACCGAAGGTTTGTTAGAAAGTTTTCACGGTTATCTAGTCCAATGACTAAGCTAACTTGAAAGGGTGTTATGTATATCTGGACAAAAGAATGTGATGATTGTTTTTATGAATTGCAAAGAAGATTGCTGAATGCTCCAGTTTTGGCACTATCTTCCAGGAATGGTGTGATTGTTATATACAGTGATGCTTCATTGAAAGGACATGGATGCGTCCTAAAGAAGAATGATCAGGTAATTTCTTATTCTTCACGACAGTTGAAAAATCATGAGGTAAATTACCCTACACATGATTTGGAATTAGCTGATGTTGTTTTCGATTTAAAAATTTGAAGGCATCATTTGTATGGAGTAAAGTGTGAAATATATACTGATCACAAAAGTCTAAAGTATATATTCAATCAGAAATAGTTAAACTTGAGACATAGGAGATGGCTGGAATTAATCAAGGATTATGATTGTACAATTCATTACCATCCGGGAAAAGTAAATAAAGTGGCTGAAGCTTTGAGTCGAAAAAGTAATGCTTCATTAGAAATGTTGCATTTGGAACGTGATCCTTTGGTTAAAGATTTGATGGACTTTGGCATAGAAGTTGTTGGTACAGGAAGTTCTTCTCTTTTGTTTCAGGTATTAGTGAGATCATCTCTATCAGATATAATCAAGAAAACACAAAAGCAAGATAGTGAGTTGCAGAAAAAGGTAGAGCTGGTTCAGAAAGGTAAGTTGCCTGAATTAAACATTGATAATGATTGCGTTTTGAGATTTGGGAAGATATTGTGTGTGTATTGTGATTCACAGTTGAAGAGAGAGCTGATATGTGGAGCTCTTGTTCTCCGTTTTCAGTTCATCCTAGCAGTACTAAGATGTACATAGATCTACGGGAGTATTACTGGTGGGATGGAATGAAAAAAGATATTGCTGATTTTACTATGAAGTGTTTGACATGTCAACAGGTTAAAGCAGAGCGGCAGTTACCGAAATAGATGCTTTAGCCTTTACCAATGCCAGAGTGGAAATGGGAGAATATATCCATGGACATTGTTGTGGGATTACCAGAGACATTTCGAGGTAATAATGCAATCTGGGTTAATGTTGATCCCTTGACTAAATCTACTCATTTCCTTGTTATACGAGATACTTTTTCCCTAGATCAACTTTCCCATTTGTATCTTAAAGAGATAGTTCGGTTACATGGAGTTCCCCTCTCCATTGTATCTGATCGTGATCCCAGGTTCACTTATAACTTTTGGAAAGGCCTTCAGAAGTCGTTGGGTACTGAATTAAATTTTATTACAGCTTTTAATCCTCAATTAGATGGGCAATCAGAACGAACAATTCAGACATTGGAGGATATAATACATTCTTGCTCTATGGATTATCCAGGAAGTTGGGACCAACATCTTTCTTTGGTTGAATTTTCATATAATAACATTTCTCATTCCAGTATATAGATGGCACCATTTCAGGAATTATATGGGAAGCGGTGTCAAAATCCAGCTTTCTGGGATGAAGTGGGTGAAAGGAAGTTGATGGGACCTGAATTGGTAGAAGAGATGGCAGAAAAAGTTCAGCTGATTCAGAAGCACATGAGAACAGCTCAGAGCAGGCAGAAGAGTTATGCAGATAACCGGAGGAAGGATCTATCTTTCGAGGTAGGTGATCATGTTTTTCTCAAGGTTTCTCCTTTGAAAAGTTTGATGAGATTTGGTAAAAAAAGAAAGTTGAGTCCAAGGTTTATTGGACCATATGAAATTCTGGAGAGAGTTGGATCAGTTGCATACCGGGTGGCTTTACCTCTGAGTTTATCTCAGGTACATAATGTTTTTCACGTTTCGATGTTGAAAAGGTATATGTCAGATCCATCTCATGTTTTGAGTCCAGAGGTAGTTTAGCTGGAACAGAACCTATCTTATGAGGAACAACCGGTCCAGATTCTTGACCATAGGGAGCAAGTGTTACAGAATAAGTTGATTAATCAGGTAAAGGTTTTGTGGAAAAACCACATGATAGAATAGGCAAGATGGGAATCTGAAAATGCAATGAGAGATAAGTACCCCCATTTATTTGATTAGTAAATAAATTGTGGGGACGCAATTTTCAAAAGGGGGGAAGGATGTAACATCCCAAGTAAGTAATGAGTAATAGATATTTTTATCTATGCTTATTAATGAATTAGATAGTGTTTTAGAGGCTTAAAATGAAAATAAATCCAATCTTAAGCATGGAATACACTAATATTTCAAAAAGAATGATTTACTGCCTTTTGATGGAAAACCATTTTTAAATCTATATTTTGACAATTTTATAAGCTATGATAGTCAAAATAAACTTATTCTTTATGATTGGGACATCGAAATTTACTTTGTGTGATTTTTTTGTATTTTTCAGACAATGTTCATTTTTTTTAATGAATAGTGAAAAATACTGCATTTTACATCAAAACTGCTTTTTAATCTAATTTGTTTATATGATTAGATTATCTATTGAATTGGTTTTGAAGTGAAATTAGAATATATTTTTACCATTTAATCCAATGGTGGTCATTGGAATCAATTTCACTTTGAAATTGGACTTAAACTGGTGTCAATCTTTTGATACTTATTGTTTCATAAAAACACGCTATTTGTCATGACAACAGGATTTAATTATTAAATTAATTAATGTGAATTATATGTTTTGAATTTTTTAGAATAGACTTCATTTTTGAATTCGGAATATAAAATATAGCTTAGGGTGAATTTTTGGTATTTTTCTAAAAAACTTCAATTTTTGATGAATAGTGAAACCACTATGTGGTACTTACAAAAACTGATTTTTTGTTTAAATGAAATTTTACCAATTCTGTGTTTTGAATTTCAAAAATCAGAAATACATGGTTGTCATTAAGAAAAAAATGTGGTCCAATGAGATTAAAATAATTTGTTGGTGAATAGTAACTCTTAAGTTCTTAATCGCGATTAGAAGTAATTAGTGTAGTTTAAGGTAAAAATAATGCTTTAATAAAATGAGATGAGATTGACACCTGTCTAACCCTCATTGGATGTGTCATTCCGACCAAGACAATCCATGGGTCAACTTGGGGACCCCATGGAGCCACTTTGGTTGGGAAATGACATAAATAACTTTTTATTTAATGTAAAAGTAAAAAATGACACAAACATGAGAGGTTTTACTAAAAAAAATATTTCATGGGGTTATGATGATTATATTTTTGATTATAAAAATGTCATTGGAAAGATAAAAAGATTTCATACATTATCGTATTTTTTATATAATTTTTAGAAATTAAATAAATTAAATTATTTATGACATCATGATGATGCAGCGATGACCTCATTATTTAACGATTTAAATAAAATGGAATGATAATGTAAAATCTAAGACCTAAACATGGCCAAAACCTATTGGATGGGAGGATTTCGAACTCTTATCACCTTATCCTCGAAACAAATCAATGTGGTGCCTCATAAATCCGAATACCATTTTAAAATAAACTGACTTTTCTTTACCTTCCAAGAGTGCCCCTCCTCTCCTCTTATAAAAGGCCCCCACCTCTACCTCCTTACCCACACTCCCAAAGCCTTTGGCTCGGCCAAACCCTGCCAATTTTGGCTCTCCACACCCCTTTCTTACTCCTTGAAGCCTCACATTGGGCAGAAGTCTTCCCAAGGAAGCCTTTGAGCTCAAATCTAAGAGAGTTACCTGATTTTAAGGTAATGTCTTCTTTTGAGTCCTTTTGTTTGATTTTGCTTCTCCAACCCCCTAACCTCTTTATATTAATTTCTATTGTAAAAACTCCAGTATTCTCAATATACTAGGATGTTTTTATAAGAAGTATTCGAGCTATGCTTACACACACCTACATCTAATGGTTAAAGGACATACTGTTTCTGTGGATGGTGAATTTATGCCTCCCGAAATGATGATTGTTCAACATTCTTTTAACACCTTCAAAGGTGGCCATTAAGATGTCACTATATTTATATATGATATATAATATGTTTATGTTTTCCTTAAGCTTCTGTATTTTTCATTTTGGGCATACCATTATGGTTTCCATTATGGGTAAACGCGATATCTTCATTTAAGGAAGTGCGGACTACCGCCCCCTAAAAGTGATTTGATTCGTTAAATACCATATGTGGGATGTATAAAGGATGGAACTATGATATTATATATGATATTATACTGGAATTATAATATACATTTATATCAATATTATTCCATTCTATAAAATATGAAATAGAAATGAAAGTAGCCTTCATTCGTACGTACGGCTTACCGTCTCCATGAACGGTGCATTTGATTTCTTACCTCTAAATGATTATGTAATATTATAAATTCATGTATATACTGGATATATATGATATATTAATAATGATTATAATTTGGGATATAATGGATACAAGAACAACATGTAATTATAAAGGGTTTATTTTTGACTCAAGTACCAATGATCATTAAAACGACCGTTATTAACTTAAATAATTACATAGTGTTCATGACATGGCAATAAGTGATATAAAAGGAATAATGAACTTGAAAAAGGTTCTTAAACATGTAGAAGTTAACTTAATTTTATTATTCAGGAGATTAAAGAATGACTGAGTCAAGTCGGACCCAAGGTATGGGACTTCGTCTCAATATCCATTCATTGAGGCATATTTTGTTTTATACACAACCTTATTTTATATGGTGTATAAACCCCTTTGACATTTACATTTAACCAAAAGGAATATTTTTTATATGAAGATTTTTACTAAACGACAAAAGGGATTGTTTTTGTCGTACGTATGCGGTGACAACGACTTCTCCACCGCCGTGACCGTTATTTGAGTTTCGGCTTCCTCTACAAGCCATACCTTCTTTTTAAAAGAAAAATAAATTCCATGTTTTAATTTTCTTTAATTTTGGTATTAAAAATGGTTTTCATAATGTTTTTATATCAATGTGTGGTATTGATATCTTGTGATTGAAAGGTGGAAATGTTATGTTTCCTTTATGCATGTTTTATGTGATATGATTATGTTGAGGTTCCTGGGCATTATTATGAGGATGGGTGGTTCCGTGATAAATTAAGGGCGGGTGAGCCTAATATAGATATCCAATGCATTGGGTAATGTGAAGGAGTGTAACGTTAAGGTTTCTCTGAAGAGATTTGGGGAATATACTGTGATGGGTATTCCAAACGTAACAAAGTGGGTTACTCCCTACGTAAGAATGTTATGAATGCCTCAAGATACCTTTATGTCTTATGATTTCAATGATTTATTCATGATTTGATGACGTATGTTAATGTTCTTATGTTTTATGGGTAATGTATGATTTTATTCTTATGTATATATGTACCCATGTTTCCTTTCCATATTTTTATATCCCTTACAGATCTTTTTGTGCCCACCCCAAGTTTTTTTGAAATGTTTTTCACAGGTCAAGGGAATGGTACATGATATGATGTTAGTTTCAAGGAAGTGTCAAGAAAGAATCCATGTTTTATTTTAAATATGTTTCCATTGATGGTAAAGAAGAATAATATCTTTATGTAACCACTTTGTTTATATGTGGAATGTAATGAAAGTTTTATGATCTAATTCTCTAAAACTCTAAACCTGAAAATATCCTCAATGTGTAATCTTGTAATAACTCAAGATTAAGTACGGTTTAAGACTGGGGCCTTATAATTAATATAGATACACAGATGAATAATTTTATTATCTTGATTCATGTTTGTTTATATCATTAACAAAATCATTTCAACCAAACACATGTTCTTTTGACATTTTGTATTTCCATCATACTATAGACAATATGATATCCATTTTTCTTTAATGTTGGTATACGGTTATGGGATATAACTGTTATCTACATATCATGTCTTAAAATGTAATGGATATATTTTCCAAGTGTAACATTGATACTACATACATGATGGCCCAATTGTATGACATGTGAATTTAGGAATGCCTCAATGATAGCCTTTTTTCATCAATTTTAACATCTACAGATTATCATTGATCCTACTTATTAACATCTATTTCATAATACATCTAATGTAATATACATTTAAGAATTACTTAATTCTATATTATATTGATTTATTAATGGTATTGTGAGATATTTTATGGCATGTCGGTTCAAATATACTTATATTTTATAACCATGCATATAACATAGTTTAATGAACTATTCCCGAATTACTGAAAGGAATATTATGATGCATATTTACCAATATCATTACATTAGAATAGTTCATATTCAATAGTAGAACTAATTCTAGAATATTTGTGTAATAACATAATTTCTGAAGGTAACAATGTCCAAACTATATAAGTCAATAATAACAAAGGTATTAATCTTGTTTGAGTCTTAATACTAAATTGGTTATATCCTTAATGTCCTCATTTAGTTTTACTTGACAAATAATTTTATTTCTACAAATCTTTTATATCCATAAATTTTATATTCAATTTGTATTGCATATGATTCAAGTTCCACTGAACTATTGATTGAGTATGAAACACCCCAACCAACATTCATTCCTGAACCTAGAATAATGACTACATATGTATAATGTACATGTGAGATAAATTTTTTGTTTTTACTCTATAATTATTTCATTACAATAATTTTCATAGAAATTAGATGATGTGTTCCTCTCATCCCTAACTTAGGAATCCGTATTTATTAGCTTCTAGGAGAATACAACTGACATCTATTAATGTTTTTATTACCTATGTGGTGACAATATTTCCCTAAAAATATGAGAATGTAATATTGTATTTGATACCCAAGAAGTATGTCATAAAAATACTTGTTTTTTTAGGAATATTCACTGAATAAGAAGCAAGAAATTACTTATTATGTTTTGTTCTATGCTTTTAAACATCAATAAATTACTATCAAGTTATGAGAAAAAAATAATATCCTCTTTAATAACAAAAATCTATATTTGAAATACATTTTGAAGGTGCCTTTAGCATCAATATTTCCGATGGCCCTAACGCCTTATCTTTAAACTTTTTCAACATAAGGATTAGTGATTAACTTGCCTTTAATACTCTTATAACTTGGTGAACATTACCTAAAATATAATAATGAATTAACTCTATCATGTTTGTTTTGTAACCTTAAATGAAATTGTTGTTATGGGTGTAAGATTGTGAATACATGATATTATGACCTTTCATTCTTATTTACAAAAATCCAGTATAATTTTTCATCAATTAATATCCTACATCACATTCTCTTAAAAATTATTTTAAAGATGAGAAAACATGTCAAGTCCCCCATGTCGTGAGGTAGTGGATACAACTAATATTAGATGTTTATGATAGCATACTAAAACATATTTCATATTCTTTATATGTTTTTCACATATAATAAAATATTCACCCTTTATACTTAAGATAGTTTTTAACATGTTTTAGGACACCAGAAACATGATTTTACAAATATCACTGTAATGTATACAAGCACATGTACTACATATTGAAATTATATCTTTATTTGGACAATAATTGTTTCAAACATTATAAGAGTGTAATTTTTTGGTATTACCGACCATTTTCTAAAAAATAAAACTCTATATGATCGTACTTTTATCGTGATTAACAATTATGAAATTCTTTATTAATTATATGATGAAATGCCTCTCTCTATTTTATTGAATTCTAGGAACCATCTGTGCCCAATTTGGGATACTACATCGCTATAGTATTTTATTGGAAAAGATCCTTGAATCCACAACCATAGTCTATTTGAAATGGATATGTCATCCCTCCCAATACTTTTGTAATCTCAATGTATTCCTCTAAAATCAAAAGATGTTTTCTATGGCTAATACTTACTACTAATTTAGTTAATTCATCCCACCACTCTCATAGAAACTCCACTGTAGTAAGAGACTCCCTAGGCTATGGCATGACGAACACCTCGAACAACAACTTTTGTTTAAAGTCAAATGATGGAAGGTAATTATGACTTAATATTTCACTGAGGGTGTTTTTTGTTTTTATCTTGATGAAGGAAATCTATTTTTATTACTCCTTTTCATCTATCTTATAGTATTATCCACTAAAATTAAATAGAAAAAATTGTAACCTCTTCTTTATACATTTTATTATTATTATTTTATGAATTTTATGGAAATTAAAAAAATAATAAAATAATACAAAAATTAATAAATGAAATATTCTACATGATAAGTCTTGAGCATTGAATATGACATAGAGGTATCATACATGAGTAATTACATGAAACTTGATGCAGCTCATGCACAATTTAGTAAGCCCATTTCTCGTCTATATTAACACCATAACATGGTGTCGTCTACATCCTACATTTTCCTCATAATAGCATGGGTCATGTCGCATATGTAGTACCACCTCATCTGGGCGGGTTCGTGTACTTTCTAGTGTACAAATTCATCCCGCTGGGTTCCATGTCTTTCATAATCTTCACCAATGGCACAAAAATACTTATACACCTGTTGGTGGGGGGGACTGGCGCTGAAATGTTCATACCAAACTTGATGGAAACATAGACCTATATACAAATTCACCAAAAAATAAAATTTGACATAAAAAACAACCTAATTTATTGAAATATCATCGCCTATAGATAGAAATAATTAATTGATTAGAAATAAAACAATTCTCATTACTCATGTGTAGAAGGTATAAATTTAGGTGTGATGAAAAATAAATGGAAATAAATCATGTACAATGTTTCTAGGTAACACAATCAGTGTAGAGTAGTATCTGGAAGAGGATGATAACTTGTGGGGAGCCACCTCATGAAATTATACCTCCTATTTTATTCTTCTTTTTTTCCTAGAATTATAAAAGTATGCACATCATTGGACACCATTTTTAATTTAAAAAATTTTGATTCCTTCTATTAAAATTCAATCCCTCCTAGAATAATTTCAAAAATTATTTTTGTCTAGTTTGATGAACAAACAATACTGGTGGGAAAAAAGATTATTATAGAAGTATAATGTTATTATTATTAAATTATGCATTTAACAAACCAGGGAAAAATATGGGTGGTCAGAAATTACTACTATGGGCAATGTCTAACAGTCGGAATTGTAAAACCGTATATTTAAACTATCACTATTAAGACTCTAAATGTTGAAAACAAAGCATATTAAAAATTTATGATGGTCTTAACATGGTCATCCAGCATCATATTGACTCATTGGTAGTGGTGTTTGAAATGAATTATTATAGTATAATTAATTTTAATGAATCCTAATTTTTTCTTACATTATAAAATTCAGAATCCCTCTTTAATAAAAATTTATGACACTATAGAACTCATAAAATGTTAGTAGGATGATTCTTTTCTAAATTTTCATTTTTTAGAGGATGTGAATTTTCATATCCAATGATCTGAGTCACGATACTGTCTGATGATCTCACATAAAATAAACAAAGAATCAAAATGAAAACGGAAAACATACCATTTCATATATGAATATGTAGTTGACATTTTCTAGTCATCAGTGATCGTTTTATGATGTATATAATCTTGAATCCTTCTAGATCATCAAAACAAGCTTCAAAATTCTATTAGAATGATGATCGTAGAATTCTGGCTGTTTGAAAGGAAATCTGATGACAGATTTGATGTCATGAAGATAATCAAAAAAAATTACCTTTGATGTATAATAGATAATTAGATAAAAATGCCTTCATCAAGAGATTCTCTCTATATGAATTGGGAGGGGAGAGATGGGCTCTAGTGAATATTCCAAGAATATATAATGATCTAAATTCACTCACCTCTATTTATAGTGGCTTTAGAAAATAATTGAAATTGTGTACTTGCCCCTGTTTATTTAACATTAACTAAATTAATAATTATGACCAACTAAACGACATCGTTATTTTTGATTATTTTATCACATACCTGTAATACATATAAAATATATTATGTGTTAAAACTCCAATCAAACACTTGACTCAGAATTCCAAAATAATATTAAACAAACCAAAAATACTAAAATAACCTTTATTCGATTAATATTATTTCTCATAATTAAAAAACATGTAAATAAATTTAATAATTAAATTATATCCCTATTATCATTTAATTAAAAAATATGAATTTTTTTTATTGGTGATTGATAACTTGGACAACACACGAACCCCTTGGTCGGGGAAACCATGTATGCCATACCTATTTAACAGAATATGGAGGATTCTTGAATCATCTATTGTCTGTGACCATCTAGTACCATAAATTGATATCATGGAATAATGAATATATAACAAGAATGGATTATATAAATCGTCATGGTACCTAAAGAGAAATGGAATGTCACAGAAATGAAAAGAAACCTACAGACACATACATTGTACTATAATCTCTTTATTTTTAGATATCTCACAAATATTGATTCAAAATTATGAAATAAATGTTTTCTTGCAATATTATGTGTGGATATAACTAGATGGATTAACATTTACACTACTATGAAGATGGATTTATAAAGGTACTACTATCCTAATTAACGTTTCCCAAGAATTATTACTTCTTTAACCGAAAAGTGACAAATCCTTTCTTGGACATTCAACTAATTCCATATAACCAATGATGCACCCTACACAAGATAACTCTGCAAAATTTCATTATTATGTTTTTCCCTTACATGAAATTATGTGATAAAATGCACATATTTATAATGACATCACTTCAGGAGACCAATACACATTTCTATAGATATGAACACTTAATAGAAACCATTAAATGTGGTGTTATTATTGGTGGCTATGTCCTCATGATCCCACTACTATAGATCACAATGTGTAAACATTGTGCGAATAATTATCAATTCTTATGATCCCCCATCACCATATAGTAAAACATATACTATGTCAAATCAGTATGATCTATCTAACCATATGACCATTATTAAATATTAATATTATAATATCTCAAGGATTACATTATATTCTGGGATCTGTGATACCCTTTTGATACGAAAATTAATCTATGAAAATTTCCATTATATAATGGATGAAAAAATATATATAGTATAATTTTATGTAATCATTATTTATATCTGACTATATACAGGATATGGTAATTAAAAATACTATTCCTTTTAGGAATGGTTCATTCACTATTACAACATATAATACATTCCTCCTACACTTTATAATTTATATGATTTTTATATCATCAATAAAATACATTAAAAATATTTCATGGATCTAAATACAAAAAAAAATCAATCAATCATATTTTGTTTTATCAATATCATAAGATTTACCAAGAAATTTTAGAATATTATGTGTTATATTCTCCTGATTCGTGTGGAATTCATTTCAATAGTTCCACATTCCCATAAAGAGGAAGCATTTCACATTTGTGTTTCCTTTAATTCCCGTTCAATCATGATCATGATGTAATTTTTCTCCACACCTATAGAAAAATATCATCCCCTTGAAGAAAGTAATAGGGTGTTTATATACATAATTATCATGTGCATGAAAATAATTATTTCCCTTCTTCTCCTTATACATTTATTTCATTTTCATCCTCTTATTATATATATTCCCTTAAAATATATAATTATTATAGAATTATTTCTCTACCTTGATAGAATAAGAAACTATATGATTATATAATGAAAAATTTAGAGAGACCAGATCCCTTAAAAAACATGGATTAAGACCATTAAATATGAGTACAATCTTATAATTCAAGTTTCATATGTAATAAGTATCATACCTAGATAACATTGTAAAGGTAGATTAATAATATTTAATAATTATTTCGTCCATTTTCTTTAAGCTATAGAAATTTCACATCATTCTATTTTTATTTTCATGAAGGAAATATTTTTTAAATTATATATTCTTAAAATAATTACAAAACATTAGTTTTATTTCCTCATAAATCATAGTATTCTAGATCAACTACCAACATTGATCATCATCACATTTGAGCCAATTCACTATATGTGTATCTTTTTCTTTTTTAACCCATCCTAATGCTATAAATATATTATCCAAAGGCTTAGTTTATTGATCAGCTTCCACTGGATTAATAATCCCACAAAATGATGAGGGATTCTTCACATAACATTATTCAATATATTAGATCTAGTAGTGAACTAGTTTTCTCCATCTAGGCAATTTTATTTTTCATAACATGATTTATCTACTCTAATATATCCAGGACTATCTCCATTCATATATTACTAAAATTGGTTTCCCATTAAGGTAAATCTATAAATTACGTACATGAATTGATACCCTTCTTTATTAGATGCATCATTTATAAATAAATGGCATGTAAAATATTAGATCATAAAATTATAATATTTTATAATTATTCTTATGATGTAACACATTAAATAAATTAATAAATATATAAATCTAATCACATAATTGTAAAAATTGTTTCTTTGGGGATAAATTATTTTTAGAATCAATTATAATTTTTTGTAAAGAAAATGTAAATTGCCTAATTAATATCCCCTAGTGATTCAATAAATTTGAGTAGTAAGGCCCATTTTTGGGTACCAAGTAACTATTGAGTCATGCTTGATGTGATTTTTTCTAGGTTATTACCACTATAGGGATTTATATCAAGTTCACATCCACTTGTTGTACGTTTAGGTGAATGTATTTATAGGAAAAGTCACATAATATATATGTTACCCTAAATATAGGATTTTCTTCTATACTTCTATTTGATTTATATAATAGAATTTAGATCCCTAATCTATGTTTTTCATAACTATAATTGCTAAGGTTTCTACTATACTTTCACTTACATAAACTGTAGTGAAACTGACCCTAGTAGCCTGGATTTGTTGTCTTATTATATTTTATTGGGATAATATACATGGAATATCATCATGAAGGGATGATCAGTATTTTATTTTTTAAAACAATATATATACAAGAGTTCCATACTGATTTTGAAAACACAAATTACAACATAATTTTATCTATAATATAATTATTCCCTCTAAAATATCCATCCATTAAAATCATAGTAAACATCATGGATTCATGAGAAAGGAAATAAATGGGGGTGAGATCAAATTATCGGTCTAGGTTATGTACAATGGAATCAATCCTGAATCAATAAGTTTAATAAATATATAATGTAATAATTTAACACACATTCCATTTAAATAACTTGAGTGCATGAATACACATGGCATAATCAACATAAAAATGTAATTAATAAAAAACCACATTATTTTTAATCAATTACTAATAATGAAATGAATCAATAGATAATATCATAATGAAAATATCATGGATAATGATAATTGAATTTGAATGTAGGCATCGAATTATTATTGGACTTTATAACCCATAGGGTTTTCCAACTGATTTTGTGTCATGATATGATCGATGTATTGAGGGATTCTCATTAACAATTTCATAACCCTTGTGTTTCATGTCTGAATCATTACAATTATTTCAAATTATTGGTTTAACTTGTTAAAAATGTGCCTTATCCATTATCCATATTGAGAAATGAATACATATTCATCAATATTTCACCAGTTAATCAAATAATTTTTAAAGTACACACCTTATGTGGAAATGGTATATAGTTTAGAAAGGAATAATATCTAAAAAAATAGAATATGTAAATATAATATAAAATTTAATTTTTAACTAAAAAATGATCACAATAAAGTGATTGTTTCTATAGAAAGATTAAAATCTTAAAATAATGTTAGATTAAAAAACAACTACTACCACATAGTAATTTTAATGTCAAATCCTCTAGAATGAGATAATAAAAAGTGTTATATAAAATATCATGGAGTATGAATGAATCAATATTTTTCATGAAAATTTCCAAATATTTACACAATATAAATGTGAATTCGTTCATAATAACAAATATGTATCAATGAAATGTCAAATTAAAGTAAATCACATACCTTCCGCTTTACTTCAATTGAATATTCATTTACATCTTGTATAGAGTGATGAAAAATGATATTAACATAATCCTAAATCACTATAATATTTATAATATCTTATATGGACTCATTATTACAACTTATGACCAATTTATTAATAATAATTAAATATTTTTTTTATTTCATGTGATAATTTTCTTGTATTCTTATGGATGTTTATTCAAGAAAGATTAAAATTCTTTCATATGTTATATTGTAGTATCAAATCATGAATAATAATCATAAAATAGTTATCATATTTACATGAATGTTACACTCACAACCAATCATGAATGGTGTTTAATAAAAATGAAGTATGATATGATCGTGGAGATGGTAGGCTATACGTTTGGATGAGTGACACTTCTATTATTCAATGATCATTATGGAAATGAGTTATGTAATATATTAACATTATATAATGACCATGATATAATAAATAACTTATTCATAATATAAATATATATATATATATATATCATCAATGTGGTGTAGTGAATAAAATATATTATTATCATATTATGATGGTGGTGTCCACAGGTACATGAAATATGTTTTCATCATTAAATGTGTTAAAAGGAAAAAAATAAAATGGTTTACATTTTTATTTTTTCATTTAAGGATAATTACTTCATAAATATCATTATTATTTCATGTATATCGCTTATATGATATAACTTTATTTCTTATCACCATCCATGTAATGTGTTTGTTGAAAATGAAACACATCATTTTGTGATGCAGTAGTCTCTTCTACAAACAATCTATATTATCATGTATTCTATAAAAACGAATATAATTAAATTTATATCATATAATTACTAAAAATATAATAAAATTATATTAATATCAAACATATACATTATATTCATTATAAAACCCAAATTCGGGAGTTGCAAGTTGAAAAATTAACGTCATCAGTTCATGAGGTGGTAGTTTTTCATACGCACGAATGATGATTTTTTTACCCATTTGATGAAAGTGCAAAGGGTTTTAGGTCACAACTTTATTATAAAAACATCCAATTGTATGGATGTTTCTAATTTCAATATATCATCAGGGTATAATAAAAATTGTAGGATGTGGAAAAAGAATTAAAAAAAGAGCTTGTGGAAAAACATTACCTCACATTCAGCCATCCTGTTTGGGTTTGAATTTAATAATTCAATGGTCAGCTCTATTAAAAAAATTAGGATTCTAAGATGAGGTTAGGGATGTTTGGATGTTATTTTGGATGTTAATTTCTGAACCAACGTGTTTTGGTAAGGTGAATAAGGGACCATAGGGGTGGCTTTTTATAATTGGGTTTGGTGGAACTCGTGATTTTTTTTTGAAAAGAGTAAGTTATACCCATATTTCTACCCTACAACAAGAACCAATAATGAACAAAAAAATCCCAGAGCAGGAATTGTCTACATATTTCCAAAAAATTATTTTAGAAATGTATGAAAGTCATTTATACCGTTATCCTTTTGGTTTAATCTCTGCTAAATATTTATTTATCTTTGCCATAGTAAATGATTTTAACATTATTCACTTGTCATTTTGGACAAGAATAAATGTTAACATATTATAAATTAAAATTAAAACTTATTAAATATGTGGATAAAATTTTTCCAATTCCAATTCACATAAGTAAAATGACTTAATTTAAAAATAATCCCACAAACTTAATGAAAAAGCAGGTCTTCAATGTGAAATTGTTCAAATTTTTTCTATATTTTTATATGTAATTAGACATTAAAATTATCCCAATTACCTCAATAGGATAAAAATAATAATAATTGAACTAATGTTCCATTAAAACCATTTAAATTAATTTTTTATCCTTTTGAATAATATAAATGAAATGGAAATTTTCATTTCAAATTTAGTGTTTTCCAATATTCATCGAAAAAATAAAACATTTTAAATAATTACCAAAATTAACCCAAATGTAATATTTATACTCCAATTTAGAAAATAAAATTTAAATTTTCCAAAAAAAATACAAAAATTATTTTAAATTATGTTCTCAAATCATGATTATATTTTTTATTGAGAAAATATAGATTTCTCAAAATATATTTGTTTCTCTATTAAATGAATTTTAATTTATTACATAAAAATTAGAAAACATAATAAAAAGGATTGAAATATATATTTTAAAATATTAGTTAATCCTATTAATTCCCACCATTCCAATGGGTAGGAAATAACTATCTTATTAAATAAAAATATGAATATTATATTTTTGTTCAAGAAAACATGGACTTCTTGCATCCCAAGTTATAGAATAGACATGTTATTGCATGTAACAGAAGATAAACTTAGTGTTGGTTTCATTGTAATCTATTAAAATTATTTAATTTATTTAAAATATGAAATATATCATAAATTCTCACGATGATATAATCTTTTATATTTGTGGTGTTGTGTTTCATAGTAAAATTCGAATATGATCTTCATATTTTAATATTTTTGGGTCTTAAACAAACATCTTTGATTAAATATAGTTTCATCTCAATAATAATCACAAATTATAGTGACATACATTAATATATATGTCCAAAATATATATGTAGTGCTGATACTTATCTATTTTAATAACTTTCCATTGTCGTAACCCAACCTTCATATCCCAATCTTCTATTCTAACATATGAATTCATCAGCATTAGAATGTAAAAAAGATGAGATGACAAAAACATATGAATAATTGGATATCAAATATTTATCTCAACATTCATAAATCAGTTTCTTAATGTCCCCTTATTTATGAAACACATTATAATTACTATGGTACTTGAATCACCACAAACATTTCATTCATTATATTAATATATATTATAATTTATTAGAAGGGTTCCTAATGATAAAAATAGAATATTTAATGAATGAAGTCAATTAGGAACATCATTAAAATGATCTACCATATGTATAACCTAAAACCATAAATAATTAAGAAGGATGTAAACTCTATGAACCATAGATTGAATAAATTTTATTATAGTATTCAATCATAGTGGTCTGATGATGATCTCATAGTGGTGTCCAACAGAATCCATCATCTATTGTGTATTCATGGGTTGATTAGAATCAATCATTTCTCATGTTTAATCCCACTCCCATTCATCATATTACAATATCATGTAATATAATGGTTGGAGGAGGTGTGAGTAATGGGGAGAATATAAAATATTAAGTGACATACAGATTGATTTAATGATGATCGTATTTCAATTCCTTGTCTTACATTATATAGCCTTTGTGAAACTCTTGAAACATGTAGAATTTAACCCCTTATTTGATCTAATATGAGTAAATCCTATTTATTATTATGAAATAATTATATTTATTCACTAAATAATCTCCCATATGTTTCATCATATGAATGTTTTGTGATACCGATAATTAGAATGGAATCATCATTGACTGATAATACTTATTTGTAAATTTTCATATTATTTATAGGGTCTTACCAGAGTCATATACTCTAATTATTATTCCTTTATGATTCATCCATTTCAACAAAATGTAGTTCCTGGTTGTGACATACCATGCCATTGGATACACTTTTGTCGCATTATATGCTATTTCATAATACACCTCAAATATGTATGGGATTAGGGTGTATATCTATCGTTATCAGATATATAACAAAGTAACATAATAATTTTTTCATTTTAGATTATATAGTAACATATATAATATCATTTTTAATATAACCCTTTTCATTATTTTCGTAACCACTTTTGAAAATCTCACACAATTTTAACCACGTGTCACATTATATGAAATAACTTGTAATTACCCATGTAAAAAAAAATTTGATAAACTATAAAAAAATATAGAATCTCTCTAATCAAATATCAATCCCAATTTATTTATCTATAAGGTGTGACCACAATAATATTTCTATAATTTAAAAAAAATATGTAGTCATGAATTAAAAAATTATGAAATTAGAATATTTTAGTGGAAGAATTAGTGTTACCATAGATCTAATGATATTTTTCCTGATTACAAGAAAAAACATATCTATCTATTCATATATCCACCAACTACATCATATGGATGAATTTTTTTCATATTATTCCTTTTATAAAACATCAAATAAATATAGGACATTGAGTATATGACTCTCATATAGTTACTCTTAAATATTAATTTATTAATATTTATAATTTCATAGTCATGACTATAATCATGTCATTCAATATTATATATATGTACATCGCATTCCCCTAATCTGAAAGATTTGAACATCACATATCCAATCATCATATGGTTTTATAAATACTTCATCTACCACAATCTACAATCTAAACCATTGATTGATTATAAATAAGGAAAAATCCCATCATAGTTATTCTCTATCTAATCATAAATAAAGAAAAAGAAAATATTATATTATTAACAAGTAATTTCAAGATAAAAAATATACCAAGCCACCCACTAATTAGCTAATTCTCAAGGCTTGGATAATGATGGTATATATGCATGAACGTTCCCATGATAAGTATCTCATCAGTTTTGGTTTTTCGGGAATCCATGGAATAAAACAAAAAATTAGTACACATCTATGACTATTGGTGAGTCGAGTGTGCATCCCAAATCCAACCTCTAATTGTCCGAGGGTAGATGAATATAACCATGAATGATAAATCACACATTGAATTCCTTATACTCTTACCAAATGAAATTGATATGGATACTAATATATAGAATATAACAAACCTATTAATTAAAAATAAATATTTAATTAAACCATATATCTATTTATTTATATAAATAATATATATAGCATCATACCTCAAGGGAAACCCCAATAGAAAACAATTACACATAATAACTACATTATGTAGTTGATGTGCATAAAATAAACCCTAAATCCCCATATTATAGAAGCATGAGAATATAAACCATTAGAAACTGTATATCAAGGACTCTTGATGTGTTTTTGTATTAGACCCCACCTCTACCATGTATTGCCACACATCATCTAGAATCTTCTCTACATGAATAGCTCCATCTCTATAATCACCAATAAAATCATTGGACTATGAAAACTATTCAATGGAAAAACACATGTGTGAACCATTTAGATGAAGGGGTTAGTAAATATATTCACAGTATGACTCCATGAAAAAAAAAAAAATTATAAAAAACTAGTTAGCTCAAAATCACCAATCCAGGGATTTATCTAGAATAGAATAATCTAGACTTCAATTATAGGATAACAAAATAAGTACTTAGGGAAGTTCCTCATTAACATTTCTAAAATTGTTATAACATCATATTAAATAAGAAACTAAGTTACAATAGTTTAGTAAGGATACAGTGAGTCCATGAAAAGAAAATAATCATGTTCTCCACAATCCTCTTGTGACCATCCCAAGTATAATGATAGAAACGTAACATTGTTATTTTAAATTATATCAAAAATCACATCCAAAAAACAATTATTCATAACATAATAAATGAATATAAAGACCTTTAGTATTGAAAATGTTAATCCTCTAAAAATTATCACATTAATCTCTACTCTATTATATCTCAGTAGCATCAATATAGGGGCATTGAACCTTCTTAGTTGACACATAGGCAAAGAGTGTAACCGACCTTAATAGAGGGAATGTACACCGATGTACATAGTTTTATTTTATTTCAAGAGTCACTAAATCTATTACTGTTGAACCCACACTCTATATCTATGAGATATGGTCATTTTCCAAAATATATTTTGGAGACATATCCGCTAGAGAAAAATATGATTTATGAGGGTTACTGGCCATATGGATTATCTAGTCACACACTCACACATGAAATCATCTCTATGAAGCTATATAAATCCTATAAACAATAATATAAGTATTAAATGAATAGAATATATGAAAATAGGTTAATATTATATGAAAATTTTATTTAATTATCATATGTTCCAAATATGAATTTGAGAGGAAAAGAAGAATAATGTATAATATTGATTACAAAACATGTCATGTATGTAACCAAATATGTTTGAATGGTAAGGTTGGATCATCTTATGTTATTGTATCTCAATGAAAGTGATGAAAATTTATAGGTTCTATTTAATGATGTACTCGATGAGTATGAATCCGAAGGATTATCAATGTCAATTATAGATACATGATGACTATCCCAAAAACCTGTACTTAGAGTATCTAGAATGTAATTAGTGTGTGGATTACGTGAGTAACATTATATATTTTTCGACCATATATGTATTAAATGATCTTCAAACTATTCATTCATAGAGTGGGATATAGTGTATATATTTATTGAACATTTTTTTGGGTCGGGGTTCTTAGAGTAGGTGTGTGTGATGGGTAAACATCAAAAGATATGATCTAGTGTTACATGATGTGTGGCCCCAGAAAACACAACATGTGATTTCCAAAAATTTCATCATTTTAATCTATATTAATCATTATGTCACGTAGTGATACTTCCATTAGATACATTCCCTAAGACATTTATTTCATGGGGAAACTAATTTCACGAGACATATAGGGTGTGTGATAGTATACTACATTTGATGTAGTATAAAATATGTAGAATATGAAAATTTTATCTTAATTCCAAGAACACATTTGAAACCATTACCTATGGATGATTACCCACTACTGATCAAACCCCCAACCTCCATATTCATCATTGGGCCCCACCAAGGTCAGTTTATTGTATCCCTTATTATCTACATGTTTTTGTCTAACCATTCACTAAATCATTCTTGAAATCATTTAATTTTTCCTCCATTATATAAATTTCATACCTCAAAAGAACTCAATTTAGTATACTTAAGAGTAATATTTGGGATGTCTATAATGTATATAATTTAATTAAAAAAATTAATTTATTGATGATTTTAAATAATAATGAAAATAAATTACCCCAACATGGACATTATATATTTGGGGAAATAAAAAAAATTATAATATATGACATAAAATTATAGATTAATACTACAGACTCATTCCCTCTATTGAAAATATTGGTAAATAAAATAAATCTAAATATATATATATATATATATATATTAAGAGTTAAATTTATTGAATATCAAAAATAAATACATCAGGTACCCCGAGATGTTTTTCCAAATTAGTTGAAAGAAAAAAACAATTACCCAAAAATATGATAATCAAAATTTCTACCATAATTGTATTGTTATAATTATTATTCATTAAAATAATCAACTCGCATCTCAATGCAATATGTGGAGTTAAATATAAATTCGTCCCAATGGTATAAAAATGAACCAATTTTTTTTTATTAAATTAAATATTCATTATTTCATATTGTTGAACCCAACATAAAAAAATCCATCCCTTGAAAATATAAAAGTTATTTTCCAAATAATTCATTTCATATGTCATAATAAATGTAATTAAAAAAATATAATTAATCATGTCAAATCAGTTTAGATTAAATTATTAGAAACAATTATATAGTATAAAACCAATTTTACCATTTAAATATTCAAATCAACAACACCTATTATTAATTTATCATATTCATTATTAGGAATGTTATTTTATGGGAATAAAATTAAACATTAATAATTTTCATTATTTTTTTCCATGGACATTTCATTTAAAGAACAAATCAAATTGAAATCTTTATATTTACAATTTTTCATGAAATATTCTTGATAAAAACGATTAATCAAATTACCCAAAATTAATTTCCATAAAATTATCATAGTTAAAATATCGAAAAATATTATTATTCCAAGACCATAGAAAACATTTTGATCCAATCATGAGGTTACGATGGATAAATCAAATGAATCCAAATGATATATATAGTAAAAACATAGTTTCCCGCCACTCTAGTGATTTTTTTAATTCTTTATTATTTGTTTTTATATGCTCTTTAATTTTCACTGAATTTTAATCTATCATGTCCATGTGAATTCTCAATTCGTCATTTCTAACTCCGTTGTGTAGAATGAAAATAATACAAACATCATGTTCTTCATTATTTATAGAGATATATAGTGTTATTATGTTTGATTATATATTTTTTACAACATCTATTGAGATTGAATGATGACTATAAGTTATCTATTCCCACATAAAAAAGTTAAATATTTCAATTTAACTATAGTGGATTCTTTTAATTCACTCACTAATTCCTTTTATACAATCTAATTAAAACCCTCATTATTTTTCCATTTATTTCTATAATAATGAATTTGAAAATATCTAAAAATACCATTTTCCATAATAAATCATTGCCATATTATAAACAATAGGCCATTTATGATACACATAACTTCCACATATTGATTTAAATTCTTCTAAACTATATAAAATTAATTGATTTTTTAATCATTCTAGAGGTATAACTTAAGAAAAAAAATCATTGTATGTGGATCATCACCTAATCACAAAATTAAAAATTTTTATTTGAAACAAACCCAATTAAAGAAACAAATGCATTGTTACAATTTTAATCTAATAAATTTTTTTAGATACAAATCATTATTTTTGGTACAAATATTTATTTGTTACTAATTATTAATTATTCTACAAAACTCATGTACATTGAAAAATAAAAAAAAATTAAAAGGGTTAACACCATGCCCGAATAAAAATAGAATAATTAGAAAACCTTTTTAATGTATTTTATTAAAAAAATTACCATAATATTAACATTAAGGATTTTTTATTCAAAACCTAAAACAGGAGCCATGTATTAATTTGGATAGAATTTGTGTCTCTATATCCTTGAGACCATTAAAAATTTTCACATGGGAATATAATAAATTGAAGATATATAAATTGGATCATATAAAACTATATCATGTGGAATAAAACCCATCTTGGCATGTAATAGTAATCATCTGGTGGTGTAGACCCTATGTAAAATTGAATTAAATATTTTAGAAAAATGATATTCACTTTTACAACACACACTTGGAAATTCATCCCCAATATTAATCTTTATCAAAATTATAATCAAGTAATCATTTTCCTAAATAAATAAAATATAAGAAGTATAATTGTTTTTAATATTTTTATCCTCAACTTCCAAAGGCATTTTCATTTACTCACCCAATGTCTATCTAACCAAATATAATGAAATTGATTCACCAACCTATTACATTCACCATGAGGTGTTTCATCCCTAAAGATAACATATGATTGATCATTATGTTTCCCACCCCCATTAATAACAAATGAAAATAATGTTATTAGAAAACAAACTATTTTTTAGATTCCTAGATTATGTTAAATATGTGGAATGAATATTGACTCTAAGTGTGAAATTATTTGGAATATTTTACGGGGTCTCACATAGGTTTTAATGAGCTATCTTCATTATTTTTTTTACAAATCCCCCATGTTCAGTGTATGTGGTTGATATGGTCATCATTTCCAATAACATTCTCCAACTTCAATGGGAATTTTTAATTGAATCCTTATCCATAAAACATTATTTAATAATAAATTTAATCATATTTGTTGCACTGTTTCATTCTATTATGGTTGATACTAGTGGGACTGTTGGAGAAGAACACCTACATCCCACTTCAACCGAGCCACATGAATCTTATCTTTTATAAATTAATCATACACCATCTAATATGGATGTAAATTTCAATATAGATATCCTATAAATATTATATCCACATCCTAGGATAAATATTTTCAATAAACAGGTACCAAAAATGAAACAATTTAAAAATACCTAGATAATATTAAAAAATATCTACATGTTAGAATGACTATAAAATTTTACAGAGGTACTACATTGTGGACAATGTTTTTTTAGGGTTATACTTATTTAATATGATTATAAAAAAAATTAATGATGTTAAAAAGATAAAACAAACATCTATTGATATAGGTGTATGACATGATTCACAAATATTTTAATAAAACATAATGTCAAATTTATTAACACATATGGTCTTGTACAACCAATCAATTGTTACCACCAATATGAGGTAAATTGGACACTTTTCTCAATTATAAAACATCAAGAAATCATTTAAATGGGTAATCAATCCACTAAAATAATAATATTACGTGATCTCACCCCTAACTCATTGTAATCCGATATAAGGTTTTATCTTTTATCGTTATCATATTAACAACAAAAGAATATATGAGCAGTGTAAGGCTTCGATAAATAGATGTTTCCTAAATAAAATGGGATTACCCAAGTTCACCACATCAATATATATCTCTAAAAAATAGTTATGTATCCTTAAAAGAATCCATCCTCTACAATAAATATGGTTCATAAATATAGTATATGAATAAAACATCATACATCACTAGACAACATCTTGTTTAATACAACCATTGCATGTTTTTTCCAATATTTTTAACATTAAGTACATTTCATATTGAAAGTGTTCTTTTGTGTGTGGTATGTATGTTGGGGGATTAAATATTCATACAACACTAATCATTTACGCGCCCCTAATATATTGCCATATAAACTTCTCAAGTAGGTCATTATGACCATAATAGGGGTTCTGATGTATCGTCTTTATCTAGAACAAATATGTATTTCCATTAAACCACTCTGATTATCTCCCTAGTTAATCTAGAATAATTATAAAGTCATGGTGTATCTATAATGATATACTATCGACTTTTACTGATTACTCAATGACTCTAACATAGGTGGGACAAAATAAAGAAAATTGAAATATGGAAGCATTTCCTAAAAGCAAGTCATATAATTCCAAGCACAGTAAAAGTAAAATAAAATCGTGTTATGATAATATTTAATGAGAAATTTAATTTTAATTGAGTAAAAAATATTTTTCATGATTCCTTATGAATGGTTTATAACATTATCATATTTTATATTAACCACCTCTCTTGATGGATACACATCCTAAATAATGGTTGAAAACCCAACAATAGTAATGTTGTTTCATCTTGAGTATAAGATGAACATCACCAAATATCGACTCTTTACAATACATTATAAATCAGGAATGAATCACCATATTTCATGTGTGTATCTAAACCATTAAAAATTCACTAGTCATTGACTTCAACCAACTCTCTTGTTAAGAAGGATTATAGTTGTCTCAATTTCATATAATAAACTTTTAATAAAAATACAATATTATAC
The DNA here is from genome assembly GCA_963277665.1 of Viscum album. Classification (NCBI taxonomy): domain Eukaryota; kingdom Viridiplantae; phylum Streptophyta; class Magnoliopsida; order Santalales; family Viscaceae; genus Viscum; species Viscum album. The sequence goes on along the minus strand of OY728150.1, from coordinate 1,389,949,718 downwards.
ATAATATATGATTATTAATTTAAGACTCAGTAAAAACTACAATCTAAACATAAATATATGTTTTAAAAAAGAAATATTGTAATATAATCTACTTATTTTAGCCAATCTAAAAACACCCGTTACATTTTTTCTAAATGATTTAATTGAAACCATAACATAAAAGATTATAAACTCTAATAAAATTCCATATGTAATAAAAATCATGAATACTATATTACCATAAAAAATATTATTGTAATCCCTCCCTTGAATGTGATGATCTTTGTTTTAAATCAAAGAAGACCTCCAATAGGATAGGGTATAAATCGTAATACTAAGAAAGAATAATCCCACCTAAAAGGACTCAACCTATAAAGACCTATAACATATATTTAATATAATGTGAAAAATATAACAACAAAATTACATTATAATAAATAAATAATATAACTATATATTGATTAAAATAATTATAAAATCTTTAAAATATCATTTAAAATGAGAATTCTTGATAGATAACCCACACCATAGAAACTACACTATGTAATGCATGTATACAAACAAAACTACAAAACCATATATGAAGATCACTTTAGAGAACTAGTATGTTATATCATATATCAAGGACGCATAATTAGATGTTTTTTTAATAACCTCCACTTTTTTAATAAAAACATACTAGTATATCCTTGAATGATTTTTTAAAAATAAAAGTTGTTAATAAAGAAATCATTGAAACACAATAATTGCATAGATAGTTCTAAATCTATGATAGAATCTCTAGTGGATTCCCCTAAAATTTATTTGAATATAAAATGACGTAAATGTGGGTGGAAATCATCAAATCACTTTTCATATATTTTTTCAATATTTATAAGGATTTTTCTTGATTATTGTTATTCCCTTGATATTACTAGTGTATTGGGTGTCCTTGAGATTTACTGACTCACAATAAAAACAAGCCATCTCATATACAAGCTAAACCAAGTAGATTAATGTTCATTTTTATTATATGTGTTTGTTTTTATTGTTTGAAATAATATATGTTATCAAATTGAGATAACAAGAATCACTCATCTAACACTTATAATGTAAAAGGTACAATGGATAACAGAATTATGATATTATTTGAAATAAGTGTTATAAAAAAATTACTCAACAATTCCATTTAATGTGAATAAAATTTTAACTGTACCACTACATCATTAAATATTATCTAGATATATGACTAACTAAATCATTTTCCTCCTTAGTGTTTTATGAGATGAACCCATAGGTGACGTAAGAACCCATATTATTCATCAGATTCCATTATGAGTGGATTAATGCCATTTTAGTTCAAAATATTTAACATTCTTGTCAATGTACTCAACCATAACATGACCATTTATTTTATGGGTAATCTTATCGAAAATCATGTTTTATTTTGTTTTTATATTTCATTAATTATTTAATATATCATCTAATGGAAACTCTTGATACACTCCAACAATCTTGATGGTTTGATGGGAGAAATGTTCCATACCATCATTCAAGAGCAAGAAAGTGGATGTATATTCTAAACATAGAATCATTATAATTTCAAAAAATTTAGATGGTGGGAGTTTTGTCATATCACACCCTTTTAGAAAAAATATTTCCTACGCATAAACTCTCTTATAGATTTTAGATATGTTTTTGAATCAACTCAGAATCCTAGTGCGGGACGGGTCACCTTTATTCAAATAACCATATCAAATTGTATTTATATGTGATCATATTAATTTATTATGGGATTTTATACATTATATTACTAAATATATATTAATTTGATAAACTCTGAATTTCTGGGTGTTCTATAGTTTATTTCAATCAAAGGAGGTGATTTCTATTGTGGTGTTATAATCAAGCCTAGGAACATTGCTTCATTATTATCCCCATAAAGGGAATATAAACTGTTATAGTTTTGTAAAAATTAATAACAAACATCATTCCTTATATGTTAATGTTACAATAAACACTTTGAATTAGTTGAAATTAATTTTTAATGGATGAAAATGTTAACGATATATAACATTGGCTGGTGTTAAACATACCTGTGAGAGGCCCTTCTTGGTTAAATTTGTATTTTGGACAATAATGGAATGTGTATGATTATGACATATACCTAAGGGTTATCAAGACAAAATATTCATGTTAAGACCTGATGTAATCCATTTTTATTCACATTAATGATAAAATGTTACCCTAAGATCATCACTTCAGTCTTCCCTATATCTTCACCAGACGCATCCTTGTCTCATCAGTAGAGAAATATTATTCACCAAATACTATTAAAAATAATAAAATAAAATACTCAATATATTATGGGTCATATTTTCATCACTATGTACAAACGGATCATGATCAACTCAATATTTTCACTAAAAATATATATAGTGTAATCCCATTATCAACATATATTTTTCTTATACTAACCAAATAAGAGGAATCATAGTGATGTTTTTATTTATTCCTGCTTGGAGGACCATGTGATATGAATGTTTTGTAAGGGGGTATAATATGAAACTGATCATAGATTATTCATGAGGTATTCAAATTTATGAACCTTCCTAATAGTAAATAAATAGTGGAAGATGTTGTTGCGGATTATAAAAATTTGAAATAAATTGTTAAATATATTTTTTATTTGGGCATTTAATTGGAATCTGTTGTACTTGGTTATTCAAGAATCAACGACATATTGTCACGAACCAACCTGGGTTTCCCCTGAACCAATCACCCAAGTAGGTTTGTGGCATCACCCAATGGTAAATCCCAATCCACATGCATGGGAAACTATTATCGGTATGAAAAAAATACTAGTGGAAAATATTTCAGCCCAAAAGAAAAGACAAATAAATTAAAAGCAATATAACAAATAGATAACACTAACAGTGGAAATAAAATAAACTCATTCAGCCAAACGTACCTCCTAGGGATCTCGTGGGTCACCACATGATACAAAACCACACTCACTGTAAGAGATATCCAATAGTAAAGAAACTAAAAATGAAAAGGTAATGGAGGAAAGAGCACCAAAATGATTAGTATGATTTATTAAAAAACCATAAAATCCATGTATTTTTCCTTTCCCAAATAAATCCATTAACAATAGTTTGAAATAAATTTATACAAATATTTTTTATCATATTTATAAATAACACGTATTTTTTTAAAATAACCAATTCCATTCTTCGAATTCCAAAAGATGATTTTTCCATTTTAATAACAAAACCACCAAACAAAGAAATATTATCCAAGCAAGAAACAGATAGATAGGACAAAAAAAAAATAAACGGACAGATGTAGAAAATAGAGTAGTATTGTTATCAGATAACCGAAATTAGAGTGATACAAACAAAAACAAAAACAAATTAAATATGGGTGATCATAAAAATATCTTGAAGACTCTTGGAATTACTTGGTTTGGATCCACTTGTCTGTGTATGGTGATGCCTCTATGTCAATAACCAATAGCCGCTCTAAACAGGCCAATCTCATGGAACATCCCACCTAGCCTATCTGTGTTCCATGGGGTACTAAAATTTTTAATTGGGATTGGTCATAAACCTTCATTCAGTCCCCTAAATGATTCCCTAGAACCATTGGTAATACTAAATATTGTATGTGGGAAGAACTCACATGTGTGACTCACCATACCCGCCGCCAAAACACTTTCCTACCCTGAACATGAACATCACTTATATCATAACCTATAAGGAGAAATCCCAGATTGGACATCCCTATAGATATATAAACTTGCATACAACACACCATTATAAGTGCTAACCGGCTATCACATCATATAAACATTCAAACCATTCTTTAGAAATACATAAATTCCCAAACTGACCTTTAAATTCTATGTTCTGATACATATTTATAAAATCATTTCTAATCATTGAGGAAGTATACATTCTTATAAAACATGCCACAACTCCCCTTAATCCATACATGTAACAAAATATATCCCTATTACAAAATGGGTATATACTTTTTCTAATTCATTTAAACCCACATTCTAGAAACTACACATAGAACCCAACATTATTTAGAAAACAATATACCATTAAATTATCCAAGTCCATCATTATTTCAAAACTATGTCAAAAAATACAATGCACTCAAATTATAAAATGGTACCCTAGAATTACACACCCAATGCAACTATCAAAATTTATACAACTATTTTCAAACATGTTAAATACCACATTCACATTTTCACTTTATAGAATTAGACACCAAATGAGCCTTTACTCCAAATCCATTTTTAATAAAAAACAAGATCAACCCATTAGAATTCACATAAAGGATCTAAATGGACTTTTGTAATTATAAACCAAAAATATATTTACCAAACATTTCCAACCAATTTACTAAAATAATTTGAAATTCACCCTTTTAATAAAAAATGACTTAATAGCCAAGTGGAATCAAATTGAAAACTATTTGAAAGAATGTTTTGAATGAAACACATAATTAAATAAATAATTTAAACAATCTACAAAAAATCTCCAAATAGAACAACAATGTTTCTCACCAACATCACAGTCAATATTCTAAAGAAACACAGTTTACACATAATCTTAACCATATCATATAAATTTACATAATCCGAAGAAATCTATTGTTTAAAAAATATGCTTAACAAATTCTATTACCATAAAAATCCACCATATGGTAGACTTAAAAATTACCAATGTGTGAATCAAACTTAATAAAATCATTGAAACAATGTTGGACATTAATTAAATACCTTTAGTAAGAAAACACTAATGCAAAAATAAAGAATTACCTCAAACCCTTCTTTTAACTATTTATAAAATCATCGAAACACCACAAAAATACAACTAAATACAACTAAATACAATAAAATAAAGAAAATTAAATTTTAAAATTTATTTAAAGAATGCATGTATTAACTATATGCTTCAAGAAGGAGGAAACCCAATTTCACCTACCTACAAGTTGTGAAAATGAAATCATGCTTTAATGGGAGGGGGAACAACACCCCACAAGAGATTATATATCCCTAATACCCCAAGAATAATAATTCACACAAAAACCCAATATTTAGGGTCAGTCCAAATAAGAAACCCAATATGCGACATCCTTAAAAAAGCACTCCTTATCGTAAGATAATCTGGGAATCGTGAAGGATGTTACATGGAAAAAATGATACTTGCAGGGGAGGTGTGGCCGAAGGAGGAATTTACGGTAAGGGATAGGGGTCGTGTTGCAGGAAGCAAGATAAAGGGAGTTTCCACACATAGGGAAGGGAGGCCACTTGTGGGGTTTGGTCGTATAGGTAGTATGTTGGCTAGAGGTGTGTAGTGCGTCAATGGGGGTGCAAGGGGGAGGTTTGGTTCTTGGGTGATTGTACGAGATGGACAGAGTAGGGGAGGATGTGTGATCCAAGGAGAGAGGAACAACATGTTTCCGCACCATTGGGAAAGGAGTAAAATGGGATAGGGCTTGGTTAGGGGAAATAAATAATAATAATAATAATAATAATAATAACAATAATAATAAAAATATAACAATAACTTCAATGAAACAAAAATTAAAATTACATTTCATAACAATTATAATATTATTACTCATTATAATAGAAATAATAGTCTGAATATTAATAATAGACTAATTAATAAGAATAACTTATTAATAATTATAATAAATACCATAATAAAAATAGAATATTTATTACCAAAACATCCTGTAAATTTTACTTCCATAAATTTTTATTTATTTTAAAATTTGGGCAACTACATGGTCATCTCGGTTGACAGTATAGTTACCACTAATCTTGCGGTGATCGTGCAACAACCTGAAACTGACCAAAATCATCAAACATCATAAAAAAATTAAACCATTACTAAACAAGAACCATGATGAGGCTAACAGATGCCACAAAATAATAAAATAAAATAATTTTGAATGTTGGGGTGTGATAATTCTCCCCACCCAAAAACATTCTTCCCAAGGAAATTCACCAAGCCAATAGTTAATCAAAAACTAAGTCCATAACCAATCACAATATGAAGTGACAATGAATTCTGGTGTGAAAATATATTTCCCCAAGTCACACCAGATGGATCTAGACAAAACCAAGAACCAAAATAAGGGGAGAAAACTAGAGGGTTCTCCACACAACATGAACTCTACTAGCACATAAATTAAAACCAAGATATACCACCCTATGAGGGGTGAGTGTATCACTGAAACACCCAACTGATCCAAAACAAATTCTATAGCATGAGAGATAAATCCCCACCACTAGAACTAGAATATTTCCATACCAGCAAAAAAATCACATCATCAAGGGAAACTCATAAAAAACACAAACCAAATAATGAACTAGAAGCATTAAAAATTAATTCCACAAAAATAAAATATCTATAAATAAGCACAAAAAAACCATAATCCCAAACCAACCCACTAGAGGGTTACACACTCAATAAATGAATGTCTCAAATGGGACAAATTCTAAATAGGTAATACCAGTTATATTTCAATATAACAAGCCTATAAATCTTTTATAATGAATGATGAATTTTAGACCTAAGGAAAACAAAATAAATAGAACATTAAAAATTTCCATCCCATCATGGAATATAAAAACTCGGTCCAGGTTTTCACACACCCTCTTCCACTCTCACCGGCATGTGAGCTTCAATGAGACATTTGGTTAGAGCTCTAATGGATAAATGATCTCCTACCACACATTTAGGCATTATAATCCCTTAGTCATAACATATTATTCATTTAGTGAATTTGTCAAAACTTCTCAACAAACATCCACAATGATGGAACATATTTGGAGGGATGTGGCATGTTGTCTTTGATTTCCAAAATCGGCCACACTGATGGAACATACGAGGATGATCCGATGAACAAGAAACTAGAACAATTTATGACGTCCCCTTAGAAGAAGGTTACTCTAGCATGCACTCCTTTCTATATGAGGAACCCTCAAGATTAACAATAGGCACCAGGTCACAAATTACATACTCTTAGGGAAAAATGCACATAAAAAAGATTCATCTACCTACTTCGCAAAATGATAGTCCTCGGAAGAGAGGACTCAGTCCTTGATATCTATATGAAGACCCCTAATGAAGAGACATGTAATTTTGAAATCTTGTGATAGATCCTCTAATGAAAAGGATACATATTCCTTAATGTGTTCAACATAGGCCTTCATCGACTGATATCTTGGTTGAATACCAATGATCTCTTCCCTTTTCTTTATCACTAAATCTTATGGTATTAACAATTTAATGAAGACATAAATTATCACATTCCATGTCATCCAATCTTGAATTGATGGTATGGAAAACAACTCCCATTAACCCTAATATATACCTTCAAAAAACCCAAGGACATCCTAAACATGAACATCCATGGGAGTTCACAACACCCTAAAGACACGCTCGACCTCGTCATGCCAATCCACTACCTCTAATATACCTCAATCACTACGATGGATAGAAAACATTTTAGAATAATGTAAAACTAGTCATGAATCGATGGATTCCTTTGGAACCATTCTTTGCGTCCTTTATTGAACAAAATGATAAACATAAAATCAAATCCAACACCAGTCTGAGAAATAATCGGAAGGAATACCTCGAGTAAAAACAATAGGATGATAATCCAATCCCATACTTGCATACCCAAAAAAATCATTTTACAAAATCCCCTTTCAATTTTAAATTTCAATATTGTATTCTTTCAAGGACACTTTCCGTATTTCGAAACCCATTTTTTTATTAACTAAATTCTATTTCGATAAATCATTTCCCCTTTTCCAAATAACCATTTAAAAACAAGTTAAAGTCATTTATTCCAAATACACACCCAAGTAATCCCATGAACCATCTCAAATGGGTGTCCCTCTGTTTCCTTCCATGCATACCAACATGCACTTCCCACACATACCAACACACATGCAAAGGCTCATAATGAGAACCCAAGGTATTCCATTAGCTAGTCCAAACAATATCCAAACATTAAATCCAAATTGATTTAAAATTATAACACCTCTTAAAAATTTAAATCCATTAAATGGAAAAGATTTTCATTTAAAAACCATTTTCATTGGTGGAATACACTCACACCAACCAAAACTAAGACCAAGATCTAAATACACAAAACTGATAGAGGTAGCTACCAGTGTCCAATCCCAACATGATGACATGGTAGTGATCTGTGCCCTAAGTAGAAAATAACCATAAAAATTACATGAACTATGAACATGGATATAAAATTTTTCAATACTCTACAATAAATAACAAAATGGAATTGTCTCGCCTCTATTTTCATCTATCAATCCAAAACAAAATCTAAAGACTCGAATCCTCGACAACCCCCTGTAACTCAGGGATTAGTGCGAGAAAGATTTTACGACACACTTCATGTACATATATTAGGAGTCTCAACCATCATAATATCCATCTACTAGTCACTCAAAATATAAAGTGCCTTCTATGATACTATTATTCTTTGAACCAACCCAAGTCGACCATGAACCAGTCACCTGATTCGGTCTATGGGATAGAATGAAGGGAATTCCCAATTCCCAGGGGCTAGGAAATAGTGTTGGGAATCATTGAATAAAATTGGAAATGATTTAATCCCTAAATAAATGACAAATATTAAAATTAATTTAACAAATAGATAACACTAATAGTGAAAATAACATAAATCTATCATGCCAAATGTACATCCATGTGACCTCTTGGGTCACCACAAGACACCAAACCACACTTAGTGAAAGAAAAATCCAACACTAGAGGAACATGAAACTAAAAATATAAAGTAGTCATGAGCACATAAATTCTCAATAAGAATTCAAAAAATAAACCACTAAATCATTTTATTTTTACATTCACAAATAATTCAATTAACACTATTCTGAAATAATGTTAAAAAAATATTTCCTTACACTTTAATAAAAATACATAACATTTATTTTAAAATAACTCATTCCATACTTCCATATTAAAAATATGTGTATAACATTTTAAAATCTAAAACACCTAACAAGTAAATAATGGATTAGCCAGCAAAAAATAAAAAATGTAAGAAAAAGAACAAATAGATGTTTAAAATAGAATAGTATTGTGATTAAAAATCCAAAAGTTGAGGCAAACAAATGACAAGATAAATAATGTGACCATGGTGATCCTAAATTACCCTAGAATACTCATAGACATAGTTGGTGTAGAATCACCTATCGGTGGGTGGTGAAACCCTAAGTCAATAAACACGGGCCGCCATAAATTGACAAATCGAGTGGAAAATCCCTCCTGGCATATCTTCAATCGAGGAGTACAATGCCATATAATCAGATTTGGTTTGAAATTGTCACTCAATCTCCAAAATGACACCCAGGAACCCATGGTAATAATAAATAGTGTATGTTGGGGGGGGGGGGTCTTTCATGCGTTACTCACCTTACCTACCACCAGCACACATGGCTCCCAAAACACTGACATCACCTATATGATAACCCAGAAAAGGAATTACTTGATATGGGTCCCAATATATATATATATATGTATATATATACTTTTGTACATGAAATCAATAAAATATCCAACTAGGCTGTCACATCATATAAACATTGAAACCATTAATAAAAAATATCCAAATTTTCTAATTTGACAATATGTTACTAGTTCCAATACATTTTCATAAAATCATTTCGAAACATTGAATAACTACCCATTCTTATAAAACACAACAAATGGACCCTTAATCCAAACATTTACCAAAACGTAACTCGAGTACGAAAAGTAAATACACTTTTTAGATTTCATATAAACCCACCATTTTAAAACTTCACAAGGTAACCAACATCATTTAGAAAGCCACATTCCATTTGAGAATTCAAGTTCACCTCAATTTATAAACTAAGACAAAAATTCACAACACACCAAAAATTCCATAAAGGCCCTTGGAATTAAACTCCCAATGCATTTACCAAAATGAAATAAAATATTTTAAAAACCATCAAATATGAAATTGAATTTGTCACATTCAAGAATGTGATTCCAAATATTCCATTACTCCAATCCCAATTTTATCAAAAAACCCAGATGAAACCTTTACAACCCACTTGTAAGTTCCAAAAAAGATTTTAACATTTCCAACACGAACGCTTCCAAACCTTTTATTAAAATAATTTTAAATTCCTAATTTCACTCAAATGTTCTTTAACATCCAAACACACAATAAATGGGCACTATTTAAAATTATGTATTGAATCACGTGAATAATTAAATAAATTGTTGAAAAAAATTACAAAACTTATTCAAATAACACAACAAGCTTTTTCACAAAAAGAGCTCAAAATTTTCTAGAAAAAAACAATGGATACTTAATCACACCACTATCATATATATTTACATGAAAATAATAATAAAATAGTTTAAAAACTTATTCTTAAAATATTAAATTACAATAAAAATACCACCATATGGTTTCCTTAAACATTATCAATGTGAGAATCATACTAAATATTATATTGAAATATTGTGGGGAATTAATCAAATATATTTAGCATGAACAGACTTTTGCAAAAATCATGAAGTACATAAATTACTACATTAAATAAATTCAACCATGATGGAAACACAACAACAAGACAACTAAATGCACCACAATCACGACAATCAAATTTTAAATTTTATTTAAATTACATAGCTATTTACAAAATGCTTCGGAAAGGAATGAAAGAGAAATCACTTATATCAGAGTTGTGTCAATGTAACCACACATCAATGGAAGGGTGAAAACCCCCCACAAACAATATACAAGCCCTAAAACTCCAAATATAATGACTACCACATCTAACTTATATTTAGGTTCCATCTAAACAAGAAACCCTACATGAGAGAACCTTAGAAACAATTCAGTCCTTTCTAGAGGGGAATTCATGTACCGGGAATGAGGTTGTTCGGAAGGGGAACATCTAGTATGGGAGGCACAACCAGATGAGGTACTTTCGGTGTGGGCGAGTGTCGCGCTATATGATGTAGGTCAGAGTAGGTAGTTGTTCTCTTTGATGTATGGCCATATGTGGGGTTGGTTTTCATAGGTAGCAGGCTGGTTGAAGGAGTGTGGTGCATTGAAGGAGGCACAAGGGGGAAGTCTAATTCTTAAATGACTGTGTGAGAGGAATAGAGTAGGGGAGGTGGCGGGATCCAAGGGAAGAGGTGCAGCAGGCCAGCACACCAAGGGGGTGGTGGTGATAGGCTAGGTCTAGGGTGTGGGAATGAAATAATAGTAATAATAATAATAATAAATCAAAAAATTGAACGAAACAGAATCAAAATTTAAATTAATAACAATAATGATTTTAATAATAATAATAATAATAATATGAATATTAATAATAGTTTTAATAATAAGAATAATTTAATTATAATAATTATAATTATAATTATAATAATATTATTATTGTTATAAAAACAACCTTTATATTTTATTTCCAAAAATAATATTATAAAAATTAAGTAGTTTCATGGTCCCTTGGGATGACCACATGGTTACCTTTAACAGTATGATACCCATGCACCAACACAAACCCCACCAAAAAAATCAATCATCACAAATTTTAGACAATCACTCAACTATAACTACAACTAAGAAAAATTAATCAATGAAATAATATCAAAAAATAATTTAAAAGTCCGGGTGTGAAACATATTATTTCAAGATACCCAGTTTCATGTCACATGTGGGGACTAGAGCATGATATTTATCAACATGTGGTAAGGACTTGTTCTATTAATTTTATAGTCATTAATATGTGACATAAAGGTGAATCCTATGGTTCACTTAAATTATGATATTTAGATGGCCAACTGGTCATCTAATCCCCTCTGAGTCACGCTCAGTGTGAGGAATAAAATGTTGATGTCTTGTTTAATTAAAATGGAGTTCAATAAAATATGATTGAATTGGTATTATTAATCAACTTACTATAGGAGACTCTTAACTTGAAAATGCATTGAAAACTAGAGACTGAATAAAGATAACATTTTACAATTTCATTCGGACACCAGACCCTCATCCGTGTTCCTTCACTTCGACCATTGATCCTGATCGGGGGTGGGGTTGTAGCTCTTAAGAGATGGACCCCCAAAGCAGGCCTCTTATAGTGAATTCTATAAAGGGGGATCATGATAATGATTCCCTAAGGGAGTTTGGGGATGAGTTTATTCATAGACAGTCTGTTTAGGAGGTTATTTGTGGTAGGATTCCTCTATGTACAATCCACATAAGGTACATTGTGGATAAGAGACTACATAAGGTTTTATGCATACAAGTGATAAAAGTGATTTATCTACATATAGTAGTTCAAGGAGGGGTTCATCCATAATGTCGAGTTTTTAAAGTGGACCATCCTCTTAGTTGTGATTATGGTGGGTAGTTAGGGACTATAGATCATATAAAAATTACTCTATATACAAGTTATCATAGAGTGTATTGGTACATGTGATTGAGTTCATTAAGGGACTTGCCCGATTATTTGAGAACATGGATGGGTTTTTCTCCACAATTTTGTTCATCGAGTAATATCATTGATTGGATCTCATGTTGGGATGGATCTATGTATAATAGATAACCAAGGGGTGTCTCGTTGATATTTACTTCATGGATTTTCATCCCATATTCCACTTTATCGGCCTACTTCATAAATTTAACCCCTTTTTCAGTTTAGAAATCGGATTTGCATGATGATTTCTATGAGATAAAAATTTTTAAAATAGAAAAATCGCAACTCCAATGTTCTACTCTCAATTTGTGAGTGATTAGTTTTTGAAAGATTCTTAGTAATCAAAAAACTCATCGATTTGTGGGTTTACAAAAGAAGTTGGACATAAAGGACATGTAATTTGGAAAATAGGTAGTGATTCAAATAAGGACTTCGTAGTGTGACATTAGAGGGATGCCTCATCAACATGAGGTTGGGCCTCCTGAATATTCACTAATAATATTCCTTAATTCCATGTGGATGGAAATCATGGTTTTGTAAGGGGAATATGTAGAGAATCTCAATGTGATTATATATTGTTATATCACCTAACCACATGGTATAAAACATTTTTTGTTCATTTAAAGGGGACTTTGTAGTGATTTTGGGGAGGATTATCCATTAAACAGTGTTTCTATTCTCTCAATTAGATTACAAAATTATCATTTTCATTTTTTTGAAAATATTTCCAACATCAAATTCTCATAAATATTGATCTGTATTTTTTATTTTGATCTATGACTAGTAAAATGGAATCCATCAATGAAAAATAATCTATTATATATTTTTTATAGACCCTAAAAATATGTTTTTTGATTGTAAAAATCTCCAAGGTATGCAAATAAATTTTATTGAGACAATAATACCATTTTTCATTGATGAAATCTATAACACAATCTTGAATGAAGGTTCCACCACCTATTCACTAGATTATTATTTTCTTGATGGATTTTCATACCTCTATACATGATGAATCCCATGGAACATTAAGATAATATATTCTTCTCCTTTGGACATGTATAAACTATTTTCATTCAAAATGTTCTTGTATTTTTTGAGACAGGCAAATTCATATTCATTTTTTTAACAATAAGGTGTTATTTTATAGAGGAAACAAATTAGCCCCATAGAATTTGATTGATTAAAAAATATATTCATTTCATTCAAAGGTAAATTCTAGTCACTTTGCTACATCACATATACATTATACTGGATTCTAGAGCTAACCCACAGTTGGTAAGATTCTTTTTAAAATAAGGATGTCAAATTACTGGTTTTTTAAACCATGTGGAGAATTTCAACATAATATGTTTGGTTTATTGAGAGTCATAATCAACTCATGTATTTTCAATTATCCATGGGAGGATCTAGACCGACAATTTTTTTTGTCCCCAAGAGGAATATTTAACTTGAGTATTTAGTATGTCCTGAAGTTGTTTCTCAACTAAATATATTTTTATCATGAACTAGTATGTTTCCAAATTCATGTATAATAATTGGAATGGGTTGAATGTATAGATATATATAGATTCATGATAGGGTAAATAAATATGAATATAAAATTTGATAAAAAATATATTCAAGTCACACAGAGTTCTTGAAACACTCATGAAAATGATATTAATCGTTTGAATAAGATAATATATATACTCATCTTGGAATAATACCATTATAGAAAATTCATTGTCGATGGATATCCCATGAAACAAATATATGCCTTTTTTCATATTTTTGTAGGGTCATAAAAGTGGAAGCCAATGTAACTGATCTCATTGAAAAATATGAATATATCTTATAAATATTTTATTACATTAACACAATCCACTATAACATGTTTAAATTTCATGTAGGTTAAACACCAAGGCATTTTTTTATTTCATCCTATTAAGACTACATACCTAGATGTTGGTTGATTAAATAACTATATAAGATGAATTGAAGGGTGTTATGACATTTTCCTATGTCAATGGTCCTAGAAATAATATGTATATTTTTTTAGTGATGAATTGTGGGTTCTCTAGGATTTATATCATTTTATAATTACCTAATCATTTTTAAAATCTAACGATGATAAAAATTTATTATTAAAATCATGGATATTGTACAAGATTCCCATTATTGGTTTCGAATAAATTTTTTTTATTTCCATTATTAAAACACTCAATTCTCTATATATCATGTGAGGTTAATTTCTCTGATTAGACACTCTACTCTTCCCCATACATCCATTTCAGTTTTTTATTCTCGAGAGTTAAATGTTTATTTCTATTGGAAATTTATGGTCATATAATATTGACCAATATGACTAATGATTAATGTTAGATAGATTAAAAAATAATTGTAATTAATTCCACATAGAATCATGGTTGATATGATTACAATGTGAATAAGGTACCATTGTCATAAATGTTGATATCCTTTTGAAATGGTGCATATTGATTAGAGTCTTATATCATGAACCAATTGGTCATAAATTTTTTATCTCACACAAAATTGTCAATTTATTTCAATACTATATAGTAATATCGTATTGAATAAATTTATTTGAATTTATACCTAATAAGGTAAAATAAAAACCTAACTTAAATGATGGAACCACCATCAAAATAGACTGTACAAGAAAATGAGAAATTAATTTTATGGTCACAAAGATGAAACCATTATGACATATAGTTTATGTTCATGAAATAAGGCCCATTATATCTATATGGATTCTTACCAATGGATCTTATAAACATAAGGATTAGGGTTCCAAGAGTAGTATATCGTCTCATGGGATTATGGTCTTTATAAGAGTTGTAATCCAAAATATGAGTTATCACAAGAAAGATAATCCATAATATTTCATTGATAGAGGTAATGATTCATGAATATAAAACATATATGATTTTTAAATACTCTAAATCTATTGAGTTATGTTATATATAAAAATCATAACATAAATTTTTCCAATCAACTGGGAAATGATGATTCGTGGGAGTAGATTTACCAATTATATTGGTGGAAAACATTGCCTCGCAATTAAGAAAATGCTATAGGGATTAAGGGGGGAATTTAATGTAGGACCAAAATATCAATAGGGGTTTAATTTGGGTCTTAGATTTGATAGTTGATTCCACCATCATCTTTTAGGTGGGTCATTTTATACCATTTAATTAATGTTACCACTATTATTATGAATGGAATATCAAAGAAGTATTTCTCAAGGATGTGAGTTTTTAGGATGAATATAGCATCTTATGGAATTTTTTTTCTCATCCATTCATAAAAAATATGATTTATCTTCATGGATAATGATTATATTGAATTGTGGCGCATGAACTCTATGGTTTCAATGTCATTTATTGAAAAAAAATAGGTTTAAGGGATATGTTTTGATGACACCATATTTTTTCTGTGAATAGTGTCTTCATCGATTATAACCTAGATTCATCTAGGGCCATGTATTGGTTACTAAAATAATTTTTCCTTTTAATATTTCACTCTAACATTCTCTCAAACATTAAATTAAATTTCTTAGAAAGATAATAATTGATGTTTTCTCAATCATTTTTATTGGTTTTTAGCATAAAAACGTTGTGTATATTTTGTCTAAAGGTTTATGATCGTACAATTTAAACCATAATGATCTAGTATTTAAGGGTTCATAACATTGAAAAAATTTATAATGTTCAATGTAATTATGGGTGGACTAAATAAACCATAATTTTGTTTTCTTATGCTTAATCAATGGTAAATTTTATATTAGTCCAATATGTTTTGATTAAGCTTGCATCTTATCATGGGCTATGATATCGTATAGTTACAATGTATCCTAAACTGATAGAAAAATAGTCATATATATATTTTAATTATTGATTTACCATATATATCTATCTCATATTCCAAATAATGTGAATTTTACTATTCTGGTGATAATTTAAATTTTCAAGAGATCTATAACCATTTATAGAATAGATTGGTAGTATATAGATTGGGAATACAACACAAAAAATTATTTTGAAAGTAGAACACATTATTATATAATTTCAAGAGGGTTTAATGTTAACCTATGAATTTTTTAATGTTTAACTCTTTTAAAACACCCATAAATTGATATAGATATCATGTATGTAAATTAGTCCCTATAAGATATTCTAGTCTTGGATTTTTATGGCAATTAATGTAGACCATAATTCATGTACTTTAACATAAAGAAATAAGGATTGTGGTTCTATATATTTTAATGTAATATGAAAATGAATTTTCTATGTGTGATCTTCACTTATCTTTTTGATGCACGAAATTTTTTGGCGCATCTCGGTGCTGAACTAATGAAGTGAAATAAAATATAGATGAAGGGTTCCAAGAACTGGAATGTTGTATGGGTTTTATTGGAACATGTGGTTGATCATATGATAAGTAATTTGTTTTTCATTATACATGGGAATGTTTTGACATGGTTTACATGGAATTGGCCCATCCATGTTGTATATATACATTTGAATTGATCCAAAATAATAACAATAATTTAATGGGTGATAAACTATTGATATATATATTTTATGGTCAAAAAACATTAAACAATATTTCTTGAAATGTATAATCATATGACATGTATCCTTATCAATAGTTTTAGCATTTCAGGGGGAATAAATCACGATGACAATTCAGATCCATCTAAACATGGGGTAAATGAATGGTTCAATTCATGTCCTCAAATGACTAAACCATTGATTGTGAAATGTTGATACGTGGGAGTAAGAAGACCATTGGAAATTGTCAAATATAGTTCCACACAATTAGGGTTAGAATGTGAATTTTTTTTATTATAAATGATTCATCAGTGTCACCCCATTTGAGAATGGCATATGGGGTTAATGAGAAACAATTCATAATAAATATAACATCCCCATAGGTATAATTCATAGTATCAAAGGAAGATATGTTTTTTACTAATCAATGTGAGTTACATTTGGATCAATAAATCCTTATTACTAATATTTCTATAAATGTGCATATATAGAAAAGTTTATAAACAATATGTTTTACATGAGAATGAATCATAAGTCAAATGTTTTATTTTATTTTTGTGGAATAGGGTGTGATAAATGTTTTTGTAATGATTTCTTCCTAAACTAACATGTGTGTGTCGTGATATTTGGGGAAGAATAATAAAACAAAATTAAAGAGGTCAGTATTCTAAACATCCTACCTAATTCCTTGAAAACAATAGATATAACATGAGAAAATTATTCATTGAATACGATCATCTATGATTAATAAATCCTTTATTTTATTGTCGCATGAGATGTAACACATGTATTTTATATTAAAATCATGTGATGGTTATAATGCATCTTTTATTTTAGAGTTATAGTACTATGACCATAATTGTTTGGTGTTTTAGGTCATACTACATTGAAAAAGGATTTATAATGATTATTATTAGTTATCATAAAACCCATAGTCTAACGTTGTCTACATTGAAACCTAATACAGTAAAATCCTACTTCAATGAATATCCTAATGTCTTGAATATAAAATTCATTATGTTCATGGAACATGTAGTTTAATTTCATTGAACTTTTACCGATGTTCCATGTAGATTCGGGTTTTATGATAAGGACTTACTAGCCAATATGAATTCATGGATACAATAATATCAACTAAATTCTCCATAATAGCCATGGTAAATAGTAAAATCAATGATTTTTATCGTTATAGGAGTTGAAAACTAGTAAAAAAAGAAATATGGTTACTATTTAAAAAAACATTCATTTAATGTTTTTGTAGTGGAAAATTGTGCAAAATAAATGGAAATTTATTCATTCATATATATTTGGATTTTGAACATGGTAAATTATAACTGATGATTGTCTGAATAAACTTGAAAGGAAGTACTGAGGGAGTTTGTTTACCATTTTTAATCGTGAAATCCCATTTCACACATTAAAGAAAAATAACATGGATATATGGGGGAAGTTTCCATTAAGACCAAAATGTAACCTATGGATACTTCCCACGATTAGTGATATTCATGTTTTCTACCTCTAAATCCAAATGGGGTGATTTTTTATCAATCGATTCTTATGATTAATGTTTCTGAGAAATGGGAAATCCTGAGAATTGACACAATGTTGTTTTATTCAATGATTGTATCTCTGCTCAATGAATGATGTTTGGTTTTGAATCAGATGTCAAAGATATAATGTTTTTTCATGGATAATTTAGTTATTCAATAGGTGTTGTAGCACACAAAAGGTTATGAAACCATGTGATGAACACATTATCATGGAAAAGAGATACATCCAAAATTATTGAATACAAATATACTTAATGTTGTTATATAAAAAATATTATGACCTACTTTATAGAGTTTAATGTCATATGATAAGAAAATTGGTGTTATAGATTTTATGGTTTGGTGATGAGGACCAAATTTCATGCATCTTAACCTCATGAGATAAGGACTCACTCGAAAAACTATGGTTGAGAATGTGATATAATATCCAAACATCAATACATATCATGTGGGGTCATTAATCAAGATTCCAATATTTATTAAAAGATAATATATGCATAGAGATAGCTTATGTTTTGAGATGAAGGGAATTTTTTCAGTACTGGTGAATAAGAAGAAACAATCAGGCACCAAGAGTTATATCATATATATGTCCCTCATGTGTTTTTTTTAACTTGTTAAGGTGATTCACCCTTAGTATTTCTAATTTCATATAGTATGGAAGCGTTACCATTCTATTTTGACATCATGAATTTTTTATGTTGTCATGTATTTTAATTTCATGAAAGAAAGACCAGAGTGAACCTGAATAAGTGATTAATTCATGGGGGTCTATTCAATATGATTGATTATATGATATGGGGCCATATGAAAAATGTTATAAATACAAAGGTCTTGATATATGTGAAAACCAATAATGGTTCAAGTATTTATGATCCAAAATTTTACTACATACCTTGATGAAACATGAACCCATTCATATATTCCTTTTTTGGAATCCTTATATATATAGATATTATGCATTTTAAATTAATAATTATACTAATATTACGTTTAAATAGGAAGAACCTTATGTAGGATGATCCTATATAGATATATCTCAGACATATTGGAGGTAGATTTAAACATTTTGGTCATCAACACTAACATATATCAATATATTAATGAGTTGATCCAGAATCAAAATAGTTTGATTGTTGTTCATTTTTGTTTTGACTAAGGAAAATGGAATGTGTATAAATATATATCTTATGAATAAAAGAATAAATAGATATATATATTTTACTAGTTCATGGAAATATTAAAATAAAAAAGGGGATTACCCTCTTGAATGGATATAATGAATATTTTGTTTAATGTCACATGTGATGGAAGATATCATATTATTTTAGGTCATGTGATTAAAAAAATGTTTTTTTGTATTAAAACACCTTACATATGAATTTTTATATGATTAAATGTCTAGATATATAGATTATTGGGTTATTTATATGTATTTTATATTCATGAATCTCAAAATATGCCATCAATTTTAAATTTATTGCGACAATGATGTTAATCATGTAGTTTTAATTAATTCAAAATGTACATTATACATGAAATTCAACATCTTATTTAGGGGATGTTATGTTACAAATATTAATTTCATATATCCAAGACATCTTTCATTCAATATAATTCCACGATATGTTGACATGTATATGCAGTTTAACATCATGGGATAAGGATATGTCTTCAGAGTATGACATCATGATGTTAGGACATAGGATGGACCTAATTCTACTATCATATTGTTTCACTATTTGAGTAATAATTAACCCCATAGAAGGTTATCTCTCTCAAGATCCACTAACACTAATAGGCATTTTCCAATCCTTATCAAGAGTTAATATTTATTTTTGAAATAAACATTAATCGTATGTACCAAAATTTGTTATTATGGATTATAATTGGGATCATTAGTTATGAAATCCTCTTATGGTCTCTTGATATTCTGAATCTCATAATGGTTTTCTTCCAATTTATGAGATATTTTTTATCTACATTCACTTAATTAATGAAATAAATTTTATCATGTATATTGTCAATAGAATGAAGACCCTTATTCCATTGATTTCATTCCACATTTTGGGGTAGTAAAATAGAAAAATAAGTGAATCATGTTTTTTTGTATCCAATATTTATTCATTGAACTATTACTAAAATTAAACTATAAATAAAAATAACCTCTATATTTTATTCCATAATAATTGATGGTAGGTTCAAAACATTTAGTGGTCTCACAAGTATTCTCGATTTAGTATCCTTCATATAATTATCAATTACTAAGTTGAACTATTCACTACAAAAAATGTTGAATACTGGAACACATTATATATTCTAATTGAATATATATTACTTCACATGTAATTGATAGACAAATTATCACATTTCTACCTTCCATGATCCATTTCTACCTTGATCAACATATAGACATGGTTAAATTTGATATTTTGGGGGTGATATGTAATTCAAGATTTATTTAAGGGTAGATATTGATGATAGAAAAGATTTTAGTATTAGTCAATAAGTGGGAAAAAATAAAATAATAACCCAATCACTTTTGGTTGGGATAAGTTGGAACAAGGTTTATAATTATCTTTATGAGGGGATGAAAGAAAAAATGAAAACTACACCAACTATGTAGAACAGGGTGCTCCTCTAGAAGGAAGAACTCTTCAAGAGTATTCAGGTATTTCACCATGGAGAAAATAACCTCCATGTTTCTCTCTAATTAATTCCTAGATATCTTCATTATATTTCTTATATTTTATTATATTTTATTTAAAATATTTTTCCTTCTCAGCTTCTTGGGGATAACATGTTAAACAATTATTTTCATCCATTTTTCGTTTAGGAATATAATGATAGGTAGATGATAATGGTTGTTCTATGGAAACCATTATGCTACGGAAACAATTCTAATTGAAAGGTAGTTTACCTCTATGAGTTACATCACTGATGATAGGAGTAGAGGTTTGGTGAACCTACAAGACTTCATCTAATTTTATTTTTGAACAATCTTACCTTTTATGTGTTCAATTTTGAGTACCATGTGATAATTATACCACCCTGAATGACTAAATTATTATCGAAACATAGATGAACAATTGTTCCTCACTTTTTGAGTATCCTTATTTATGGATTTGTTCCCTTTATATCGGTTGGTGATACATTTATCATTTTCTTTTTTGGTGGGATCATGCCAATTTTATTATTAAGTGGGATGGTGCACAATCATACTCTTTCTTATAATATTCAATAGTACATTTTTTCCAAAATAGTTGTTCTAATGATGATAATAATTCTTTATGTGAAACATGTGATATAAAGTTCGAATTCCAATTATGGGGAAATATATGTTATCTATTTATTTTCTTTATTATATGATGTCATTAGAGTCAATTTAAGTGATAAAAAATAATAATTATCATATCACTGTGGAATGGGGTTATCCCTAGTTTTCTATTATAACAATGGATATTTGTGATGATGTTTTATGCTTTTGGTTAGTAGTGAAGTTTTATTGGTACTTGTGAATTAATTAGATACATGGATTACCCAATGTGTGTTGGTATTAGGAGGAAGATGGGACTTCTCAAAAATTAAAATGGATGTCTTCTACTGATGAGCTCTAATTTGAGGTTCCTTGTCCTGGATGTCCATGACTAGAACAATATCATATATAATTATATTTTCATGAATTTGTTCTTATGTACATTTGTAACATGATTACTTATATGAAACTTCTAGTTAGTTTTATATCAATTTCAAATGTCATCCTCCACCTTCATAATATAAGGAGGTTTGGTATTTCATATCCATTTGATATGAACCCAATAAAGATGAATGAGTAGATAAGGAATGCTTTTGTATCCATGAAATATTATTTTAACAATGGATTACATGGATTTATCTTTCATAAATAGTCATCTAAACCATCCAAACATAGGATAATACAATTGAAATTGTAGAAATAGACTATGGATTTAACAACATCGAATTAGAGGTGTTTGGTATGATAAAATATATGTCGGGGAAATTAATCTATAGTCTTTATGGATTACAAGGAATATGATTTCTGTGTAATCCAATTTAATCTACTAGTTCAAGGTTCCATGAAGTTACAACCATCATAATGAAAGTGTCTTAACATAATTGGTGTATTTGGTGATTCTAAATTTATTTTAAGTTGTTATGAAGGTCTTGAAATGGAAATAAAAACAGAAAACCCACAAAAGAATCATAAAATGTATGATTTAATGTTCAATTGACCTCCCTCGTACAGAAATATTTAACATAAGGTTTACTGTTTTTTTATAAATATACAAATAAAAATTATCTAGCACTTGATAGAGTAATTTTCCGTCTTCATATGTTATATTCATTTTGCAGTTGAAATATTGACTTTATGTTTACAATATTTTTATGATTTAATGTCTCATCATACTCTATTATACATGATAGTTTATGAGAATATCTTTTTGGTCCCACTTTTCGAAGGCAGATAATAAATGGGGGATATAGATAGTGACACTTTAAAATTTACATTGGTCAATAGGAAAGGGGATTGGTCTAATCAATCCAATTTGATTAAGAATTTATACTTACTCCCATACTCTCTTAATGATTTTATATTTATCCACCAATCATTTCCCTATATTAATATAAAACAATCTATATCCATGCCATTGATCTGATGAAATCCATTTGGACATGTGAATATATTTTGTTATTATTGGTACTCCATTATTTTCTATTTAATCATCATTATTTAATTCAATTCCATATATTTTGGGGTGTGGTAGTTTATTAATGTCTAATGATGAGATTGATGTTGTGGATTTGGGAGTAGACCCATGGATATGGCTTCCTGAAATCCTAATGAAGGAAATCATAATCCATATAGGTCATCTCTGGATGATATGATAGATCATTTAATTTATGGTCTTCTAAAAAGGAATCATTACAATTAGTTTATCATTATATAAAAGTGATTTCTACATGATGGTGTATAATAATATCAGATTAGGGACATAAACATGAGAGAAAATTTCTCTTATTATCTTTTATTTTAGAAACTAAAAGGGAAAGAGATTGATTTTAGATTACAGCTAAGTTGTCCAGTGTTTTCATTCCCTTGATAAGTCATTAAATAATCACATTATTCTCACATGGGATATGATGAATAATCATTGAATTATTCCATTCCCCATAACTATAGGTATCCATTGTTTATAAACATTTAAATATATTTCATTTTAGGCTCTTAAACCTAAGGAAACACCCTTCACATCACATAGGGAGTCCTAGTCGTTCCACCTAGGAGAAGATGATCATCTTCACCCTAGATATTCCCAAAAGGAAGGATCTGGTAATCCGATGTGTGTATTATAGTTTAATTATACTCATGGAATATGAGGAATATAGCTGAGGTTGGGGATTACACAATATAGAATGCCCTTGTAGGATGTATGTTCCATAAAAGTATTGAAAATATGAAGGTGGGTGGAGGTTATATAAGACATTACGTAATAAATAATAAATTATTTTAGTAATTAGATACGTGATGACATGGTTGTGAATTATATATAATAGTTACTAATGATATATTGTGCTTAATGGTTTAGAACATCAATGACGAATACAATTTATCACGGTCAAATGAATTCAATGTTCACATTTTTTGAGATAAAATATTTATAATAATATATGTAGAAAAGTCCATTTATTTTTCTATCATGTGTTAAGGAAACATTATATACATTTTATAGGTTAAAATTTTTTACATAAAGGTGGTTCTGATGATTCATTACAATTATTCTAATGAGAATATATACTGATCTTCAAATCCCACAAGAATCATTATTGGTTGGAGAAACAAACATTATATAATCAATCCCATTACATTAGAGATTTGAATATGGTCAGTGGTTTGGTATTACACATTTATCTACCATAGTTGGATTCTTGTGGAATAAAAGTAAAGAAAATATGTGACTAAATGGGGCATGCAAATTATTGTTTCTCTGAGATACCTTATCAATGGCCTGATTCCTTCTCTTCATTGACTGACCTAGAATTAGTGTTTGGGAGGATATCCCATGTGGTATAAACCCATAGATAAGTCTCCACATTGTGGATTCAGAAAATGTTTTTTAATAATAGAATATCTTAAATGGATTTCATATAGGAGGCTATGTAAAGATATTTTGTGAAGGAGGGTCCATGTAGAATGTTCATGTTGGGGGATTATGGTGAAGGCTTATAAAAAGTGTGGTATGAGTAATTGATCTTATTGATTGAGTTAAGAGGATTTTATTCCACAAAAATGATGTCAAAAAGATTTTCATCATACTTTATTTCATAGAAAGGTGTATCAATGTAGTTGAGTTCACATTGGGGTATGTATGTGTGGTTGATATCTTAGAGGAACCCCACTAATTGGAGTATATTGAGTAATTAAACATTTTACTAGATCTCAAAGACTATTTTTTTTCAATTTAATGAGCTCATAATGTGGTGAATCTATTTAATAGAGTCTGCAGAAGTAGGTATCTACACAGTTAAGTTCACTAACGGACCTTAACAACCAAAACATGGTGAGGTATGGATCTTTGTACGGGGGCTTATGGAGGGGTGTCTTTGTGGAGTTGAATCTAAATGAAATTTTTTGAGGTATTAATCATGGTCAACCTTAATAAAGTTACTCCAATAGTTATCTTTTATAATCCACAATATCATGATGATCCTTATAAAATTATTATGTCCAAAATCATAAAATCATAACTTGATTATCTATCTCTCTATCTATGTGTGAGACGTTTTCAAAGAGACTTATATTTATAATAATACTTGAGTCATTGTTTTCCTTATGTATATGGGTTTATGTATATTCCATGTGGAGACAATAGAATAAGTCCTAAAAGAAACTCAAAGAGATTCACATGTTGAACACTCTGACTCTAGGTGGCTATAAACATATGATCCTCCTAGAAAGGATTCTCCAATGATACTATACTAGTATTCATTATGGGGTAAGGGGTCTATATAAAAAAATTTCAAGAGGATGATTTGATATTGTGTTCTATAATTAAATTTTGTGTCACTTTTGGAGTTCATATATTGGAATTAACATAGTGATTTTATAGAGGAGGAACTGTGAATAAGTGTTTGTGATCCATAATGTAACTCATAAAATTTAATTTTTTATTTTCCTAAATTTATTTGTAATTTATAATGGTAATAGAATTTATACTATAGGTTATATTGGGATCCATGATAAATCAAATTGATTCTTATGAATGGAAATGTTCCCCAAGAACAAGTGCATGTACCCAAGAAAGATGTTTTTTGAGGAATAAATTTTCTTATAAGTCCCAAAAAAAATTTTTTTGAAACTAACACCCATTTCTATAGGTTAAATATTTAGAGTGAGAATGTAGTGGTTTTATATAGTATTTTATATCCAAAAAGTCAATATAGATATGAAATAAATGTATTAGGGTATACGTGAGTGAGATAAACAATGAATAAGCATCTGATAATTAATAATATGGTTTATGAATGTACGGTATGTTCGAAGAAAATATAATATTACATAATAAAAAATGAATCACCTTCAACTGTATCACATATAGTAATGATATTATATCAAAAATATTTTATTTGGAAATAAGTTATTTTTAATTAATATTTCTAGAATAATATAGAAATAAAATTGAATTGGGAGAATCATGTAACCATCATAACTAAGAAACAACATCGTCATCACAAAGACATCACAACCACCACTACATCAATTAACCCATAAAACCCCTCACCATATTAGCACAAATATCAAATCACCACCACAACCACATAATAATAGTCACCACATCACATCACATAACCATCCAATCACATCAACAACAGCCACACCCCAACCAACACAATATCACGAAATCATCATATCATTAAATCAAGCTATAAGTGAGAGAAATCATAGTTCAAGTACCTGAATTGACCATTATGTATCATATCGTAGATATATGGTAAAATAGTAAAATTATGAACCATTATATCCTATAAAGATAATCGCTTGTCATAACCTTGATCTATAATAGAATGGAAATGTTTCTGTGTGAACATACATTTTACTATTACCACCCATGTATAAATATATAAAATAATATCATAAATGTAAGTCATCACAAAATAATATATATATATATACATGATATCCTTGAACCACAAAATCATTTTTATATATGGATAATTTTTTAATCCATTATATCCCATGAAATAATAAATATAATTGAGAACCATTACAACCTTCTTGTGTAGTATCACATGACTACAATCAACTAAAAGAATAAATAATGAAAAAAAATAAACCAAATAAACACAAATAATGGCAACCAATAAAATATAAAATGATATTATAAAGAAAAACATCATTATATAGTGAAAAAAGTTACAACACTAACTCATGATCCAATCATAAATACCCTTAGAAAACAATCCTAGAAAAAAACATCATTTCCATGTCATTTTTACTATCATATTTATGTTATATAAACATACATAAATAAAAAATAAATTTATTTTTCTCACATTAGTAATATAGATTATATATTTTACTAATCCAAATTATGAATCATAGAATGTCACAAGAATATGATATTTTCTTCATTGATTTTTCTAGTAGATAATATAATCATTTTATACTTAATGTATACATCAAAATATGATAGCATATTAAAAATAATTGATAATAAATCATATGAGATATATCTAAAAATAAATATGTGTAATAATCATGAAAAAATCATAGATTACATATAAATGTTTTAAATAAAATCATTTAAATTATTTAATTTGTTAATTTTAAATTGTTAAACACAAAGAAATATCAATAAGAAAACTAAAACATAACCAAAAAACATTCTCACACACACACACCACTTTATTTAGAAATTACTATCAAAATACCAATATCTACCCACCACCTCAATCCCAACTACATAAAAAAACTGAATCATCTCATTTCTATATCCACTAAGACATTCTAAAGTTTCTAAAAAACACACCCATACAAACTCTTATTTTATATTAACTCATTTTCCTAAAACAAAATTAATTAAATAACTATTAGAAGGAAATTTGAACCCTAATATTCACGTCTAAATTCTTATATCTAATGAAGAACACAATTTTATCAAACTATTTAAGGGAAAATTCATACATGATACAAGTTAGTATCATGAGAAAAAAAACACACAGTATATCACATATATATTATAATTACCCACTGTATAAACATACATTATATAAATTAATGTGACAGAGTTATACTATAATCATAAATTATCCCATAAATCTATCTTAATATGAAAACCATTAACAAAAAGTTATCTCATTAAAATAAAGAAACACTCCCAAATACCGAATATCTTTCCATAAAGTACATTAATCATTTCCTTTTTACTTTTTAACTCTATGGTTCCTTTTTATCAACATACTATTATTCTAAACACGAATATTATTTAGAAATGAGATTTAATCTTGATTTAAAAATAATTGTGAAATAAAATATATATAACTTAATAAAGAAAAAATGTGAATAATTTTATTCAATATATTCATTCAAATTACTTCCTCTAATTAATCTTTCAAAATTTATTAGGATTGACATCATAAAAATAATTTTAAATATATTCTCATAATATCATCACTACTAATAGAATATTATGAGAAAACTGAAAAATAAAATAAATATTCTATATTTATCTCATGATTGAATGTGTACATTCTATTAAATTTAAATAAATAAACATATCATAATAATATAATTATATATAATAAATTATGGTATGTATGATATTGAACCAAAAAAATGGCTAGTTTAATCTATAATGTTTTCAAACTAAAATTAAATAAGAAAAAAATCATAAATTATCCCCTTCCCTAAGATAAGAAATTAAAATCAAAGACCAAGAAATGATAGTTATAATAAATATGTTAGATAAAACAATATCCACAAACACAAACTAAAAAAAATTATGCACGAGGTAAGAGTATGAACATACTTTCATATCTGATATTATAATCTAGTGGGTAATACCTATATCCCCATGAAATAGTCACTTGCATATTATATTATTATTATGACAGATCCAGTTCATGAGTATTTATAAGATAAAATTTCTAAATGATAAAATTTATATTTAATAAAATTAATATTAATATTGAGATTAGATGAATTAAATTATCATAGGGTTAACTTTTTATTTTTTTAAAATTTTTCCTATTTGGTTAGTTGTTTAAAATAAAATATTACAAAATACTATTAATTTTATAAGATGATCTTGATATAGGAATAAATTATATGTGTTTATAGACTCTATATAGGCCAAATATATATTTTGTAATATAAAAAATCACATATACCTATTCTGATTAATTTAGAATCCTATGTTTGACATTTCAGCACTGATGTGTTGTTTTTATCTAATAAAAATGTTATTCCAGATCAATTACATTAATTAGGTATTTATAAAGATAAATTTTATTTTACCTAGACTTTATGTCACATATCCATTCATTGATTAATAATTATATAATTAATTTCATTAAAATTAAATATAAAAACCATTTTGGTTGATACAATTGTTATGCATGAAATGAATTTATTTATAAAAATAGTTTTTATTACATTTTTATTTATAATAAAATTAATTTTTAAGAACTATTGAAATTGAATATTTGAAAATGGAATTGATATTTTTAATAATCATATTTTGATTTTTTAAAAAATCCATTTTGATATTATTCAAAAAAATAAGTAACCATGGAAAATGTGTGTCCCAATTATAAGGGTTTTATAGTTTAACATTGAATTTAATATAAGAGATTAGTATTAAAATATCTCTATAAGTTATAAAAATTTATTTAATAACTATATTTATATTGTAACATATCATATATTCTACTATTTTTTTATTTTTCACAACCTCCACATAAAAGATCTTAATGTTTAATATATGTTTAGAGTATTTAAATAGGAAACTCTCATATAACCTATAAAAAGATCCCCTCACCCACTCACTTATACACCCTAATAAATTGATTTATCTCATATAAAATATTATAATATCCTTTCTTTAAAAATTTCTCTCTAAAGTGTTTATTTCTTTATAAAAAGACCAGACTTTGAGTTCATGAAAATAAATCCAAATGACGATACCAAATAAAGAGGTAGCCTTCATAACTACGATTATTCAAGTTTCCATCTTCTTCCACCACATCCACATAATCTATAAAAATAAATTATAATAAAAAAATTATACATAGTTCACTAAATTTTTATTATTCTGATGGAAACCCCATCATTTACCTCTTTTCCATCATTTGGTAAATAGAAGATATCTCCCACGCATATGAGTGGACTACAATATTCCTTAAGAGAATATTTAGTCTTTAATATACCACTCATAATTTTGGATAAAAGTATTTATTAATAAATAAATATGGTATATATGACATAATTATGATTATTTATATATAAATATTATCTACCTTCTTTTCAATTCATTTGTTAAATTATAAAAAATTCTCCAAAACTAATGTGAAAACTAAAACCTCATTAAATGATATATTTCATTTTTTAGAAAAGAATTAGACTGAATTATATAAAATCATATTTAATGTATGAATAAGATAAATATTTGGTTAATAAAATTAAATGTGGAATGTAAACATGACCATGGATCCAGGATAAGATCCACTAAATAAAAACATGCAAAAATTTTCTGTCAAAAAAATTATTTTAACAATGAATTATTAGTAAATAGATAAAATTGTTTTGAAATAATGATATATTAAAATAAATATAAATATAAATATATCTATAATAGTTTAGTATTAAATTAAAATTTGTCATTCCAGACCTAGATTTGACTTAATAGGTTCTTAGAGCCCGGTGGGCCATGTGGCCTCCAGCGCAACTCCCCAAATGGAAGAGGCATCCCACTATCAGAAGGCACCTAGCGTGAGTCTGTGGGGAGACTATGAAATAATTTCAAAAGTGTAGCATAGAGTATAAAAAATAAAAATGAAAAATAATGTAATAAATATCAATAAACAGTGTTGGTAGGAAAAAGTGATAAATCCAGAGGATAAAAATAAATGAAATATCTGGAATAACATAAAAAAATTGATGATGATATTTTATATATCAAGAAAACTAGAATATATGAAAAAAAAGATAGAAGGAATAACATTTTACTCAAAAGTATAAAGGAATTCATAGAATATCCCAAGCATCATAAGTTATGGATCTATAATGTACTTTCATTATCCATCCTAAATTGTAAGCAATCAAGTGTTTGATGTTGTTGGTGTTCCTTTATCAATACCATTAATCATATAATCTACCTCGTGTACCAAATAGGGCTCAGATATGGAGTGAGATAAATCTTAGTTGGACACTACCAATGGATTCTATTACATCAATCTCGTGTAATTAAATATAAGAGTGTGTAAGAATTCATATATATGATGTAATGCAGTCCAATGTAACTGAATACCCAATTACCTTCTTTACCCCTTAGCTAGTGTCTGAACCTATAACTAATTCATTATTTTATTTTTTCTATTTTATAAATAATTTATATTTTAATAATAGTTAAGAGTCAATAATGTTACAAGGAATCCTATAATGATATTTAATATTGATGTTCTGAGGTAATAACCAAGGAAATGTATAACTAAAGGGTCACCAACTCTGTAATGACTTTATCCTAGATAATTGGTAAGAGTTTGATCCAAGGAGCATAATCCAATGAATTCAAAAATAAGATTCCTTCCAAGTCCTAGGATTTCACCCATGGTAAAACAAGGCTACGCAATGACTGGGATTGATGGGATGTAACCATGGAACCTACATATCAATGCTTGATCCAAGGAGTGTATCTAAGTAATCATGTATTACTACATGAAGGATCCAATGGTGTTATATGGGGCATCCAATGTTGTAAAATAATCATGTTATAGGTGGGTCTCATCCTAAGGAATCAATATCCATGAATATTGAATGGGTTCCTCGAGTGATCAAGGGATTCCCTGAAGAATCCAAGGTGTCTCAAGTCAGAAAAATTCTATTAGATAATTATGTAATTTATAATTCAAAACGGTCAATCCATTACCTTTAATTAGTGTGAAAAATTATAATTAATCATTCAGTCGTTTAATCAAGTCTTAATTAATCAATAAGTCTATGTGGTTCATGGATTTCCTTTCATTAGGGTGACATGACCATGTTTCATTCAACCATTCATTTAATCTATATAATGAATTTTCCATAATCATGGTTAACTCTAATACTTTCCATTAACATGGTAATGGGTGATATGAACATGCAACCTATTATTCAATTACATTCAAAAAGAGTAAACTCATAATATTATTATACTTGCCTCTTTACATTAAAAATTAGTTTATAAATTGAATCACATACCAAATGGATGTTATGTTTTAATAATACATGGTAGTTTCCCGTGTTCAATTCACAATATAAATTAATTAATTAAAATAGAAAATCTTACCCCTAAAATGGTAATGCCAAGAGACACCCCAATGAAGAGTCAAAAATGTCAAAAAGCCAAATGAAAAAAATGGTATACCATCCTAAATAGGTTGGATGGATTTTTTTGTGTAATCACTAACAACTAATCACATATTTTGAATGAGCATAACCATATGGTTTAAAATATTATAATAATAAAATATAAATTCAATAAAAGACACCCAATGAAATCAGTGGGCCCCACACGACAATTCCAAAATCACATAATTTGATGGATGAGTTATAGAACACCCACCATAGGGTCATATGATTATCCTCCTCTAATATCATAATATTATTATAATTATAATAGAGTAGATCTGAGAAATACAGAACAACACTCACACTCTGATAACATGGTCATGATCAAGGGAGGAGATGAACGGATAAAAAGAACTCAAGTACTTACCATTGCATGTTCAACATGACAAATATAAGCTTGATCGGACCCTGAAACAATGAAATATGTTGATCCCTACCATAGTCCTTCAAATTCCACCAAAAATGATAGGAAACGAGCCTAGTCCTACTAAAATTTAGATTTTGGAGGAAGGAGGAGATTAATTAAGTCTTTAAGGAAAAAGTGGTCCTTTAACCTAGAAACTTGTTTGTGCACATTTTGTCTACACAATTTGATAAATTTTGTGAAAACCATCGATGGGTACATGGAAACAAATAGGCACTCAAATGGATAGGGTGTATAGTTGTGGAAACTGTGACCAGTAATGTGTAATGGATCTATCAAAAATGCAGACTATCCACACCGTTGGATCTAAAAACACACCCTACCCACATGGATTACTCTAGCTATCCGACAGGGATAGTTCTCCCAAAATTATGTGTTATAGGCTAAGAAAATGTCCCAGACACCCCTAATACCACCACTAAATCAATAAGAATCCAAATCATGAGTGTAAACTTGGTTTCCTAGAATCTTCACCGCTTAAAATAACCCATTCCCGAGTTCACCTGCCACATGTGGTGAAGCACTATCAATAAAAAACACTATCCACTGGGCATATATATCGGCGTCCTGCCCCCAATTCTCATCCTACATGTGGCCATGCTTCAGTAGAACCTATACTATTGGGCTATATTGGCCTTGAAGAGATTTTTTACTCTGACCAACGATGCATAATTAAACTCCTCCAAGGTAGCATCAACATCTAACTCAACATTCTTGGGATCAAAGGTATGATACTTGTCGTCATGGTACAGGTAAAGCTGTGAAACATGGAACATGTCATGTATGGAACTCTACCTATAATGTAATAACCCAAGATTTTATATGATATATTCTTTTTAATTTCTTTCATATATTCTATTTTACGCTTCACCAAGATTATCTTGCACTATACGCAACACCGTATTATCTTGCAGTATACGCAACACTACTCTTGGATCGTGTTACACACAATTTCATGCTTGTTTGATAGTTGTTATTCTACGCAACATTGAGTGTGTATGTATATATATGTATATATATATATATTCAATGTATAAATGAAATATAGTTGTATTTTTTTATACACAACAACAAAGGAGTCTTTCAATAAACGCAACCCTGATTTGACTTGTATTACACGCAATCGCGACCTTCCTCGATAGCGTGTGTTGTAAGCAATACCGGGTTTCACTAAACAGTGATATATGGTTATAATATTATCACGAACTAGCCGCTATGAATAGTATCAACAACGTTTTGATGTTTATAACATTATTTTGCATCTGACACATTTTCTAGAACATGGTATGTGAACAAAATAAATTTTTCTGGTAAAATAAGTAATTTTTAAAAAATGTTGTTTTGCTTCTTTTTAATGGCATACCCACATTACATCTAGTTTTTGACATGTTTATAAGTTAAATATTACAAATTAAAATTATTATTTGGAATAAGGATATAAAATATTACCTTGGATAATTTTTTCATATTATTCTGATACCTTTCATATTTCAATGAATAGTAAAAACACGCTATATTTTAATTAAAAACATCTTTTTTCATCGTAATAACTTATGTTATTAAATTTTAATAATGAATGGTTTAGAATTATAAATATAATATATTTTTACCATTTAATATAATGTATGTCATTAGCCTCGATTTTACATTGAATTCGTAGGTTAAATAAATTCAATCTTTTGCAATGTTTTAAACGAAAACCCGTTTTCTTTCGACAACGGGATTAATTTTAATTTAATTTCTGCAACTTATGCGAATTGAATTTGGAAAAATAGATTCCATATTTTGAATCAGTGGGTCCAAATTATATTAATAGGCTACTTTTTATTTTTTGGCATTATGAATAGTAACAACGATAAATTTTATTTACCATAGTTAAAGGTAAATCGGGTAATTAAGGGTAAATATAAGATTATAAAATTACCCTAACACCTTCAAAAATCCTATTTAATTACTAAAAGTAGACCCATATCACCAAAGGGTCTGATTGGAATCATTTAATGATCTTTTTTTCATGAAAATAACTTAATTATTATAAAAACCAAAGAAAGTGCCAACATCTCACTCTCTTAAATCCTTTAAGTATATTAATTTTAATTTAGTGATAAAATTCATGAAAGTTCGAACATGAATAGTATCCATAATTAAATAAAATTATATACATCATTATAATTTATTTAGAATTTTTAGGGATTAAATAATTGTCATTAACGGTGATACATTAATGGTGAAGAAATTATTTATTAAGTGAAAAATCAGTAATATAGTTTTTATTGAAATAATAATACCCATTAAAAGGCCCACAAACCTGACCAAACCTTATTTTTAGTGTATATATACACCTTAATCATCCAATTACCTAATATATAACCATTGTAATCCTTATAAAAGCAAATATGACACTTATATTATTTTATTTTAAATGATGCCAAAGATGTCACCTTCATAATTTAATAAATATAACAATTTACATATTGTGATTTTAAGATGAACAATTCTAGTAAAAGTATTATTGTGAATGGTAATATATTTATATTCATCATAGGGTTTTATTTTTAATTTTTATGCAACAAATAATTATATTAAATAATTATACAGAAATGATATAGTATTAATTTTATTAAGAGATAAACCAAATAAATGGTTTTAAAAATAATAAAATAAATACTATATGAACTATTTAATGTTATCCACTAATTTACTAGATACATATGACCTTTTATGAATCTATAAAATCTTTTATTTCGAACATATATTTGGTATATATTTTATTTAAATTCAAATAAAGGAATACTGTCCAAATTGACACTATTGTTATTTTATAAAAATAACATATTATAAAATTGTTTATAAATAAAAAAAATATTTAAAAATTATAAATTTATATTTATATGGTATAAAATGTTATAAAGTATCCAATTATGGAAAATTAACAACAAATAAGTAATTATTTGTTATAATTTAAAATTTAGTATTTTATTACCACAAATAAAATTAAATTGATTAAATAAGGATAAATCAAGTTGATAATGTTGAAAATAAATTCCTATCATGTCTAAATTTTATTTTTGGATGCTATTACAGCCCTATATCATCTAATATTCGATTATGAGTCATTTTGGGAGGTTTTTAATTGGGGTTGGATTTATTATAAATTAATATTTATAAGATTTCCAAAGGTGCCCCTCCCCTCCCTTATAAAAGGGCACCTCCTCCCTCTCTTCCTAACACCAATTTGAGCCTTCATGCTCGTCCAACCCCAGCTAAATTCTCTTCTAGACATCCCTATAAACATCCTAGGGGTCCTGTTATTCTTCAAAGACCAATTTCCATGCCCTAAGAGGAGGTCTCAAAGAGGCGCTTCAGAGAAGAGGTAATGTTCGTTACCGATTCTTTCAACTTTATTTCTTCTTCCACATCTTCTTAATTAGTTGTTTCATTATCAAGTAATAAAATAAGTATCAATCATATACTTATATGTTATTATAAATATTAAACAACCCTATTTCACTTTCTATCCACCTAACGGAAAACAAAATCACCGCGCGTGCGTACGTACGGAATACCGTCTCCACGCAGTGGTGTAATCTGTTTTTCCACCATCACCTTACTTGGATGGGTATAATGGTGTAAATAATGACTATATATGATTATTGTAAAGTGATATTGATTTTGATATAGTAAACATACACTCCATTACAATTACATGATCATGGTAATGATATCATCGCTTGTGCATACATACCGACTACCGTCTCCACGACGCGATGAGATTCATTCTCCATGATTAACCACAGAAGAATGATCATAAATTTTATATAATGAATAATAATGAAATATATGAAATAATACTACTAATGTATTTATGTATATATATATATGTATGTCATCTATTTAGTTTCATTCAATTCAATAAGGAAACGAAAACATCGTTCAAGCGTACGTACGGCCTACCGTCTCCATGAACGGTGTATTTCATTCCTTCTATCGATCTATAAGATATATGTATATGATGAATATATAATATATATAATTCATTTTCTACATTATATAATTATGTAAATCATGATATAAGTAATAATATCAAAAACGACAAGTCGAAACACATACGATAAATGAAATGATTTTAAGCAAAACGCTACTTTAGCATGGAATTTACAAAAGAACAGGCAATATAAAGCCATAAGTGAAACATATATGATATCATAACAATTAATATGATTATGTAATAAGTCAATGACATTATTTAAATCATTTTATAGGTGGTTCGGATCCATATGAAGCATACCAGACCTAAGGTAAGGGAAAAAATTTCAAATCTCATTTTTTATCCGAGTTTGCTTATACGTAAGTATTTACTGGGATTATTGTTATCATCCATGTCCATGTATTCTAAAAGGATTTTTAATGTCATTTTTACCCAATTTTGAATATTACTACAAGTTATGTAAGGAATCTTTCTTTTTTTTGTCATACGAGGTACATTTTGACTTTTCTAACAAAAGTACGAGGATAATGTTTTTTTAACTTATACGGCATGAAAGGATTTTTACGGTTTTATAAAGCCTTATTTTCATAAAGCTTCCTCCAAAATATTTCATGTCTATTTTCGATAAAATCTATTTTATTTTAAAATTTCATGGCATTTTGTGAAAAGAAAATGATTTTGAAGAAGAAAGGATATTTTCCTCAAGAATTCATTTCAAGTGTTTTATCCAAACCATTTTCCATCTAAGATGACATTATTTCATATGTGTATGTTTCAAGTGTAATGTCTCTATGATTTACATGGTTTCACTTTTCCTATTAAGAAATGATATCCATTTTTTATATGGATTATGTGATGATGGGATGATGTTTATTAAACCCATTTTAATCGTTGGGTTATTATGAATGATGTATGTTTATTTTGTGGCACAAGTAAGAATGATTTACTTATGAGATGGGTGGGACCAATATCTCCATAAAATGCATTGGGTAAAGATTTATATCTCATGATATAGACATGGATGGAACAGTATGTTAATCCAGTTCAGTGTAACATGACTGAAACGAGGAGTGAACTCGATTCAGAAAGGGACTTTGTCCACTAAGATGGTCTTTGCAGCAATGCCTTGGATACTATGGAAATCATGACATGTTCTGAATGGTTTCCACAATTACATGTTTTAATCCCATGCTATTTTGTCATGATTAATGTTTCTTTATGATCTATGCCTTACGTAATTCCATGTTGTATGTCATTTCTCATGCTTTTGATGTTTAAACATTATGATCATGTTTTTATGCTCAAATGTATATGCTTTGTTTTATTTTTTCCATGTTTACCCTTACTGAGCATTTGAGCTCACCCTTTATATGTTTTCCTTTCCCCATGATATAAAGAATGGTTTTAGGTAAGAAAAAATAATGGAAAGATCGATATGGGAGATGTTGAAGATCTTTCAAAAGGATTAGATGTTTATATTCCGAGTATCCAAAGACACTAAACTATTATGGTCCTTGTGTGTCTGTTTTTGTTTTATATTAAGTATTCCACAAAAGTAATGTAATGTCCATGTACGTCAAGCTTCGGGCCTCTACAGTTGGTATCAGTGGAATGGTTTATTCAACCTTTGGAAACTAGGATGTGAGAACTTTAGTGATATCCCTAGAGATATGTCTAAGGTATGTCTAAGGATGTCCCTAAGGATAAGTATATGTATAGGTTATAGTCCTAGAATTGTGCTAAAGATATTAGAATTTATCCTAAGATGTTAGATATTGACGGTACTTCCCCTTTACTATGTTGTTTTCCCAAGCATGATTTTTGCCTCTCACACTATTCTTTTTGGGTTTTAGAAAATGGCTCGAAACAAGAAGATTCATGATAATGGAGGATATGATAGGAAATGGAATGATATTCTTCATGAGCAACCAAATGAAAAGGGATTTGGAAGTCCAAACATCGTTATTATGCCTGATCAGCAATATCATAATATGATCAATAATCTCAACTTTGGTATGTTTCCCGACTCAGATAATAATAGACAGATGGAGTTTCAGGATCATCATAGAAGAAAGAAAGTTCAATTTCCCTCATGTAAATCACGTGGCAAGAGGCATCAGGGAGATTATTTCAATGGAACTGGAAGATGCTTTGGGTGTGGAAAAGAAGGACACAAATCCAGTAAGTGCAAAGGAAAAGGTTTAGTTAACACCATGGACAAGGATAATGGTATTGCTACGACATCAACAATGATTAGATGTTTTAAATGTGGAATGTATGGGAATTATTCAAACCAATGACCTAAGGGAAAATCTCATGAATTGAATCAGCATGGTCATACAGGTAATATTTATGTGGATGATGATGAAGAGACTACAAATGAAATATGAGATGAAATAAATGATGAAGCTAATATAGTGGTTTAAGAAGTTTGTGGAATGATTGTATGTTTATAAAGAATAATGTATGGTACTATGGAATAAAGGATCATCTAAGGATTGTTACACTATTGTTTTTCCTAATGTATATGAAAGTATATGTTGAATGGTACTGGTAAACATGGAAGGTTATTCAGATATTTTTGGAAAGTAAATGATATACGCATAATGAAGGGATAAGAAGATAATGAGATGTTTGATTGTATTCATGAGCTCATGACTGATATAAGAACTAAGTGATATTATGGTTTGATTATATTGAAATTTTAGGATTTTGGTATGTGGAAAGAGTTAACTTTTGATAGCATTCATGTTTTCAATAAGGTTAAATGGGTATTCATTTTTCAAGAGAATACATGATTAATGTATTCACATTTTTGTAATTTGACAAACAAGATATATCTTATGATATATTGAGGATAAATGATGGCATTCACTTGATATTTATGTGACATTTCAAGTAATCATTTTCTTTATATTATTACCTTGGAACGAAATATTTTAGATAAGCCCAAAGATTGGAATGGATTATGTTGGACATAAGTTAGTATTGTTTAAGGATTGAACTTTTTTAGATATTATTGATGGTATGTTATAGTAATTTAGTTTTAGAAAAAGGACAACCTTCAGGACTGGTGACATCCCATCGCGTCGGACAAGGCTATCAGAATCGAACCCACAACCAAAGTGCGACTGGACTTTATCACCTTCCACTGGCCTACATGAAGTACCTAGTTAGTAGAAAGTAGTTTTATTTTATTAAGCGGTATGATATATGAAGTATAAGTTCATTTTTGGAACTATATACGATTAATATAACCATATGATGGACTTATAACTTTTGCTAACCTTTTGTTTGAAACAGATGGAATGACCAATCATTCTATCACATGATCTGCTAACACATCACGAATAACAAATTCCACTTCATTTCTTTAAGGGATGAAGTGGAAATTGTTCAATTCACGAACAACAGTGAGACTGTACATAAATCATGTAAGTATTTATTTTAATTCATCAACATTAGGGAAATGATCTAGAAAAACAAAAAAAAATTTCCTAGTGACCTTATATTCGATGAATCGGATGGTACCTTAGATCATCACAATTCGATGTCTTTGTGATTGTTGGCTTTTTCATAGCCATGTTCTCTACCACTCTCTATCGGAACATGATGGTTATATTTCTCTTCCATATCCATATTTTCACCTATGTTCTCCTATGTGGAAACCCAGTGATTAGTTTATTTGGGTAACCGTTATGCTTCATACTTTAGTTTTTCAAGATAAGTTTTGGTATTCCTTTTTACGATGTGGGTTTCAATTAAAGAAACATTCAAGTATAAAACCATTTATAACCCCGACGAATTTCGAGGGAGAAATTAATTTTAAGGGTGGTAGAATGTAATAACCCGAGATTTTATAAGATATATTCTTTTTAATTTCATTCATATCTTCTGTTGTACGCTACACCAAGATTATCTTGTACTATACGCAACACCGTATTATCGTGCAGTATACGCAACACTACTCTTGGATCGTGTTACACACAATTTCATGCTTGTTTGATTGTGTCAATCTATGCAACATTGAGTGTGTATGTATATATATATATATATATATTAAATGTATAAATGAAATATGGTTGTATTTTGTTATACACAACAACAAAGGAGTCTTGCACTACACGCAACCCTGATTTGGCTTGCATTACACGCAATCGCGACCTTCCTCGATAGCGTGTGTTGTAAGCAATATCGGGTTTCACTAAACAACGATATATGGTTATAATATTATCACAAACTAGCCGTTATGAATTTAATTAACTAAATTTTGAATTTTATATCATTATTATGTCATCTTACACATTTTCAAGAACATGGTATGTGAAAAAATTAAAATTTTTGGGTAAAATAATTATTTTTCAAAAAATACAGTTTCGCCGCCTTTTAATTGTGCACCCACATTAAATATAGTTTTTGACATGTTTATAAGTTCAATTTTACAAAATAAAATTATTATTTGGAATCAGGATATAAAATATTACCTTGGATAATTTTTTCATATTATTCTGATATCTTTCATATTTTAATGAATAGTAAAAACACTCTATATTTTAATTAAAAACAAATTTTTTCTTCGTAATAACTTATGTTGTTAAATTATAATATGGAATGGTTTAGAATTATAAATATAATATATTTTTACAATTTAATATAATTTATTTCATTAGCCTTGATTTTACATTGAATTCGTAGGTTAAATAAATTCAATCTTTTGCAATGTTTTAAACGAAAACTCGTTTTCCTTCGACAACGAGATTAATTTTAATTTAATTTCGGCAACTTATGTGTATTGAATTTGGAAAAATGGATTCCATATTTGGAATCAGTGGGTCCAAATTATATTAATAGGCTACTTTTTATTTTTGGGCATTTTGAATATTAACAACGGAAAATTTTATTTACCATAGTTAAAGGTAAATCAGGTAATTAAGGGTAAATATAAGATTATAAAATTACGCTAAAACCCGCCAAAATCTTATTGTATGACTAAAAGTAGACCCATATCACCTAAGGGTTGGATTATAATCATTTAATGGACTTTTTTCTATGAAAATAACTTAATTATTATTAAAACCAACAAAAGTGACAACATGTCACTCTCTTAAATCCTATAAGTATATTAATTTAAATTTAGTGATAAAATTCATGAAAAATCGAACATGAATAGTCTCCAGAAATTTAATAAAATTATCTAAATAATTATAATTTATTTAGAATTTTTAGGTATTAAATAATTGTCATTAAAGGTGATACATTAATGATGCAGAAATTATTTATTAAGTGATAAATCCGTAATATAGTTTTTATTGAAATAATAATACCCATTAAAAGGCCCAAAAAACTGACCAAAACTTATTGGTAGTGTATAAATACACCTTAATAATCCAATGTCCTAATATATAACCATTTGTAGCCTGATAAAAGTGATTATGACACTTATATTATTTTATTTTCAATGATTCCAAAGTTGTCACCATCATAATTTAATAAATATAACAATTTA
The DNA here is from genome assembly GCA_963277665.1 of Viscum album. Lineage (NCBI taxonomy): Eukaryota > Viridiplantae > Streptophyta > Magnoliopsida > Santalales > Viscaceae > Viscum > Viscum album. Next base: position 1,389,907,562 of record OY728150.1, on the reverse strand, counting down.
AATATTGTGATTTTAAGATCATAAATTCTAGTAAAAGTATTATTGTGAACTTTAATATATTTATATTCATCATAGGATTTTATTTTTAATTTTTATGAAAAAAATAGGTATAATAAATAATTATACAATAATGATGTAGTAATTATTTTATTAAGAGATAAACCAAATAAATGGTTTTAAAAATAAAAAAAAAATTTATATGAGCTATTTAATGTGATCCACTAATTTTATAGATACATATGACATTTTATGAATCTATTAAAGCTTTTATTTATAACATATCTTCTTTATATATTTTAATTAAATTCAAATAAATGAATAGTTTCAAAATTGACAGTATTGTTATTTTATAAAAATAACATATTATAAAATTGTTTCAAAATCACAAAAATATTTAAAAATTATAAATTTAAATTTATATGGTATCAAATGTTATAAATTATCCAATTATGGAAAATTCACAACAAATAAGTAATTATTTGTTATAATTTAATATTTATAATTTTATTACCACAAATAAAATTAAATTGGTTAAATAAGTATAAATCAAGTTGATAATATTGAAAATAAATTCCTAACAAGTATAAATTTTATTGGATGATGATATTACAACCAAATATCATATAATTTTTGAATTATTGTCGTTTTTGGATGTTTTTATGTGGGGTTAGATTTATTATAAATTAATATTTTTATGATTTCCAAAGGTGCCCCTCCCCTCCCTTATAAAAGGGCGCCTCCTCCCTCTCTTCCTCACACCAATTTGAACCTTAAAGATCAGCCACTCCCGGCCAAATTCACTTCTAAACATCCCTAGAAACATACTAGTCGTCCTGGTATTTTTCAAAGACCAATTGTAGTGCCCTAAGAGGAGGTCTCAAAGAGGCGCTTCAAAGAAGAGGTAATGTTCGTTACCGATTCTTTCAACTTTATTTCTTCTTCCACTTCTTCTTATTTAGTTTTTTCATTATGATGTAATAAAATAAGTATCTATAATATACTGATATGTTATTATAAATATGAAACAACCCTATTTCACCTTCTATCCATCCTATGGAAAACAAAATCACCGCGCGTGCGTACGTATGGAATACCGTCTCCACGCCGTGGTGTAATCTATTTTTCCACCATCACCATACTTGGATGGGTATAATGGCGTAAATAATGACTATATATGATTATTGTAAAGTGATATTTATTATTAAATAGTATACATACACTCTATTACAATTCCATGATCATGGGAATGATATCATCGCTCGTGCATACGTACGGACTACCGTCTCCACGACGCGATGAGATTCATTCTACATGATTAACCATACATGAATGATCATAAAGTTTATATAATGAATAATAATTAAATATATTAAATAATAATTCTACTGGATTTTTGTATATATATATTTATGTCATCTATTTAGTTTCATTCAATTCAATAAGGAAACGAAAACAGCGTTCATGCGTACGTACGACCTACCGTCTCCAGGAACGGTGTATTTCATTCCTTTTATCGATCTATAATATATATGTATATGATGAATATATAATATATATAAATCATTTTTTACATTCTGGATTTATGTAAATCAGGATATATGTAATAATATCAAGAATGACAGGTCAAAACACATATGATAAATGAAATGATTTTACCCAAAACGCTACTTTATCATGGATTTTTCAAAAGAATGGGTAATCTAAAGTCATAAGTGAAACATATATGATATCATAACAATAAATATGATTATTTAATAAGTCAATGTCAGTATTTAAATCATTATACAGGAGATTCGGATCCATACGATGCATATCGGACCTAAGGTAAGGGATAATTTTGCAAATCTTATTTTTTATCTGAGAGTGCATATACGTAAGTATTTACTGGGGATATTGTAATCATCCATGTCCATGTTTTCAAAAAGTATGTTTAAGGTCCTTTTTACCCACTTTTGACTTTTACTACATGGTATGTAAGGAATCTTTCTTTTTTTCCATACGAGTTACTTTTTGACTTTTCCGAAAAAAGTTCGAGGAGAATGTTTTTTTAAACTATACGGCATGAAAGGATTTTTACGATTTTATAAAGCCTTATTTTCATAAATCTTCCTCCAAAATATTTCATGTCTATTTTCAACAAGATCTATTTTTTTTAAAATTTCATGGCATTTTGTGAAAAAAAATGATTTTGAAATAGAAAGTATATTTTCATCAAGAATTCATTTAAAGTGTTTTATCCAAACCATTTTTATCTAACATGACATTATTTGATATGTGTATGTTTCAAGTGTAATGTCTCTTTGATTTACATGGTTTCACTTTTCCTATTATGAAATGATATCCATTTATTTTATATAGATTCTGTGATGATGGGATGATGTTTATGAAACCCATTTTATTCGTTGGGTTATTATGAATGATGTATGTTTATTTTGTGTCAAAAGTAAGAATGATTTTATTATGAGATGGGTGGAACCTATATATCCCTCCAATGCATTGGGGAATGATTTATATCTCATGAGATAGACATGGCTGGATTGGTATGCTAATCCAGTTCAGTGTTACAGGACTGAAACGAGGAGTGAACTCGATTCAGAAAGGGACTTTGTCCACTAAGATGTTCATGGAAGCAATGACTTGGCTACTATGGAAATCATGACATGTGATGAATGGTTTCCACAATTACATGTTTTACTACCTTGATATTTTATCATTATTAATGTTTCATTATGATCTATGCCTTACATACTTCCATGTTTTATGTCATTGCTCATTATTTTGATGCTTAAAAATTATGATAATGTTTTTATGCTCAAATGTATATGATCTATTTTATTTTATCCATGCATACCCTTACTGAGCATTTGAGCTCACCCTTTATATTTTTTCTTTTCCCCAAGATATAAATAAAGGATTTAGATAAGAAAACAAAAGGGGAATATCGATATGGGAGATGTTGAAGATCTTTCAACAGGATTAGATGTTTATATTCTGAGTTTCCAAAGACACTAAACTATTATAGTCCTTGTGTGTCTGTTTTTGTTATGTATTAAGTATTCTACAAAAGTAATGTAATGTCCATGTATGTCATGCTTTGGGCCTCTACATATAAGGTAATAGAAAACAATAGGGTATCATACCGACTTTCCCTAGAATCTCGAACAACCTAACATAACGAGGAAACACCTTCCATTTATTATGTAACTATCGATGCACTTTAATGGGTGATACCCATATGGTATCATGATCCCCAACCATGAACTGTAGAATTAGTTGAAGGCAGTGAAAAAAATATTTATGTACAGACTGAGAATTAGTGATACGATTTCAGATTAGCTAAACCTTCTCCATAGAATCCTAAAAGAGAGGAGGACCTATAAGTTCTTCCTCCCCTACATATATTAATCACATGAGTGAATTGAACAACATATCATATAAGGCCTCAAGAGTATCCGTATGAATTATTTCGTGAATGATATTATTATATTATAACTCAACGATTGGGATATACTTCTCCCATGAACCACATAAATCAAGGAAATATTCTTTGAGAATATCCTCTAGAACATGTATTGTCCATTCTGATTTTCAATCAGACTATGGGTGTAAATATATTCTTAGAAGCATTTTGTACCCATATTCTTTTATAATCCCTAAAACAACTATGATGTGAAAATATAGTCCCTATATAAAATGATAGTACTTGGGAATTCGTGTAGTCATATGATCTCATGAACATACATTTTTCCCATCTCATCAACTAAGAATGTCTTTCAAATAGGAATAAATTGTACCACCTTAGTTATTATGTCAATGAAAACCCATATAGCATCGCTACCTCAACCCAACCAAGGAAAACAGGCTACAACGTCCATGGAAGAATCATTACTTTTTCATTACAGGACTGAAAGTACTTGTAAAATCCTACTGGTATCTGATTCTCTACATTCAACTATTGATAGGTGGAACACCTAGTGATAAATCCTACATTATGACATTTCATCGTAGGCCATCAATACATGAATCACATACCTGGATACATCTAGTAGATACCTTGATAAATTTCCCACTTAGTAGTGTGAGACTCTTTCATTAACCCCTCTATCATATTTATGAACCAAAATTGGTCCATGAATATGAAGGATGTCATATTAGTCCACAAACAAATCTAGAGGCAGGTTATCTCAGGATATAATCTCATGGAGAACCAACCCCTCCATATTAGAAATTTTCAACCCTTCCCCTTCTCAATGAGATAAGAGGTAACAATAATGTAAGAGAGGTAATTATACTCATTAATATCAAGAAACTCCACATTCAACTTAGATAATAGGGTTATTAACCTTCATTCATCTCTAGCTTCCCATATTCCCTATTTTTGAGTTTATCGACTTAGTGCATTTGAAACCACATTTCCTTTTTTAGGTGTATAAGTATGATCACAATAAAAGGACTACTGACATTTGACCCTTCTCTTCCATCTAAGGTGAAATCCATGCTAAGTAATGGTATATTTGAGGCTCTTGTGGTCCGGGTACACCACAATGTGCTCTCTGAATAGATTGTGTCTCCAAAAATGTAAGGCATGGACGACTGATGCAAGCTCAAGGATGTGCATTTGGTAATTTCACTCATGAGGCCTCAACTAATGAGATCTATATAAAATGACTATATCCTTCCATATCAACACATCATTATGGATGATTCTTGATGCATAATGGAAGATGGTATAACCTCTACCAGGATTTGGAAAAATTATAATAGGTACCGAGACAAGGCTATCTTTCAGTTCCTGAAAGGATTTATCACATGCTTCAAACCACAAGAACATAACACCCTTCTTGGTATGGCCATTAAGTTGTTAATAATGATGAGAAAAGATTTATTTGAAACACCTATAATATCCAACCGTCCCCAATAAACACCACATATAAAACATGCTAATGGGATGCTCCCAGGAAACAATAACACTAACCTTTTATTGGCTAAAAGATATGCCAGATTCCAATATTATATGACCCATGAATTAAACTCTGTAAATCGTGAAGTGGTACTTAACAAACTTGGCATGAATATAATGCTTTCACTATATGCTCACAATGATCTCAAGGTTATTATCATGGTATTTAAGATTATGAGAATACACCAATATTTTATCCACAAAGACCATGAAAAAAGAAACCATATAGGGATGGAAATCCCTATACATTCAAGACGTGATAATCTGCATGTGCATTTGTAAGACTGAATGATAGGACAAGATACATATATAGAGTATACCTGAAACAGAATGTTTTATGAGGTAAGTCTGATGGCCTTACACGCACATAATGAAAACCCAACCTCAAGTCAATCATAGAGAAGACCCTAGGACCTTAGATATTGTTAAATAGATCTTCTATTTTAGGTAGTGGATAATGGTTATTGAAAATAATATGGTTCAAATTTCTATAATCCACACATAGATATAAGTTTCAATATTCCTTCATGGTGAAAAGCATGTGTGAACCCCAATGGGATGAAAAATGTCGTATAAAACATTTGGCATCTAAATCCTATTACTGTTGTTTGTGATCTTGAATCTCTATAGGTTTCATCCTATATTGGGGAAATGACACTACAGCTGCTCCTAAAATAAGATTGCTCGTATGTTGTACCTCTCTCCGAGGAGGTAAGACGGAAAAATCATTGGGAAATACATCCCTGAAACAATCCACTTCTTGAGGTAAATAATATTGACATAAAAAAATGATCATCAATGAATATATTTTCAATATGGGCAGTCACTCCACATAGAAAATGATGATATGTTCATTATATACCAACCAGGACACCCTAATCACCCTTATGTAGATAACTACAACCATATAGTGATTTAAAAGATACCATATGGTGATAACAGTCAAAAAATACCTGATACTGAACCAACCAATCCATCATGATAATGACATATAATCCTATCATATCGATAATGAAGAGGTCCCATAAGGAAGAGTAACTACCCACCTCAAGGGGATAGTCCATACACTAGTGTATTCCCTTTGACCGTAGTTCCAATGTTGTATATAAGGTCATTACACCCAAGTTATATTGTATATCCAGTCCTACACATTACAAACTAGATAGATATATAAAAATTTCCAAGAACCAATATCAAATAATGTGGATATTATAACAAATTCCACTAGAATAGTACATCATCCTATAGATCATCTATATCCTAATCCTCAGCCCTATTCAATAGCCAGACTCCAAAAATTATAACTTCCTTGATTGTGCTACTTGGGATAGGTGGTCTGACTACTACATCCAGAACCACTTCCTCAAATAGTCCAGATGGTGTTATTCCAACTACAAACCCAACGTGGTGCAAAATAACCTGCACCTAAATTTGGAGCTGGGGAAAATCCTATTCCACTAAAAACTAGTGGAAAGATCTTACAAAAACACTAAATATTCCCCATACTAATACCAATATGTAAATCCATTGGGTCTCTATCACAATGATGTTTTAGGTTTCCCCTTCATATACACTTATGACAAAACATATACCAATCTAAAGGGGTACTATAGTTGTCACTAACCTGATGAGAAACCTCAAGGGAACGTCTCTTTCCACTAAGATAATTGTTGACCTGCCGCAACATTTCCCCTCTATGTTCCATGCTATTACTATTCTTCAGCTTTCACTTACTGATAAGAGAATGATTGAATACCTTAGAAAATTTTGGTTGGTGGAATACATTCACCTATATACAGATGGAGTACAAAATCCCATCCTCAAAATATCTATCATGCAAAATCTCATCACTAGTTAGAAGCGACAAAACGTGATGCATGTAAAAATGCTTCATTCCATCATATCATCTGGCTAAAAAAATATATTCTCAATCAGGATAACAATCAACAACACCACACATCATGTGCACCACCCAATTGTGAAATAATGTAAACTATGATAGGAAAAATAGAATAACCTTTATATTTTGGAAAACTTCTATTTTACCCTAATCATGGGTTTGAAACGCCCAAGAACGACTTATGAACGAGTCCCAATCATTCCTAATCTCTTGAATATTGTCTCCAAATTGTAATAAAGAAAGGATACATTATTTTATACAACTTTGTAACATCACGTAATCAGATTTCACCCAATAGGTACCCTGAGCCTGGTGAGACACATAGACTCAAGTGCATCTCCCCAAATTCCAGATGCTTCCAACTATAAGTGAGTTCCTTAGTTGTCTCTTTGGGGAGACTATAAAAACAATACCATAGTGTATCATAATGGATAAATAACAAAATTGGTAAATAGAATAATAAATATAAGTAAAAATTGGAGGAAGAAAACAGTGAAAATAGGAAAGGATAAGAATAACTTAAAATACTGGAATAACATACAACTGATGATGATATGTCATGTATACTGAAAATTGTAAAACAAGAATACAATGTTGTAGGAATAAAATTTTCAAAAAAATAATAATGTAAATATATGTTTATACAATGAATCTATAGCTATTTTTATGTCATATACTATCAAGATCCATCCTATACAGCAAGTAATCAATTGTTCAATGTTTTATGCTTCCCTTTATCAACACTTTCATTCGTGTAATTTTCTATGGGTACCAAACAAAATTCTAATAGGGTGGGAGATAAATATCAGTGGGTCCACCACCAGTGGTGTCTATAACATCTAGACTGTGTAATGGAATAGAATAGTTTGAAAGCATGCATATATATAATGTAAATGAGTACAATGTAACTGAATACCCACGTACATGCTTCAGCCCTCGGTTGGTGTCTGATCCTATAACCAATTCATTAAATTATTTTCACTAGTTTACAATTATGTCATATCTAAATAATAGTGAAGGATAAATGATGTTACAAGGCAACATGTAATGTTATTTAATAATTAAGTTTCAAGGTAATTACCAAGGTAATGTTTACCTAAAGAGTCACCAACTTAGAAATGATTATATCCTGGCTAAGGGGTAATATTACAATCCTAAGATAATAGTCAATTTCATTCCATAATAATATTCCTACTAAGTCCAAGGTGTTCATCCAAGGTAAAATTGGGTTATGCAATGACTAGGTCTGATGAGCTTAAACCATGTAACGTACTTTTCAATGTTGTATCCAAGGATTGTGTCCAAGGAATTTTGTAGTAATACATGACGGATCCTACGGTGTCATAATAAGCAACCAAATTTAGACAATAATTAGATTTTAGGTGGGTCTCAACCTATTTAATCCATGTACATGAATTTTGAATGGGGGTTTTCACGTTCTCAATGCATTCCCTTGGAATCACATGAGTGCCTGAATCAGGCCCCACTTATTTGATAATGAAGTAATATAAAACTCATAAGATCCATGTCATTACCTTTTATTTCTGAGACTACGATGACTAAACATGCAACCATTTAATCAACTTAAAATTAATCAATAAGTCCATTTGGTTTAATCCTTTCATTTCATTAGTGTGACATGGCCGAGTAGAAAGAATCCATTCATTTAATCCATATATGGAATTTTCAATAATCATGGTTCAATTTGATTACATACATTAAAATTTTCGTGGGTGTTATGGACATGAAACCTATTTTTCAATTATATTTCAAAAGAGTCAATTCATATACTTAGTATACATTCCACTTTCCATTTAACATTAGTTTATCAATTGAATCCCTTACCTTTGGCAGGTTAAGTTGTGATCATTCATAGTACATTCCATTATTAAATTCATAATATTAATTAATCCATTAATATAGAAAATATTGCCTTTGGAATGGTCAATCCAAAGGAACGCCTGAATAGTGAATCAAAAGTTTCAAAACAGTAAACGGAAAATATGAAATAACATCCTACATGGGATGGATGTTGTTGTTGGAGTATCCCCAAAGAACTAATCAAATTTTTTTAAAGATTATATTAATACTAATAGAATAATTAAATAGAATGAAATATAAATTCAACAAAAAAAACACCCAATGGAATCTGTGGTCCCCACCCAACAATTCTAAATCAACGAACATGAGAGATTAGTTATAAACCACCTACCTTAGGGTCGTATGACTCTCTTCCTACTATATTGGCCACTAATTCTTCTTAGAATTGAGTATATTAGATAAAAAATAAAAAATGGTCGCACCTTTATAACTATTTATAGTGAAAGAGAGGATAAAAGGTGCTAAAATGACTTGAGAACATACTGATGTGCATCCATCATGACGAATGGATGCTCAATTAGATCCTGGATGAAGGAGATCACATGAACCCTCCCATAAGATATCAAAATTCCCCCCAAATGATATTAAATGAGGCCAATTCTATTAGAAATTCGATTTGGGTGGATTGAAGAGTATAATTAGATAATTACAATATCAATGGTCATTTTACCTGGAAAATAGCTAGTGCACGGTTTTTCCCCATAGTTTTTAAGTTGTGCATAAACCCTACACTGGTTCCTGGGAAAAAGAGTCACATTCATGGTTTGGCCACACTATTAGAAAAACATTGCACCAACCATGAATGATGGATTTTCCTGAAATTAATAATATTCTACACAGTTTGATCTACCTGTGCACCCACCCTGCATGGTTAACTCTAATCATGTGACATGTCCAGTTTTCCAAAAATATTGGTTTTGGACATCAAAAAATCCTGAGACACCTATGAGGAAACTTCCAACTCATTAGGCATCCTAATAAGGTTCAAAATAAAAAATTATACCAAAATGTAAATGCTCCATACCTGAGTGAAAAACTGGGCTCTTATATTAAATTTATAATGGAATTTTTCTGGAATATTTTTGAATAAAAAGGAACCTGTTGTTATGGTTTATATTCCAATGGACCATTTCATCTATATTATGTATGGTTTAATTTACATTAAATTTAATTTTATATTATTACAGTACTAAAACCCTTATTTTTTCTTCTACACATTACATTTCATGGGTTTTCATGTATTCTTTCAACTATCCTCTTCTTCTTACTCTAAACCACTGAAACAATGTTTTTATAAAAACTAGAACTTATTTCCACTATTTTATCATGAATATATATATTTCTTTTGAATATTCATCATTTTCAATCAATAATTTCATTTTAAAGAAATTACTTATTTATAAATAAAAATTTCTATAATAATAAAAATATTTTAAATTTTTAAAAGTAATATTTTTAATTATTTCATTACAATTCATTTTTTACATCCATTAAAAATGTGTTAAATACACTTTTTAGTATTTTATGCATGAACTGGTTACCTAATCATCTCGATTATTTCACATTATTTCTACTACATTCTATTATTCATTCTTTTTAATTGTAATATCTCTTATAATTATTATGCAAATTTTTATTTTTAAGATTAAAATAAATGGATAATATTTTATTAAACATTTTAAATATGGTTTTATTTAACTTATGTATAATTTTTTCCAGTAATCAACTTATTATATAGAAATGGTTTAGTTTCATTATTTCATTATCATAAATAATTTTACAAACAATGTCTCAATGCCTCAATGAAACAATGGGAAAAGATAATTGGAATTTATTTATAAATATTTTTTTAAGATGAATTTACAAAAGATATAATAAAATTATTTCTAATGATTAACATCAATTTCCCACTTTTTTATCTGAAGAAATATTTCTTTACTAACATTAATTTTTTATAATGATCATATACTATACTTTAACCGTTTAATAAATCATAAAGTCATAGTTTATTTGATTTATTTTCATAGAATATCTTAAAGGGTTATTTTATTGATCATTATGAATTACTAAATGTAATTATATGGATTTCATGATGTTTATAATATATATATATTTGTTTCTAAATTAATAACAAAATTATATAAGTATCTTTTCTACTAGGACTACAAAACTATCCAATTCATGTGGATGTGAAATAATATAAATTATAAAAATTTAATAATTAAATTTATATATCAGGTTTTATAATGTTGGGGTTATACATATAAATTATTAGATTAGAATGTAAAATGTTACGAAAAATGGTAGGTTATCAGAAGGTTTATTGGTGTACACTAAGTATCTTCTCTAATGGAATTTAATTTAAGTTTTCTTTTCAAAATATTAATGGGACAAAGATGTTTTCATTGAGGAATAATGACTATTTCCAATGGTATGATCCTATGTTGATGATAATAGAATGAAATATAGCTCAACATCAAAAAATTATAAATACTGAAAACTTGGAAAGAAAATATTTTATTCAATATGATTGAAGAATATAAATGAAATATTATGCCTTAAGGATCTATGGAAATCCTTTTTAGTGAAATACTAATTATTACCAATGAATTCATGAGATTTTATCACCAAAATATATTGGAAAATGATACCTCAAGCTAACATTTATGTGTTTTGGGATATTGGTGTTTGTGAAAAAATGTATGTTGAAAAGGTCAGTATTGGAGTTTTAGTATGATTATTTAAATTTTTTGTATTAAATTTCAAGAAAATTGGAATTTATTATTTAAAATGGGTTGTGAAAATATCATATACTATGTGGGTTTTTTTCATAGTGTTTTCCATATTTTAGTGGTCCAAAAATCAAAGGTATCACCAAGCATCCTGAAATATAGATTGTGATTGATTTCTCATGAAAATATAGAAAATTCATTTAATTAATGAAGGCATGGGGACTTAAGAAGGTGTGGTGATTCAGAAATATTTTAGTGTTTCTTGATGGTTTTGATCTTCAAGAAATATGGATGAGCATGAAGGAAAGGCGGTAAGCTATGTTACTACAAGAAGCTCTATGAATATGAAAATTTACATAACGTTTCATGAACGTATGTATCTTCCCGAAAAAAGTAAGAGCTTCATAAAACAGACCTAGTAAGGTTGAATTCATCATAATAGGGGTTCAACATCTATGTATATACCTCTAAACCCTTTAATTGAACAATCATGAATTAATGATAATTCAAAGGATCTAAATTCATGGCGGTGACTCACAATGGATTTTTACTATTTAATGGTTTTCATAAGAACATCTACTTTTCCTATAAATTGGATTTGAGAAGTATACGAAAGTTTTATAAAAATTTTGAGCTTTACAAATATATGTATAATCATGAAGGATTTAAAGAAATCTCAAAATGAGTAGGAATAATGAATGTTGTGAGCTTTGTGAATGTTGGGATCATTAAAAATGATAGCTAAATCTTAGAGAAATTAGTGATATTGGAAATGTTTTGAGCGTCAAGAAAGTTGGGAGAATCTTTAATGTCATCCTTTCCTTTTAGGAATTGATTTTTTTCCAAAATTTTGGAATGTGGGTTATTTAAAAATTAAATCTCATGAAAACCAGTAGGGATTTACCATTGAATATATGCTAAATTGGTATTAATTTTGTATATGATTAAGTAATATAATGAAGAACCAAATGTGTTTCAAAATATATTGATTCATGTTATCAAAATAATATTAATTTTAAGGATAATTGAGAAAAAAATTGTTGAGAGGGATATGAGTGTTCAATGTGTGATTGGTTGTAAACCTGTAGGGATAGTGAGTCCACGTTTAACATTGTAACAGACAGCCACATTAGAAGAATTGGAAAATCCGAATTGTTCCTTTTTATTCTCCATGGATGTATCCTATTGTGGGAGAACCTCGTAAAAATGGTTTTTCTCATACATGAATTCATTATTTATCGTACATATAGATTATAATGGTATATAAGGACATTTTTTTAATGATGAAATATGATTTGAATGGCATGAAGTTTTAATCCATTAATCCATTATCATCTACTATCATGGTATTTATCCTCATTGGGTTAAAAATATATATAATTTTAATTGACCAACATCTTGTATAACCACTTTATCTATTCTACTTTAGATGAAGAAAAAAATAAATAAAATTATATTATAAGGGAACATTGGATAAGAAGATAAGAAAAATTCAATTATTGGGTTTTTAAAAGCAAAAAAATGCATTCTTTGATTGCAATAAGAATCCCCTAGGTGACATAGAGTTATATATAAACAATAAATATTGGAGAAAGTGCAGATACACCCAAATTGTTTTATAAAATTTTCAATGTAATAAATCACAGTATGATTAATGTGTCATGACAAATACTAGATAGTCAAAATGTATCTCTTTGGATAAACAAATTATCCACCCTCATGTCACTCTCTTTTTTAAAACCTAATAGTCTTACATAAATTTTACATAGTCATGTTATTTCACAACATAAATAATACAATTACTTCACAAACCACACCATCTATATTAATGGAATCATGAAACATGCCTTTATCATCCATCACATACTTGAGAAATTCAAACTATGGACTTGATATTGTATATAAACAATGTCGGAATAACCTATTTGAATAAAAATATAAGGAATTTTTCAACCAAGTTATCATGTAAATATACCTATTATCATTAAATAAACAATCCAATTTGAAATTAAATAAAAAAAATAGTTTTTGCATAATATTTGATAAAATTATTTATATGAACCTCCATGAAGAAACTATAAATACCATTTTTCTACTATGAATGTAATATTAATTCAAGTTATCATGTATTAATATTATAGAAAGACCCCAATTATCACCGCACCACATCACCATAACCTACAACACAAACTCATTAATTATAGCATAATACACTCTATTATGGAATGCTAGAATCTTCTAGATTTAATATAAACTAAAAATTCTCCCTTTGTCCCTATAAACAACCACTAAAACTCTTACACACCTCAAAACCTAAAATATTAAAAATGGAATATGTAATTCCATTTCATTAAATCAAATACCTCATAATCAATATCTTCATTGAAAATCCAAAAATCACCCATGAAATGGGGGGACAAAAAAACATGAGGAATTTTGAAAGACTGGTCCTACACATTTGATAATGTTAAAAAACTCATTCCATTATCCAAAAAAATGAATCTATAGAATATAAGTACCAAATTATTATGGCTATGGATTGATACCTGTGAAATATAACATATTCGCTTTGAAAATTCATTATATAAAAGATATGATTTGATATTAATCTTATTCTTATAAGATAACCCCATGAAATATCAAAAACATTGCAGATAATTCTCAAATAAGATCCATATACTAATGAAAACCCAAACAGTTGAATAAATAACACACCAATTTTCTGAACCACCATGGGCTACCACCACACCTTTTTATGAACTTTATTTCCACAAGGTAATAATGGAATTCTCGATCCCCATGGGCCAACACGGGATACCATCGAACTAGTCCCTGAATCAACTCATGACAAGGTCCAAAGTGTATTTACAATACCCATTGTTTTGTAACTAGTTCGTTGGTATGTATAACATACACATGGGAATATCATTCCCATTTCATAACCAAAATATACATTGAGTAGAAACAAATATTAATTTTTAATGACATATCCAGAAGGTGAACCTTCATTGAGATCAAATAAGTAGAAGTAGGTAATAAACCATACTAAAAGTACATAACAAAATAAAATCAATCATCACATAAAAGCATAGAGAATGTCAACCACAATGTGTATAAAATATAAAATTAATTTGGAAAATTGACAAATAGACATCACCAAATGAATTATTGAATCTGAAAAAAAAACCCTCTATGAATGGTATTAGAAACTAGGAAACTAAGAAAAAATATATTCACACACACACAATTATACAGAAGTGTACATTTAGGGTTTGTTTCAAATAGCCCTAGTAAAAGGTAATATATAATTATATAAAACTACCTTTATAATATAATTCTAAAATTTGAGTCATTATTTATATTATAAATTAGTTTTCACATGAAAAATAATGAATAAAAAATCATAATACTTGTAATTATCTTCCAAAACCATATAAAACAATGTAACCAGATCCCTAATTAAAAGGAATAAAAAAATGCATCAATTATATAAATAGGTAAAATTAAAAAAAACTTACAACTAGGTCAAGGTGTCCTGTCATCCAATCATGCTCCAATTCATAGAAAATGCATAATTATTCGGATCCCATTAATTATACACCAGAGGATTTGGAATCATGTGAATCAAACTATGATCTAACATGATAAAAACTAGTCATAGTATTTCTTGTCACTCCCTCTAGGGAACCTTTATGGGAAATCAAAATATATCATTCATCATTATTTCTAGCCATCGAAAACATAATAAATCCCTTATGGGGAATAAATTTCCTAGGCCACTAGCTATATTATGCACAAAAATATATTGTTAATCACATCTATACACTCTATATATCTACCTTTGTTTCCTTGGATATAACTAAGTAGTGGTTATTAAACAACTGAGTGACAATATCATCACATAATTAAATATTAAAATAATAAGTTAATCTCATCTCACCTTCAAAACAATGTCACAAAACAAACCTTTTCACATCCTTGTATAAGAATTAAATAAAATATATATAACATCACAAATAGATCCACATTCATTAATAAAGATAATAAAAATAAAGATATCCAACAATATAGGAAAAATAAATTTAAATCTTACACCTTTCAATATAGTGATAAACAGGACATTGAAAAAAATACAAGAATACCATACTGTTTTATCATATCTTAAAAACCATGCTTTGAAAAGTCTCAATGAAAAACAAGTTCCAATGACCCCTTTGAAATCACCAATTTCCCATTTCAAACAACATAATCCATCCTAATGGTATGAATTCATGAAATAATAAAATTTGGGATAACACGCCATTTTTTTATAATATATTATGTTCAAATATAAAAGTCCTTCATTATAAAGAAATTTTTTTCAGGAAACCATTTGAACATTAAAAATCATTATAAATAACCACTTATGCATGATTTTAAACAAATGGAATGCAAGTATTTCCTTTCCATGTTCTAATACCATTTGTGTCCCATTTAAAAACCTAATAGTAAACACATATAAATAATATGGAAAGAAATTAATTTTAAAACATAAATAATTCAATGTAATATAATAAAAATAAAAAAAATAAAAAATCCTACTTAGTCCTATCAGAAACATACCATAACCTAAAATCCAAAATGATTGCAGTCAAACAACGAAAAAAGAAATTGACCTTGATTTATAATAACCAAAATCCACATCATTAATTCCTAATAAAACAATAAAATAAAACCTTATAGTGATTTTTTATGGGTGAATGAAAACATTTACTGTAAGGGGATGAAAGGTGATGGGAGTCGAAAGTGATGAAGAGTAAATCAAAACCCTATTAAAAATTGAATACTAAGAGAATATAATAAAACGTAGGATAAGGAGGAATAGATAAGAGATCCTAGGATCTACCTATCTCTAACAGATAAGAGGGATATTGATGAAATTGGAAAACCCATTTAAATCCTTATGGGGGGAACTAGTGTTTTATAATTTTTTCACATAGACAGAAAATGTATGTGGTATGTTCATTCCCTTATATAAAATACCTCCGCCATGGGACACATTAAGATAAACCTCATTGTGTTTCAGTGTGGGGGTCTCCCTAAGTCTTGGACACCACTGCTATTATCCCAAAACCACTACAGCATATCCCTCCATTTTTCAGTAAGGTGTCTACCTCCAAACACCCACTCTATCATATCCACAATGGAAAGCGATATATTGACCCTCAGAAAATGATCCCCATTTTTGGATGTCATAGTAAATGGCCATTTTTCCATCATTTCAACACACACTATATCAATTAAATTTATATGGTATTATTGTATGATTCCCTTAAGATAACCTACCCACTACACCCATATCCTAAAATAAATGTGAAAACACATAGAATGTGAGTTTCTACCCTCATCAATACTATAAATGCTGATCCTTGTGATACTATGATATACTTACTCCCTTCCATGTTTAATATATTCTCTTAAGTGATCCATATTAAATATTCCATGAATTTCTGTGTGGCATCACTCATAACCAAAATCGTTATTGTATTAACCTTATCAATGATATGAGGTCAACCGTAGACCAAGAATGAAACTGATTGAAACATCCCGAGTCACCTAGAAAATAATTTTAACACTTAGAAACATCCTAATAACAGAACATAAAATATTATTATTTAATAAATGTTATATCGGGGTCTCACATTTTCCCCACCATGCCACTTTCTTTCCCTAAAAAGTCTTGTAATATTTTGAATCGATGAAATTTCAAAACTCCAAAACTTTTCATAATGTTTTATGGTTAATGAATAAGGACAATATTAAAAGTTAAAAATCATCATCCAATTGTTAAATCCATATAATTTTCATTATATCATCAACAATTACATTATACATAACCAAAAAAATATACAACAAAATGAATCTCTATGTGGACGCAAATTTATGTCTCCCCAAAATTTAGAATTCCTAAAAAATGGGGAAAACAACAAAATAAAACCCAATAAAATAAAAACTACTAAAATTATCATGTTTCATGTAATCATAAAAATACGAAACATAATTTCTTCAAACCATTTTTAAACACAAGATAATGATATTAATACTCCCCATGAGTGAACATCCTGGAAAAATATTAGTATGTACACTTGAATAGGTTAAAAATAAAAATTATTATATAAAAATATTAATAACAAACAAAATATTATCATGTTTGAATATGAAATAAGATGATTCATAACTCATGTAGTAAAATCACATGGTGAGTTAACTAGATGCAAAGTTATATAATTCAAACTTATAATGATTTCAATATAATACCCAAACTAGGTATTGTTCAAATTCTATCTACTAACCAAATACTCATATCTCATAACCTAGCATATACCCACGGAAACACAAAATAATACACCATTCATGACCATATTACAGTCAAAAATATATAGAAACAAAATTATGAATCAATAATCAATTTGGCCTTAGGATCTTAAAATAACAACCACTAACCCAAAAGGATTCCTTAAGAGAATCAAAAGTAGACACCAATATAAAGTCACCTCAAAACCTCAACCACTCTATGATATTTTAGAAATAATTTCATAACATATATTAACATTTATCTGGATAATTTAAGAAATTCATCTCACGTCATCACCAAGAGAATCTATTAATGGAGACATCAATAGATATTTTGAAAATGTCCCTAGAGAATGAAACTAATTAGGTTTATATTAATTAGGGGTCCAACAAAAAATAGAATAATGATATAATGTCTGATTAGGTATATACTTTAAACAACTAATAAACATGAACTAAAAGATTGATTAAACATTTGGTGGCTTCTCCACCTATCATGGGATAACAAAAATGAAGAAAATATTTATCGAATAAATATTCAAGGTGAAAAGATATACAAATATATGGATCAATAAAATCCCCAACTCTATATAGATCTATGGATATTCCAAACACATAGAGGATCACAACCATGAAACAAGGGAAATTCACCCAAAAAAGGTCACCTTAGGAGGAATGCTCTTTATAAATCCAAAAAAAATCTAAGAGGAATTCTATATAAAATATTAATCTCAAATAAAACACATTAATTTTATCTAAACCAAATTTCACATGCCATTATACAAAAATGGAAAAAAATAAAAAACCACATAACCATAAGTTATAACAGATTTCAAGTTATAATATTTTAACAACCACAAAATCCCATAAGGAATCAAAAGCCATTTTCTAGAAATCCACGTGATTTAAAAAATAATAATCCATATTATATCACTAAAACCCAATTGAAAATACAAATTCCACAAGTGTATTTCAAAAACATGTTAAAATGGCATTTTTTATGCCAGTTGACAGGAATTGATCTCTAGTCCATGCCAATGAAATTTATTAAATCAAAAGGGTACAAAGTATTCTCGAGGTGAAAAGTTCTTACATCCTCACAATGTTATAGAAATATATAGATAAACAATAAAAGACTGAAGAGACCAATATATAAAATCAGACCTACAAATATCCCCAAGTGAAGACACCTCCCATCCAAGAAAGACAGTGAGGACACCAAGATAACCATTCTAGATGTGTGCATTACAAATAAAAAATCACAGAACAAAGCAGGATGTCTTTGATTAATAGAGATAATCTGATCAAACCTTCCTATTTAAAATCATAAACAGATCAAAAGAAAAGGTGACATGTTATAAAACATTCCAATAAAAACATATCACAAGGCAGGAACAAAAGCAGTGTGAATCTCCACTACAAGCTTTATAAAAATTTATAAGATGTCCAAAAAATTCATTGAAACCAAACTAAGATGCATGTAAATTGAGATTCAATAAGATAGAAGGAACAATATATTCAAACTGAGATTTGGCCACACTGAAAATATGAAAAGGAGATCTCAACCAAAACTACTCATCATAAATATACAATCAGCCTGCTCTTCATTCCAAAATGCAACAAAAATAAAGTTAGCAAGAGAAGCATGATCCATGAAATGAGCAGATCAAAAAAAATAGATTTAACATTAGAATCCTCCTCCTTTGATATCATTCAGATTTGTGTTGAAAATGTAGTCCAGACCATCAAAGGAAATGTCAGTGGGAACATATCATAATTTCATATAAAACGCATGTCGGGTTCAGTGCATGCTCAAGATGATCCAAAATAAACAAGTAGAAATTATGAAAAGTCTTCAACTGATCTAGAAGATTAATAATCCAATAGAGAGAATATGGTCCAGTTGGTTAAAAATAGGAGATAACCCCCATGCAGTACCTAAGAAGCCTAACAGAATGAATGACAACACAATGCATGATAGAAAACTCTCTCAGAAGAAAACATATCACAAGAGAAACTGAAGAGAAAAAAAGTAGGATTCTTAAACTTCAAAAACACAAGGGAGATCATTACCATGGAGTCTCTTTGAAGTTCAAATTTGGTTTCTTCTTTAATTCCTCCACAACAACGATAAACATTATTTTTCGGAGTTTAAGATAAGTGTCATATCTCATGTCACCATTTTTGTACTTTCTAATGGATATTGTGTCATTCTCTTCAATCCACGAGTCAAGATCTTTTGAGAAGTCCAATTTTTCTTCTATTACATATTAATATCTAAATGTAGGGTCATTCTCATCATCCTTACTTGAGGAGAATTCTGAATCTGTTGCATGCATTTCAGTTGGCATGGGCTGTGGAGGAATAATACTGTATTCCATGATATGTGCATCTAGGGACCTTGTGATAATTTTTCCTTCGGTTATGGAGTGTTCCTTACCCTTTCATTGTCTATAATTCAGAGTGACAAACCATATGAGTCAACCATTGGTTTCATTCCTTTTTTAGACCTTGATTTCAAAAACTCATCCTCTAGTTGACAAGATTTATCAGGTTCAACTTGTATAGATTCATATGAATTAGATTGAACCTCTTCCCCCCCTCTCTGTTCACTAATATTGATCTTTTAAGTAGGTAGTTCAGCATAGGGTGTCAAGATCTTATCCTCTTGCACATCCCCAACTGGGGTATTCTGGGAGGTGGAGGGATGTAAAGTGTTATGGTTTCCATTTTTATCAATAATAGTTGATGGCAGGGTAATTTTGGAGTTATCATTCTTTATCCAAAATGATTTGTATTGGGGGAGGGGGTGTGATATCCTCTTTTTCTGCCCACACTCACCAGAATGATGCCCGATTCTGGAACACTTCTTCCAAAATTCATGAACATTTTCAAAAACAACTTCCAGACAAAACCTTGTGATCCATTTTGCAACCAAAATCTAGAAGGAAACGACTGTGAAATGACAACATCAGTTCACACACGAGCAACAGATGGTCGAGACAAGTTATGAGTGGAAAAATCAAGTTTAATTGGGTGTCCAAAAAAAACTAGCAATGGAGAAGAGGGCTTTTTTACATAAATAGAAGAATTGAATGACCGAGGAAGCCCAACCAAATGGGGACTGTAGGTGGCTCGAAGTAAACACATAAATTAGGTTTTCATTTCAAGACCATCGTACAACATCCACATAAGGTCCAAAAACCTCTCACACAAAGTCTATAATAGTCATTTTCAGAGGAAAAGTGTAAAAGAACATGCAAAGAGTTCAGCAGACCGACATGGAAGTTTTCGAATCCTATGTTATCAAGGGTTTTCGTAGAAAAACCAAAGAGGTTTTGCGCTTGATAAACATTCCAAACAGTACAAAGCACAACTCTGGGGAAAGAAGATGTACCTCTTCATCTAAGAAATAAATTGCTGATAACCCATAATAACGGAATTTATTTGGCTCAATGCGCTCAGGGGATTTAAATTTAAAAATATTCCACAATCTAAAAAATTCCAAAATTAATCCTGATTATTATCTTAAAAAACCACTCCTGAAAACACACATTTATTGGGCATAAATATTACAATATAACACTAAACTACTTTTAAACACAAAATAATTTTCAATTTCTATTTGAAATTAAAAATTTCAAAAAAAATCATAAAAATAAATTAAATTTAAAACCAATATTTTATTCCTCATTTTAAAAAATCATGAAATTATCCTATTTTCGCAAAAATATTTTTAATATCAATAATAAAAGAATGGAAAACCAAACCACCAAATCGAATAAATTCTATAAAATCAAAATATTTGATAGCTCCCTTAGTTTTTCCCCATTATTGGGATTCAGTCAAGAGTTTTCTAAATATCATTCAAAATCGAATATTAAACCATCGATCTGTTTTATAACATGATTCAAGGACTATCCACCAATCATGAACAAACATATAAAATAGTTAAATAATCATGAACCAATCCTATGCACATTTTTCAGTTTATTTAAGATAACATTATGCTACAAAATATTCCCTTATTCTCATTAAGAATCATGATGGAACCCAAGTATACTCAAATGTTTACAATGAGTATAAAAACAATATCTGTGTATCAATTTAATAATGAGTCAAAAATGAATATAAATTATATAATGCCCCTGGAAACTCTATCACCCTCATGAAATGTGGTTATCATGAAACAAAAATTTCCATACTATTGAGTCTCATTGACAATACTATCTCCATTTTCCATGAAAAACCAAAATAAAAAGATAGAGTTTCAATAAACTAGGCCCTTTTAGAACATATAAACTGAAATAATTTCTTAATGAACCATCATGAGAAATAGATAAACCATTTTACAACCCAGCTCAACATATGGATCAAATGGATTTTGTAATCTTCATAAGATGGAATCTACATCCTGGGTATCAATAACATACTATAGAAAATTATTTAACCCTCATTAAAAATAAAAAAATAGTATTCAAGGTACATAATCATACATTACATGGGGTATATCAATATAGAAAAATATAGAATAAAAAAATAATGAACCATCAATGAAGAGAATAATAAAATAAACCATCATGAGATAATTACAACTACATCATCACATAAAATTATACTGGATTAATACCATTTTGGGTATAAACTATTAAATACACTCAGATAATCTAACAATGAATTTTTTTTAAGAATATAAATAGAACATGATCATCTCCGATAAAACCTCCAAGAACATGATCAAAAACGAGGAAACTCCAAAAAAAACATATGATATTGATAACCAATTACATGCACGTAGAAACAATGGTATTTTATATAGCATCACCCTCACACTTAATATTCACATTAACTAACATTAATAACCATAAATAATATTATATAAATTATATCCCAAGGGGCCACAATAAATAATGATCATTACAAAAAACATTCTATAAAAAATATGTTTTTTTTCAATTCATATTTTCTTTATTTAGTTCCAAATTAGACATTAAAAAAATTCGTATATTTCAAATCAATTCCATATTCTTTTAAAATCCATTCCATGAAAATGTTATTAGAAATCAAATAGTTCCAGTCACACAAAAATCACCAATTTCACATTATATTCACTAAAAAACTCTATATTAATAAAAGGTCAAAAAATATTAAATTTGGTCCAACTATGCTTTTTAAAATAATCCAAACAATTAAAAAAGACACACTATTTCAAAAAATACCACGGATATATAAATTTTTTAAATATCAAAATTCTATTAAATGAGACACATAAAAATTTTATACTACATATGGCATGCGAGGAAGTCCATTCCATGTTTAGAAACAATTTTCAATTCATTTTAAACCCCTCTAAGTTAATAAATATATTAATAATTAGTAAGTAGATTTATTTGAAAACACCCAATAATACAATGGAGTATAAGATAATGGAAAGGCATCAAAATTAAAATCTAAATTGTAGTCGAATGAAACCACAAAATATCACCTACATTGAGAGAATATAAACTATGAAATAGGACACAATCCATGAACACTAAAAACCATTATGCCTATGATTTTTCACACATACACCAAACTATACCTACATAATGAATTTGATTTGTTAGAGAAAAAAGAAAATTGGGAATGATTGGATGGAAAGAGAGGTGAGGATGCAGGAGAAATATCTCAATTAACAACATAAAATCAATAATGAAGAGTGAAGAAACTGTGCGAGTAAATGATAGATTAGAGATGACATTTAAGGCTCTCCATAGGTCTGATGTGTGAGTACAAGAGATAATAAATGGGGTCAAACCACTAAAAACCTGAAATGGTTCAAAATTGAAATTTTCAAAAATTATAACATGGGCAGAATATGTAACTCAAAAGTTATGGTAAAATTATCCCACCCTAGAGACAATCGAAATTTATCCCCCATAGTTTTGGTGGGGGACATTATAAAATATATTAATTACCCCAAAACGCACAAAAATATTTGCTCACAATCAACTTTGTTATGTATTAGAGTCTTCTACCACAATCCTACAATGTTATAGACTCCATGAATCACAACATAGTTTACATAAGAAAATAATCCCAATGAGTATCTATAATAGGGAATTCCCCCTTCCCTCATTATTAATGTACCAAACACTTCCATTACCATTCCATAGGGTTGTTGGCCATTTACCATGTCAATACACACCGACCAAAAAACATATAGAAATACCAAAATTAAGAATTATTTTCCTCTCTATTCCCCATACAGCATAAACCAAGGCCCCTTTGGAATAACATTTTCAAACAAAGTAAAAAAGAGCCTCATTTTCAAGACATAATGTTTATCACATGGATTATTTTATGGATTCACTAATATTCAAGGTCCAATATAGTGTATCCTTATCCATGTGGTTTGACCTACTACACACCTAGTCTAGAACCCCCAAAATCTTCTTAGAACACCCATAAATCATTGGAATCACCATGAATCCAAATAATGTCGCCACATTAAATTATAAAAAAATATTTCTGTCCTGGGGATGTCACAACCAACCATACCAAATCATAATTATCCTCTTGTTAACTAATCCTTTCTCATTAAATGATTCTATTTCAAAAATAATTAACCCTTTAAAAGATATCATAAACTATAAAACCTTTTTTATAATTATGGAAAAAACAATTTAAAAACATTTATAATACTGATTATTATTTTTAAGTGTATAATATATATTTTTACTCAATATAATATGCACCTCCTCGTTTTATTTTTTACTATGTTTCTAGAAATATCTCCAAAATTAAATCTATTTTACATAAATTAAGAAATAATGATACAATTCTATAACATTTATTCCCTTCCAAATCCAAAATAACAACATCTCAAAGACTAAGAGTCATACCAGTACATAAACTAATCATTCTAATAATTACCTCCCATTAAAAAATAGAACAACATACTAGACTATGAGTAAAATAAGTAGTTTATGTTTACTGTTATAAGCTACAGACAATCACTAATGTATTTCCACATTTTATATTTTCAGGGACCATAATACCCATTACATTTTTCATTAATTCTAACCAATATTCATCTTCTTTAAGTGTCTTTATAATCATCCATCTTCATTAAAAACCTCCTTCTTAGATAGGTTACGAATCATGATATGGTAACCCCATACATGGTTCTAGTATACATCATCCATCACCAACAATCCATAAATTATTATATACCTTTGGTCATAAAAAAATCTCATGAATCATATCTGCAGTATATAAAATATCATATAATTGAATAAAATAAATTCTAAAAATATATTCATAATAAACTAATTATCATAATAATTCATTTACACATAACGGTTTTATCATTAATCCCCAATTTACCAATCCATATATCACTATCCATAAAAAATCCAAAAAATATATTAATTCCTCCCAATCAACCACATATATTGAACTATAGAATATGAATATTTACCAAAGATACCATCAATTACATTATGAAACATTATTCCAAAAAAATATTTACATGAAATAGTATATTAAAAAAAATAAAAAAAATTGTATTTACCATATAGAATTTACCGTCATATATATTATTTCATACCGTAATAATGAACTATTACAATACATACAAAAATTAATGAGTCATAAACTTGATCCATTATATCCAATATATATATATATATCTAAAATATTCCTTCTATCATTATTTACCATTCATTTATATAAATACATAATATTTCTATAAACAACCAAATAATTAAAATATATATACATATGAAATCCTTAACACACTAAATCCTATGTATATATGAACCATTATATATGAAATAATTTCCCATACAATTATATGCATTACTTGATTCCATTATATCATTCAATAATAATATCATAAGAGAAAAAAATAGATAATCAATAGACAAACAATGATGAAAAGAAATAAACATTAAATCATCAAAATGTAACATAAAAAATCAATATTGTAACTGATAAATTAACTATATTAATTAATAATAAAATAATCATTTTCCTAGGAAAATAATGGTGAATGAAATAATCATTTACAGATGTTCTTCAATATAAAAATAAAATTATTTAATCTATCATAATTAAATCATAAATCATATAGTCATAATTTTATTATGTATGTATTTATATTTGTATTATCCTTATTATGAATTATTATAATTCATAGAATTATAAAATATCAATATAAAAAGAATCTAAATGAAAACATATTAAACTTCTTCATAAATTAATCATACATGTTGACCAAATTAAATTAATTATCATTACATCATAATGGATATCTCTATGATTAAATATCTATAATCCTAAATTTAAATTCTTAATTAAAAATTATATAATCCAATTAAATCATTTCATTTTTTATTTAATTTATAATATCCATATGATTTAATATAACAATAATGAAACCACAAATACTTAATCATGTTTATAAAAAATCCACCCACATAACCTTTTGTCGACATTAAAAAACATAACCAAAAAAATAATGGAAACATCCGAAGAATAAACATTCATCTTATTTCCTCCCTTCAATAATCATATTATCCAATAAAAAAAGAATGAAATCATATTGGGAATTAAAATGATTTACATGGTAGGGATTAATATATAGAGACTATGAACCATTTGTAACATATCATCATAATATAATAGAAATACCGAAGAAAATATACCCATCTAGAAATTAAATGTAATTACTAGAACTCTAATCATAACCAAACCCTCAAAATAATCTCACTATTACAAATAATATGAGATAAATAAACTCATCCCTCCATTATAACACACCTAAATTGATAGGAAGATAATTTACTCAACATAACACATTTCCATGTTCAGTAATAATTAATTCAATAGTTATATTATATTACGATCAAATAATAATTATTAATAAAATTATAATTTATGCATATTATTGAAAATTTATATCCACATTATGTTTTGATAACATATATTCACTTTATTGAAAATATTTTAGAAAACAATATTCTTTCACTTTATTTGATGTCACAGACTTTAATACATCTCCAAAAATTAATTCAAGACAATTTCATGAATATAATTGTCATGAACCAGGTCGGGTCGCCATCCGACCAAGCGCCCGACCTGGTCCGCAACATGGCCCGAAGGGCGTTCCCAATCCCCACGGGTTGGCACAAGTTGCCGGGTATCAAAACTAAAACATGGAAATGATTTACCAAAAATAGTAAACACAAAAACAACTGATAAGATAAAAAAAGTAAAACTAAAAACAGACAACCAAACATGGAATTAAACTAAAAAAAATTAAAGGGATTAAAACTTGAACCAACATCCAAAATAAACGACAACAAAGGAAACAAAAACACTCACTCAAACCTCCAACCAACAAGAGAGGAGCAACATCCACGTGCCACAACACCAACCTGCACGTGAAGACCACCATCGACCAGAACCACTACAGTTGAGCATGATGTCACAACCTAGAATACATAAGAAACAAAGTATACATACACCCATAGGTATATGTAGGGTGTGAGCCAAGAGCCCAGTCGGATTTCACCCAACAAAAATCTTTCATGTGTAAACATTAAATGACAAAAACATTTGCATGCTTCATAAAAGAAAGGACATCAAATCTTGAACAACATTAAAAGAACAGTTTCTATAAAGAATGCACTTTCAACAAAAACAACTTGAATAAAATAAAACACCCTTGAAGTTAAGAAACCTTATACCTTCAAGAGAACCCAAAAGCTACACCATATGCCGACGGTGAGTGTATAATATTCCAAGAGAAACAAAAGTGGAATAGGCCCTATAGGTACTAGTAAAAATAATGGGACCCTAGAACATCCTGTCTC
This sequence comes from Viscum album, assembly GCA_963277665.1. NCBI lineage: Eukaryota > Viridiplantae > Streptophyta > Magnoliopsida > Santalales > Viscaceae > Viscum > Viscum album. The sequence continues at coordinate 1,389,879,896 of OY728150.1, read as the reverse complement.
GGTGAACATTATTATGGGAAAAACATAAATATATGTTCTCAGGCATGAGCCACTAGTATAGAATCTCATATATAAACTAGTGGTCTCTAATAATAATCCAATGTATAGTTAGTATTGTAATCGTCATACTAGCTATGTGTAATCGGGCCAGAGCTACTTTTGTATCACTAGTATGCTAGATCTAGTCCACCCACCTATTACCCAGACTTCCCCTTTTGTGCTCAAGATATTCCAATTTCACATTTCATGCCAAACTCAGACAAATAAAACAACCAGGGTGTCACATAAACCGAACGTCACACTTTAACACACACTGAAATCCATTTGGCAAAGTATGCATGCAAAAAGACATTACCCCACAAAATTAAAACAATTTCTGCATTTCAAATAATTTTTTATTAAAAAAACTTATTAAATTTTTATCATTAATATTTTTATTAAATCATATTAAATTATTTGTAAACAAATTATTTGAAAAGAAACATAACACGTCTTTAACACGTAAAACCAACTCAGCCCTCTTACATGACCAAACACACCCAAAACCACATCTAGAACACAAACTACACAATTTTCACATTTTCAAAAAACAAACACAAACCTTATAAAAACACTAGAACACAAACATTTCTCTTTGCACATTTTTACAAAACAAACATGAACATTATAATACACTAAAATACAGATCACATAGGTCTTCATAGATACAACCAACTCAACCATTAAAACACCTTCACTTACGACCATGTACTTGAAATGTTATCTCAAAACACAATTAACACCACTTTTAAAAATGAAATTATAACTGCCCATATAATTAACTACTAACAATTTACTAAATATTTGTTTTTCAGCCAAATGAACGCAACCACCCATATAAACATACTTTTAGGAAAATTTAACACATGGAAAACTTCGAGAAAACCAAATACACACCCAAAATAATCAATCAAATAACATCATAAATTAATTATTCTATCAAATCAATTTGTTAAATAATGATTAAACACGAAACCACCTACCTTGGGTGTCGAAGATCCCAACACTCAGTGCAAAACATGAATTTCGAATCAGACACACCACAACGATTACAAAATTATCCTTAAAAACAAAATATCGACAAATGAATTAAAATCAAACCAAAATCAGCAAAACATAGACTCCAAAAAACCAGAAACTCATACCAGCAACTCTACCAAAAGGAATAAAAACAATTAGAAATAGGATGCACCTACAATGGAGATATGAGAGGCTAGTCGAAGCTTAAATGGGGTCGTTGGAGGTGTGTCATGCTGGAAAACCCGACTGGAAGGTAGAGGCAGCACGGGTCCGAGTGGTGCGAAGCAGAAAGCTGCGCGGCTTAGTGCTAGTTGGGATGTCAGGATAGTACAGAGGGCTGGTTGGATGGACGTATATAGGGAGCTAGCTAGAATTATAGAGGGGGAGTTCCGATGAAGCGAGCTGCTGGCCGAAGAGGGAAAGGAAGAGGGAGGCCTTGATTAGACCAGCGGTTGGCCGAGAAAAGAGCAGGGGGTCTGGAGGATGGATGAGGAGGAAGCAAGGCGCGGTGAGAGGTCAGCGCCAGCTGGTGAGGGGTGTTTCCAGATGGAGCCATAGCAGGGGCGATTGGGGGTTCACCTGACAGAAGGAGAGGGAGAGGGTCGGAGAGAAGGTGCAGGTGGTCCAGAGTCTGGTTTCAGGGAAGACAGCGAGAGCGTCCAGGTGGCCAGGGTGGTCGAGCGGCGTGACCTGTGTCGTCCAGAGGGAGGTGTGTCTCATGATGGTCGGCCAGGAGGGTTGTTGTAGGGGAGTGAGAAAAGGGGGAGAGCAGGCCAGAGCGGTTATAGAGGGATCAGGGGAGGTCTGGTGGCACTACTGGTTGGCCAGGAGAAAGGGCGAGTTGGGCAAGATGGGAGGAGGCGCGAGCGAGGTGCATCACTCAGGGGGTGCGGCACAATTTCCTACATGAGTACAGGGGGTTCAGTTCAAGGGATTAGAGGTGTGTGACATGATAGATGGGTGAGGGAGAGAAAAAAAAAGAAAAAATTGAATGAATTGAAAGGAAAAATATGGAAAATGAAACAGAATTAATAATAATACTAATAATATTAAATTATTATTTTTATTATTAAAACAGTTCATATATATATATTTATATATATTCATATATATATATTCATATATATATATATTGTGTTGATTTTATTATCCTCCTGGTTAAATTAATTCAGTTCAAACGCACCGGATAGACTGCTTGGTAATCTGGAAAAGCCTCACGGCTTCATCTGACCCCTACCCATGCAACAAACAAAGCCAGTGAGAATGCTCACTTACCCACAAAGCGCAAAACCCAAGTCGGGCTTGGACCGCATTTCAAAAATAATAATAATAATAATAATAATAATTATTATTATTATTATTATTATTATTATTATTATTATTATAAGTAGATAAAATTAAATGAAAAAAAATTCGAATCATGAGTCAGTGTGAAGTCTGGGTGTGACAATAACGGTAGCATTATAATTATAATATCCTAAATAAAAATATGACGTCATGTAAAAACTATCTCAAACAATCACTTTTCTATATTTAGTTTATTATTATATGCATAACTTCTTTTCACCTCACAATGAAATCATAACATAAAATTAATGTCGTTTCTTAGAAATTAATGGATGAAAGAGGAAGAACTATAATAGAAAATAATTGAAATATCTAAGATTATTCTAAAATTTAATAAAATATTAATATTATCAAAAAAATATTCATTCCCTTGGAAAAACCCATTTACTCCATATGTGATGGAAAAGACTTATAATATATGTAAAAAAATGAATTAATAACGTCATCTCCAAAGCATAACTAACAACACCAACTCTAATTCAATTGTATAAAAATTATATATAAAAGAGTATCCTCTAATGATTAAAAATGTGTAGGTTATTATCAATTTAAGTGATACAAAAATGGTTAAATAATATAATTTTCAATTGAACTATTCTAATCGGTGGAATGGATGAAAAAATTTGTTAATTTATAAAAATCTAAAAGAGTAATCCAATAAGTACATTCAAAGGGTAAACAAAAAAAATTACTTCTCAACATGGATAACATAAAATATTATATACATTTCTATGAAAACATGTTATGGTAAAATTTAAATGAAAATTATTGAAGTCCCCATCCTCAGTAGATCCAATAAATTATACATCACGATGACCAAATTCATGAACAAATACTTCTTTTAGATGATTACACCAACCCATTTAATGTAAATCAAAATCAAAATACCCCACAAAAATAAATATTATCACCTTCACAAGCCTAGATTAATAAGAAAAAATGATGTGAAATAAATGATAATGGTACCTCATATTGATGGAGTAACAACCTTCAATGATTCAGATCCATGAACCATGAAAAGGGAATCCATGAATTATAAAAGAAAGCCACTAAGTCAATAATGGTTTTATATAGAGAAGAAAACATTAACCAAATTATGGAGAACCCCAAATAAATAATAAATAATCAGATTCAATAAATCATTGAAGGACATAAAGAGTCACAATGCAGTGAAGTTTTTCATAACTCATCATTTAGGATTATGACACAATATCCCCATCCACAACAGTCCCATTTTTAAAACATTGTGAATTATAAAATAATTTATATGACAAATTATAGTCACAAATCTAGAAATTTAACCACATAGTAACATTTGAATTCAAATGATCACATTGTAGACTATAAATTATAGCTTTTTAAATGATAAATCTAGTCTAAGACCACTTTTTAGCATATACACCATGAATCAACAAACTAAAAGTGGAAGGAATCGATGCATTTTATTGATGGTGAAGTATTTCAAAACAATTTTTATCTTGGAGAAACTCATATTTTGTATGATTAAATCTAAAACCATTTCATTATATAATATTATACTAAAACAATAATTACACAATCTTTAACCACCCATTAATGCGTAATTTTTTCACATAATTTTCTGCTAAATAAAAAATAAGGATCAAAAGGTATAGTTTATTTGTAATATTAGATTCATGAATAAATTGTATTAATTTTGAAAACATAATTTTAATATAAATTAACACATAGTTCTCTAAACTCTCATATTAGATGAAACATTTTATTTGATATCCAAGGGAAAATACATAATGATAATTGGGAGAAAGAAATTTCCATAATGGAAAAAAAGAAGGATTAACATTAAACTGAATAGGTATAACATGATATCATATAGAGAATGAACATAAGAAAGATATCAAGGAAAAAAGAGATAGAATCATCATATCATTTAATTATAATCATGTTGCAACATCAAAGATCCTTGAGACATAAGAATGTTTCTATTATTACATCCATTAAAATTTGGATAGCAAAAATACCATAATAATCATATTATAATCATGCTAACCACCAAAAAATATATTTTTCATAGGATAACTACCCATGCACTATATATAATTGTATTTGGCTAGACACATGTTCACCATACGTGGTAACTCATGTGACATTTTAATTTCCAAATACATTAGAGGGATATAATGGAACCACCCATCATGTCAAAATGTATACAATTATGGTTGTTTTAAAAGGTAAATTAATCAATTCATAAATTATAAGCATGATATAACCAATAATAATGTAGTGGGTTTCAAAATCAAGAATTCTGATATAGCCAAAGATATATCATTTAAATTTCATGAAAATTAATAAATATATTCTCTTGGAAGTTCAAAAAAATACTAGTTTTGAAGACTAAATCTTATTGGATAAAATATTTAAAATAAAACTGCAATAGTTAGATAACAAAATCCCATAGGTAACAAATTTCATAATAAGAAAACAATCTTTAATGATATACTGTTTTATTTTTGAAAATAATTATTTTTAAAAAATTCTGTTCCATATAATATTGATTGATTTTAAAAAATATAGATGATAAAAAATTCTTGTAGAGTTAGATACTTGGAATTGAATTAGACATAAGAAATTACCATTAAATTTGCTTTAAATAACACATGAAATTTCATAGGGAACATAAAATATGCATTAAAAAAAAATTGAAAATAAGGTATATATTTAAAAATAATATATATATATAATATGGATGATATAATTGTGAATAATATATTTGAAAATATAGAAAAATAATGACATTTTTTAATGAAAATGTAATACGGTAGATCGAAAGTTCAAATTTCTGTTTTAAAACACCTTTGATGAATCACACATCAAAAAATAAGATCATAAACGTTAATTTAGAAAATTGTATAAGGTTAGTATTATATTCAAAGTAGATAACACAGTATTTTATTTCCAAGAAAAAATTGGAAATTTTAGAGGGAATTGATATTGTGGAAAATGATAAAAAATCCTCATTTAAATAGAATATAATTATTATTATCATAATTTCATTTTAAAAAAATATAACTATCCAATATTAAAAATATTAATATAAACTAGTCTATAGATATCTAAATAGGGTATAAGATATTATATTATAGAATGAAATCATGTATATACATTTTATCTCATTAAATCAGATTTAGTACTGAAGACCTAATATTTTAGGGAAAACATCAATGAAATCCCATATTAAAGTAGAAAATGATATAAAGTGAATTTACTTTTTAAAAAATAACTATATTAAAAATAAATGGGTCTATTAATCCCCCATAAAAATTATTATTCGTTCGTAAAATCTATGCATGCATCGGTGAAGGTCGATTGACATAAAAACTCATAAAGAATAAGGCAATTTATAATACACCTCCTTGAAAGAGATAAATCATGATGTAGAATTTTAATTCCATTGAATATAGGTAATTAATGATATTATTTATCCAATTAGAAGTACACACACATTTTAAATTAAATTAGGTTCATACAAGAACATATATCTCAAAGAAGTATTTTTTGAACTGTAACTCTTATTGATTTAGTCAATTTTAATCAATATTTATTGGAATATTGAAAATAATATGTTTATATTATTATTGTTTATTAAATCATATAGTATTAAAAAAATATTATTGATTATTATATACACCATCAAAATAAAAAATTGGGTTGTGGTATTAAAACATGTCTAAAAACTGAAAAAATGAAATGGAAAACCCTTACCACCTGTCTAAATGTGTTTTGATCATTCACTTTAATTCATTAATAATTAAATTATTCCTATTAGATATATACCAAATAAAAATTTTCAATACTAATTAATTTTTTATTATCTATTCATTATATATTTTTTTCATTAATATAGCTTCAACTTATGTCAGTTATATATAGTTTTTGTTGGTATTAATATATTTAACACATTCATTTTTTGAACATGCTCCATGATATTTTAACATAACTTCATGATCTCTATAATCATGGATGTTGATGAAAATCAATATCCCACAAGGAAAATACTTATATATTTTAATTTTTTGTTCCAAAAATATCCAAATTAAGAAATGTACGTCGATAATACTATTTAAGTCGACTAAATTTATCATTACTATTTAATTTTTTTAATACTTATATAATGTCAGGTATCGACATTATTGAATATTAACCGTATAAAAAATATCATCTTTACATACTAAATGAACGTTTAATTTCAACCATTTTAAGTGGTAATGTGGAGAAAAACATTTCTTTTATTGAGGTGGTAGTCCACACACACACATACTCCTCCTTTTTATTTTATTTTGTCAATGATGTTGGATGAAAGAATAAAATTTATATTCAATTATTTTAATAACATTTCATCATAGTAAAAAAATGTTAATGGAATAAAATCATGTATTACGGGTAGTTATGGGTGTAGTATAAGAAAATAACCAATAAAATATGGGTTGAGGGTATTGCCATTATCTTGGAAGTTCCCCCATGGGTGACACAATGTGACTCCTCTGCTTACTCATTTGGTAAGACCAAGTACATGATGCCATGGGGAGAGTGCAAAGGAAATTTTATTTTACTATTTAGGCTAATCTAAGACTTCAATGTGGGTGGAGAAATTGAGGGGGGGGGGTCTCGCTTATATGTGCAGATAAATGAACATTTGTAAAACTCATTATTTCCCTACAATGTCACTCTATTATTCATGGAAAAAAGCATAAGAAACGTCTAATAATGTTTTGGTGAAATATATAAGGCCATGGATCCCTCCACCAACCCATATATTACAATTTTTTTATCATTTTCTTCAAACTATATATTTCTGTAAAACAACATTTATCCAAATTTACCCTTACAATGGTTACTCAACTTTCATACTTGGAAAATATTTTAGATAAAAAAATTGAAATTGAAATTATTTAATTATTTTCATATATGATATTAGATATGAAAATAATATAATAAAGTAATTTTATTATATTGAAAGATTCTAAATTATGTACTAGTACTCATTACTCGTAAAACCCCTTTTTAAAGTGTATTTTTAAGAATAAAAATTATTATTGAAAAAATTGGAAACATTGTTTTTTATAATTATTATAAGAAGATTATTATTTTCCAATAAGATTAATATGACATTAAAATATATTTAATACTTATATTCTATATTTGTAACTTTAATTATATAATTAGAAAAAATTAGTTTACAAAAAAAATTACTTGAGTATTTAAATGATATATATTGATGATATAAATTAGAATTTTTATATACAAATATTTTATTTTACTTTATAAATTATATATATATATATTATTATATAAACGTCATTTCAAAAAATTATAATCCATATAAATGTTATGGTATTAGAGAAATCAGTATTATTCACCATTCAAGTTATCATTGATTATTTTATTATATCCAAAAAAATTATTTCCAATAAAATATTATATAATGCATAAATAAATTAATTTTATTTCATAAAAATATTAACACATTATTTATTTTTTATTTTAAATGTACAAAATTATAATAAATCTATTTTTAATGGAAAATGGTACTTTTAAACATTATGTGTTCTTAATATTATTTCGTATCAATTTCTAATTTAACTACGGTTAATATATAGTCTCATATATAATAATATTTTAAAAAATTTAATTTCTTTTATTAGGATAAAATATACCATACATAATAAAAATTTTATTTAGAAATAAATATTACTTTAATAATAAATACTCTATAATAATAAAAATAACAAAATATTTCTTTTCTGAAATTCAGTTATACTACAACATGGATATTTTTAATATTTCTTATAATTTTTAAATCATTATTTTAAAATTTTAATAATAATTATTATAATTATACATAATTTGTATATATATATATATATAATATTTTAGTATCATATTTTTTATTATATTGTGGGTTATATTTTTTAACAATTTAAAATATTTGTACACCTATTTAAAACCAATGACCATATTTTCACTGACATTATTAAAACCGACCATATTTTCAATTGATAGATTTAATTCCTATATAATAATATAAAAATGATTCAATTATTTCATTATAATAGTGCTTGGAGTGGTTCTAATTTCACGTTATTAATTTTTGATATGTATTCATCCTTTCAAGGTGATCTTAATCATTCTAGGTTTTTTGGATATTAGTGATTGTCATATTTGAAGATGATCCATGAGATTTCCTAATTGTGGTGATTTTATTATTTTCTAACTATTTTCCATATTAATGTATTAACTTTTATTCAATGAACTTCATCCATGCTGAGTTATAATCCATGGTGAGGGATATATAGACTTATTTGTTTTTTTCATGTTGATGTATTTAATTAATAATGTGTTTTTAGTAATATATATATATATTATTACATGTTTACTAATCAATTTAAATTCACATAAAAATTAATAATAATAGACATATGAAATTAATAAGATATTTTCCTCCAAGAAAACACAGCATATTAAAAAAAGAAAACCAAAATACATGCATGTTTAAAATAAAACTGTTACAAGTGAAATGAAACTCCTATTTGTGTACTAAAATAAAGCTAAATCATCACTCAGTAATTGTCACAAATCATACGATAGTAATTACAAACACGGTACACCAAATCGTCATAGAAACAAGAAATAATTTATATATATATAGGATTTTTTATAGAAATACACAGTAGGGAAAAATCAACACTCTCATTCACATGTGAAAGGGTGAATACTAATGCCCTTCTGAGAAAAAATAAATCCAAATAGAACATAACATGGTATACTATCAATCCCATCCTCACAAAGGCACATCCACTATGTATTTCATTTCATGTAATGTAATATAGAAAGCCCATCGATGATTTGGGTACCCCACACAACTTCCCACACGTTTTTTCACTCTTACGTAACATTAAACTACCTCGTGCTACCACATACTCTGAAATAACAACGTAAAAACACACAAACTCACACATGGGCCCTACAAGCTGCATCACATCCTACACGTAGACACCTAATCCACAAAAGAAATTTCATATTATCACATGATCCTCGAGTAACATCACATCCTACTCGTAGACACCTAGGACACATTCCATGTCTCATCCCATCACCTGAGAACCATGTCACATCACAACCAACCCTCAAACACCTAGGCCAAAAACTACACCTCATCCCAAAGTCACCTTTTAATGAACAAAACATCTCATCCAAAAGACCCCTAGGAAAGTACTACTTGCTGACACACACTTGGGCCTCACAAATCACAATATCATCTCCAGGACATCAGGGGAAACATAACTTGCCAGCATACACATGGGTCTCAACAACCACAACTGTCCAAAGGAGTATTGGCATATCACTTCCTGAATAAGGAATAAGGGAATAGAAAGTGGTCATCCATCAATCCTCCCACTGGGATGTTTGGGAAAGGCACCCTCCCTTATGATAACGGGGGTGTTCGACACATAGTTCTTATCTATGGTAGGGTGCATATATAAATCATATGGAAACATCAAATATATATATATATATATATATATATATCAAAACCTCAACCCAACCTACGGGTTCTCAAAAAAACAACTAGGTCACAACACTACCAGCTTTGATGTAACCTCTAAATGCATGACACAAAGAAAAAAATCCACCTCCCCAATCCATATTCCCAATTAAATTAACATAACCATTTTTATTCTTAATTCACAATGCATTTACTCATTCTATAAATCATAACAACCCATGCCTATAACAAACATTATTAATCAATTAATTATTCATCTATTCTATTACTATTCGGTTAAATACAAAGCACAACACATAATAAGAAACACTACCAAAGAAAAAACATGGAGAAACTTTGTCCCAATTACCCATAACATCCAAAAAGATTCACTATCTCTCAACCACACCTAAAAACACAACCCATGAACAACCTGATAACATCCCCACTACATAATATTGCTCATCCATTCCACAATGAATCAATATCTCAACCTGAGATTCCATTACATATTCATGTTGCTGTATCACATACATGTTCATCCACAACAAAAACCAAACCATCCTCATATCAAATACCTATTACTCATAACTACACCATTACACAAATAATAGAAAACCCGAATGTCACAGCATTGCCACTTTACCTATCGTCGGTCCCATTCACACAACCATTATAACCCCACATACAAAATCATAAAACAATTATGGATTTAATGTTGTTACCCTTATTTAATTCCACTTATTAATTTATTATTTTTCATAAAAATTTGGAAATAACGGGGAATCCATTTATTAGCCAAGTGTAAGTTATTTAAAAATTACATATACAAATGTTCAATAGGAATGAACAATTATACAAATTTTTTACTAAAAAAACTAGGAACACAAACAGTCATGATTTTAAGCATGGAATTTAGCCCATATAATTCACAATATCAAAATAATATCAAAGTAAAAAAAACATGTGCATCAAATCCCTATACACCTTTCAATTCATTTACCAAGGTGTTTTCTTTGATCAGTGTGTCAAAACTGTGATACACATGAAAATAAGAATATACCCCTCCCACATGTACACAATCAAAGAGAAATAATGGATTATCCCTACATCGAAGGGGCCCCTGCCATTTTCATATAACCAGATCATGTAATGGACCTCTGAATACCCCTCCTACTAGATTGGCATCCACCCGAGGATATAGAGGAACCACATCCCTAATTATAACTGAAGAACAACACATTAAAGGTGATGATGATCATGTGAAATAACATGGAATGAAGAATGGGTGGACAAGAGAGGTGAACCGAGTGAAAACTAAAAGAATAGAGGAAGGACACACCGAATATTGATGCTAGATTGCTATAGATCGAAGGAGAGAAGCTAGGATTAAATATTAGGTGAATAAACCTTCAAAACACTGGAGAGGGGTCCTTAGGTCTCCTAGGTCGGACACAAAATTTATGTATCTATAATATTTGATAGCCGAAGATACAGAATTTTATTTAAAACATTATAGTAGTGTGGTATTACAATACATGTAATGTTGTTTAACACCGTGTAATCCCTTGAGGACAACTACGAACAAAAACCCCATCGCCTTTTAGTTTTATTTTATTTTTTAAACCTTGAAATATTACACGTTGTGAAAATATTTTCATGCCATATAAAATATATGCACGTCGGGAGATCTCTAAGACAATCCATTATGTAGGGTTTCATATTGTGTAATATATTTACATGGTATGAAATACCTCTTTTCCATCCATCATCAACTAAACCTTTCCCAACTCCTTCGGAACCTACTCCGTACACATCAATCCTCCATGGTCCACAAAGTATCACACTGATTGGACATGGAACATTACATTAGATAACTCTAAAATGATTCTTTCCGCCAAGATTCCAAATCCACGCCCAGATGAAATAGGGTTAAAAACACCAAAGCCAAGATAATCCTCTTAAGTATCTTCATATATATGATACCCCACTAACTACCAAACATATTAACATTAAATGATAGACCACCCTATATTGCTAGAAAGCTGGAGTAAAAAACTCAAAATCCAAGAACACCTCCACCGACAGCTACTACCCAATGAAAAAAAGGAACACCACACAAGAACAACAACCACACTATCCCAAAACTAGAATCATGGAATTCTATCCTCAATGTCATGATAGTATCCACTCTTGGAAGAAATGACTCACCCACATGGGTTTATTTTAACAAAATTAATGTATCTTTATTTTTAATCATGTCACCCACATTTCAAATTTCTTGTCATTATCACACATTGAACCACACATAACACTACCAAGGGAAAGTATCTCATACAATAAAACAAGGTTCAAACATTATATTTAAAAACAAAAAATAAGAGTCCAAAACTCAAAAAAAACTCTAGCTATTGGGAGTGAATCTACATTTACCAATCCCAGGTACTCTTATTTAGACCACCATGCCTCCACATCCAGTGATCCAAAGGAATGATCTGTCTATCCAGCACCTTCTTCAGATGATCCAAGATTTGTATGGGATAGTCCACGTATATCGTGTCATCCTCAATATCAAACTTTTTCTATTCAAGGAAACATGAGATTTTTTTTTGATACTAACTATGTTGAGATTTTTGGAAGAATTATTGGATCCTCACTAACTATGGTGGATATGAAAACTTATATTCCACTTTACTAATTCATCTAATCACCAAAAGGATCCAATGAAAATAGGAGAAATATTTATTAATCATCTTAAGCATTACATCCCACGTTAATGGGAAACCTTCAAGAACCCATGGTTCTTATCCTAAAACTCTAAGGGACTCAACCTGCGATCGGTATAAGACTTAAGATAGTTTTTCATCATTTTCATCCCCTCACAAACAAGATGTACCATCTCTGTTGTTTTTTTACTACATTGGGTCCAAGGATAGTTGTATCCCCAAACTCTGTCTTGAAAAAAGGATAATGAAATGACCATCCATAAAAATGTTTAAATAGACCCATTCTAGGGGAAGAGTGGTAGATATTATTGTATGTAAAATCTTACAAGGGAAATTTTTGAACCACTGATCTGCCAATGTCTAAGACGCATGATCGCAAAATATCATCATGCATCTGGATGGCCTTTTTAGTCTGCTAATCTATCTGAGAGTGGATAGTAGTGTTAAGGCATAACTGGGCTCCAAAATAATTCTGTAATCCTCTCCAAAATACTAGGGTAAAATTTTTTTCTCAATAATAGAAAATGGAACTCTGAAATCCATTCCAACACACCACATAATCCACACACATCTTAGACAAATCATCCACTGCACCCAAATTTTTGACCACTACAATGTGAGTTGATTTTATCAACTAATCCGCCACTACCCCGATATCATCATATACTCCTGGAGACAATGGTAATACTATAAAAAATAAATTGATATGTCATCCCACTTCCAATCAGAGAAATCCAAGGGATTCAACAAACTACCAGGAACACAGTGCTCGGGATTCACTTGTTAGCTTCCCAAGAACCTCACCACAAACTCCCCTACTTCCTGCTTCATCCCAGGCCACCAAAATAGCATTCTAAAGGAACATTACATCTAATATATTACTAGGTGTATCGCTAGATAAGATATATGGAACTCATGAAGGACTCACCCAAACATATCCACCAAAATAATCAAAAATCGGTGGAATAACATCTGATTCCGACAATACCTCTGAAGCGTCAAAATGGCCAACATGATCGTGCAACAATTCTACCACTGAGTCCCCCCAATGAGGGACCTCCAATAGCAACATCAGTGATGGTTATACTGTCATCTCGAACTATTAACCTCAACCACCATCAATTTTTTAATATAATAGAAATGCTATTAACTCATCCATCGTATTCCAAGCTTCTAGGGATTCCAAAACAACCTCCTTCCGCAACATCCTCCTCAAATCATTTACCACATCATTCCCCTTTTTGAAGGTGTAATAGATCTAGAAATCAAGGTCCCAGAATAACGACATCCACATCCACTATTTAAAATTTAGCTCACACTGGGAAAAGATGCACCTTCATCTCTTCTGATCCATGATGACCACAAGGAACTCCCCAATTAGGCTATGCAGCCACATTTTTTTTTTCGGAACACCACTTCTTCCCACAATATATAATGGGTTCCATAGTAATGTATATAATTATGTACCTTCCTAGACCTATAAAAGATCACTACCTTTTTCTACATCATGTAACATCACAATCCTAGAATCGAAGAATCACGAAAAACCTCAAACTTCACCCCTTCCTCAAGAAACCTTAGCTACAGAGAACATACCAACTTCCCAATATAGCGACTGAATGCTACTTATCACTTAACACTCCAAAAATATTATTGGTACTTACTAGTCGGAGCTTTCTATAGGGCTGTAACTTGAGAGAAATCAGGTATAAACCTCTGATAATAGCCTCAGTGAATAAGAAAACTATGATCTTCTACAAAAATATTGGGTGATTCCCATGAAATGACCTCTTAAACAATTTATGGGTAAAACCCACACCATAATAAGACACTACATGCCTAATGAGAAATGCCTCTCATTTTTAGAATATAAACTTTGAAAAATTTCAACATACCTGCTGGCGTCGAAGAACCTGTAGGATGGTGCTGAAATGCACCGCATGTTCTTCCTCGGACTTAGAGTATATCGGGATATCATCAATGAATAAGATGGTGAACTTGTCTAGGAACTCTCAAAATATTGATTCTATAGGCCCCATGAACACATATGGTGAGTTCGTAATAGTAAATGGCATGACTATGATCACAAAGTGGTCGTACCTACATCTGAAAGTAGTCTTTAGGATATAACCCTCTTTAACCCTCAACCGGTGATATCCAGACTATGGATCGATCTCAGAAACCCATTATACCCCTTGCATCTGGTAAAAAAGATCGTCTATCCATGGAATAGGGTAATGTTTCTTGAAATATTCTGATTCATCCTCCTATAGTCTATGAAGAACCTCATACTACCATTTTCCTTCATTGCAAACAACACAGAAGCACACCACGATGACGCATTAGGCGAGATGAAACCACTCTAGATCAGATCATCCACCTGGATCCGCAACTCCAACAACTCAGAAGGTTCCATCATATAAAGAGCCATTGAAATTAGAGAACCACCGAGCTGCATGTCTATCCTTAACATAACATCACACCGAGGGGGTAGAATCACAACCTCCTAAGGAAAAATATCCTAGAACTCCCCAATAACACTGGGAACCTCCACCATCACAACATCTATTGTTTTTACTGATAGCTTGGCCAACTAGGAAAGAAGAGGTTTTACACACTGAATTCCCACCTAACTGCTCTACTCACCAATGAAAACCACACATCAGCCATCCATATCTGAAAAAATGATTCTTTATTGGAAGCAATTGAAGATGACAAGCATGGAATACAACCAGTCGATGTCGATAAGTACATTGTATGGCTTCAACTGTAGAAAGAAATGATTCACATTGGACTGATCAGTACGGAAAAAATCGATATTTGTGAATGTTAAGGGCCCTTCGTAAATAACCTGCTGAAATGGGTTATTTGTGATGGGTTCCTACCTCCCGTCGCAAAAGATTTGGCACAAAATATGCGCCAAACCGCGTGTAAGGATATTTGCGATAGTAATAATATTCCTGTCATAAATAATCGGTGGTGGTTTTTAGTATTTGTGATGGGATTCATGCCATGTTGCAAAAAAATTGGTCAGCATATGGTATTTGTGAAAGGCCCCATCGCAAATAAAATTTTAATGGCCAGATTTAATTGTTACGGGCAAAGGCATTTGCAACGGGCCCCGTCGTAAATATTACTATTGGCAATGGGTTATCCATTGCAAATACCCATGTCACAAATAATCTAACCTATATATACCCACATCCATTTTCCTTCCCAGTCCACTCTATACTAAACTTCACTCTCTATCTCTAATGAAAGTTTTATTCTAAAAATCATCATAGTTTAAACGTTTAAATCAAAGCATTATTTGCGACTTTTATACTCTGAAAGCTTCATTTTCAAGGTATTTTTATATTTTTATATTTTTTAGTAAATTTATTTTACTTTAATTTATTCAAAACGTTTCCTAATTAGATTTAAATTAATTAAATTAGATATATATAATTATTTTTCAGTATTTATTTTTATGAATAATTTTATCTAAGTGTTAATTAGCAATAAATTCTAATAATTTTTAATAATTTTTAATAATTTTGAAAAATTAGTAATAACTTGTATTAATTAGTAATAATTTGTAATAACTTGTTTTAATTAGTAATTACTATTATTAATTTGTAATAATTAGTAATAAATTGAATTAATTACTAATAAATTTTATTAATTAGTAAAAATAAGAAATAAAAAAATTGGAAAAATCTGTAACAATTAAAAATAAATTCAAAAAAATCGCAATAATTATAAATAATTTTGAATAATTACTAATAATTGTAAATAATTAAGAATAATTAGTAATAAATAGTAATAAATAGTAATAAATAGTAATAAATATTAATAATTATAAATAATTATGAATAAGTATATATAATTAGCAATTATTAGTAATAATTATCCATAATTAGGAGTAATTATGAATAAATAGTAATAATTAGTAATAATTAAAAAATTGTAATCAATAGTAAGAATTAGTAATACAGAGTAATAATTAGTAATAATTAGTAACAATTAGTTATAATTAGAAATAAATAGTAATAAATATTAATAAAGAGTAATAATTAGTAATAGTTAGTAATAATTATTAATAATTAGTAATAATTATTAATAATTAGTAATAATTATTACTAATTAAATTTTATTATTAATAAATAGTAATTAATAGTCAAAAATAGTAATACTTACTTATACATATAATACGTAGTAATAATTATTAATACTTAATAATAGTAATAAATACTAACAAGTAGTAATAAATTGCAATAAATTGTTACAAATATTAATAATTATTAATAATTTGTAAAAAAATATTAATAATTAGTAATAATTAATAAAAAATTCTAATAATTGGTAATAAATAGTAATAATTTTTTTTAAAAAATAATAATTAGTAATAAATAGTAATAATTAGTAAAACAATTGTTTTAAATAGTAATAAATTTTAATAATTATTAATAATTATTAATAATTAGTGACAAATAGTTACAAACAGTAATAAATAGTAATAAATAGTAAAACATAGTAATAATTAGTAATAATTAGAAATAATTATTAATAGATTATATTAGATAGTAATATATTGTAATAAATATTACTAAATAGTAATGAATAACAATAATCTGTAATAAATATGAATAAATATTAATAAAAATAAATAATTATTATTAATTACTAATAATTAGTAATTATTACTAATAATTTGTAATAATTACTAATAATTATTAATAACAAGTAATAATTTTTAATAATTCGTAATAATTAGTTAAAAATATTAAAAATTAGTAATAAGTATTAATAAATTGTAATAAATAGAAGTAATTATTAATAATTAGTAATAATTAGTAATAATGGGTAATAATTACTAATAAATAGTAATAAATAGTATCAAATAGTTTGAAATAGTAATACTAAGTATTAAATAGTAATAATTAGGAATAAATAAATATAATTACTAATGATTAGTAATAAATTGTAATAATTATTAATAATTAGTAATAAATTTCTATAATTATTAATAATTAGTTATAAATAGTAATAATTAGTATCAAATTGAACTAATTAGTACTATTTAGTAATAATTAGTAATAATTAGTAATAATTAATAATAAATAGGAATAATCAGAAATAATCAGTAATAATGAGGGATTATTACAAATAATAAGCCATAATTAGAAATATTTTATAATATTTAGAAATAATTAGAAATAATTAGTAATAATTTGCAATAATTATGAATAATTACAAATAATTAGAAATAATTATCAAATATTAAAAATAATTAGCAACAATTATATATAATTAGAAGTAAATAGATATAAATAGAAATAAATCGCAATAAATATGAATAAATATGAATAAATATGAATATATAGAAATAAATATGAATAAATATGACTAAATAGAAATCAATATGAATAAATATGAATAAATATAAATAAATATGAATAAATTGTAATAAATGGTAATAAAAATAATAATTGGTAATAAATGGATATAAATGGAAATTAATGTTAATAATTATGAATAAATTGTAATAAATGGGAATACTTAGCAAAAATTACCAGTAATTAGCAAAAATTAGAACAATTAACAACAATTAGAAATAATTTACAAGAATTAGAATGAAATATCAACATTTAAAAACAATTAAGAATAAATAGAAACAATTTCAAATAAATAACAAAAATTAGAAGGAATTGGGAACAAATCATAATAAAATCGAGTGCATTGATAAACTGGCACGATTTCTATTGGATTGGTAGAATCCTTTTGATTAAAGCCAAATTTCATTGCAAGTTTCTTCCACTGAAATGAATATGAAAAATTTTCCCAGACATATGTAGGGTGTGATTTTTCATGGTGATTTAAGTCAAAGAATGTTACAAGGAGGTGATCTGTCGGACAAAAGAAGCACATTTTCCCGAAAAATCATCCCTGTGTCACTTTCTAATACTAAAATCACTATGAATTCTCTGCTCCAATAAAAAAATATTCATTTTAGTATGTTGGAGCAGAAATTTCATAGTACTTTGAGTCGCAAAAAGTTGCAAGGGGGTGTTTCATCGTTCAAAAGAGTTTATGCCAATGTGTTTAATATTTTTCTGTCAATAATTAAGAATAATTATTACAAAATACCTGAAGTATATAAAAATTGGTGGTAATTATTATAATTTTATGTAAATGAGTTTAGATTATAATAAAATCTTATAAAATAGTATAAATAATTATAAAATAATTGAAATTGATATAAATTGATTGAATAGAGAATTTAATTGTCTTTTCATTTATGAGTAATGTTTATCTTATACCTATTTATACCAAATAACTAAATATTTCTAATTTTTTGAAAAATATGGAATGAGGAAGTCGACAACGATTATTATTAGATGATTGTGCTTCCATAATTTAGCACATGAATTAAAACGGTTCTGGTTTACATCTTATATATATTGAGGGTGTTTAAGATTTCTTATAATGTGCATCATCAAAACCAAAATTTGTTTCAGAAGGGAAAATTATGTGCCCCTGGAAAAAATGTGTATTGAGGATGTATGAAACATTTCACAACATTAGAGGTCATTTATTGTGCTTTGGTTTTGAACCAGATTATGTTTTTTGGTATCAACATAGTGAACGTAGTTCCAATGAATATATTACTATTTTTATTCTAGATCTAACAAGGTTTTAAAATTTATTCAATGATGTGGTAGGTTCATCTTCTCATCAAATGGAAAATTAGTATGATATTGATTTATCTCTTTAGTTGGAACCATCTCATTTATATGAGTTTTTGAGGTCCCCTGGGAAATATTTATATTCGGGTTTCAAGATAATTATGTTTGAAGCAGCTTCTAAATTTTTGGCCATAAAATTAGATAATGGAATAAAAAATAGTTGTTTTGATCATATATTCTCTTTGTTAAAAACATTTTTACCATAATGAAATGTGTTGCCTGTATATTTTTATGAGAAAAAGTGGTTGGTTTGTAATCTAGGTCTTGGCTGTCAAATGATTCAATAATATTGAAATGAATTCTTTTTATATAATAGTGAAAATATCTTATAGGATAATTATCCAACATGTGGAAAATCAAGGTATAAATAAGATAAACTAATAATGTCTGGATTTGATCTTGTAAAAAAATTGAGATATTTCCCACTCACTTCCTAATTGCGGTGTTTATTTATGTCTCAAAACACACCATCAATGATTTCATGGAACAAAAGAAACATTTCAACTATTAAATTCTTAAATCATCCCTATGATGGGGATTCATGGATAAATTTTGACCATGTGTATCTTTCTTTTTCATTAGAAGCTAGAAACGTGTGATTTGGTATTTCTACTGATAGTTTTTTTCAATTTGGTTCTTATGTTTGTTAGTATAAATATTTTCATGTCATTATAACTAAATATAATAAACATCAATGAATGTTAATAACAGATCCATATATATTTTTGACATTATTAATTCCATGTGATCCAAAGAAAGAATATCAATGTTTATTGGAAACTATTTATTAATTATTAGAATTAACTATTGAGAGATGGTGTCAGTACAGATAATGATGTTGCATAACAAAATTCATATAGAAATGTGCATTAATGTGGACAATTAGTGAATTCCCAGCATATGGAATGTTATCCGGCTAGAATATATCCCCCTAAAATCATGTCTATACTATATGAGAGACAACAAAGCATTTATGCACATCAATGGAAAAAACCTTGTTTTTTACTCTCATCATTGATTTCTTCCAAGTGATCATCATTTTAGTAGAAACTAATATCTTTTCATAAAAGGAATAGTTGAAATAGATGGGCCTCTGACAGTGATCTCTAGTATAGAGTTGGGATAAATTATCTTTTCATTACCTCCCATCACATTTTGACCAATAATAACCCAAAACATATTGATGAGTTTGGAAAATAGTAAAATTGGATAAAACCAATTTTTGTTTGATTTTCTATATTGGTATAATTTTTTGGTATTTCACATGTTAGATGTGATGTATATTAAGAAGAATAGTTTTGAAAATTTCTTTCATACAGTTCTGGATAATCCAGGAAAGACCAAAAATAATGTAAAGGAACGATTAGATCTTGCCCAAATTTTCAAGCGACCAGAACATAAACTGTTTGAAAATGTCAGATCACATGAGTTAATGAATCCAAAATAATATTATACATTGTCTAAAGAGATACTTTTATTATTTAGTTAGTGGATGTCATATTTGATACTTCTGGATGGTTATGCTTCTAATTTGGGCAGATGTGTCAAAAATGGTCATATTATTGGATTAAAAAGTCATGAATGTCATGTTTTAATGGAAATACTTCTACCTATTGGATTAAGTGGTTTGTTAAATCCTATGATTTCAGATGCTCTTATATACATGAAATATTTTTAAGCGATTTATTTTTCAACAAAATACTATGATTTTGTATGAAAACTACAAGAATCTGTCATTATAATTTTATGTAAACAAAAATAAATATTCTCCCCATGTTTATTTGACTCAATGGAACTTTTGATATAATATTTTCATCATGAAACAAAATGTGGAGGTTTGGTGAAGTTCTGATCGAAGTAACTGATTGATATATTCAAGAATAAATTGGAAAAAATTTACGTAAAAATGAATCAGTTGATGTATCAATTGAAGAAGATTATTTTTAAGATGTAATTTCATTTTTCTACTCTCAAAACATTCAATCTGAATATCCTAGAAAACAAAACCTCATGAGATATAATGATGGAAATGTTGAAAATGACATTAGAACACAATTATTAGTTATCAATCATCCCAAATATGGATTCAGTGGAGTTAATAAATGATGGATTTCAAATGATAAACATCAGAGAGCACAAACATGTATTCTTCTCAACTGTGATGAAATAACTTCATTTTTACTGTATGTTCGCCTATCAATTATTCAATAATGTTTATAACAGTACATTAATCTTATTTTATTTATCGATTATATGATAAAAATATCAAGAAATTGATTCCAAAAATTACAACAGCATCTCTTGAATAATGGAATCGAAAACATTTCTACTAGTTTCAAAAACTGGTAACATAAATTATTTTTCATTTCATATTAATAACTATTTAATACTTTTTATAGCGATAATTGCATAAAAACATTTCATGCAGATCAACATACTGATAAAACTGACAATTGAGTATCTGTATTGAGTAACCCAGTATTGAAAATGGTTAAATCTTATAATTCATTTGAGGAGAATGGTTTTGGATTTCATACACGTGAATATTGGAATTCAAAAAAAACACAATGAATAGTTGTGTTTTCTTTATAAAATCACATCATAGTGAAACAAAAGTTAACTTTTACGGCATTTTGGAAGAAATCATTAAACTCTGTTATCTAGGACAAAATTAAATAATGATATTTAAAATCCAGTGATTGGATACTGAGAGAGGATTAGATGTTCATCCAATCCATGGAATCATTGATATTAATTATAAATGTATTCTTGTTGTAAATAAAACTTTTTTGGCTCATCAGGCACATCAAATTTATTATGAAAATTACTGTGTTGTTTCAAGGGATTATGGTGATTCATGGAGCGTAATTAAAATTAAATATCACGAGAATCGGTTTGCAGAAAGTGAAGGTTGTGCTTCTGATATGAAAGTAATTGACAATTTTCAAGATATTTCGTTGAATCAATCTTCTTCAAGAATATACATGAATATCATTGATGAAACCCCATAGTTAAGGGTTGATAATGATGATGATGTTAGTAATGTTACAGTGAAAGTTCAGTTAGTTTTCCTTAATTAATTTATATTCAATTTGTTTGATTAATTTTTTTTACGGCATTAAGCATATATATGTGGGAAAGGGAGCATTGTATTGTGAAATTATTTTTCCGATGCATGTGTGTCATGGGATCAAAATCATATTGATGTTCAGCAGCACATGTTTGATCCTTGGTTGGTACATAAATAAATAATATATATATTGAAATAAAGTTAATTAATAACCTGATATAATACATTATTTGTAGGGTTTACGGTATCCCATTGAGGAGAGCATGCATGAGGCTATTTGGAATTCATGGCAGGGATCTATGTGTAAAACATGCACTCAGTTTTTGCACAATTTGAAATGGAATGAAATGGACGAAGTATGAGTTCAAGAGTTTGATGAGACAAGTAGAATCTTTCGACCTAATTATATTTCATCTTAGGCTTCGGATGGATTATGTACACACCAGTTGAGTAGGCATTTTTAAATTAGATCTTCTATAGGTCGCAAAAATCAGGGGAGACAGGGGGTGACACATAGAGGTGGTATTCATACATTCAGTATATATAGGGAGAATATGGTATGAACCTTTTTTAAAAATATTGTATATAACATTAAAGGTAAAAATATATATATATTATATTCATATAGGCATTCACACAACCTGATATTACGGTGTACATCGTTTATAGGATTATGTATAGAGATCCATCCACTAAGGGGATTAGGGGAGCTCCCCAGCGTCATATTATGGTTAGTATAACATTTTTTGAGTTTAAAATTTAACTAAAAATAATTTTTTATCTATTTTAATTTTAAATTTCAACTGAAGGAGTCATATGTGGTTCTGATGTTTCAAAAATTTGTTGAGGGTCGGGCAGATATCAATGAGTAAACCAATGCCTCTCAACTTGATGAGGTCATATGGATACAACTGACCTGGAATGGATTTAAAAAAGGTTGAGTTCTTGGTATCAACTCTCTAGTGACCCCTAGGGGTTTTTATGGCACCACTGGGATGTTGGTGTCCAACCGGAGAGGTGCTCGTGGAGAGTAATCGTCATCTCATGCACAGTATTATGAGTATTTGTGACTCAGAATGAGCTTATAGAGACTATGTGTATGGAGCAGGAGGAGATGTGTGAGTGGTAGTAGTAGTAGTAGGGAAACATTCTCCGATAGTATCATAAGTAAGAGAAGCATATGCATAATGAGATGCATCGATGGCGGTAGGATCAGGAGTAGGAGATGAAGTACAAGCGACGACTGACTCATAGATTAGGGATGGAGTTCCCTCCACTAGTTCCTTCCGACGACCCCCCCAGTGATATGTATTTCTACTTTAGGATGAATCATTTGAATTTTTTTTAATATTAACTATTTAATATTTTAAATGGTTTTTTATATTGTCTTGAAAGTTACAGTTTTTTGTTATTTATTTAAATATTTTATTGTATTCATTATTTTATTAATTAATATATTTTTATATTTTTTTAAATACTCAAATTTTTATATATTAATAATATTATTATTTAATTAATATTAATAATCATATTATAATATTAATTAATTAATTTATAATTTATTTTATTTTACGAATCTCAATATTATTATTTAATTTATATTAATATTATATTGTACTAATTATTTTATAATAAATTTTTCTTTATGAATATTAAAAATATGATTTTATTTATATTAATATTATACTATTATTAATATTATTTTATTTTTTAATTTATTTTCTTCATAAATATAACTATTTGCGATGATCTATTGCAGAAAATTAAAAACTACGAAAATATTTTTGACAGGTCACTAGTCTATCACAAATTGTTTCTTAAATAATCACAGAATATTTTTTGTGACACCATTTTCTAAAATTGGTCATTTACGATGGGGCCCTGTAGAAAGAGGCTTTTTTGAACGGGATCCTGCCGCAAATAACCCGTATAAATTATCCATTTTTCTAGTAGTGGATGTGTTCCCATCATCAGTCAATATCCTTGGCACACATCAAATAGGTTGGTTTGACCATTGACTAGTGTACTCAACACCAGGGGAAGAAGAATCCTTTTATGTCTAGCACCAGGTCACATGCTAGAGCGGGTGTAAAAATGGAGTGAGAATATCCCAAATAAAAAAAGAACAAAAATGGGTACTAAACAAACTAAGTGTACCTCTAATGATCTCTAGTCATACCATAATATCTTCCTCTACCACATGCAACAGGTCACACCTATCTCTTCTTCCACTCTCCTGAAGACCTCCTTGATGATCACGTCTAGTTCGGGGTCCTTGAAGAATATCTGAAGGTTAACCTCTACCCACCATATCTCCCCTTAATGGAGCATGAGCCATTTTATCCTACTACTGGGACAACCAAGATGGATACTACAGTTGAGGCTAGTGTTGAACCCACCCCCAACCACCATACTAGACTTGAACGACTGCTAGACACTTATTCTGAAGATGGACACAAAATCCATAGATGAAAACACCTTGGTCCCACATTCATAAGAATTGTTTAGGAACTGCTTGCCCGAGTTGTTCGGAAAATATGTTGCCAAATTCAATGACCTGCGGACCAAAACCATGATGGTCATAGAACCCCAAACCTGCTGCTAGAATCATTTCCTCTAGAAGAACCATTATGGATCCCTTCTCAAGGTAGACCTCCTTGTGTTTTCATCCTCTCAAATAACATTGATCATATTCTGGACCTCCAGATACATGGGCGACATAAAAGGAATGACATCAAACCTGACCGATGGGTGGGGGGCCTCCTTAATCCTTCTCACATGTGACTCCTCATCCAAAAAAAATCTATTGTGATGGGATGAAGATCCTTGAACATGATCCCATGTTCCCACAAATAAATACTCCCCTGATAAATGTAGAGTAGATCATACCTCGTCTAGCCCTTCATGGTTGAAAAAAGGATTTCAACACAGTACTCCTTAAGAAATTTGACCCACAACTTGTATGCCTCATTCCTCACCCCAAATAATGTGTCCAACACAAAAGCATGCCACTTCACATCTGGATAACCTCCAAAAAACCCATTATTTTTTCAATCCCTGGATCAATCTAAAGGTGATCATGAGATCCCCCAGATAACTTTTTGTCCCTATGTCCTAAAAACAACCCTCATAATTTCTTATGGCCCTCCATTGGAAGGAACATAACATTTTATGCCACTAGTCATCCACCTCCACTAGATTGAACCTCTTTGGGTCAACTGGATCGACCTACTGAGCCACAACTGCACAAGCCGCATAGAAGATGACTAGGGTTCCATAGTTGTATGGTAAACAAGAAATTCCCATTCAAAAATATTATAAATTTTTTATAAATTTCATTTTTAATTCATTCCATTAAATTCATTTTTTAACATACTCCAAAAAACCCAATCCATACATGAACACAATTCATTATGATGCAGGTACCGATACTATCTCCCTGCACTTTAAATATTGTAGTTGTACTTGGTCATTTAATTGGCTCTGATTCCTTTCATTAGATCACAAGGGGCCCTAAATTCTCATGACCCTGTCAGTCTTCCTCGACCTACGTAACACACCTAGATCGACTAACCATATTTCCCTTCCAACCAATGCAATTCTCGTATTGCCTAAATATGATCTAAATCCAATATATCAACCAAAAACTCCAATACCACTCTATCATGTCTAACTCCCTCTAAAGATATCCCTCTTGGGATCGTAATGAGTAAATGGATTTAATGACCACTGGGTCCTACCAGTAGTTGGCTCTGGGGAGGTGACTATCAACAAGGGTATACAATCTCACAAAAATCAGAGGCATTGCCATTTTTAAGAAATCATAATTAGGAGAAAATATGGGTCATCCCAAAAAACTACATGATATATATATATATATATTATAAACCAAAATTCATCCCACATGCATGTTAAAAATAAAACTTTTACTGTTTAAAAAAACACCATGGTATTCACCTAAAGAAAGCTAAATAAGAGACCCAAATACATTCCCAAAGAATGATCTAGTAATGCAAAACACGGTCCAAAAAATCCTACTAGAAACATGAAAATAATTTTATATATGTAGGGTGAGTATACAGATATACTCAGTACAAAAAACCTATGTCTCGCATGCACAATTGAAAGAACTATTTCTAATTACCCTTTGAGAAAATAGTAGAACCCAACAGAACCTTGCAACATATACTAGCCATCCCATTCCCACTAAGGCATTCACACCAAGTAAAATAGATAATGTAAATTAATATAGAATTCACATCGATTATTTTGGTACCCTACACAACATCCCACAAGTTCAATTTCTCTTACCAAATGTAAAACATCCTTGTGCTCCAACCACTTTAGAAAGGACTACTAGAAAACCTAGCCACAAAAACATGTGCTACACAAGCCACATCACATATCACCTATAGACATCTGGGACACGAACCGCATATCCCCACATCACCTAAGCCCTGAGTCACATCACAGATCACTCAAAGACACTATGGAAAAAAACCGCATCTCATCCCACCACAAGAAACATGAGTCCCATCACATCTCACTCGCAGAATCCTAGACCACAAACCACACCTCTTATTGAAGATAGTTAGGAAAGAACAACACATCTCATCAATAAGAAATCTAGGAAAGCACCACTCTCCCTAAAAATCCAAGGCCTCACAAATCATAACCTCATCTCGAAGAAACATGGGAAATCACCCCTCAGCCACACACACTTGGGCCTCACAAAACACATATATCCTGTGGAATTGTAGTCTATCACTTCTTGGATAAAGACGTAGGGAGGAGTGGGTGGCCATCCATCCATCCTCCCACTAGGATGTTTAGGAAAGACACCCTCCCCCATGATGACTGTTTTGTTTGACCCATAGTGATCAACTCGGTGGGGTGCGTATATAAATATCAAGGAAAATACAATTATATATTTATAGATGCTGAAACACCATCCCAACATATGGGTATTAAAACAGAAAACCTGCTTAAAACACTTCCAACATTGATTCTACCTCTTATTTCTCAACACCACACAAAAATCCAATAACACATTCCATATCCCCAATCAATTTAACTTCACCATTAAAAATCTTCATTTATAATTCAATTAATCATTTCGTTAAACAATCCCACCAAGGGCATTCATAATCATTATTTACAAATTATTTATTAATTTCTTCCATTAATATCCTGGAAACTACCAAACACATCACATAAAAATAAACACACCAAAAGAAAAAAAATGTAGAAATTATCGTCAAATTACCCATAACAACCAAAACAAGACTACAACTCCCTACCACATACAACAATAGAACCCAAGCACAACCAATTTATTATCCCATTGAACAAAACCACTCATCCATTACATAATCAAAAAATCTATCAACCTGAATTTATATTATAGAACCATGTCGATGTATCATCTCAAAGTTCATCCACAACACTACCCAAACCAACCCACAACACATACCCATGCTTGACAACCAGAACATAATAAAAATTGTAGCAAACTTGCACATCACAATATAGCCACTTCACCTCTTGTTCTTTCCATACACACAACCATAGGTATCCTACAGAACACATCACCCCAGGTATCAAAGCATACCATAATTACATATTTAATGGCACATCCATTATTTAATTTAACTTGTTAATTCAGGGATATTCATAGAAACAAAGAAAAATTATGGAATCCATTTATTAGCCAATTGTAGGTGATTTGGAAATTATATATACAACTTTTCAATATGAAACAACCATCATCCAACATTTTAGTAAGGAAACAAGGACCACCAACTGAAAAGTGTTTTAGTGGGGCATGTATTCCATATAATTCGCAGCATCATGAAAACATCAATACAAGAAAAACATGTGCATCAGATCCCTCTACCCATTTCAAATCATTTACCTAAATCTTCCCAGAGATTTTTGTAGAACAACTATGATATTTAGGTAATCAAGAGTATGTCCCTCCCTCATGATACACAATCAATGAGAAATAAAGTCATATTCCTATCTCAAAGGTATCAAAATTCTTTTCATGGAAATGGATCACCTAGCAATCCTCTGATTACCCCTCCTACAAGAACTAGATCCAGCCGAAGAAGCAATGGAGACACCGCACAAATTAAAATCCAATAAAAAAATAGAATTGGGGAAGAACATCTACAATCACATGGAAACAATTAGGGGGAAATAGAGGAAAACCTGGTTGAAAACACAAGATTGGTGGAATAAATCCCCTTAGATTGATGTCAAATCGCTATAGATTGAAGGAGAGAAGCACAAATTTAATACATTTTGAATGAAAATTCAAAATATTATAGAGGTGTCACCCGGTCGCCTAGGTTAGAGGGGAAATTGTTATAGACATATAGTTTGATAACCCTAGAGTTTGTAAAAAAAATTAAAATGTTATAGAAATGGTGTATTACCTGATGTGTAAAAGTTTTTCACACCATGTAATCCCTTTTGATCAACATCAACCAAAAATCATCGCCTTTCGAATTTATTTTATTTTCTAAAGCCTGAAAAGTTTACAATCAATGAAACTCTTCCCCACACCATCTAAAATATCTACATATCATGAAGGCATTAATAAAATCTATGAAGTAGGGTTACATGTCTTTTAATATAGTGATATAGTGTGAAATCCCTTTTTTCTAGACTTTTCCCACTAAACCTCTCCAAAATCTTTATGATCCCCTCCGAACACTTCTAACCAGAAAAACTCATAATGTAACAGAATGGGGGGACAAAAAATATTATAAAAATATATATAATGATATATAATTATTACACATATACCAATATTCATGAATATTAATTTTATTCTTCAAATATTACCGAATTTATAGATTCATTCATATTCTCAAAAATAATAACATACATACACATAACATATTATTGTTATTAATATTTAATTGTTTTTATTATAATCTAATAAATATAATATCGAAATATTGTGTCAATAATTTATCCTTCGATGAGAAAAATCAGTCATTGGAATTTATGGACAATATTATTGAATAGAAAAATATGCATTCAACGAACAAAACATTAATTCAATATTATCACATTTTATGATGGTTCTAATTCACCATGTGAATGATAACCACTAGAGAGAAAATTTAATTTTGAATTTATATAAAAATATATATTTAAAATTCTTATTTTCTAAAAATATATTATATTAAAGAAAATTATTAAATTACAATATTTAATTTTTACTGAAATTCCTATAGTTGATAAAAAATTAAAAAATAAAACAATAATGAATTATTTTCCATATTTGATGAGATAAAGACTAAGAATTAAAATATTTACGAAAAATATATTTTATAATTTGATAATCTAATACAGATAGAAAAAATTCATTTACACCTTTTTTAAAATAATAAACCAATCATTATTATATCCTTTGAAATCCTCAAATACTCTTGTATTCTATCATCTCATAGATCACCCAGGTTATAAAATACATTAATTAATATAATATATTAAATATAAATCAAAGAATCTAATTATTAGGTGTATTAATTTATAAATAAAACCTATGACATGACATTATGTTCAATATTTAAACTGTTAGTCATTGATAAGATCATATATTAACAAAATATAAAATAATTTATCCATATTCATCATGTCTAAATTAAGGGATAATGACTTCTTATATTCTTTAACACTCGAGTAACTATTATTGACTCCTTATTGATATTGTAGCTCTCTCCATAGAGAGATCATCTACCCCATTATAATTTTTCCTAATGATCAAATATAATTATTGAACTCCATATTATTTTTCTAACATCCTCTATAGAAAATATTTCTACTCCCAAAAAATTAAAATAATAATAATATTCTTTAAATATAATATATATGAAATGAAATATATAATTTATTTAGTTAGGATTATAATGAAAAGATGTCAAATAAATCTATAACATTCACCAAAATCAAATGTTTCTCATATATCTCGGTGGAAAATTATACCCAAAACAAAACATATGATGAATGATCTTTTAATAATATAATATAATCATTTTATCCCAAATGTAAAAATCTTACAATCTACTGTTTTATAATTACACAGAATCAATTAACATGATGATATTATCACATTAAAAATAATTTTTTAAACATTTTTTCATAAATGTGATTATATAGAGACAAATAATTGATAAATATATTTATTCATACATTTATATAAGAGGACAATAATATATCGTATATACTCATTAATGTGTTCTTTAATAGACTGATAACTAATATTTTAGCTAAATTCAGTCAAGGGAATATTCATTGAACATTTTCCACTATATTGATAAGACTAATCACAAACCCTTAATAACCCTATTAAAGTATTGAAACTACTTAGTGTCTTCCCATTTGTTTGGGTATGTAATATTCTATTAAAACCTTGATGTTTACCAAATAATTTTGGTAACAGATGGAATGATTTTTTGAAAATTTGAGAATCATCATTGGACATAATCTTGATTTTTATACCATGAAAGAACACCAAATAAATGATATAATTTATTTCCAATGGGAAAAACATAATTTTCTATTAATATGGAAGGAATTTTGAAGCTTTATCTTATTTAAATTATATCCCACATAAAATTTTAAACCCTCAATTTAATGGGTAGACCAATCATGAAATCCATTGAGATATCAATCCTTATAAATTATAGAATAATAATAGGTTTCATTAAACATGTTTTAATAATATGTTATGCCTTCACCGAAATAAAATTGAGTCATGACAACTCTTCTACATCATGTCTCATTCCTAGACACTATAAAACAACTCATCAGATTATAATACATCTCCCTCACTCGAAGATGAACTACTATGATAAAGTGATAATACATTTGTAGAACTAGTTTCCTCATACTGTAGGTATAAATAACATCCCTTGATAAAAAATGAAGTTATTGACAAAATGATTTAATTTTTTTGATTCTCTAAAAATGGTGATGTCAATCCAAAATATTCATTAATGATATCCAAAAATTCATCATAAACCTGTTATAGAATTTTGTAAGCCACTCTCAACTGAAATAATGATGACTAACAGTAGATATCTGTAATATAATCATGAAATAAATAAATATTCTCTATGTTCTTCCACAGTTCATTTTTTTTTTGAACTAAATCATTATATGAATTTATTCTCAATTTTTCTACCACTAGATAATAATTTTCATGGGTAAAAGATATCTTACAATTACTATCATAAGGGGTGTATACAAAATAATAATTATTTATATTCTGATAACATTGAAAAAATCTATATTGACGGTTCCATTGGTCAATATAAATGGTAAATTTCTCACTAATTATTTCAATGATGAATATAGGGAAAACATTATTGCTAATGACCTAATGTTTTGGGTTCCATAATTACATTCCAAATACATTATAAATCATGACATGCAGTGAATTGATATTTTCATACAAATGTTTTAAATCATTCTTGATTAATTTTTAATACATTTCCTAAATACACACATGATTACAATAAACATGTAAGTTATTTTGATTATATCTGCAAAAATAATCTCATTTAATCTAATATTGTAAATTTCTCCCATAAAGATCATCCCATTTATTAATCTTCATAGTCATACCCTATTTAAATCATTATTCATATACTTGGGAATCTAAATATAATAATTTGTGACCTTATATGTGTTGTACGTACAATCATGCGAGATATCAATTAGTTACCATATTAATGAATAATATAATCATAATGGTATGAGATGAAGAAAATAACATAAAATGATGAAGCCCAATATAGCATGGATTTTAAGAATGCTTTATAGAAGAAAACATTATATTTTCAGATGAAATTTATCATAACGTAAATAAATCACCATAATTCCTTCATGATCTGTAAGTTCATATCATAAGATTACCTAACCATATTTAGTTTATAAACCATTAAATATTTCATGAATATCTACTGAGATCGTAAAATGCTAATCGATCCAAAATAAATACTGTGTTTCCATAGTGGATCAAGAACATCAACTTGTTTCCAATATTAGATCAAGTACATTGACTTTTTTCTTATAATTATTACATGAGATATAATAATTAAAACAATTAATTATAGAGATATATAATTTTGAGCCCACCCATAACTTAATAAAAAAGAATATGTGCTCATATAGATTGTAAAACAATAATCATAACATCATATCATGACACAAGAACAAAAATTTAGTTTCAAAAACATTTCATATATTTATAATATCATAACAAAGGAAAATTAATGGGTTTCACATAATTAACATCATTATAGAACATAAATATAAATCATAATTATTTTATAATTAGATTATAAACTTAGTAAAATATAATTAACATTATATTATGTTATCATATGTTAAATTTCAATTAAATTAATAACATGAATATTTCATGAGGAAAATACACTAGTCACTTCGAAATCTATTTTACAATATCAAAAAAATTAAAAATTATTAAGGGAAATATATCATATCAAAAAAACCATAAAAACATGTGAATGAATAATGACGAATTAATATTTCACGATGAATGATAATTCTATTCTATTCATATAATATAGATAAAAACACACCTTTTATAATGTGGTAAAAGAGTAAAAAATACCCAATTATAAAATTTACAAGAATATTATTTTTAAAAAATATCAAACCCATAAAAATTGGTAAAATTGACAATAAATAATAATAGTAATGTATATAAAATCATTCTTGATTTTTTTAAAACATTTATAATAAATAAAATTGACCTTTTATTGAAGATAGAAAAAAATAATGTTTTCATTAAGATAATTATATCGATACATAGAGTAGAAAAAATTAGGATATTTACTAGAAAACATATACTACTAATTGATAAAAATAGGATAATAATATTCATGTTATTATTAAAATTAAGATTATTAAAAATCATCATCAAATATATAATCATAAACAATATCGATAAACATTGAGATTGTAACACAAATCTAAATACATTTGGATGACTTTCAAGTAGAAACATAAATAAATTTTGAAAAATATAATTATATTTTTTGGACCATGATATTTATTAATAGAATAATAAAAATCAGTAATAGGAATTATATGAAAAACAGAAAGGGTGAATGTGTTTAATATTTCATGTTTGTTAAATAATTAAATGTGACACTAGAATCCTTTACATTAAGTATGACTTACTGCAATAGAACATTATCCTCCATTATAATAATTATTAATTTTTTATAATTCTATAAAAGAATCATGTCAATGATTATATTATCATAAATTATTAACTTATATTACTTCAAAATATATTTATTAATAGTTTTTTCATATTAATTGTTGATTCAAGGGTTTACTTTTCCATTTTACATGATTGTTTTTGTGCGGTAGTTCGAGTACCTCTACATTGATCATGTTTTGATTATCTCTAGAATTTTGTTCATGATATTAAAATAATATATATTCATATTATATTTGTTTTTTATTCATATATAATTTATTTAAAATAAAAAATTATTATCACATTTCCTTGAGACTGTAATCTATACGAATACATGAACCATGTTTTCGTATTTTGAAAGATAGAGTGAGTAAAATAAAAATAATTATTAACCATTAAATAATAATTATTATATTATAAATATAATAAATATTAATTAAATCTATATTTATCATGGTCTTTTTAATGAGGAAATGAAAAAGGAATCCCATTGCTTCATGGAGTCATACGTTAAGACATACACATGACCTACATAATTTTTTTCTAACGAATTGGATGTTAATAACGTAGTTGTGATATTATAAATATATATTTAAAATCATCTCATAAATAGAAAATATATATATAATCCATTATTACAAACATCCATGAATCAGAGTGACAAAAAACGATTTACAATAGTTCGTGAGGTAGTAGTTGATGTACACATGATCGAAGTATTCATTGCCCATTTGATGGATAAAGAGTAGCAAATACTTTATTACATAAAAATAATAACATATCAGTATATTTTGGGGAATAGGTAAATTATGTTAAAATTATTAATATATAATTTATTTTTGTTGTATAATTTGTAAAAAATTATCTGGAGAAGACAACTACCATCGCATAGATTATCCTCTATTGGATCTCTTATTAAAGACACCAGGCTAGAACATTTACACAGACCTAAATCTCGAGAATATAGATATTGATATTTGTAATAGATTATATTATGGTTTATTTGAAATAAATTAATTATGTTCCATGAATATGGTAGATTACTATATTCCATTTTATTATTTGGGTGAGTCTAACAATTGAATGTTTCCAATATTTTAAAATAATATTAAGTCATTTTATTATGAAAAATAAATTAGAATTTTCCCTTAATTATAATTTTATGAGTTAAGGTCAGAATATTTTCATCTAATACAAATAATAATTTTTTTGTATTCTTCCCTTGCTATTTTATTTTAAAACCCCTCTCTAAACTATTTTTTACCTAAAACACATTATCATATTTTTAATGTTTTTAATATTCATTTTGAACATAATTGAATTTGACTATATTACCAAAATTTATTTCAATTAAATAAATTATAATAATAATAATATAATTGAAATAATTTTGTTTCAAACCATTATAAACAAATATAACTTTGTAACTTCTTTAAATGAAAGGGAAATTTATAATAAAAATCAGTATTTTTTAAATTTCATGGAAAATATACCCTTTTTAGATAATTATCCAAAATTGGATCTAAATAAATAGTGACATGTATTTTTTGTTTTTTTAAATTGTTTAATATAAATTTTCTAATATTATATGAAAATTAATTATATTAGTTTCACATTAAAAGAAATAAAAAAATTTTGAGGATATAATATGTTTTAAAAGTATAAAAAAATTTAATGAAAAGAATTTCATTATCTAAAACCATTTTTCAATATTATAAAATGTGATGATACATTTTCTTTCATTCAATTTAATATACAGGATATAATAGTATAAAATATTTTCGTTCATTTTATGTTTTTGTTTTGTGTATAATAGGATATCAAATATATTTATTTGAAATAAATTCTATCATAAAATATCGTTGTGTTACATTATACCTTATTAAAATTAATTTATACCATGTAACACTTTCAAAAAGTTAAACTAATATTTATATCACTATTTCATTTCATCATATAGTTCTCAGCTAGCCCCTTAAAATTCATGATTCCTTAAATAACAAAATAACCATGTAAGTTGTCTTGGCCTGTAGCAACTTATCTCTATAATCCATGATTTATAATGGTTTTTATTAATAGGAATGCCCAAATTCAAAATGAATGGCCTATGATATTAGTAATTATAAATGAATAAGTACATACATATTCAAGAGAGATAAATGGAACATTTTTTAAACTTGAGAGATATTCGAAGGAAGTGTCATACGAGAAGCATCCATCCATACACGATCAAGGATCTAAAAATGGTTTAGTATAGTTAGGTCACAAAATTAATTTAGTTTTGAATATCATAAACTTATTCCATATAGAAATTATAATATATGCCCCTCTATAAAATTAAATATTCAGATATCACTAATGATTATTAGTAATTATTTTCTATGGAATACGAGATGCTCTTATGTGATGTTTGATGTCTCTGACATTGTCTATCATCTCATCACCTAGCTCAAGTACTACTAGATTTATTTCTCTAAATTCAAAAAATTAAATTTAATTTCTATCTATCATACTATATAAGTCCTCAGAAATATCTATATTAATGCTCAAGTAAATTCAATTTTAATATGAAAACTCATCATTATGAAGGTGTTAGTCCAAACCACCAGTGAATTCAATAGAACCGGGTCCCAATATATCTTTCAGGGTCTGAATTGTTCTATTAGACTATCCATCCATCTAAGGATGATAATATGTTTTTAAACTCAACTCTAAATGTATATCATGTTGATTAATTTACTATAACCTGGATGTATATCAAGGATTCTGATTAGATACAATAGAATGTAGTACTCTATGGAACTATATCACTTTATTAATGTATATTTTGGAAATCTATTCATGTGAGAAATATTATTTAATTGAAAATAATTTTATTTAATTATAAAGTTAATTGATTATGACCCAAATAACATTATTACCATTAGTAATTCTTTGGACTCCGGTGAAGTAAACCTTGTTTATTTGTTCACATTTCAATTTTTGTATGGGTAATGGTTGTAATAACCCCTTATAAAATTTTTGACATGAATATACTAACATAAAAATCACTATGATATTAATTATAGAAAATCTCCCTACATATTTTCCTAGAATATTCTATTTATAGAACAATTTACATATTCATACTATAAGGATGAACTATAAATCATGAAATACGATCCTCATCTTACAACTCAATAAATTATTTTATTGGAAATACATGTATATTGTTCCTTTACCATATCACTCCATTGTAATCAAGGTTCAATGAATGGATGATTCTCAATAAAATTACAATTATAAATTATCATTTTGATCCATGATACTCCAGATATAAATATATGGATGAATATTCATTTTAAAAAGATCAAATGTATCCACCACTTTAACAATTTCCTGATACATTTGTTGTTATTAAAAAATTTATATATTATATGATACTCATAATAGATAATCAAACTAGATCTTTTAGACTCAGAGTATTTTTCAAAAAATTTCCTTCCGTTGGTGGTAATATATTGAAAAATCGTACACTTTAATCATATATAATAGTAATATTTGGATTTTTTTTGGATATTTTTTATTTAATATGTACAGTAATCTTTTATAAACATAATATATATCACATATTTCTCCATAAGGATAATTCCCCCATATCATTATTGAAAAAATCAACATAGTCAATTATAAATAATGAGGGGGTTAATTTTTCGGATGAATAAAAAAATTTCATGAGGAATAATAAATAACCATATCATTCTCCATGATAATTCTTCTTATTCCCTTATTTAATGCATTACTATAGATTATAACAATTCGTTCTTGCACAGTAATGTAAGAACATGTGTTCTGAAAAACTACTATATATTTAGTTGAATTTTATTCTAATTAATTTATCCAAATGTACTTTCATCCCTACCACTTTAATTTTTAGTTGATAATAATCCATCATAAATTATATATAAAAAATGATCATGTCAATGCAAACAAATAAACACTTCTACATCCTAATCAAGGTAATTTCTAATGGATCTATTAAATAAATCTATGTTGATAGTAGGTATATTGGAATTAGAGTACAACATAACTATAAATTCATTGTATCCATACCTATTATAAATCTATTTCATTTGTATTTAATAGATTTTCACCCTAAACTCAAAGTACCCATATCAACTATCAATATTATAAAATGAATTATCTCTTCATACATATCAAATAAATAATCAATATGGGATATATGATTATTTTTTTATAGTGATACTATTAAGTACTAGATATTAAATTTATGATTACTTTTTTCAATAAATGTTCTTATAAAAATGAACAGTTTCACTATATCATGATATAGTTGACCAAATAAATACATTATCAGCATTCTCCTAGATTTTTTCATCAATTATTTGAACTCATTTGGGTCCATTCTATAACGAGTCTTTGAAATAGTTATATTGCTAAATATGAGTTCTGTTGCAAACATAACTTCAGAACATATAAGAAGACTAAGAATTTATTTTGAAATGAAAAAAAAATCCAAAAAATAGGAATAAATATGATGATGAGCTTCTCCCCACCAATATGATTCAAATATCCATCACATATATTAAATAATACAAAATATGGAAGTAATTTCTATTATACTATGTTATTTATACTAACCTCAATAAATGAACATATAAACTTTTGGAATGTGAAATATGACCTCTATTCATCAATAATTTCTATGGGATGTAGATAAATAAAATTAATGACTAGAATAACATCAAATTCAACAAAAGGAATAAAAAAATTCAAAGAACTTTCCCACAAATATCAATAAAATTTAAAATATATAAATGAGATTATATCACTGAAACATTAGGTGTTATCACCACTAACTCAATATATAATAATTGAGATGGTAATTTTATAACCTTTTTAAATTTGTTATATATAAAAGAGTTACTATATCGAAAATCACATAAGGAATTATACGTTCTAGAGTGGATGATAAGTATACCATTCATAGTGTAAATATTTTATCCCACTTTAGAATTTTTGATAAATGATATTATCCTTTTTTAATGATATTATAGATTTTATGATATTATTCATCATCATATTCATTTATGTTCATTCACTAGTTTTGGTACATACTATACACCCTAAATTTAAATCATTATACAGTGGATGGTGCATTAGTTGTCTTCTTTTTTTATTATATTAAACCGCACATTCATCACCTTTTGATATTCAAAAGATTTTTGGCCAACCCTTAAAAATTTAAATCACCATAAATTTACATTTACCAATTTCCCTAGACGTTTCTTCCCTTGTTATTTTTATTTTTATTGTGGGAATTTCATTTCACAATTTAATTTATTCAAGTTTTCATGAGGCTCGAATATCACTTTCTTATCAAATAAATTTAAATATGGGAATCATAAATTTACATTTATTCCTTGAGTTCACATTGATTAATTTCATCATAGATATTAACTCATTTTAAGATATGACATTTCAGATACATGGTTTTAAGATTTAAATAATTATTCAATTTTTATTTTTTGGAAAATGATTAACCTACAAACATTCCATGCATATCTTGTGAAATTTTCCACATATATACTAATTGAATTTTCCTCCTTTTTATTATCCTCAATTAATTCCTTATCATGCATTGTATATATAATATGATGGATGTTCATAATGAAAAATATATTCTTACACCCCTCCATTTCAATGGTGTCAATTTGATCATCTTTCCTTGTATTCTTAATAAGGTTCAGCCATTGATATTTCTATCCATCCAAATGATAACCACTTATCACAAAATTTTCACTTTATAATCACTATAGAATATATAATATCATCTCAATGGTTCTGATCTATTGGTCAACATAAATTTAACAATCTAGATGTTTTTAATATTAATTTTTTCTTGAAAAATTTGTTATTTTTACAAAAAAACTATATCACTTTAATAATGATGTAAATATTAAGGGAAATGATACTATATGGATTCAACCATAATATGAACTCTGAACAATTATTAATGATGGTAATTATGACCATTGATATATATAATCTTAATAATATTTTTAATGTTATTATTAGTTTATATAAGTAAAACATGACAAATGATAATGAATACAAAAAGAATATTTGATGGCCTCAACCAGTAGAGTCGTGCAACTTATATACCATTTTCAGAGTTTGAGAGGGAGGAATCAACACTGTAGTTATCTCTTTAGGAATCCTAACATTGTATTCAAATATCTAAACATGGATAAAATCACCTACTGGAAAATATCATGTTAACGGATAATACCGTGCAGTCGATGTTTATCGAGAAACCCCATGAAACCCCCACCATTACACACCTCACTATTATGGTGTATGATGGTTTAATTAGTAATTATTTTTGAGGAAATATTTAATTTAACTGTAAGTCTATTTTATAATTACAATTTTTATTCCATCTATTTCATTTCGAGAAGAATGTTTATTAATTAAATTAAGATAGAATTCGATAATTTTTTTCAGAGATAAATTGTAATTTTTAAATAATATATAAATATTTATTATCAAATAATATATTATTAATCATAATTATTATAATAAAATTGCATTATAAAAATAAATTTATTTAAATATAAATGAAAAAAGAAATTTTATTATTTTTAAGTGTAATAAATTTTACTTGGCATTTTTAACACGCTATTATTATTAATAAATATGGGTTTTTATATTTACAATCTAGAATTAAAATATTTATATAATTATTTAGATAAAATTTATATCATTTTTGAAATTAAAATGTTAAAATTAGTGTAGGATGAAATAATAATAATTTAATGAAATACATTATTTTTTCATGAATAGTAAATTTACAATTTCAATTTTTGGTGTGTTTCTTGTCTTTATAATTATATAATAAATATGTAATGACTGAATAAACATAATACACGACCTAAAATAAGTTATACTATTAATATAATGAATTTTATTAGTTTTTTTTTCTGAATCTATAATTTACATTCCAAATTCTAAAATTGAATCATTAACTATGAAAAGGATATTTTGAGTGAACATTACGTTTTCTTTCCAAAGTAAATAATATGAAATGATGTTAGGAACTATTGGATATAAACAAATATTGTTTTTTACATGTTACCAATGACATTGGAAAATTTCCTAGTCAATACCATGGTTTTTTATATTCACAAACAAGGTTTATATGGCCTAGATTTGGGAATTAATAAACAAATCCACCATTTTTGTTTTAAAAACCCACCAATTAATCCATTTACCATAACTATAAATCCATAATATGTGTTTAATTTATAGGTTTTCCTCCTAAGGAGTCCTCCCATGTATTCCTCAATCTTCCATGGTCCAAATCCTCATATTCTAGTAACAACTCCTCAAGGTAAGGGAAATATCATTCTTTTCAATTCATTTCAAGAACCACTTTTGTATATTACTTTTGAATGTTTTGGTAATGCTCTATTATTAATTTTTATTCAATACCTTACTTCCAAAGTATGTTTTATTAATTTGATAACACTTTAAAAACTCTCTTTTACCTTTTTAAAAACCACATTTTCACCGATTATGAAAGTTAATTTACATATCGAAATTTCTCCCTCATTCTCATGAAATTATCTTCTATTTTCTTATTTGGAATAAAAAATACTTAATTTCAATTGGTGTTCAACATAATGAAAAAATGTGTTATTCGATTGTAGGATTGATAAAACTAATACATGTATTCCCTATCCTTTGGTAAAAAATGAGTAATAATCATATTTTGGTTTTTGAAACATGATAATTTTGTTATAAAACCCATTTATATGATTCTACAATGATTATTTATGAAATGATTTATTCTAATAAATGTGGATCAAATAAAAATTATTAAATATTAAGGGTGAACCCTCCTATCACCCTATATATTGGGTAATGTATTTTATATCTAGAGATGACATGTTATTTGCTTCCCTCGTAAAAATGTAGGATAATTTTACAAAACCATTCTCATTAAATTTTGGATATGATTTTTAATGTCTAAATTAGATGTTATAGTCAAATTTCATAGTTATGATTCAAGTTAATTTTATTATGATATGACTCATTTTCCTTTGATCATTTAACAATTATATTCCTCAAGATCAAATGTAAATTGTTCCCCTTGATTATTCACTTTTTACGCCATAAGCTCACCCTTTCCTTTGATGTATAACCCCAAGTAATTACAATCATTATGTGTACTTAGGATTAACCTATTTTCATTCCTTTCAAATGTATTTGAATAATTTTATAATTTTTCATATATAATGTTTCCTATTACTAATAAATGATACATTAAAAGATCCTATGTTTGTACAATGTAATGGAATGTCATGTAATAAAAGGCTAGATGTCATAGTTGGTGTCAAAGGATTGAATAATTATTTTTTGAGATTAGTATTTTAAAACAATATGAATAAAAATATATTTTTTTTAATATATATATAAACATATTTTTCTTTGGGTGAAATATTATGTAGGTGGTGTCCGAGAAATGAAATCCATGTTTGGATACAAACATGTGGGAATAGATCTGGAATATATGAATATAAGGGTATAACCTAAAAACAACTCATTTAGATAGACTCAAACTAGATATCATGGATGAAAACAAGACATGATGCACTCCTAGTTTCACACTCATTGGGGATATGTTTGGTTAATCAAATAAATTTATGATCTACTATTATGGATTTATAAAAAAAAAATTTATTATTAATGACAAACAAAATTAAGAATGATGTTTTAAGATATAAAATTCCTTAATAATTATAACATCCATAATAGAAACAAATTTATTGTCATATACATGACTTATTTTAAATATATGATTCATTTAATTTCGATTCTTTAATTGTTTTGGAGGGTTTACCATTCATTTTGGGGGGAAATGGTGGGTTTTTAAATTTTGGGCCAATGTGGGAGCCCATTTCTAGTTTTAAAAATAAATTTTGTTGTGTTTATAACTCCTTCTTTTTACAGCATTTTATAAACATTCCACTTCAAAATTGGAATCCCTGGTATATTAAAACCACTATAACGATTTGTACCCCATATAAATCCATAATACTGATGGATAAACGTTTTTTATTAAGGTGTTGGGCCAGCCCGAATGCGAATTTTTGATATTAAAATATTTTTTTAATTATTCATCATCACATTAAATTGTTAGTTTTTTCACTGATTCCAACTCTCAGATGATCCCAATTACCAACGATGCACCCCTAGCTATCATCCCCCTCTTTGGATCTCATTTGAATTGTGAATATCAGTGAGGCTTAACTTGATTTCACTAATCATATATATTTAAAGAGGTAAATTTATTCTTTCATAACTCTTTATATTTTTAATATT
Source organism: Viscum album (assembly GCA_963277665.1). Taxonomy (NCBI): domain Eukaryota; kingdom Viridiplantae; phylum Streptophyta; class Magnoliopsida; order Santalales; family Viscaceae; genus Viscum; species Viscum album. Next base: position 1,389,836,803 of record OY728150.1, on the reverse strand, counting down.
TTTCTTTCATTCTAATCCAAAATGGCCTCCTCATCCTTATTCAAATCTCACATTCATTTATGTATGTTTTAAAATTCAATACATGTGTATTTTGTTTGAATTCTTCAATATTTATTCGGGTAAATGTTTATCTCTTCATTTCCTTTCTTCTCATTAGGTTTTACTCCCTCATTCATTGATTTCTAGAGTTTCCAGAAGTTATTATTAAAAATTAGCATTTAATTTGGGGTATTTGTGGTGAAATATTATGGTTTAATGTTTGTTTTCACTTCCTTCTGGTGTGTGGGAGGTTTGGTTGAGGTTTCACACCAATATTCAAGGGTTTTGACTAATAAGGCTAGTGATTCCTTGTATAACCATTTTATGGTTAGTTAGATTTATTGTTTTGTTAATTTAACATTTTTATAATCTGTTGATTGTGGTGAAAAATTTGTTATTGAAGGATTTTGTTAAGCATTTAATTTTTTAGATTCATTTTTTCATGGAATTGGTTCTTTTTCATTTGTGGATTTTGGGGAAATGATTCGGTTTAGTTTATGACATATGAATGTGATTTATTAGTGTTTAAATGGGTTTCCAATTCTAGTTTGTTAATGCCTTAAAGCCATGTGGTCATTGGATGGGGTTTTTGAATGAGTTCAAGGAGTGAAACCATGTTGAACTTCTTGAAAGTGATTTTTGAAAACATGTGTTTTTCATGTGTACCTTCTGAGGTATTGTTGTGGTGTTATTATAACACATGGGGGTGGTTTAATAAATGTTGTCAGGGCTGAAAATTTCGGTTTGGATTGGTATTGGTATGGTTCTGGTCTTGATTGAGGGTTTTGAAATGGGTTTTTTATGCAAAACATTGTTATACCTCTTGGGTTTGTATTATAAAAATTATAAATGTTTTATTTGGTTAAAAAAATGGGGAAGAATGTATATATTTTTTTTGGAGAGTGTGTTCACCTAAAATGCGTTTTTGAAATACAGTGTAGTCATTTGTGATTTCAAACGTTTTGATAATGTTTTTTAACTTGTCGAGGTGAATTATTAAATTGTGATGTGGTTGTGGAACATGTTTGTGTGCTGTTTGGTGTGATTGTAACATGTAAAATGGATTTTGATTATGAAAAGGGTGTTATGCAGCATGTGAGTGGGATATTATTTGAAGTTTATAATCTTGGGAACAATTTTATAAAATTGCAAAAGGATTTGTTGAATAGTGAAAGACAAGCAAAAAGTTTTGTGGGAAAATTTGGTGTGCGTTGAATTTCAAAATCCATTTGAAGAAAAAAATGATTTGTGGCTTATGTGTTATACATGGGTTATGTTTGGATGATATATGATGTGTAATGTTGTATTTTCATGTGAATACTATAATTTATGGCTTGTAGAACTTGTTGGAGCACAATAGGGAAACCCGAGTTTCTATGTGGGTGGACATATACTAGTATGCTATTGATCCCTTGGGTTTGGCCTTAGTTTCATGTATCAAGATTGACACTTCAAACACAAGATAAACTATGATGATGATGAAGAGGAACGACTTGGTTACGGGTATTTTTCCTACTAGTGGCTCATACATGATAATAGATATGAATTGTGATGGTTACTACCACTGAGATACGAGGTACATAGGACCCACAGTGAGCTAGTGCCTAATGGCTATTTCCCATTGTTTGTGCTCATTAGATCATTTACACTAACCATCGGCATACAATTTATTTGAATGAAAATTTAGTATCATTTTATTTAATTTTCTAAGTGTTGATTCTTAAAATTATCAAACATGGAAACTATTTTTTATTTAAGGTTGCATCTTTTAGAAATTATCCCAAGCATTTCATGTTTAGCAAAACATGAAAGATTTTCATCATTTAATGTTTATCTCATTTAATCCTCTATTTTTTACATCCTACTGGGTTTCATCTCACACCCTACTTACATTTTTTGGTTTATGTAGATTTAGTCTCTTTTGTCACAGGTTTTGGTAAAACATATAGAGCTAGCGGTTTGGGATTTTAGTTGTTCTTTTTGGTGTAGTGTTATGGGGATGGCATTATGGTAGTGCCTCCTTCCATGTCGAGGTTCTTGACTATCAATTACTGGTTTTCTACATTTTTAATGGTCTTTTGGAATTTTTTAATAAAAATTTTTGTAGTTCTGAAATTTTTTAAAAGATGATTGTGTTTGAAAAATCCATATTCATATTTTGGGATTCATTGTTTATATTATGTTTGTATGATTGGGTAAATCATTCCCTATTTCAGTTTATGATACTTGGGAACATCATCCATCCCATATAGATCAGGAATTCCCTTCAGGCCTTATTATGTGCCATGTATGGTGCCGGTTTTGATGTCAAATAGATTCAGTTCATGAAAAAATGTTATCAGAGGAGGTTCATGATAACTCATTGGGTCACGTTATTTGGGGAAGATTCGGGATAGTATGGTTTTTAGAATTTTTGGACTTGGTATTATTGTTATGGGTAGTGTTCCTAATCACCACACATCATGATGATATTCGTGTTGCCATGGGATTTCCGGACTTATCCAATTCCTTTGGTTTTCGTGGATTGATGATGATTAGGGGAAATAAAAAGATAATTGGGTTAATAGTCTTAGTGAGCTTGTAGGGCCTGGAAATACATGTGGATCTAGGGATATTCCCTTGAAAACACTCTATGATGGTGAACTAATTGGAATATGTCTCCCAACCATATTTCCAAGTCACCCATCGAATCTAGTTTCCCCTTGTATTATCTTGTGTTCTTTTGTTTGGGAATCATGGAACATTGGATTTAAAGGAGAAGTCTCATGGTTTTATGAAGTGTAATGTTTTTGTGAAATTACATTCTAATAATGATGGAAGGGTTTTATTTTTGAAATGGCGGAACTGAAATTTTAGAATTTTTTTTGAAATGGAAAATGGTGTGTTTACACCTCTTTTGAATGTAGTAATTTATGTTAAAGTTGGTATTAAAAAAATTTTCACAATTGAGATTTCTAAACAATGATGGTTATTTCAATGGGTTGAGATGTTTTTAAATTGATGTATATGAATTGAAAGTAAGTATTCATTTGAGTGATTGGGATTTTTATATCCTGGTTAGAGGTCTAGAGAAAAATGATGTATTGGTTGATTGTTTTGGTTTTGAATAATGGAAAGAATTTTTGTTATAACAATTGGTATTTTTCTGAGTTTACACATGCATGTGGTTATCTAGGAGATGGATGGTTGATTTCATGTATGGATGAGTGATGGGATGGATATGATGATGGATTCTGGTGTGGCGCGTAAAACAAGCATGTGTGAGGCCCATGGGGTACCATTGGGGGATACACTAATCGTTGAACCATTTGTTTTCAAAGAATCATTTTCAAATGAAAACATGATGTCTTGATGACTGGGTTGGGATGGTGTGTATTTTTTGTTTTTGGAAAATATTGATGTTTTGGGATTTTTTGAGTCCATGAACCCCTCCCATTGAACCGTATTTTGGATTTGGGTTTGGTCGGTAATATGGGTTGAAGGACTGGATGGTATTCTCTAATAAGAAAGGTATGGGAATCCTTTAAGGTGGTTCACATCATGTGTTTAGATCTAATTTTTGGCATGTTTTGAACAATGTACAATCTTGGTTGGATCCTTTGGTTTTCTCATTGGATAAGGTATGCCCCCGTTTGTGGTTAGTGCCGTAATAATGTGAATCCCGGACTGTTTCGCCATTGAAAAATACTCTATTTGATCAATATAAAGAAATTTTTTCGACGATTTGGAGATTGAGTCAACACCATTTCAGTTTATGGATGTGTGGATCCTATAATATTTTGAGACTGATCATGGATGGTTGAACAAGACCATAGTTTCTTAATTTTCATGATTCATCGATGGTGGAAGTGGTCTAGGGTTGTTAGTGTGGATGAATGTCTAGATGGTGATTAAGAGGGCCTCTAGGTCCTTCGTCATCTCTTCAAAGTAGAAGTACATCTCAAACCACTGGTGGGGGATATCTTCTCATGAGAGGCTGTTCGGGACACTTTCTATAATAAAGTTATGTTAGGGTAAATTGTATACGGTCCCTCTCCATGTATAGTTTCTATCAGTCACTTTTGTCATGTTCGGTGATGCGTAGTGACGTCATGTGCTCATTTTAGTTTAAAGGTGAAGTCATCCAATCCTCTTAGAGTCTCTATGATGTTGGGATTTTGTATCTCATGGAAAAACTTCAAAATCCTCTTTTTTTTAGGAATGTGTTTATATATACACTTTTCATCTATTTTTTCTCACCCGAAGAAACTAGTTGTGATGTGTGCACATCCTCTAAGCCATTGTTTCAATAAAATGTTGGGTATGGGTAAAGTTAGTTTTGGATTGTGTGTTTTCATGGTAAACCCATTCTGGTTTATGGTGTGGTTGTTTTTATCATTAGAAGATGAAGTTTTATTTAGGGGTTTCCAAATAATAACTACAAGGAAAAAAATTCTTCAATCCTTTGAGCTCAAGCCATTTGTCTAAGAGGGAAGCTGGAATGTAGTCAGGGTAAATCCCAAGGTCCTTTAAAACCTTTTACAAATTCCTATCCTCGGTCTGAAAGATGGGATTAGCTTAAACCTTTTTTGTCTTCATGGTTTAGAAAACAGTTTGTGCACTGTTATTATTTAAAATGTTCTTGTAATCCATACAAAAAGAATGATCCCCATGGTTAGTGCATGATTTCCCAAATAGTGTGGACTAACCGTTCTTCGAACCCAAAATTTTATATTTTGGGTAATTTATGTGTCGTCCCATGCTGGTTGTTAAGATGGTTGGTTCTTATGGTGGGGAACCCCAATATGAGTCTCGTGTGTATTATTTTGGAGATGTCTAGTTAGAGTATACCCCTTGTATTTGGAGTCCATTAGGTCCTCCTCATATTAGTGTCCCAATTCTATCTCGATAAATTTTGGGTTGTTTCATATGGTGGGAAGCCTATTTGTGTCTCCCCATACCAGTAACTCAGCTTTCTCTTTTCTATTGGCGTGGCAGTAGGTAGTCTGGTACAGATATATCTAACTACCTACACCTTCATTGGGTAAATGTTGTGAGTGGAAAATGAACAATTGTTTGGTTAATGCAAGGTATGTGCAACCTAGTTCATTGTTGTTGTTCATTTGGGTAAATTACTGGAATCTTATTTGGATAGTGTTTGATGATTTTTATTTTAGAATAAAATATTGATATACATTATCATTTCTGGGATTGGTGTATGTTTTTTTGTGGTAGTTTTCCTTCCATGATTTATCAATTGGAGGTGTTTTGGCATTTTGTGGGTGGATGAATCATGGAAGATGAGTCCATTTTGGCCTTTTTGTTGGGTTTGGTATTTTCCTTTGGCCTTGTTGTTGCTTTCTGAAAGTGGAATGCTTTATGGTGGGGAGAATTATCACATCCATGAATTATTTTAAACATTTTTTTCATTTAATTTCCATTCTTACTTTGTTTTTGGGGTTTCCAATTCATTTTGGTGGAAATATAGGGTTTTCAAAATCTGGGCCAAACCGTGAGCCAATTTATTGATTTTTAAATATTTTTTTCCATTTATAACTCCTTATTTATTCCAGATTTTACACCCATTCCACTTCTTAATTGGAATCCCGTGGTTTATTAAAAACACAATATCAATTTGGACTCCATAAGAATCCATAATAATGATGCATTTGAGTTTTTTATTAAGGGGTTGGGCCAAACTAAAGCTCATTTACTACATTTAAATATTTTCATTAATTCTTTAATTCCTCATTAAATTTTTAATTTTTTTTAGTGATTTAAACTATCACCCAAGCACAAATACTGAAGACACTTCCCCAAGATCTCCTCCCCCTTTTTGGAGCTCATTTCCATCACAAATATCGGCAAGACTTCTCTGGATTTCAAACATCGGCCAGATTTGAAGAGGTAAATTTATTTTTACATAACACCATATATTTTAACTCCTTTTATTCCATTCTAGTTTTTATATGACCTCCCTGACCTTATTCTAACCTCACATTCATTTATGAATCTTTTTAAATTCATCTACTAGTGTATTTTGGACGTTTTCATCAAGATTTATTTGGGTAAATGTTTCTCTCTTCATTTACTGCTTTCTCCTTATATTTTCCCCCTTCATTCCAGAATTTATAGTGTTTCATGATGTTAGGGTTCATACATAGGGTTTTATTTGTTGTATTTGTGGTGAAATATCATGGTTTAGTGTTTGTTTTCACTTCTTTGTGGTGGAATGGAGGTGTCATTGTGGTTTCACACCATGATTCAAGGGTTTTGACTCAAAAGGTAGGTGATTCCATGTATGACCATTTTATGATGAGTTATATTGATTGGTTTATTAATTTATCATGTTTCTAATATGTTTTTTGTTGTGTGAAAATATTTTTTGATGGATTTTGTTATACATTTAAGTTTGTAGCTGTATTTTTGTTTGGAATTGGTCTTTTTTATTTGTGTCTTTTGAGGAAACGTTTGGGTGTATTTTATAACCTATGAATGTGATTTATTAGTATTGAAGTGGTCTAAAAATTCTGTTTTCTTAATGCCTTTATATCATTTGGGCCATGGAAGGGGGTTTTCAATGGGATTAATGTATGAAACTATGTTGTACTTTTTGAATGTGATTTGTGAAAACATGTGTTTTTCATGAGTACCTTTGGTGGTATAGTTGTTTTATTTTTCTAAAAATTTATGTGGTTTAATAAATATTGTTAGGGCTTCCCATTATATTTTGGATTGGTATTGGTATGGTTTTGGTCATGAATGAGGGATTTGAAATGGGTTTTGTATGCAAACCATGGTTATACCTATTGGGTTGGTTAATGAAAATTTTAAATGATTTATTCAGATAAAAAAGTGGAAAAACATGTATATGTTTTTTAGTGATTTTATTCACCTAAAATGTGTTTTTGAAAGACAATGTGTTCATTTCTTATTTCAAACTTTTTGAAAGTTTTTTGTAATTTTTCAAGGTGAATAAGGAAATTCTGATGTCGGTGTGAAACATGATTGCAGGATATTTTGTATTGTGTAATTTGTAAAATAGATTTTTATTATGAAAAGGGTATTATGAAACATATGAGTGGGCAATTATTTTTTGTCTATAATCAAGGATATTATTTTATAAATTTTTTGAAGGATTTGGAAAATTTTGAAAGATTTAAAAAATGTGTTTTGGGATATTTTTGTGTGAGTTGGATTTCAAATTGCATTTGAATGAAAGGGTTGATTTTGTGTCTTCTATATTATACAGGGGGGATGTTTGGTTAATATGTTATGTGTAATTTTATATTTTCATCTACAAATTATATTTGATGGCTTGTGGAACTTGTTTGATCACAAGTGGAAAAACCAGGTATCTAGGTGGGTGGACATAGACCAGTATGCTAGTGATCCTGTGGGGTTTGGCCTTAGTTTTACGTAGAATGATTGAAAATTAATACACTAACTAATCTACGAAGATGGTGAAGGGGGTACACTATGTTATGGGTATTTTTCCTACTAATGGTTTGGGCATGAGAAGATATTTATATTGTGATTGTTACTTTCACTGAGATACGAGGTACCTGGGACCCATATTGAGCTAGTGCCTAGGGGTTATTTCTCATTGTTTGTGATCGTTAGATCCTATACAATTATGGTCAGCATATTGTATATTTGACTTAAAATTAAGTATTTTTTTCATTTATTATAAAATTGTAGATTCTTTAAATTATCCCACTTGCAAACTATTTTTTGTAATGTTTCATCTTTTAGAAATTGTTATTACCATTTCTTGTTTTCCAAAACATGTAATATTTTCCTCTTTGAATATTTATCACATGGGATCCTCTAATGGTGGAATCCTACTTGGATATGGAATACACCCTACTTACACCATTCGGTGTAAGTAGATTTGGTCTCTTTTGTCACAGGTTTTGGTGAAACATTTAGTGCCAATGGTTTGGGATTTTAGCAATTCTTCTTGGTGTAGTGTTATGGTGATGGAATGAGGGTGGTGCCTCATTCCATGTAGAGGTTCTTTGCTATCTGTTTTTTGCTTTGTACCTTTGTAATATTGTTTTAGAATTGTTTTAAATTTTGGATTTTAGCTTTGAAAGTTTTTAAAAGATGATTTTTTTTAAAAATCTAGATTCATATTTTTGTATTCATTGGTTGTTTTATGTTTGAAAACACTGGTAAATTGTTCCCAATTTATAGTTCATGATACCCAGTAACTGGTTTTAGCCTGTGGGGAATGGGAATGCCCTTTGATCCTTGTCAGGGGCTAGGTATGGTGTCAGTTTTGATGTAAACTAGATTCAGTTCATGAAATTTCTCACTATGTATACTAATTTTATAAAATGGTTGGAAATAAGAAGAAATAATTAAATTATGAGTGCAGTGGACCACACACTAATGACCATCTAATGGAATAAGGGATGGAAAACATCACGCGGATGATGAATCAACTAACTCAATTTATCAATAATAACGTCAATTCATCTGAGATGCTAGATTCACCTTAATGGGAAAAACATTCTATTTATTCTATTAGTAATTAAAAACCACCTTTTCAATGGATCTACTAACCCATTGATTACTGAATAATTGATAAGGTCTACATAAATTAAATTTTTTATTCTGTTTTTCAGAATAAGACAAAGTAACCATAGTTGAGTACCACATAGAGGGAGAAGATAATTAGTGATTGAAACTGATTAAAAACATGAATCTTATCAGGTATATTGATTTTATATAGTGAGAAGAGGTTAGGGGATCATTTTTTTCAATAATAAGATCCCTTGTTCAATGTGAACAAAAATGGAGAAGGAATTCAGGTAGTTAAAGGATAAGGAAAATGAATCCAATAGATACTATGATATGAACATTACAAAGCTTTATCATTACACCTATAAAATATTTATGTATCATAATGAATCAATTTATCGATTCTGTGGTATATGAAGAACCCATCAATGGATGAATCTAGCCAATCGAGACCATGAAAAATATAAGGAGGTTGTGTGGAGTTCTTTAATGGATGAACTTTAATTCAGAGAGATCCAGTAGTCCCATTGATAAAATTAAATGAAGAGATCAATGGATCTATGATTTTGAGGAATCATTGGTCATATAAGAGGATGAAAGCAAGAGAAACTTCCCATATGAAACAAATTTTGGAAGAATAATTTAGGTAACTCATTTTACATGAGTTGAAAATGATACAAGTGTTTAAGAGACAACCATATTGTTTAGAACTATTATAGTGTGGTGAATTATAAACTTCTCAACACTAATGAAAAAGGAAATATTGTGTATTCCCAAACAAAATTCCATTGCTTCAAGTGTGGATAGCTTGAGAATATTTCCATTCAATTTCCAAAATAGAAGGTAATATAGTGGAATCACCATCAACCCTATCACCTGCTAAGGAAGTATGGCTATGAATTTTCTATCACAATTGCTAATGTAGAGACTCTAAATGATGTGGTGGAAGGTACTCTTATTGTTCTCTCAGATCATTGATGGAAATTGTTTGGTTTTAGTTCTATGAATTCCATTATTTATTATATGTTTTCATAGAATATATAATCATCCCCTAAACTTCTAGAAGTAGTTTAATCATTTAAGTCTCTAGGAGGAAATATAAAATAACCAAAAGTGTATATAATCTCTATTATTCAATTTTTCATGAATGATCACATAAAAAATCTTGTAGTCTTTCCCTTTAAGGAATTATTCACAATACTAGGTATGGAATGGATCGCATAGTATAATGCAATGATTAGTAGTATAAGAAAGGAAATCACAATAGTCTTTAATGTACAACCTATTGTTTTTTTCCAATGAGATTATGACCTGGGGTTTTTCAAGAATCAAATCCCATATCCCTAATTTTCGAAATAATCGGCGAATATGAGGTTTGAAATGAATGTATATGAATATAAAATGTCACCATAATGAAGGAATTAGTTTATGTATTTCCTAAGGAGTTATTTTTACATCCCTGTGAAATATTGGTAGAGTTCTCTATTGAACTCATACCTGGATCCAAGATGAAATCAAATACCCCATATAGAATTGATAATATAGATATTTTGGAATTAAATAAACAACTACATGGTATTTTTGAGTTGGGGTTTATCTGACCATGTGTTTATCCTTGAGAAATACATATTCTATTTGTGAATAAGAACGATGGATCACTGTGTTTATGAATTGTGTATATAAAACTTAACCAGATCACAGTGAAGAACAAGTACCCCCTTCTAAGTATTAATAATTTATTTGAACTACTTCATGGGGCACAATTCTTCTCCAAGATTGATCTTTGATATTTTTATCATCAAATTAGGGTCATGAAAGAATATATAATAATGACCGCCTTTTTCTCAAGATATTATAATTGTGAAATTTTTTTTATTACCTTCAACTTGTTGTTGTTGTTTATTATCTAATGATATGAAGAAACTATCATTATGGGGAGAAATATAATATATACACCAACCACCAATGTTTTATCTATATTTTCCCAAAATAAAAATTGAACATAATATAGAGGATAATCTAGGAACTTCTTAATGAATATTATTGTTGAATTAATTATCATACCAAAAGACTAAACAATGTTGTTGATGCATTATGTAGGAAAGATCGTGTAGTGCTAGCAATGATGAGGATTCATGGAGATCCTTTGATCAATGACCAAGTAAAACAAGACATGGGAATCAAATGGTAAGGTACATCATGAGCCCTATACCAAATGTTTTCTAAACCATCATTACAAGAGTGGTTCATGAAATCTCAAAGAAAAAATCCATTATTACAGAAGATAATAGATTATGTTAAGAATGAGAAGTTAACTATTTTTAATATTGATAAAAAAGGTGAAATAATTTTTTTTACTAGTCTATGTGTTCCATATATTATAGAAATAAATACAGATATTATGTATTAATCTCAAATATAAACATTCTTTATACATCTTGGAAGCACTAAAATTTACAAGGGCCATTATAATAGATATTGGTGGGACAACATGAAAATGTTGAATTCTGACTATACTACAAGGTTCTTGTTGTTTAAACAAGTGAAGGAAGAGAGAAAACTTCAAAAGGGGGTGTTAGAGCCACTACCCACACTAACATGTATGTATAACAACATAACAATGTAATTTTTCATTGTTATCATAATAAAATCCAAAGGAGAAAATGTGATACGGGTTATATTGGATTGTATGGCCAAGAATTCCCATTTCATTGCTATTTGGGAAGACATCACACATGAAAAAATTGATAGGGTTTACATAAATATGTTGTGAGTTTTCATTGAAATTCACATTCAATCATTTGTACTAATGATCCAAGGTTCACATAAATGTTCTAGATAAGTCATAAACATGCTATGTGTAGAGAATTAAATTTTTATAGCCTATCACTCCCAAACTGACGTCGAGTCTGAATGGAAAATTCAAACACAAAAATATATGATAATAACATAATCAATAGAATTTATAGGTGTATTGGATCAACATATCCAATTATTTGAGTTCTCATACAACAAATTCCATTTGAGTATTCAAATGGCACCCTACGATGCTCTATATGGGAATCGATACATTTCTCCTCTATTTTGGGATGAAGATGGTGAGGGAATTCTTCTTGCACCTATACAAGTAAAATTTAAGAAAAAAATATTCATTTCATTAAACAATATAGAAACTATGTTCAATGTTGGAAGAAGAGCTATGATGAAAACCATAATAGGTAATTGATGTTAGGTGTTAGTGAAAAATTGTTCCATTGAATACCACCATGGAAGAGATTCATATAGTTTGGGAACAAAGGGAATCTTATCCCCACGTATATTGACACATATGATATCATTGATCGAATTAGAGTATAGTTCTATTGCCTATAACTTCTAGCACTTAAAGATCAAGTTCATGTTGTATTCCACATATATCTATTAAAGAAGTGAATACCTCAGCCTTCCAATATATGGAATCCTATGGTGGTATAAATGGAACATGACCTCTCTTATGAGGGTCATCTTGTAGAGTTTATGGACCGTAATAGAAACGGTATACACAAAAAGACTACCCTCCTCTTCAATCTGTTGGGGAGTAACCCTAAATATAATGAAGCAATGTGGGAACATGAGTAAAAATTGAAAAAAAACGTAACAAAAAAAATTCTCAACTAAAATAATGAGTTAATATTTTTGGGATGAAATTTCTTAGGTTGGGATGAATTTATGGAACTAGATATTTTGAATAATAATTGTTCCCTGAAAATGTGTGTTATTTTATTAGACAAAAAACCAATCCCATTAATAACATAGTCCATCTGAATTCAAATATTATATGTCCATTGGTCAATTATGACTAATGGTCAATATGATCATTGTAAAATATTCTCTTGATAAAAATCAAAACATTTCATTTTTGGATTACAAGTAAAATTTACAAAATTATAATTAATATATAAAGATGAATTAATGGATTCTACTCGTATACTCATGTCTTTTGAAAACAATTTTTAAATCATGGGAGGGAGGTATCATCTATGGTGTCACCCTAGAACAATCAAAATATAAGATCAAATGAGTATTGTTGGAATGAAATTACATCTTGGAGAAGTTCAAGTTAGTGGAGATTATCAATTTTTCGATGTTGGATGGGGAACCCCACAAAAATAAAACCATTGTACACTATACTCATAGGGAGTATGTCGGTGTAATAAGGGGTGATGTGTCAATGCCATTGTTTCATAATGTGCAATTTAATTTTATAAGTTAATGTTTTATTCCATAAATTCCATTTTAAAAATACTTTTGAATAATAAAATTGAGATGGAATTTGATAAATGGATTTTTAAAAAAGTTATTTTACTTTCCAAAAAATATATAAATTTTAAAAATAAAATAATATATTTTAAATTATTTTTATTTTATATAAATATTATGATAAAAATAGTTTTATTTAAATATAAAAGAAAAAATCATTTTAAAAATTTTTTGTGTCAGAAATTTTTCAATGGGTTTTCAACCCATTATAATTTTAAATAAATAATGATATTTATATTTAAAAGTATTAATTATAATACATTGATAATTATTCTGAATAAGTAAATATTTATTCTCAAATAATTATTTCAAAATTAGTTTATGATGAATTTATGGTCTTTTTCTGAAATACTTTATTTTTTTCATGAATACTAACAATATTGTTTTATTTTTTTCAAAAAATTTAATGATTTAAAATTAATTTTATGAATATCTAATAATAATTTAACCAAAACCCACAACCGAAAATATGTTATTGTTTAAAATATTTTATTTTATTATTTTTAAAACTATTTTTAAATCTATAATTTTCATTCCAAATCAAAAATAGAAACTTTTGCTTTCCTACTACCTGTGTTTCCACGTCCTTTATTTGGAAATTAATAATAAAATTCCCCAATTTTACTATTAATACCCACCCATTTTCCATTTACTTTCACAACCAATCGATCCTATAAAAATACATGTTAGTATTACCTCTGAATGGGTCCTCCCATGGTTTCCTCAATCCCACATGGTCTCAATTGTCATGTTAGAGGATTAACTCATCAAGGTAAGGGAAATATAATTCATTTTCTTCATTTCAAAAACCTCTTTTGTATACATCTTCCGAATGTTATTGTAAATCACAATAATTTACATTAAGTGAATTTCTTACTTTCAAATTATGTTTTATCATTTGTTTACCCTTTTACACTCTATTTTTACCATTTTCTAAAACCATGTTTTTTCCTATTATGCAGTCGAGTTTACTTCTTAAAAGTTCTCTATTCACCTCAAGAAATTCTATTGTATTTTCATTTTTTGATTACCCAAACCTCATATTTTCTATGGGTATTCCCCGAGATGAAAAAATTACTTATTTTATATTGTTATTAATATACCTAAAACCCACATTATCCTTCCTTTAGTAAAAAATTATATAATGATCGTATTTATTGTACTTTGAAATACCGTAATTTTGTTATGAACCCCATTCTATTTTATTATAAATGGAATATTTATGAATTTATTTATTATTACCTATGTGTCTTACATGAAAGTTAACAAATAGAAAGGGTAAACCATAGTAACACTACAATACATTAAGTATAGAATTTATTCTATTAAGATGACATGTTATATGATACCTTTTCAAATTACTTTGGTAATTTTTATGACACCATGGTGATTAACCTTTGTGATATCCATATTAATATCTAAATTAAAATTTGTATAGAAATTTACATGTTATGATTTATTGTATTATTAATATTTTAATCCACATATTATTTTTCTCATGCCAAAATTATATTCCTTTTATTCATATTGATATTTCTCAAGATCACATGAAAAATACTTCCCTTGATTATTCCCTTATTAGGCCTTATGGTCACCCCTTCCATTTAGGTATGTCTCCAGTCTATGAGGTGTAGTAATTTTATATAAGATTTACTTATAATGAATCATTTTATGTGGATTAGTTTAATTTCTTAAATTTTCAGGTATTGTGTACCATATTTCCATAATATAAGACATTAAAAGATCCTCTATGAGTATCATTTAATGAATAGTTATATAATAATATATTGTTATTCCATACTTGACCAGAACACATGACCAATTAAAAGATGGTAGATATGTCCTCCAGAAATAACAAATAGTATTTTATTGAATACTTTTATCATTCGGATGCCTATTATAATTAATGGACTAATAAAGTAGAATAATCATAAAAACTACATTATTCATTCCATATTCAATAGCATTTTGTTACACACGTTAAAAAACATTCCATTTTCCATCACATCGGTTAATTTCATGATATCTTTGGGTTCTATTCATTTATTATACCAACATTAATTTCATAATATTCACGATATAATTACCAAGGTGAAATATAATACAATAATGAAATATCATTAAAAAATATCTAAAAAATGCAACATTATTACCAATATATAGAAATTGAGGGTTAATAGAGTTTATCCATGGTCATTACTAAGACATTGGGAAATTATCCTATAATTTGATTTATACCATGGGTTTTTAGAAATGTTTTTAATCCTAATCTCTATAGATTGAATAAACATGCCACTCTAATAACAACTATATTAACCCACGGATTTTATATAAAAATATTGTAACTTTTAAAATTATTATTTAATACATTAATGGGGACCATATGTATTGTGTATTTGTATAAAAAATAAAAAATCTTAACATTTTATGAAGTATAATCATTATCCCTCACAAAGATATTTCTATTCAGTAATCTTCATAAACCAGCCCTAAATATCCCATTATATATAACATGGGAAAATAAATATATGAAGGGGTGACCTCAGAATCTCAATTAGGGTAAAAATGTGAGACACTGATCAATGATAATATAAAAAAATAAGGTTATCATAATTGTAGGAGGTAACGAATATAACTTATTTTTTTATCCAATCTATAATGGATTGTATGTATCCTTGATAGAATATAACATTATCATCTCAAATGAAATGTTACATAAGAGTGATAGATATACATAAACCAATCATAAACCATAAATTTATCTCATAAAATTTTGAACGTATCACATGTTTATAAAGTATTTAGTACATCAAGGATTACAACTAAGACTATCAAATCAAAATGGATTGGTCAACAAAAACTATTACCATCCATGTATTTCGAACATCATCTTGTTTCCTATTGAAGAGTAGGCACATCGACTAGATTCCTATAATTATACATTGAGATATAATACATTACCCAATGAATCATTAGAATATATCATTTTAGTCCCACTAAAAACATAATAAAAAACAATGCATATATATTCCACAAGATCCTAAAACATTCATTATATCATCACATCTCAACCCATGTAATTAAAAAGGTTTTCATTAATATGTTATCAATTAATCATATCACAACCCATCAAAACAAAATGGGTTTCATAAACATCTCATCATCATAAACTATATGAAGAATAAATAAAGTGTGATTCGTTTAATTTCCTAATATAATATAATTTATATCCATGTTTTTTATCATATATGATAGTTTATTTAAATAAATCTATAACATATTTCAACAATAAAATACCCTTTTCTATTTGAAGTTACATATTTAATAAAAATATATAAAAAATATAAATTAAGAAATTAAATCCAGAAATAAATTTCAATACTTATAATGTAATCCTTGAACATTGAGCGGTCATGGTGATAGATAATTTCATTTAGGATTTATAAGTTAATATAAAACATTAATATAACACTTTTTTAAAAAGTCAAAAACAACCTCATTGAGAAAACAACATTAAGATTCATTTAAACCATATTATAAAAATTAAATAATGGTTAATAATAATTTTAAATATCTAAGTTATGGTTTTTAAAAACATTCATGAAACTAATTTTGGAAAACAATAAAACAGATTAAAAATAAATTGCAAATAGTGATAAAAAAATAAGTATGTTTTCATTAAAAAAGTTATTTTAATATCTTGAGTAATTAAAATGAGGAAAATTAATAAAAATAATTTTTATTTTTAACTAACCATTAGGTAATCAATTTCCTATTATTCATGGGAGATGAATCATGAAATTTCATTATTGAAAACATAATAAAAAACATACATGATAATAAAAACCCATTAGAGCTTTCGTAAAACTAAAATCAGAACAAAAAGAATGATATAACCTTATTTGAATATGTATATTTAAATAATATTCATGAGTACAATCATAAAAGTAATTCAAGGACATTATATAGACCAAATAAAATATATAAGTGGTTAATATTGCATGAGTCTCATAGAAATGAAAGTTAGATGAAAACTCCATAGCTAGAGTCTGGCATTCATCAAATGAACATTATAATCCTGTATAATAAATTAATATTTATTATAATTTCATATAAATCATATACAAAATTATAATTTTATAAATTATACCCTTATAATATTTAAATAACCATTCATTAATAATTCATTATGACAATCATCTTTTCCGGGGTCAAATGTTTCATTTTTCACGGGAGACTCAACAATCCAGTTCCATTAATCATACATTGATCATGGTTACATTAAATACATAATATTAATATTGGTGAAGAAATAATATTTATTCATTTTATATTTATTTTTATTCATTCATAGAGGATATATACCGAAAAAATGTATTACATCATTCATGGAAATTGAAATCATTACCTACATATGAACGTTATTCTCACTTTTCAATAGTTCTAATAACATAAAAATAAAAATTAATTCACCTTTTTATAATAAATGTTATAAAATATATATCATATATATTTATAAATAATATCATCATTACGAACCATGTAATTTTTAAATGAGAAACAAATCACATTGCATCATGGAGGCAGTAGTCCTTTAAATGCCTGAGTGACATTATCATTTTCCAATATATTGGAATGTAAATGGGTGACATTTAATTATAATTCCATAAGTATAATTATTTTATTTTTATAATACATATACTTTAAATCCATCTTTATAACTATAAATGTGTGTGAGTGATTGAAAATGAATTACATCAGTTCGTGATGTTATAGTCCACCATACACATGATCAATTATTTCATTTCCAATTTAAAAGAACATGAGATGGATATTGGTTATGGATCAAATATATTAATATATATGAATATTATAAATACTTGTGTTATTATATTATTGTATTAATACATAATTTATGGTGGTTAAATAATAATTTAAAAAGAAATATCATGGTAAAGACCATTATGTCTGCTTAGAAAAACCAACTTTGGATCTCTTATTGAGGACTATAGGGTTTTTAATTTGATAATACAATTGGATCTATAATGCGTGAAATTATTTTTGTATGTTATTTTGGAATTTTTTCTTCATGATAAATATCTAAAAAAATGTGTGAATTAGTTAGGGGTGGAGATGCCCATTTATAATTTAGTTGAGTGGAACACTAGTAAATGTTTAGTTTTTTAAAATAATGTCCTGTAACATATTTGAGAAAATGATCCAAAAATTGAAATTTTCCAACCTTATCTATAATTAGTTTTATATTTTTTTTCAATTTAATTTATACATGTATTTAGGTTACTTTACCATTTATCATTTTTTATCCATCAATTAAAATGTTTTAACCTTAACTGTGGTAATGGATTTTTAATATTTTTTCCTTTCATGATGAACAACAGTTATGTTTAACAAATTAAAAATAAAAATTATACTAATTCAAAATATGATATCATTTTTTTAAATTAATTTAAATGATGTGGTGTAATTTATTTTAATATAAAACTCACAATCGTGATGAAAAAAATAGTTTTTCTTAATAAATTTTTTTTCTTAATTATAATAAAATTATAATAATGAAATGTAAAATTGGATCCAATGAAATAAATTATGTTAATAATAATATGATTGAATTAATTTTAATTTTAAAACCATTTTTTTAAAAAAAATTAATCCTGGTAAATTCATTACACAAAAATAAGATTCTTTATAAAACCAGTATTTTCTCTATTCATATAAAAAATTCAATCTATGATAATTATGTAATTTAAATATATAAAATTAACATAATTTTTTCAAATACATTATCAGATATATTTATAAAAATAATTATATTATTTTCACTCAAAAAGAAATATAATTCATTTTAAAGGAAAATTAACTCTTTGAAGATAATAATCCCATTAATAAAATAATATATTTTATTAATATATGAACATAATATAATTTCTTAATATTTAATTATTCTTATTAATACAATCAATTTAACAGAAATCATATAATGTACCACTATATTATGGTTTATTTTGAATCAGGGTTGCGTAAATTACAAACTATGAAAGAGTTATATTTAAAAATAATTATATCACAAAATTTTAGCATGAAAAATAACACTTATATAATAACTATATAATCATGCATCAAACCATAGGAATTAAATTAATGGTAACTGTCACAATTCACTTATATAGTGTCCTCTATTTTGGTTATTCTTAAATAGGTGCACTAATTACTTCCCCTTCATAAGATCAAAGGATATTTAATTATACATAATATTAAAAATATTCCCCCTTATTCTCCAATATGCCTAAATAATCAGTTAACCTAGGGAAATATAAGATATATAGATATAATATATATCGAATTAAAAAAATCTAATTATATTTATTACTCTATATGAATCATAAAAATATATATTTATTGTAGCCCCCCGACCCCAGTTACCCAGAGTCGGTGCATTATTCTAATAAATTAGCATGAATACAAGGAATCTAGTCCCGAAGGACCGATCGTTTAGCAGTCTTGGAAAAATAGATCACATACATGAATGTTATATTTTCACATTAAGATGTTCAAAAAACATAAATAATCTTTATGAATTTCATTATTCCCTTAGCTTAACCCTACATATCAATCACATTACACTTCTTGGAATCCTGGGAAAAATAAACTATAGAAAGGGGTGAGCTAAAACGCTCAGTAAGGGTAAGCAATACAGCAGAAACTTTCAGAAATAAGAATAAATATTTGAGGCAATGTATAACTACCACAAAATCCTTATAAACATCAACTTCAGCATGATATGGAATAGATAAAATGAAATAATGCCTTTTTCTTATTCACATGGAAATTCTACTATTCGAATAACGACATGCAATATCAATAACTACTTTCATAATTATCGAATGCATAATGCCAGACTATCATAACCACATAGCCATGGCCTCGTGCAAAGATTTCAAATAAGATTTTGTCAAGGCCTTGTTCCAAGACACTATTTTGTATCATGAGACCTACCGATGCACTGAGGAGCCATAGCGGGCTCGACCCGTTACTTGCAAAGTCCAATGCATTCCCATATGAAAAGGTTTAAACATAACATAAACATTCGTATTAAAACTAGCATACGAAATGTCAATACTTTTTTCATAAACCACGAATGGTATAAAAATAACACATCCACAGTTAAACATATCACAAAACAATTAATACAATATAAAATGTTTTGTATCATAATAAATCAACTTCAAATAAGTTTAAAATCCATCAAAGGATGTTGACATAGATGAAATCAAAACTATTTGAGAGAAATATCACTTTTTGTGAAATCATTGAAAAGTCACACATTTATAAAGGAAGTAATTTAAAAGATATTTTTGATTCAAAGTATCCCATACCACTTTGAAACTTTTGAAAAGAAATATCATTTCAAAACAATCATGTCCATATAAATAAATCCTTAAAATCATTTTGAAAACATGGAAATTAATTGAAAAGATTTAGAAAGATAAATTTATAAAACATTTGAAATTTTGATCTTGATAAAGGTTACCTTTAAAGATCCTTAAAATCTTTATTTTGAAATCATTTTTTATGGAAAATGTACATGGATGATAAAAATTTCCCAGTAAATACTTACACATAAACAATCTCAGATAATGATGAGATTGAGGAATTAACCCTTACCAATTTGGTATCTTACGAAACATACAACCCATGAAAGAGGTATCATACAATGAATATGTAAATACACATAAATTAAATTGTATTACACAAAGAATACAATTATGGGTAGTACATACACCACAAAAAAGGTAATAGTGGAAATATGGCATGAACCTCACGGGAATAAGGAGTCAGATGAAAACCCCTTACCTTGTACTTTTCCATGGTAGGGGGTAGATTAACATCCTGTTTAATAGTGAAATAATTTTTATTAAATTATACAAGAATCATATACATTCATATGATATCATATATGGTCTTTTAACATTGCATTATTAATAATATCTTAGAATTATCGTTGTTTCGGATGTTAACTTACTCGTTTTCTTTTATATATTTTGTTACGTAAGTTGTGGTTGTCATGGATAGGTTGTATCTTATTAATATACATAATTATATCATGTCCTTAATCATTAATTTTAAATCATAAAATGATAATAATACTTGAATGGATACGATAGAGAATTAATCTCATCGCGTTTGTGGAGACGGTAGTCTGTACGTACGCACGAGTGACAATATCATTGTATTGATATTAAAATAATATATAATTGGATGTTATATCATATATACAGAATTATTATAATTTTATATTTATTATTTACTTGAATTTCACATCATTATTACACCCATCCAAATAATAATGTTTTGAATAACAATTACACCACGACGTGGAGACAGTAAGCCATACGTACGCACGTATGGTGACATCTCAATAAAAGGATGGATAGAATACAGAAATATGATTGTACCATGTTTATAATAACATAAAAGTATATATAATATACTGGATTTATAATTTTAGAATGGTAATAACAAAGAAAGAATAAGTGGAAGAAGAATGGAACTTTAAAAAGGGTGGTGAAATCATTACCTCTTCTTCGTGTTCTTCCTTTTGATTTGATCAAGAGGCCTCCTTAGGTTGTCTTTATGACTATAGGATGGACTCTAGGAAGAAGTGAGGGAAGTTGAGAGAGTATTTGGTCAGGGGTTGGACGAACCAAAAGGCTTTGAATGTGTGAATTAGTGATAAGGGGGAGTTCCCTTTTATAAGAGGGGTGAGGGGAACCTTTGGGAACGCTAGAAATATTATTTTATAATAAATTCGTATTCATTTATAATGGCTCCAAAGTTGATTATTTAACTTTTAAGGTGGTTATGGTTCGACAATAACTCATCCAATAGAATTTAGACAGGTTTTGGTCACTATATTAACCTTATCTTTAAGTATTAACTATTAGTTAATTAGTTTCCCTTTTACAATGTCTATTTGTATTTTTATATTATATGGTTAACAACATACTATATACATCCAGGAAACCCTCAAGTGGTCCATGACTGATACACATATCATGATATAAGTCTCTTGTCCGATCCTTAGATTTTTAGGAATTTAATATCGATTAATAATATAATATTTGTTTTCAAAACTCTTTTATGTCAATTTTCACACAATTCAATAATTGATTTTTGTAAAAATCATAACAGAATGATTACTTCGAAAAAAGTTAATAAATAAATCCTAAAATGTAATAGTAACCTAGAAAATTTGTGTAATTCATAAAAAGTCTCAAATTAAATTTATTTGTGTATTTATAATATCAATTATTTTAATTTTTTCACTATTATGGTAATTACTGCATCATCATTGTGTCATAAATAAATTGAATTATTTAATGTCTAAAAATTATAAAAAAAATAAAATTATGTAGGAAATAGTTTTATCTTTCTAATGAATATTTATAGTATAAAATTCAATATATATAACCCTATGAAAAAATTGGGTTTCTAAAAGATATATGCTTATGTCATTTTTGTATTTATTTTAACTTAATTAATATAAAGTGTCATTATCACTTACAAGTGGCTCCATGGGGTCCAAAAGTCGACCCAAAGATTCCCATGGTCGTACATGTATCATCCAATAAGGTTAGGACACGTTTTAGGGTAATTTTTTTTTATTATAATATTATTTTTTAACCCTTATTTACCGGATTTACCCTTTAACCATGATAAATAAAATATTTACCGAAGTAATTATTCATAATGTCTAAAAATAAAAGTTACCTATTTACCCAATTTTAACATCCTGATTATAAATATGGAATCCATTTTTCCAAATTCAAAACACTGAAGTGGCATAAATTAATTTAAAATTAATTTCCGTTGTTAAAACAAAAAACGTGTTTTTAAGAGATAATAACTATCAAAAGATTGGAACTTGTTTATGTCTGGTATAATTGTGAAATTATGTCTAATTACAAACATTGAATTTAATGGTAAAAATATATTCTAAATATAATTTAAAAACCCTCAAATTAATAATTTATCAATATTAATTATTTCGATTAAAAAGTAGTTTTTAATTAAAATTTAGTAATTTTCCCTATTCATCAAAATATGAAAGTTATCGGAAAAGTACCAAAATTTCACCCTAGGCTAATTTTGATATTGAAAATCCAAAAATGAAGTCCATTTTTAGAGATATAATTTATAAAATTTCAAAAATTAGTTATTACTATTCATAACGGCTAGTTTGATTGGTTGTGGTGTGTTAGAACTCGATGTTGCGTACAACACACGCTATCGCATTATTCAAAGAGAAGCGTATCGTAGAAGCTTGGGGTGTTACATTTTAAATTTTTATATGTCTCCATTCTAAAGAATAAATTTATTCTATCAAATTGAATATATGAAAGTTTAAAATATTGGATTTAAAAAGGAATCACTATTAAAGTTGGTAAAAGTGAATTTTTTAAAAATACTTCTTTTATCTGAAAAAAAGAATTTGTTCCTACATTATGTCTAAGAAAATCGTAATATGGATTATAAAATTCTAATGATTATATAATGTTTAAAATTTAGTTAATACTATTCATAACCTCTTTTCAACGGCTTTTTTGTTAAGTCATGGTGCGCTTAAACTCTGTGTTGCGTGTAGTGCAAGTTATTTAATTATTTTGAAGAAATAACACACTATGAAATATTGGGGTGTTACATTATCCCCTCCTTCAATAAAATTAATCCTCACAATTTGAAATTGTTCATCGAAAATAAAATGTTGAAAATAGAAAATATCATTGTGGGAAAAGCTATATCGAAAATTGGGTTACTAAAATTTAGTCTTAATATGAGGAAAAGAGAAATGAAAGGGTCACCACCAAATTATGATCTCGATTAGGAGAACATTGGTGGATATTAGAGACATATAATAGGAGGAAAAATGTAAATATTTATATGTTGTGATTGAGGTCATCAATCATAAACATGTGTAAAATTTAGGTCATTAAATTCATCAATCTATGTTGATTTCAAATACTATAGCTTCAACAAAGCATAGGTTATTAGGATAACACATTTTTTATTCTAGGATTACTTAAATAAAGTATCAGAATTAATTTCTTCATAGAATAAGAGAAGAAGAAAAATATATTCTTGACAAGTAGAGTTCCATCCTTTAAATAATTTCTTCCACAAACTCATATTTCACTCTAAAAGTTAATAGAACGTAAAAAAATATTCTATTTATCCTATTCATATAGGGTTACAAAAAAAAGAATTTATAATTAATCTACCAGATATTTTAAAAAAAACTACATTATTTAATCTCGGACATTACATGGGCCAGTGGTAGGTGATACACCCTTGTCGCCCTTCGGTTGTGGTTTCAATCTCGAAGCCTTGCCAGACGTGACGGGTTGCCGCCCAACCTCCGAGTTGTACTTTTATAGAAATCCAAAAATAAACCAAACTAGAACTATACAAAATCCTTTAGTCCAAAAATGAAGATCCTTTTTTCTGCGTAATAACATGTGAACACCTTCATCATGTATTTTTTTTAACACTGTAATATCCTGAATTACTATAAAACCTTACTGATTACATTCATGATCCCTTATTCCTTAAATAATAATGGATATACTCCTTCAATCCAAAATTTTTTAAACCCCAACAATGATGGAATATACAAATCATTAATCAGTTTCAAGGTAGTCAAGAATATCCAATATAATTTATCCAAATCAATCATGTATTATTCTAAAATCACTAACTCGGTATCAGAACTATATTAGCGTTTATCATTCTCTCAACCATATATTTTCCAAAAATTTATCCTCATATTGAGTCAATTTTCATAGTTCTACACAATCTCAAGTCCTTAATGAAATAGTACTGCAGTACAATCCTTATATACTCCATAATTATTATAACAAGCACATTGTTGATACAACACTCAAATGACATAATCAACATAAGAACTCTAATCATTCCTCTTCATATGTCGTAGTATCACAACTTGATTATTATCCAATAGCATCATTTGCGGCATAGTCTGATGACTGGGACATAGGTTCGTGTAGTGTCCAAACTCCTTGCAAATGAAGCATTGTACATTTGAAACCATTTTCTTACCCTTGTAGTCATGTACTTTGTCCCCTTTTTCTCCACACTTATAACAAACTCCCATTCCTTTCAGGCAAGTTCCAGGGTATTTCTTCCCACAGTTATCACATATGGGGAAATTATTCTTTTCCCTCTTCCCTTTATCCATCTTTCTCTCTTCGATCATTTTCTTCTCTTGCTTCCCTTCAAAGCCAAAGGACTCAGTAAACTCTTTAGTTATCTTATCCACACATGATACTATTTCTTCATATGATGATAATACATGGGAGACTATTTCCCTTCTAAATGATGTCATAATACCATGAAAGATACAATCCTTCTTACTCTTTGGATCAAACGTATTACTGGAGTTCGCATTCCTTCTACTCGGCGCCATTTCTATACAATAGCATAAACTATGTCAGTTTATGATTTGCAATAAATAATTCCCAATGAAAATTGAACCGTTTATGGATATAATCAATAATCATAAAAAATGTTTTCATTGAGTAAGTATATACTCATGAGACCTTCATAATGGTTTGTAAATAAAATGAGAATTATCCTAAGAATATCCCCCAAGAGTGTTGTAACCAAGAGTGCAGCAAGGCCCGTTGTCGTGCACCAGTTCTCGTTCGAGTCTAGCTCAAAGCAGTGTTTTTAGGTTTTACCCCTAGGTATATCTGTGCTAGAGCCTCCTCTACGTTCTCGTATCCATACAGGGATGTATTGCTTGGAAAACTCATAAAATCACTACAATAAAAAAATTCAAGGAAGTTCTTCTATACTAATCCACAATGTCTATTTTAGGGCTATGTGCTCTAATTAGAGTTTATCAAAATATAGTTTCCAAGGTTATTGCTAAACTTCCGTTGATACCAACTGTAATGCCCTGAACCCAGTTAACCAAAGTCGGTGCATTATTTTAATACATTGGCATGATTACAAGGAATCAATTCCCGAAGGACCTATCAGTTTAGCAGTCTTGGAAAAATAGATCACATACATGAATGTTACATTTTCACTTTAAGACGTAAAAAACAACATAAATAATCTTTATGAATGCACTTACTCTTTTGGCTTATCCATGCATATCAATCACATTACAGTTCTTGGAATCCTGGGAAAAATAATACATAGAAAGGGGTGAGCTCAAACGCTCAGTAAGGGTAAGCAATACAGCAGAAACTTTCAGAAATAAGCATAAATATTTGAGGCAATGTATAACTAAAACAAAAGACATTAAAACTTGAACTTCGACATAATATTGCAAAGATAAAATGAAATAATTCCTTTTTCGTATTCACATGGCTATTCTACTAGTCGAATAATGACATGCAATATCAATAACTACTTTCATAATGATGGAATGCATAATGCCAGACTATCATAACCACATAGCTAAGGCCTCGTGCCGAAACTACAAATAAGATTTCGTCAAGGCCTTGTTCCAAGACAGTAGTTTGTCTCATGAGACTTTTCGATGCATCGAGGAGCTATAGCGGGCTCCACCCGTCACTTACTAAGTCCAATGCATTCCCATATGAAAAGGTTTAAACATAACATAAACATTAATATTAAAACTAACATATGAAATGTCAATAATTCCTTCAAAAAACATGAATGGTATAAAAATAACACATCCACAGTTATAAATATCACAAAACCATCAATACAATACAAAAGTTCTGTATCATAATAAATCAACTTCAAATAAGCTTAAAATCCATCAAAGGATGTTGACATAGATGAAATCAAAATTATTTGAGAGAAATATCACTTTTCTAGAAATCATTGTAAAGTAACACATTTATAAAGGAAGTAATTTAAAAGATATTTTTGAATCAAAGTATCCCATACCACTTTGAAACTTTTGAAAAGAAATATCATTTCAAAACATTCATGTCCATATAAATAAATCCTTAAAATCATTTTGAAAACATGGACATTAATTGAAAAGATTTAGAAAGATAAATCTTTAAAACAGTTGAAATTTTGATCATGATGAATGGTACCTTTCAAAATCATAAAAATATTCATTTTGAAATCATTTTTATGAAAAATGGACTTGGATGATAAAAAGGTCCTAGTAAATACTTACACATAAACAATCTCAGATAATGATGAGATTGAGGAATTAACCCTTACAAATTTGGTAACTTACGAAACATACAACCCATGAAAGAGGTATCATACAATTAATATGTAAATACACATAAATTAAAGTGTATTACACAAAGAATACAATTATGGGCAGTACATACACCACACAAAAGGTAATAGTGGCAATATGGCATGAATCTCACGGGAATAAGGAGTGAGATGAAAACCTCATACCTTGTAATTTTCCTTGGATGGGGGTAGGTTAACATCCTATATAATAGTGAAATAATTTTTTTTAAATTATACAACAATCATATAAATTCATACGATATCATATATGATCTTTTAACATTACTTTGTTAATAATATCTTAGAATTATCGTTGTTTTGGGTGTTAACTTACTCGTTTTATTTTATATGTTTTGTTATGTAAGTCGTGGTTGTCATGGATAGGTTGTATATTATTCATATCCCGAATTATATCAAGTCCTTATACATTATTTTTAAATCATCAAATGATAATTATACTTTAATGGATATGATAGAGAATGAATTTCTTCGCGTTTGCGGAGACCGAAGTCCGTACGTACGCACGAGCGACAATATCACTCTTTTGATATTAAAATAATATATAAATGGATGGTATATCATACATACAGAATAATTTTATTTTTATGTTTATTATTTACATGAATTACACATCATTATTATAACCATCCAAATAATAAAGTTTTGAATAACAATTACACCACGACGTGGAGACGGTAAGCCGTACGTACGCACGTATGGTGACATGTCATTAAAAGGATGGATAGAATACTGAAATAGGGTTGTATAATGTTTATAATAACATAAATGTATATATAATATACTGGATTTATTATTTTAGAATGGTAATAACAAATAAATAAGAAGTGGAAGAAGAAAGGAACTTGAAAAAAGGTGGTGAAATCATTTCCTCTTCTTCGGGTTATTCCTTTCGATTTGATCAAAAGGCCTCCTTAGGATGGCTTTCTGACTAAAGGAAGGCGTCTAGGATGAAGTGAGGGAAGTTTAGAGAGTATTTTGGCAGGGTTTTGCCGAACCAAAAGGCATTTAATGCGTTAATTAGTGATAAGGGGGAGTTCCCTTTTATAACAGGGGTGAGGGGCACCTTTGGAAAATCTAGAAATATAATTGTATAATAAATTCATATTCGTTTCTAATGGCTGAAAAGTGTATTATTTAAATTTTAAGGTGTGGATGGGTCGAAAGTCACTCAACCAATATAATTTAGATAGGTTTGGGTCACTATATTAACCTTATTTAATTAGTTTCACTTTTACAATGTCTCTTTGTATTTTTATATTATATGTTTAACAACATACTATATACATCCAAGAAACCCCCAAGTGGTCCATTAATGATACAAATATCATGATAGAAGTCTCTTGTTCGAACCTTAGATTTTTAGGAATTTAATATCGATTAATAATATAATATTTGTTTTCAAAACTCTTTTATGTCAATTTTAACACTATTCAATAATTGATTTTTGTAAAAATCATAACAGAATGATTAATTCGAACAAAGTTAATAAATAAATAATAACATGTAATAGTAACCTAGAAAATTAGTTCAATTCATAAAAAGTCTCAAATTATATTTATTTGTGTATTTATAATATCAATTATTTTAATTTTTTCACTATTATGGTAATTACTGCATCATCATTGTGTCATAAATTAATTAAATTATTTAATGTCTAAACATTATAAAAAAAATAACATTATATAGGAAATCATTTTATCTTTCTAATTAATATTTATAGTATAACATATAATATATATAACCCTATGTAAAAATTTTTTTTCTAAAAGATATATGCTTATGTCATTTTTGTATTTATTTTAACTTAATTAATATAAAGTGTCATTATCACTTACAAGTGCCTCCATGGGGTCCATAAGTCGACCCAAATATGACCATGGTCGTACATGTATCATCCAATAAGGTTAGGACACGTTTTAGGGTAATTTGTTATTATTATAATATTATTTTTTAACCCTTATTTACCGGATTTACCCTTTAACCATGGTAAATAAAATATTTACCAAAGTAATTATTCAAAAAGTCTAAAAATAAAAGTTACCTATGTACCCAATTTGAACAAAATGATTCCAAATATGGAATCCATTTTTGAAAATTCAAAACACTGAGGTGGCATAAATTAATTTAAAATTAATTTTCGTTGTTAAAACAAAAAGCGTGTTTTTAAGAGATAATAACTATCAAAAGATTGGAACTTGTTTATGTCTGGTATAATTGTGAAATTATGTCTAATGAAAAACATTGAATTTAATGGTAAAAATATATTCTAAATATAATTTAAAAACCCTAAAATTCATAATTTGTCAATATTAATTATTTCGATTATAAATGTGGTTTTTAATTACAATTTAATAATTTTCACTATTCATCAAAATATGAAAGTTATCCGAAAAGTACCAAAATTTCACCCTAGGCTAATTTCAATATTGAAAATCCAAAAATGACGTCCATTTTGAGAGATATATATTATAAAATTTCAAAAAATTTGTATTACTATTCATAACAGCTAGTTTGATTGGTTGTGGTGTGTTAGAACTCGATGTTGCGTACAACACACGCTATAGCATTATTCGAAGAGAAGCGTACCATAGAAGCTTGGGGTGTTACATTGCAATTTTTTTATGCCTCCATTCTATGTAATAAATTTATTTATTCAAATTGAATATATAAAAGTTTAAAATATTGTATTTAAAAAGGAATCACTATTAATGTAGGTAAAAGTGCATTTTTGAAAAATACTTATTTTATCTGAAAAAAGAATGTGTTCTTACAATATGTCTGAGAAACTCATAATATGGATTATAAAATTATAAGGATCATATAAAGTTTAAATTTTAGTTAATAATATTCATAACCTCTTTTGAATGGCTTGTTTGGTAAGCCATGGTGCGCTTTAACTCGGTGTTGCGTGGAGTGGAAGTTATTGAAATATTTTGAATAAATAAAACGCTATGAAATATTGGGGTGTTACATTTATCTCCACTTTGATGGATCAATTCATTAAACTTCCTTCCATATAAAATTTCATCATATATGATATTTTCATATCCCTAATTTTTATTTCAATAGAATTCTATAAAATTGATTATCTATTTATGTATTCTATGGCCCTAAGAGCATAAAAATTTCCTTAGATAAATCATTATTAAACAGACATATAAATAGAAAATAATGATATAAATTGTTTCTATATTTAGCTAAAACACTTAGTTTAGGAAACTCATTAGTATTTCTGGCACATTCATCAAAATATATAAAATAAAAAAAATACTCATGTCATCTATATAATTATTGGAAAAATAATTCATGGTTTATCAACATCACTATTTCAATTTTGATGATATACCAATCTATGATCAATCATAGAGAATATTATAGTTGTTAATTAGATAAAAAAGTAAAAAATATTTTTTAATGGGTTTTTATTCTTCAATATTATCT
Source organism: Viscum album (assembly GCA_963277665.1). NCBI lineage: Eukaryota > Viridiplantae > Streptophyta > Magnoliopsida > Santalales > Viscaceae > Viscum > Viscum album. The sequence continues at coordinate 1,389,806,218 of OY728150.1, read as the reverse complement.
ATTCCTATCAATGGAATCCATAGATTTTTATAAATTCAAATCATACTTCTAAGTGACTAATAATAGAGTACCAGGTGATGATGTAAAATGTTATTGGAATCCATATATCATATTTCATCAACATATATTCTCATATTTCCATTGACATCTTGTGCCATCTAATTCAGTTTCATAAAAAATATAAATTAAGAAAAGTAATTTCATAAGGATAAACATAACCTCTCATTTAGGTAGTCGGATAATTATATCTATAGAAAATTAATCATTATATTTTATTAGCATAGTTCTGTGTTTCATGAAATCTATTCATCATGTGTACAAGCCTATACTCACTAACATAATTTTGATAGTATGTATTCCCCCATTAACATTTCTTAAATAGATAATGACTATCTCTAATTACATCAAATTTTTATAAATTGGAATGATTGAAGTAAATCCAATCCCAATTTATTTTACAAATGAACGAATTTATGTTAATAAATTGATACAAAGAATGGAATCAAATTTCCACATATTTATTATAATTACGTCTCGCACCATCATATTACTAGAGAGACCCACATCATTGTCCTTAAAAAACAATTTAGATATATATCCCACTATATTGAGTTTCTAAGTTATATATTCCTGCTCACTTATACCTTTATGAATTAATTTATCTCATGAGACTCAGTAAAACTAAAAAACTATAATACACCTAGTTATATCATATAAAAATTTAATATAAATAATTAAATAATAGATTCATTAACATGATAAACTCCACATAAATCCTCCTCACCCACTACACAATCTATCCATAGTCAAATCGACCTTACTAATCCAGAAATTTGATGACTATTTATTCCACTTTTTCAACCCTTATAATGAACCATAACTGTTCTTTTTTTGTAGTGGTAATTGTGGATGAGGAGAATTAATATATATATATTCCCCTTCTCTTTAATACTCCTGCACATTCAGACCCCTACATATTCCCACTATTTTGAATTATTTTTTATAACACTGATCTTGTATTTCATTACCAACACCTAAACATCATTGGGTGCTATCGTCTATCCTATATGTTTTTTACGATTATCAAACTGAAAGTATTTATTACTATCACATAAAATACATATGTATAAATACATATATTATGAACGTAAATGGGAAAATAAGAAAACACATATACATTATATAGGTAATTGAATGGGTGATAATGAAACTAGTAACTCTATTATTAATTATATATTGTTGACAATACTAACTAATGTAAAAAAATTCTATATTGAGTGTATTATTTTTTTAATATAATTGTTCATGTAAACACATTGCCTATTAAAAATTATGGGTGATGTAATGTATATCTATTGAATAAAATCATGACTATTATCTTGATAAATAAATATTAATGAAATGAAATAGATTAATGATAATTTAGAAGCACAATATATTTATCAGTCATATAGATGTTATTTAGAAAATATAGATGTTCTAATGATTTTGAATTAATTATTTATAATAGTTAATGAATGTAGATATGTTGGAAGAAAAAATACTATTTTTTAGTTGGAGAATCCAAATAGAAAAAAATTTATATGTGTTAAAAATGTTATGATATGGTTTAATTTATTATAAGAATCTATATTTATAATAGAGAAAAAATTAATTGAATGATATTGATTTTTATGGATATTTAATCTAAGAATAAACTACATATGGTTTATGATTATCGAACATGGGAAATAATGTAAAATTTAAAGGTAGTATAGTCCATTTAAAATCTAGTTAGCTAATTATACGAGATGTTAGATATTATGAATAGTGTAACAAATTTTATAGATGTTTGAATTCATATGAAAAGCTAACTTCTCTTCATTTTAGGTTTTTTCAATGTTCTTGAGTTATATAAGATATTTTATGAACAATGTTATATTTTTTCAAAATATCATGTTTTAATCTAGGAAATTAGATAAGATCTAAAGTCATAATAATTATAATGTTTATACAAGGAATTATGTTTCATATGATTTTAGAGATGTGATGTATGACTTTATATATAAAAATTTTATAACTCTATAAACAACAAAAATCATTGATGAACCTCTTATGGCTTCAGTAGGGGAATATTACTCTATGTCCATTATGTAATACATTAAATGATTTAATGTCAAATTGAGGATCATCATTTGACTTTGGTATAAGAATAAAAATTAAAATATTATCCCAAAAAATAAATTTTTGAGAACAATATGGTCGTATTTTCAAGCATGAGACTTTAAGTGTAGTGCGTATGAATTTTTTCTTATCAAACATTAATGAGTCAAGCTTATGGATTTAGGATTTAATAATAATTTAAATGTTTAATAAAATGGTATTCCTTAAATCGTATGAAATTATGGTCATAGGAAATAATTTCTAATAGAATTTATTAAAATGAAATTAAAAAAAATAGTATAAGTCTATAGATAGAAAATGTCAGATTCCATATTAAATTCATTATTAATAAAAAAAAGTGGGATTATGGTTGTGTGGTTTTATTATATTTATATCATCATGATGTTTAGTTAATCCATGATATTTGATAGTGTTCTATACGATTAAATAAAATTATTATGAGAAAATCAAGATGATAATATTTTAGATAAAATAACATAATTTTCATGAATTTTCATGAAAAATAAAGATGAAGTTAAATCTATAAATGAATGTTATATAGATAACAAATCCATAAAATCATAGATATTTTTATAGAAATAATAAATTCATTTTTTTATATAATTATCAATGATGGGATTAAATTTATTTAATTTATTTCATCCTAAAATTAAGAACTTATTTTTTATTAAATCTAAAATAATAAAATAAATACACCAATACTTATATTAACCAATATTGTATGTCATGATTGAATAATAATTTTTTATTAAAGATTTAAAATCCTAAATTTATGTTCTATATTTAATTACATGATGATATCCAAACAAAATGGTTAGATATATCATATTATTTTATTATTAATGAATTTAGTCCAACTATTATAGAATATTTGACTGTTCTTGTGGGGGAAATACTTTTATAATAAAGAAAAATTGTTGATCATGTTTTAGAAGAAATAAAAAGACATTCATTATAGGAAATGTTTTGAGTAAATATAAAAAATTAATCTATATTTTTAAAATACCCATTAATTTGAATATAGGTGTGGGTTATATCATTGGAAATCCATAGTTGTTATTTTATAATATATCTATTTGAATGGTTTCATGAAACGATTCATGGTGTTCCTTTTATATAAATTGAAAATAGAATTTGAAATTTAGTTCTATCAATAAGAGATTTTTGGAATTTTCTGTGATGGATAATATTTTATAGTGGGAGAAAAATAAAATATTTTATCATTGCTGTACCCAATGGTGTGCATTGTATAATATTAAAAATTATTGAACAGATAGAGAAGAGCCCATTACTCAAGGAATTTATGAAGAATATATTACTAACAAATGTAGATGTATAATATTCAAAATTATTTAATAAAATCTGAATCATTCCATTTATGTAACTATAATTATTTCTAATTAAGGAGAATTTGATTTTAGAAATTATCAATATTCATATAATCCTATATATTTATAATTGGTTTTCCAAGAGCTTGATGTTGTGTTGAGTGTAGTCAGCGATACACTTATAAATAATATTAAAAATCATATCTACTATATAGTCTTATTTTATTATATTTTTAATAGATTTTACAACATTAAATGACTCAATAGTTACTTTAATCATGTTTTAGAGAATTAGTGTGATGAAAGTTTGAGGAACCTATATTAGGTAGTAATTAATTACATTAGTAATATAGTGATCCCAGAACGATCTAATATGTTGTACCTAAATTCAGGATAATCATTGGTGAGCCCAATTATAATTGACAAAAATATTACTACTGATGAATTTTTGCTTCAATATGTGATGAACATAATAAGGGGAGGGTTTCTTTTCATGGGGTCAAACCTAGAAAAAATATTTCATTTTGATCATCTCTTTAATTAATTAATTTCATGGCGGTGTGGCATATTGGTAATGGTATTAAATGGTCTATTAATATCCTAATATAAAAAAAATTACTTCAATAGGGTTTGAAAAAATATATCTTATTATTATTTGTGATTTTTAACATGATTAAACACTTATTTCAACCATATTTTTAGAAATGGGTACAATGTTATCAACAAAATGATATTGGTAATAATGAAAATCTTCCCCCTTGATAGATTATGTGGTAATTGTTCCGAACGTATTTGCATTAGCATATGTTTAGTGCTTATTTTTGATGTGTTCCATAGATATTTAGCTGGAGAAGTCTAACTCCATCAATGTTAGATAATATTTTTAAACATCTAAAATCACTTTGATGAATATGAAAAATGAATAGGCTATGTAGCATATGTTCAGAGAAGAAATGTATGAATCCACTATTTTAATGTGTTATATTTTACAATATATCTATTATTGAAAATAATTATTGTCTGTAGAAAAAATGTTGTAAAATCATTGATGAGAACGAATCTACTATGTAAGAAGAATCCGACATTCATGAAATTAAGTATTATTTGAATAAATTTACAAAAACAAATCACTCCTATATTTCAATTTATTCAAATTAAATATTATTATAATCAATAATTTATATCATATGTATAGCTCAAGAGAAATTCACTAGAAAATAATATGTAAAAAATAAAATACCCCTCTAAAACATTCAAATGGATCTTTATGTTGGTATTATATTTTTATGAAAACAATAGTCTTACTAATGAAATTTTAAAAGTTTTTATCAATGTGGGAGATAAAAGATGTAATGATTTTGGATAAATGATCATTCCACTATAATAATCAAATATGTCTACTCTTATATTGGTTTAAACCTAATTAGAAGTTAACATTATTAGAATCATGGATGAAGAAAATTATATAGATACATTTTTTGACAAGAAAAGACGGATCCATTAATGATGGAGATCAGCAGAAATACAAGTGCATAACCACGATGGAAAATGATTGAACCAGAGCACATCCTCATAGGGAGGGCCAATGCCTGCCATCTTGTGAGCGGCTTCGTTCGCTTCCCTTTTAATGAATGAGAAATTGCAGTATTTGAAGCCTTGTCTCCGCGGATGAATACACCGGATAATGGGACCGAAAGGTTGAAGCCCGCCGTTAGTGAGATTGATGGCATTGATTACAGTGAGACAGTCGGATTCGATGTGAATGGAGTCCCAACCGCAATCTTTTGCGAAGTTTAATCCAGCAAGGATGGCGGCGGCCTCCGCGACTGAGGGCTCCCAAAGTGCATGACGTGCTTCGTATTTGGCAGCGATGAGATTTCCCATGTTGTCCCGGGCCAGTAAACCTAGTCCAACTGGGCCATCCTTAGGGAGAGAGGCATCCACATTGATCTTAATAATCCCTTCCGGTGGGGGGCACCAATGTTGGGGAAGAGGAGGGTGAGTGGAAAGTCTTTGTTGTTCAGGGTGGTTCTGCCAAACCGCAATCCATGACAATGCCCGGTCAATCCAAAACCTGGGGGGCCTCCGGAAATGATTGAAGATGGCCTCGTTCCGCCTATTCCAGATAATCCAAGCCACAATGCACAGGGCGCCTACATAAGCCGGCGAAAAGGAGGAGCACCATCGCATCAGGAGAGCTGTGAGATCTGAGGCGGGGTCCGGGAACAGCTCTACAGTTGATCCCCAGCCATTCCAAATCTCCTGAGCCCCGGGACATTGAACAAGGGCATGGAAAGGGGATTCAGCCACAGAAGGGCAGAAAGGGCAAGAGTTGTCGTTTGAAAAGTGTCTGTAGACAAGGAGGCTCTTAGTTGGGAGGATACCAGTACACACCTGCCACCAGAAAAAGCGAACTTTAGGGGGAACATAAAGCTTCCAAATTGATGTCCATGGCCTCGCATCTCCTTCTGAAATCTGAGCAGAAAGAGCTCGCCGGTAGCCAGCTTTCACTGTATACTCACCTGAGCTGTCGTTTGTCCAGTAGAGATGATCTGGCCCTGCGTCTGATACACAGGGAATACTCAGAATAAGTCTCCTATCCCTCTCATTAAACCAGGAGTAGATTTTTTCCAGACACCATCCCGCCCCTTGATCATCAAAAATACAACAGACTGTGGCTTGTTCGGATCCGGGATAAACAGGGGATGACGCCTTCGTGTCTGTCTGATCAACAAGCCAAGGATCGGTCCAAATCTTGACCGTGGAACCATTCCCAATCCTCCAGCCTAGCCCTTTCCTCAGTAGATTACGACCGCCCCAAATGCTTCTCCAGATAAAACTGGGTCGATAGCCAAGATGGGAATCCATAAAATCCTTATGTGGGAAATATTTAGCCCGGAGAACACGCGTGCATAGGGATGATGGGTTATTTATCATACGCCAACCTTGTTTAGCCAGCAAAGCATCATTAAACAGAGAAAGGTCCCGGAAACCCATTCCGCCTTCAGATTTAGGTTGACAGAGAGCAGACCAGGCGATCCAATGGACTTTATTTTTTCCGTCCTTTCGTCCCCACCAAAAGTTAGATGTACTGGATTGAATCTTTGAAAGCACCACATCAGGGAGTTTAAAAATAGACATCAAATAGCTGGGGACAGATTGAAGTGCCGCCTTGATGAGGATTTCCTTGCCGGCCTTGGAGATTTTTTTAGGGGTCCAGCCTTGTATTTTTCTTTCAATTCGATCCACAATAGCTGAACAGATTTCTTTCTTTGATCGTCCAACCACCGTCGGGAGCCCAAGATACTTCTGGTGCTTATCGACCCCAGGGATGCGTGCTAAAGAGCTTAGATCTTCTCTTTTTGGCTGGGGAACTCCAGAGCTGAAAGAAATTTCTGATTTACTCTGATTGATCATTTGTCCTGAAGCCCGTTCATACTGTTGAATCGCCTGGCAGATTGCAGTACACTCATTAGGGGTAGCTCGAGAAAAAAGAAGGCAATCATCAGCGAAGAAGAGGTGGGATATCGGGGGGCCCTTGCGACACGCTTTCGCCCCATGGATAATGGAAAGCGAGGCTGCCCTGGAGAGGAGGTTAGAAAATACATCAGCCACTAAAATAAAAAGGAAGGGTGAAAGAGGGTCTCCCTGGCGAAGCCCACGGGATGGGGAGAAGCCTCGGGTGAGCACCCCGTTGACATTAATGCAAAAGGAAACTGACGAAACGCATTGCATGATCATGGCAATCCATTTGGTGCAGAAACCCATCTTGAGCATCACATATTCGAGGAAGTTCCATTCCACTCTATCATAGGCCTTAGCCATATCCAATTTCCACGCCATGATCCCTCTCTTCGCTCGTGTACGCGTTTTCATGGAGTGGAAAATTTCATGAGCAATAATGGCATTATCAGTGATTAACCTTTTTGCCACAAAAGCGCTTTGGTTCTCTGAAATGACGTCGGGTAGCCAAGGCCGCAACCGATTCGCCAAGATCTTCGAGAAAATCTTATACGAGACATTGCACAGACTGATCGGTCGAAAGTCCGAGACCCCTTGCGGAGTTTTCATCTTGGGAATGAGAGTAAGAATAGTTTCATTAAGAGAAGACAGGTCCGTTTTCCCCGCCCAAATATCCCGCATTAAATTGCAAATGTCTGGACCGATGATGTGCCAGTAATTCTTGAAAAAGAGAGCGTGGAATCCGTCTGGTCCCGGGGCTTTCGTAGAGTGGATTTGCTTTAAGGCCTTAAGAGTCTCGTCATTCGTCACATCATAAGAAAGTTGTCTGTTCATATCGTCAGAAATCACAGGTTTGATGCAGTCCTCAATCTCGGGAGAGATGTAGGAATGGCCTGCCGAGAAGAGTGTCTGAAAATGGCTCAGGAAAGCTTCTTGGATTCCCCCTGTGTCTGACACTTTACTACCATCTGAATTAAGAATGCCAGAAATAAAGTTTTTCCGGCGTCTTGCTGAAGCCTTCTGGTGGAAATAACAGGTATTAGCATCCCCTTCTGCTATATGAATATCACGCGCTCGCATAGCCCAAAAACCTTCCTTATTGCGCAGGGCAACATCCAGCTCTCGTTGGGTTTCACTTATTTTGGAGAGAATGCTGCTAGACGGGGGTTTGCTAAGAAGATAGCCAATCTTCCTTTCAAGGAAATTGCATTGCCGGTCCGGATGACGGAATTTAGAGTAGCTCCATGTCTTCAGATCAGATGTTACTCGGCGAAGGTTGGTTCTCGGATCCGCTTGCCCCGTCTTCCAGCCTGAACGGATAACCGCCTCGCACTCGGGGTCATTTGACCAGAAGCTTTCGAATCTGAATGGTTTCCTGGATCTAGTAATGTGCTCATTATGGGTACAGTTAATGACAATTGGGCAGTGATCCGAGCAGTTGAACGAGAGATGTCTGATATGGTACATTTTGAAGATGCTCATCCAGTCCATTGAGCCAAAGAATCTATCCAGACGTTCAGCGATTCGAGTTCCATCATATCTGCCTCGGAACCATGTAAAGGGATTACCCGTGTAACCCAGGTCCATTAGCTCTGCCTTAAGGATCGCATCATTAAAATCAGACATAGACGTGGAGGAGCGCATAGCTCCACCAATTTTTTCCTTCTGGAAAAGGATCTCGTTAAAGTCCCCTCCAAACAGAATGGGGCTTGGCAGATCACGACGAAGTTTGCAAAGAAGATCCCAAGATTTCCACTTTTCAGACTGGGAAGGCCAGCCATAGAAGCCCACAAACGTCCAGGTGGGGTTGTGGGGATCACCAATGGAAGCAGCCACATGGCGCTGGGAAAAAGACAGGAGCCTAACATCGATATTATCCTTCCAGAGCAGACACAATCCCCCTGAGTGACCCTGTCGGGGGACCGGGAAACAACCCTGGAAACCGCACTTTAGGGCAATCTGTGTGATGTCCTTGTTTTCCAATATGGTTTCGGACAGGAAAACCATATCAGGGCGACTTTGAGCGCAATAGCGCTGGAACATACGAACCGTTCGTGGGTTGCCAAGCCCACGGCAGTTCCAGCATAAAGCGATCATTGCTCTAGGCGGGGCCGGGCCTGACCCGCCTCCGCCTTTGTCTCGTGTGGGATAAATGACGAATCTGATGCTTTCCTCCTTTTGGGGAGACTGGTGTACATACCACTGGAATCGCTTTGCCGTTTCAGATCTCCTGGTTTGGGATTCCCTGGACAATCGCCTTTGCCACTGCCACGTGCCCTTCTCCAGGTTCCACGAGTAACGTGTCCTGAGGGTGAAGCTTCAGTCATCCCAAAATCGGCTTGCAGAAGGGCATCCGTTGTGAACTGATTTGGACCCTGCTCAGCTTCAGGCGGCTCCAAGGAAACATGTTTCTGCCTCGGAAGTTTCTCTGGAGGTTCTTTTGGTTTAGGTAGCGGCCCCGTTGAGGTAAGGAACGTTGAATTCGGTGCTGTAAGAGCGAAGTCGGCTTTTGTGGTACCCTGAGTCCGGTGACTGTCTTGCCGAGCCCCATCATTACATCTAACGATAATCTCATGGGAGGCGTTTCCATTTCCCCTGAGCTCGGCCGGGGATTCTTTAGGGAAAGCAGGCGGTCCCATCCTTATGATAGGAGGTTGTTCAGATGCCGGTCGCCTTAGATGGGCTGCACTGAGACGGTCCCGATCAATTTGTCTCTCCGCCTCCGGGATATATGCCTCTCTGAGTGTTTTGGCCCGGAGCCACGGACCGTATTGAAAGGTAATATTTTCGGTGGAATTCTCTGGCCTTGCCCCACATGCTTTCTCCATGTGACCGATACGTCCGCAAAGGAAGCAGAAGGTTGGTAGTTTTTCAAATTCGAACGAGATCCAAGTATTGGAATCATCAATTTTTAGGAACATACCTCGCATTAAGGGTTCAGACACGTCGATCTCAGTCTTTATTCGAACCCAGTGGCCCCATTGTATTGGGTCCGAGCAATCCCATTCTAGGAAATGGCCGATCCGGTCTCCAATTTCTTTCATCACATGTGTTGATCTCCCATGGAACGGAATTCCTCTGATTCTTATCCAGAACGGGGATCGGGTAAGTGTGCTATTCTGAATCTCGTCACCCCCTTTAAATTCCTCCATCAGGATGAGATGATTGTCAAAGGACCAAGGTCGTCCTCTGAGGACTTTATCTTTGTCTTTATCGCTGAAGAATTCAAACACGAGGAGTTTGTTCTCAAGTTCCCGGATAGCTACTCCAGCTTCAAATTTCCAGAGATTTTGAAGAGTGGTCCTGAGGGCCTTTAGATTAAAAGGTGCCTCGGTCGCCAGTCTTCCGACCACTAATAACGCCATTCGTTTTGTCAACGTGTTGTCTTCATTTCTACGGGTTGCAAGTGGCTCTTTTTCTTTATCTGTCAACGAGAGGTTCTTCCATTGGTTCAACAGATCCGTTTCCATGTTGAGGGCCACGTAAACACCTAGGGAGGGATTGGCCAAAACAGAGGGCCCCTATCAAAGGGGTGTCCAGCCCAAAAAGGGGATCCCCGACCCAGAGACTCCGGCCCAATCCGAACCAGCGCAAGCTCGTTCTTCACCACCGAAGTTTCGCGGCCAGGAGAATCACAATTTCAACCAGCCTTCCAGGAACCAAGCGAAAGTTTCACAGGCCGGATTTGGACAACAATTCATACAAGTCGGGCCCAACCCAAACCTTTCGCAGTTCAAACCAAGCCCGAAAGAAATCCTCCAAACCGGTGTGGCCACCCAGCCCTACGCGGCCAACCAGTCCAGCGCGGCCGCTAAGACCTGCGCGGCCTCCCCTCCCTGCGCGGCCAACCTGCCCTACGCGGCCGCCAAAACCTGTGCGGCCAACCAGCCTTGCGCGGTCAATTCCTTCGCGCTGGTAGCACCGTCAGGACTCGCGCAAGTCCCTCACGCTTCGGGTAACGGCCTATCTGTGAAGCTCTTTCACTTGCGCGCCGGAGGACTCTCCTTCACGTTCACGCCCTCCGTGCCTCGGAGAACCACCGCACCTTCGAAGATCGGAGATCCCTTCGCGGACGGTACTTCACGATTCACCGCGTTGCAGAAGAGCTTCGAAACCGTGGTATTGCCACGGCACCCGACGGTCACCTCCAACCTTCCTTTTCCCAGAACTGGCTCGGAAGTAGGGACAGAGGAACGGGAAAAGCTACTGGGCAGCGGTGAAGGCCTGGATCTGCGTCAGATAATGAGATCGAGGGGATGAAGCCCGAAATCCAACGGAAACGCCGGTGACGGAGTCCGAAAAGGGGATCCCGAGCCCCTGTCACAGAAGCCGAAGACGATGGGGGAGAAGACCCAAAAGCTGAACCGGCGAGGACGACGCCGCCGAAGCCGAAGCCCCTGTCACGGAGCCCGAAATCAAAGGGAAAAATGGACAGAGAACGGCGTAGAAAAGGGGATCCCGAGCCCCTGTCACAGAAGCCGAAGACGATGGGGAAGAAGACCCAAAAACTGAACCGGCGAGGACGGCGCCGCCGAAGCCGATCAGACGAAAGACTCGATCCCTAGGAAACCCTAGGAGGGAAACTCTCACGCAGGAGAGACTCGAGAAATAGTCAGTTATAGATACATATATAATGATATATGGGGATGAAATTTAAAATATTACAAGGAAATTATGATATATATTAATGTTTTTATACAGATAAGATTAATCTCAATATCAAGGTAAATGAGAAATAATACAAATTTAATAATCTTAAAATTTTAATATATGTGTAATCATAATGTACTAAGACGAAATTTTTTTCTCATAATATTTTTAGGAAATATTATATCAAAAGTAACTCATTATGGTGGTAAAAAAATCATGAGATCATCTAGATATTCATCTTCTTTATTCTTTTAGAAAAAAAAATATAGGTAATATATTTATTTGAAATTTATTTCAGCAATTTCAAAATATTAAAACAAGAAACTATAAAAATGAAGTTGAAATAATATCTAATAAATAAATTAATATTCAAATTTTTATGGTGAGTATATTCATAAAGAGTTTCCCTCCCCCATGTAAAGCCTTTTGTTCCATCATAAAATGTTATGGAATAAAATTTATTCAATCTTCACCTATAAGAAAATGAAATTTATCTATATGGTATTTTTTGTTCTTTCAAATGTTTTGGAATCAGTCCATAGAGAGTTGGAACAATATCTAAACGTATTTTTGTTTTAGTAGGACTATAAAATTGGGATTCAAATATGGTCATCAATAGAAACAAAATACAAAATAAAATACATAACTAAATAATAGAAATCTAAATTATAATAGTATACAAGGTCACATATAATATTTCTAAGAGATATGTAACAAATATGATCCCAATAATGATGTGTTTTGGTATATTTCTATCAATAAAAAGTCTCATGTTAATGTGAATTTATTATTAGAATAGTGACACAAGAGGTAATTATTGGATAAAATGTATTTTTGGGGATTGGAACCAAATAAAGGAACTCATATGAGTTTTAAAAAATTAATGGGAAGAATGAAATTTAATAAATTAATTAAATGTTTGGATGTTATATTATGGTTGTTCAAATTGAGGAAAAATATATAACATAACATAATTTTTTAATCAATGATATATTGAATTCATAAGGGTGTTTATATTCAAAAACTAATGTAAAACATTATGGATTCATACTCTATAATAAGGATAATAATGTGAAAAATAGTTATAAAATCAAATGGAGAGAGCATATGGATGTGGATAAAAACGATGGACTAATAATCAAAGATTACATATGTATTGCATGATCAGGTGAATAGATTTTTTCAAAGATAAATGAATCAATAAGATAAAACAAAATTTCTGGAACCAAATATTATGTAAATATTGAATGACACATTACAATGATTGGAGTCTTTTCTTTGTGAAATATATGTCCATCATTCTCCCTATACAGATGTTATATTGATGATCTACCTTATTCCCATATTATTTTGGTTATTCAATATATAAAATTTAATTAAAGATGAATCTATAATTTCATCCATTGATGGGAGGATATCATAACTGGAGAAATTGAATATTTTCTACCACATTATTATTTGTCTAAATTTCTTGACAATACGTAACAAAATTGAAATTAATGTATGAGTTTTAGTCACTAAATTTTTTAATCTATTTTATAAGTAATTATCAAATAGGCTTGACCATCTAAAAATAATGAGGTATAAAATAACATTTACAATGAATGTTTCCATATATCTATTCAAATTAGTACAGGATAAAATATTTCTCTAAAATCTAGTTGAAGAAATGCCAATTAAAGAACATAAATTTCAGTGAAACATCTAGAATTCTATGTATAGGTTTATTTTTCCAAATTGACCGATAGTTTTTGGAAATTAGGGTAGACCATGTACACATAGAGTTGGTTAATTGATCGTAAAATCCTAATAGTAAATTTTATACAATAGTTATATCAATGTATAAAACTATAATAAAAAAAATTTGATAATTAAGGGGGAGAAAAGGAATATAAAAATTAGAAGACTCAATTAGTGAAGATAATAAAGGCCTCTATTACAACGATTGTTTTATCAAGGGAAAAATAATTACAATTTACTTTATTTTAATATATGGGTAGAATTATTACACTAAATTACAGAGTAATTATTTAATTGGAAAACATCATGAGAGAGATATTTATGTGTATATTATATTGAGTGTTTTTTGTTAACATAGCTCTTGAATGGAATTAATTATGTGTTTAGGGTCATGGTTGGTTGAATTTTTATCCACTTAATAAATACATGATGTATTACCATGGGGAATACATGAAAAGAAAAATGATTTACTGACAACATTGTATAATCCCTTATAAATCTATCGGTTGTATATCAGATCTTAATTTCAATTAAATGTGATATAGAAGCTGAATTCACAATCAATAACACTTATAACAAGTGCATAAGATTGATGAAGTTGTGGATGTCCCGAGTAGGTGAATTTAGTTAAAAAAAATTGAATACATGTATTTAAAAGGATTGATTTTTTTAATTTATTAGAGTAATCATGCTTCAAGATAGAGAAAAAAATCCCATGATTATTGTGTATTTTAAGGATTAAAAAATATCCCTCAAACTAAACATGGAAAAAGTTTCTAAAAGCTAGATTTAAGGTAAAATTTTAGAGGTACTAGTGTTTTTTGAGATACTCTACTTGCGTATTTGAACATGCTTCATGTCGTTGAAAATGATGAATAAAAAATTTAAGCATTTTTTATACATAAATAAAATATTTATGATTTAATTAAATTCTTTAATATGTCTGTGATTTGTAAGGAATATTCCCTAAAATAAAGGGAAATTTTCTCAATTATTATGTCTGATTCACAAAATTTATACATGTCATGATATTATAAAACAAGACATCTTTCATAACTCTTCAAATTTATCATGACTACCGGGAAGTGGTTTATGGCTTTGTGTATATACAATATATGCATCTCTGAACAATGATAGGATTTTAGGATTCTATAAGACCTTAGAAGATGCAAATGACATTGTGTAAGTTTTAAAATACCCTATATGATTAATTATGACTTTAATGGTCAACTTAAAAGTTATTTTAAATCATAATAAATAAAAAATTAGAATAATTTTGATAATTTATATGAATAATAGGGATTTCATTTCCATCATCAAACAAGGAGGGTGGCAAATACGAATTTTCCTGAATAAGAAATTTTTAAATTAGCATGTGACATTAGGATTAAATAATTTTAATGTCTTATAAATTGGGGTAGTTCACTTAATTTTTTATTAAATTTATATAAAACAATATCTCTAGAACACATTGATTTGGAGTAAGTGTGTATTTAATTAATTTTTAATTGGAAAATTTTGTGTTTAATACCATAGTATAAAAAGTAAAAATTTAGGTAGAATAATTTATGTGAGTTTAAATCAATTTAGAAACATCAAGATTCATAGATAATATAGGATTTTAGCCTATATTGAAAAGTTTAAAAAATAAATGAGGTTGGGAATATAAATAGGTTGAGAATGTTCATAATTGAAAATAAATATAATGAGTTATCATGAATAATAAAGATAATCGTGAGTAGATGATGGAATGTTCTTTAGATTCTAAATAATTTTTATCCAATCTATATGTGGAATAGATATTTCTTCATGTGGTTGATATGAATATCATAAGAGGTAAGAAACATATAGATTTTATTTCATCCTAAAATAAATGAAATCTAAGATTCATTTAATCATGAAAATAAATAATAATTTTTCTTATGATTATGTTGATATTTAGTGTTTTTAAAAAATAACACATTAATTTATGATTCATTTATGTAAAATAATAATGATTGTGATGAGTTTCTTTCTTTAAATCATCCAGGCCAATATATTTTTTCATATGACAATGTATTATTTCTAGTAATGTATTATACAACCATATAAAAATATTTTAGTGTGAATATTAGTTGAACATATTAAGAAGGTTGATAAATAATCAAGAATGATTCACAATAATTTAAGAATCATTTGTTCGATATAATGTGTTATTGAAAATGAGAAAAGTAAATAGGGGTATTTTCTTGGAACACCTTTTGAGATTAAAAGAATACATGAAATTTCCTAGAGAATTCAAAGTAGGAAATTTATATTATTTTTTTATATACCAATATGAAATTATTCTCAATATTTCATTTTTTATACCTAAAATAATTATATAGATTAATTTCTCTCAGATGATTTTTTTTCGAAATATCAATTCTATAGAAAATATGATAATGATGAATGAATAAAACATTCAATCAAAATAGTACACATGGGTGTACATGGGAAATGATTAAATGGAGTGTAAACTAAAAAGAAGAATATATAAATCAATGAATTGGTTTTGAAGATGACATTGAGCCTTAGTAGATGATAATTGGTTTCAAAGATTATGAAGTTGAAGTAGAAGATGATGTTGTATATATGTAAGTCAGATCCACATATACAAACTAGTTAGCATGAAATATATAGAATAAGATTATGAGTTTTGAAATGCACGAAATGTATGCCCTCTTAAAATTTACACATAGTAGTTAAAAACCATTAATTTCCATTAATATTGTTTTAGGATATCATTGTGGTGAATATCAGAAATATGGGTAATTATAGAAATCAATTTTATAGAGGTTATTGGAGATTATATTGAAATTTAAGACCTTTTTATTTGTTAGATAAACTATTGAAGAAAAAGTGTGATTCTAGTGCAAAGAACATGGTGGAGGGAATAGATAATAAATTTTTTAATAATTTTATCCAACTATTATTTAATATGTAATGTGCGGTTTTATGAAAATTCCTATATGTACCCCATTTTTTATAAGAATATTACTATTTGTGAATAGTTTTTTTGGAGTCATGTAATAAAAGAAGTATGTTTCTTATGTTGGGTTGAAGCATATAAAAAAATCATATATATTGAAGTATAATATAAATTTTTCATTTCTTGTAGTTATTTTTTGTCTGAAAAAAAATGATCCATTAGTACACTAAAAGATAATTGAGGGTCAAAATCTAATGATCCAAAAGATTACATATATATTTTTATTTTTTTAAAACTATGAAAACACCTGAATCTACCCCTTATATGGTGTTGTTTTACTAGTCCACTAAGACATTGTTTGTTTACAATTATCATATACTAAGTTAATGAATAATATAATATTCATGACTCTGTGATGACTTCCCTAATTCTCCCATATCCCTTGGAATAAACTCCCATAATACATTAGTGATTACATATTCAAAGGTTATGTTTACAGATGTAAAACCCCAATCATTATCTTTATTTCATGTCATAAATGTTAATTAAAATGATTATCTCTTGTATAATCATTCACCATCCCTAAATTTTCATAATTAACTGAATGAGTAAATAATAAAGTGAACTAATGAGTTGGATAATCTACATTGATTATCAAAGATTGATCCTATTGTTTCTTGGTTTAATGTGTGTCAAATAAAATATTACATAAATTATGTAAAAAAATTAACCCTAGTTTAAATAATATCCACTAAATATCCATAAATAAATATAAATGAGAATAGAACATGTACATGAAAAAAAATATAACACCATGTTCACAAGATACACTAGTGGTGAGTGTGTACAATAAAATTCAGTCATTAGTTATTATAGACAATGTTCTCCTACACTATCTTTGTATGTTCTCTCGATCCTTATAGGCCCCTTTCATTATAATTATATATAATATGCATCCCATGTACAATAATATCAAATAATTACCCCAATTTTTTGTCTCAGATTCTTGTGTTTCTATGACACCTTATCTCTAGCCTTCTACTTGACAACCTTTTTTCACATAGTTTCTATATATAATACCATTGTACAACCCCCTAGTTACGTGATGCATCTCAATGTTGTATATTTTAATTTCCTTAATGGATTCCTAGATTCATGACCTATACTCTATTTTTATTACTATAATTATTTTTTGAGGATTAAGAATAACCCTTTTATACAATAAATTTATGATAATATTGAATTTTTTATGTTATATTTATGTGATATGTAATATGATAGATATATAATCAATGTAATCATATCATTTTTTATAAATAGGAATACATATAAATACATTATATCTATATGACCAATTATTCTTTACTTTTATACACAAATTTACTTATATTTATATTCCTGAATCATGAGGTATATATGGATGTTTTCCTAATGAATATTTTTAAAACTATATCCTTTGAAAATTCATCATTCATGAGTAAATGTTTGATATTACCATAATTAATGTTATCTAGACTTAAAAAATAAAACACGCAATGTGAATAAACCAATATCAAACAAATATTTAATAAAACAAATCATGAGTAAAACTATCGATAATTGACCTCCCCAATCTCAAATCCAATAATTAACAAACCACTAACTAGTTCAATGGTATCTACTCTAAAATCTATGAAATTTACTCAACAAATGTATTCTATCATATAAACATAACGAAATATTGTGTAATGTATAAAAAATTATACCTTATAACTAAATAAAATTTTAAAATAATCATGTATTTGATATATAAAATGTAAAAAAACTAAAATAATCACATCACATATCAATAATAATCATCTCAATTAGTACCAATAGATAATTAATAAATAGTAAGAAATCACGCAACCACCAATCTATTATCATCCCAACACACTTCCTTGTATCACCAACTAGATAGCATGGTTACTATGTGAATATGTAAAGAGCTATAAATAAATATATGTGTGTAGATATCAAGATTATATATAACAAAAATAGAATCTGAAATTCACTGGGGATATTATCTAAATTTTAATTATTCAGGTATAAAACCTGCCCATCTACAATATCAAATAATGATGTATTTATTTTAAAATATTTATATTCTATGTATCACAAGAATATTTTCCCTTAAAAAGTTGTCGAACTAGAAGAAATATATAGCACAATCCCTCGACAAATGCCTCTATATAAGCCTCAATAAAATATAGAGGGTTAATGTTTATCACTCTAAACTCATCTAATGAATCACACTCTATTAATGTTTTTGGTAACTCAAATTCACAAAATGTGGATAAATATTATGTAAATGTTGATTAATACTACAAAATATGAAATTAAAAGTTAAATATTGTCTCTCATCCCTTTATAAAGACCCCATTTAATGAAATATCTATAAATATAAAATATGTAGCAGTTTGATGATCCATTAAAAAATAATTTCTTAAAAACAATTTATTTACGTTGCGTAATGGGTGAACACTAAAGTGTAATTTTTTATTCCTATTTCTTCATGTTTTGGGAGAAAAATAGTTTGATGTTTTATGTTAATAATTTAACATAAAACTGGAGTAATGATATACATATATATAATAATATGTGTTCTATGTATTGTTAGACCAAAAATAAATGTTTTGGCCCATAAGGAATACTATAGTGTAAGACCCTCATAAAAATCCTTACAACATTGTACTATTTCTGACAAAAGAAAAATAGGTAATTAAAAAAAATTCATTGCCCATTGTATATATTTTTAAATTTTCTCAAATGATTCTACATTATAACCATGAGTGGTCATAATGTTCTCGATGTTCTTAATAAATTTTATAACATTATAATAATTGAAATATTATATACAATCGTGAGGGAATCTAATTTATCTGAAAAATTCACATGTGATCTCAATGATAATTTAACATTTCATTCTTTATTTCCCATTAATAAAAACATAGAATATAGTATACAGTTTACTTCACACCCATGAAACATTTAATCCTAAGTGAAATTAGAAATAAAAATTGTTGATTTTCATTGAATATGAAAAGGAGGCTAGATCAAAAATAGATCATAATATCATACAAATAATATTTATCAAAAAGGGATATCAAACATAACAAAAATAATACATGTAGTGTTTTATTAAGTCTGTTTAGTCGAAAGGTGTTGAATACTGACTTTTCTCGAAAATCAATTCAATATTATTATTAAATCAATTTAGACTAAAATTCATATCATCTAACAATAATTCATTTCCATGAACTATAACGGTTTTGTGTATTTCAATACAAGAAAAAAAATAAACTTATTTATGAACTATCATCAATAATTTCAAAAATCAATATTCACAAAAGGCACCCTTTTAGACTCATCATACAATTTCATTTTTCATAACACTGGAAAATTGAAGCAAAAGAAGGGGTTATAAGATGTTCAATAAGGGAAATAAAGGGACCCAACACCTGATGATCACAACTGAGTAAAATATGAGCTTAATTTAATGATAATATAATAAAGGTACATAAATTTAATAACATGTGACAAAAAACTCAAATATTCAGTTAGGGAATAAATCACAGGCATACTATATGACATGATTCTTAAGAGTATTGATCACCAACAAATCATGATTCTTAATATAATAACAAATTCATAAGAAAATTTCATCTGAGTATCTCTTAAATGTTTTTCATGAACATATTCATAGAAATCACATGTCATGTATACTTATCTAAATAACTGTTTTATTATAGATTTAGGAAAACCGCACATGAAACATATTGATCAAGTTCTAACAACATGTGTACCCTCCTGAGCATGTGATACATTTATATGTATCATTTTATTTCATGATATATAAAACATATTTTAATGAATTCTTCGGATATAATGGACATTCAAATCTTATATTAATAAATAATTTGTATGTAGTCTATATGAAATTTTTAGAACTCATCATTCATTAATATCTTAATAAAGAGACGATATGTAAAGCATTACATGAAAATTTTATTATTATATCAACACAATCTATCCAATAAAAAAAATTATATTTCTAATATATCATACTTATTACAAATGGATATTTACATGGATAAAAAATAATTTAATAAAATTATGAAATTTGTTTTTCAGAACACTAGAATAAATGTCATTTTTTTTGTATAACGTTTTAAAAAATAATTAATATAAAAATGGGAATATAAATTTCTATAACAAAATATAGATAGCTATAACGGGAGGCTAATAATGGAGAATGGAAATGAAAATTAAAAAATTTAGTGGAGTAGTAAACATTTAAAAATCATTATACACATTTGTAAAGAATGGAAGAGTTCACCAGACTGATAAATGTTATAAAATTACGTTCTTAAACTATTTAAAATTTGGAAATAAATTATTATTTAACATAAAAAAATTTATGTATATATTACAAAATTATTTATAAAATAAAATAAATATGGAAATAAAATGCCAAATTAATGTCCTACAAAAAGAGATAATTTTATGTTCTCTTATATGGTTTATTATTAGTTTATTTTTTTAATATGGAAATGAAAAGATAATATAATAGGTAAACCCCAAAATAAATAGAGTATATAAAAATATATGGGTTTTATAATTGATATATCATAATATTCCCAAATATAAATTAAACAAGGTCATTCTTGAATAAGATTAGATTTAAACAGAAACCCTTACCTAAATATTCCTCTTAGATGAAGGTGATATAAACTACAATGTAATAACATTAAATTAATTATTATTCCATTTTATATCCATATTTATATTTATTTTGAAATTTAACATTCACTAATAATTTCTTATCCCCATTTAATTAAAAATTATGTTTTAATTATAGAGTTTTGTGGTTATCATGACCATTTTCCGTTCATGATTCAGTTCCATAGTTACAAACCGTTATATGAATATGGATCCTTAATATATATACTGAAATAAATTATATATTTATTTATTACATTATCATTTATAACCATCAACATAAGGAGTTGAAGAAAAATTAAATGCATCACTTCATATAGGTGCTAGTATTAGGCCCCACCCTTAAAAATTATATAATGTTCTGTTAATCAAGTAACTAGAATTAAGGACAATTTTAGATTTACTAATTTATTTAAATAGGCTATAAAAATAAAAAAAATTGAAATATTATAATGTAGACATTTTTTATCACACTAATTGTTTTCAAAAAATAGAACACATTAACATAAAACGTGATTTATTTTTAATGAACAAAATCATTATAACATTCATATTATCTTCATCCTTTTTCTTCCCCATCCATATATCGTATGAAAAGTATTTAAAAACCTATGTATGAGAACAAATATCTCAGTAAGGGAATATAAAATAAGGAAAAAACATTATTCCCTGAATACATATAAACACATGAAATAATAATTTCACCCATAAAACAGAAGCACTTTAACATACTTCATAAAATCATAAGAATATTGAAAAACAAATAGAAATCATAAATCATAAATTTTACTAGTGGAATACATATCATACTTATGTTGTAGCTTTCACAGCTGCATAGTGGGTAACCATCATGGATAAATTTGGAATACTCGTCATAGTATATCCCCAAAATATCATTGGAGGAACCTTGTCACTTAACTTTGTCTTATTACCCAATTCATTGAAGATATATCACAGGCTCACCCTCCCTTAATTTATCAAATAACCACTCATATACAAAATCAATTCATAAGAACCATAACATTAATCATTACCCATAAAACAAGAATAAAGAAAAAAAATTCCCCATTGGAATCACTTGATATCATTTCATCATATTAATATAAGTAATAACCTCTCAACCCATAATCAATATCAAAATAAATGAAAATGGATTATGATATTTGTTGTTATTTTAAAAGCATTATGACTTGTAGTGGAACTCAAATATCAAATAATGGTCGTGGTAGCGGAATTGGCGTTGTTGGTGCGCAGGTTAAAAAATCATTTTGTCCTTTAATAAATTGATTCCTAAACATAAATATACCTTTTGAAAACCATTGAATGAAATTAAAATTCATTGAGTTTTATGATACATTTTATAAAATATGTTGTATTATATTATCAAAATTTTTCTCAATGAATGGATATTGATATGATGTACATTAACATGAATCCAACTTGTCAAATTCATTATTTATCTTACTAAATATTAAAATTAATTCAAATTATAATTTAATGGTAAATTTTTACAAGATTATTATTCATTATATATGAATTATTTCCATGTTTTAACAATTTAATATTTATTTAAGATCTCATTGGATGTTTTTTCAATGTTAAGTACATGAGTCAAAAATGAACTTGTTATGATTTAAATTGGTCATGTAGTCATATGTCCATAATCTACATAATATTATTTATGAAAAAATAATATATTTTATACAATAATCATTTTTATTAAATAAACCCATTTATTATGATTATGAAAATCAAACAACATTATATTCATGGAGATGGTAGTTCGTAAATACGCATGAGTAACAATTTCAATATTTCGTTGATTTCATGATAGAAATAAGGTAATAATTATTTTTATCTTTCCAGAATTATCATAATATTATTAACCTAATAATAATATTTTAAATATACTTATATATTTCATACAAGTGATGTGGTGAATAAAAATGATCCACATCCTTTGTAGAGGTGATAGTTCACACGTACGCATGTATTCCAAAATCATTTAAATGTCAATGGATGTTAATACCATAATTGAAAAACCATACTTTTAAAATGAAAAATTTTCCTGAGTATAATATATAAATATTTATGTAGTCATTATAAACATTCTTTAAAGATAGCATGGAAAAACCCACTATATCATTTCTCCAGGAAAAAGTCAAGTGTACATACAAAAATAAGTTCATTTACCATTTGATGAAATTGGAGATGGATTCAGGTTATGATATTAACATAATAAAATCTAATTATATTGAGGATACTGGAGATATTATTTCATCATATACTAATTATATTTAATGTGAGTTGAATAATTAATAAAACAGAAACACTTAAAAAATTATACCTCTTCTTCAGTTGATCACATTTGAAGAACACCTTAACACCACTAATAAGTGTGTTATGCCTAAAATACAGAATCATGAAAGGGGGAGGGATTATTGGAAGGTTTTTGGGTATATCTTGGCTAAAAAAATGGTACTTGATTTTTTTGTATTAAAGAAGAGTGGGTAACATGTTATAGGTGAGGGCAGGGGCACCCTTGAATACTCATAAAATATTAAACTAATAAAAATTAATTTTTTATCTAAAAGACTCCAACTTGAGATATGTGCAATATACGATGATGTTTTTTCTAAATCATATTATCCAATAATTTTTGTACTCATATTGATTATATTTTAAATCATAGCTTTTCTGTTTACCATTAATTAGTATTTTTTAATTTTAATTGTGTTAACAATATTTTTAAAAATAATTGGCTATGGATTTTACTAAAATAATGGTAAATTTTACATAATTGTAATCATAATGAAATTTGAGTCCATATAAAAGTAATTTGATGATTATAAATTTTTTTCGTATTCTAAAATATTTAGATAAATTTTTATTTTTATATAACATCAATGATATCATTTTTTACAGTATTCATTTCATTAAATTTAAATACAAGACAAATAGAGAGATAACAATGAAAAAAACCCTTGGATATACTTAAAACATATCCTATTATCCTATATAATTCTTGGATGGAAACAATTATGTCAAATAAAATTTATATTAATATTTATAATATCATTTATATTATTATTGAGTTAATAATATTTATTTTTGCATCATCATGGTGTCAAAATTAAATTTATTTATTTATTTCATAAAAATTGTAAATAAATTTCCAGGATGTAAGTAATAATGTTATGTTTATAATTAATATTTACATTCAAAGGGATCTCTTATATAAACTCATATTTAAAATGATTTAGTATGAAGAGACAAGATTATGACATTTTTTCCATGAATTTATGTTAAATGTTATAACTATCATAATCATACACAAGTGGATTTCAAATGCCACCATTTAGACTCAAGGATTTAATTATTCATCCATAACTCGTCTATTAATATTAGTAAATGTGTTACAATACCTTTATATTATTATAATATAATTCCAACCTTTAATAAAATTATTTTGTGTTAACTGTGGTAATTAAAATACTAATGTTATTGTTCACCAAAAATTATTCTGATCATATTAGATATATTTTTTCATACCTTTTACAACAATATATATTCATTTTTTAAAATTCAATTAAAAAATGTGAATAATATTTTTTATTTTTAGTCCCATTGATGTATTTTGGAAATAGATTTTCATTAAGTTAAATCCTTCAAACGATTGACATGTGTTTATGTCCAATTTAAATGTGGAATTAATTCCAATGGAATAATTTTTATTAAATGATAAAAAATAATGATAATTATTTGTTAAAACCATGTAAAAGGATAATATAACAAAATTATTATATTATACATAATCAATGTTTTGAATTAAAATGATGTATTTTTCCAATATTCATTAAAAACTGAATTTTATTAGAAAAATAACAAAAATTCAACCAAATTAATGTTTTCCATATACTAACTAAGAATTTTATTTTTGAAAATAGATCATGTATAAGTTAAAAAAACAAGATTTATAAATGTTTCCCCATCAAAAGGCGGTGAACTACCATTTAAAATATTTTTCTATTTTATGCATAAAATTAGGTTTATTCTCATTTTAAGACTCTAAAATTTATTAGAAGAAAGTAAAAAACATATAAAAATGTGTAAATATATTGCTATTAGTTATTCTCATTCCCAAAAATATATTTTCCTGCCATTAACAATAATTTAAAATAATAATATTAACAATGTATTATTTTTCAGTATATATCAGTCTTGTGTGCGACATAATATTTTAGAGAATCCTATTTTTTTGTTTGAAATATGATATTAGACAAATTATCCCTTTTAATGTAAAATTAGTATCTAATTAATAAATACCAATATACATGAAAATTTCTTATTGAATAATTACATGAAATATTATATCCTTACCCATATTTGGATATTGTGTTATCATAATTTAAAATTTGGGATCAATAACTAAATGATTCACTTTTCAAAATTACTTCATTGAAATACCTCATCATAAAAAAGGGCAAATAAAACATCCACATTAAAATAAAGAAAGTGAAGTACAAAGGTCACATGACATAACACATACTAGGATGCAATTTTGGAAGACATGGATATGAAAGAAATAATAATTATCATGTTTTGATAATGAGTGATAAAAATAATCAACATAAAGTTAATAGACATAAAACCATAAAGATTTGATGGGTTAAATAATATTTGATTTTTTCATTGGAAAAGTAAATAATTTTTTTTTTAAGATTCTTTTCAAAGAGTCGTGAAATTAATTTAATACATATACTATCATTATAAGTAAATATACTTACTTCAAAAGTACATTTTCATTAACTAATTGAATTAAAAAAACATAGCAATATTTTTCTCAATATAAGGAGTATCCATGTAAATGTTTTCACACTAGAATCATTATAATAAACAGCAATTGAATCACATAACACACAAAAGATTTAATATCTAGTCAATCTATCTTGAAAAAATTGACCAAAACCAAAATTTTATGAAAATATTATATAATTATACAAATATAATAGGCGTTAAAATATGAAAGACTACTTTTAATCTCCAGAATTAAACTATAGTACCCAATGTTCAATGATGGACCATTAAACAAATAATTTTCCTTAAAATTCATTAATATAATGAAACTATGATTATAACCCATTGTAAAGAAGGATTTGATCACATATTATTCTATGATATTTCTTATCATCTATCACTAAATATCATAATTCACTCTTATTGTCTCATACAAAAAAGTAATTTCCTAATCAAATATTCCCCAAGATAGATTAATAATTTCCATGAATAACCTAATTCCCCATATTATAAAAAATGATATCATATATTCTTCCAAAATATAAATAAACCATTACTCATAAATTAAAATCCTATTGTATTCTATTTATCACAATCATATAATGTTCCAAAAATAGTGAACATCATCCAATATAAAATTTATCACTTAATCACTATATAATTTCCCAATACCTCGGTTATATTTTTTATAAAACACGGGTTCTAAAAATCAATTTATTATTAAAATATCAGATTTTTTAAATAAAAATATAATGAAGTCATACTAATTTTGGACTTAATATAGTCCCATTATAGTTGATTCACCATTTTTTTCCTTTGGTTGTGGGTTCAATTCCCATGTTCTTTTCGGATGTGATAGGTTTTTACCCATTATACGATTTTTCATTTTTTTAAAACTATATAATTAATATAAGATTCCCATTAAATAATAAAGTCCCCCAAAATAACCATAACATTATTTAACCTTAATGTTTATCTAATATATTTCATTTTACTTCCAAAAACTAATAACTCATAATTACCTCCAAAATAAATACACCCTAAAGTTTGTCCATAATTTTTTCCACAAAAGTTTAGATAATGCTTCCTTGAATAACATTTTCACATTATAAACTTTATGGTTACACATACAAAAAAATACTTCCAATGTAAAACCATCAATAGAAGAGTATTAATATTTTAAAATTGTTCATAATCAATAGATCTGACACTACTCCCTAATTCTTATAATGGAGAAATATTAATTATTCCACATCCATCATGTTCTGTAACCATTATTTTATTTATTATCCATTA
Organism: Viscum album; assembly: GCA_963277665.1. Classification (NCBI taxonomy): domain Eukaryota; kingdom Viridiplantae; phylum Streptophyta; class Magnoliopsida; order Santalales; family Viscaceae; genus Viscum; species Viscum album. The sequence continues at coordinate 1,389,779,092 of OY728150.1, read as the reverse complement.
ATAATTATTTCTTGTAAACAAAAACAAGAATAAATTTTTATTATTCTATAATGTCAAAACATGAGTCAAGAAATAATCCACACCTTTTATATGTCATTTTTTGTTTCTTCGTCTTCAATTAGAAGGGAGGTAGATTTTTCTAAACATATATTTGTATGACCTTCCTAATACAATTCTTATAATTACCATACACACAACATTTAAAAATTCAATTGATAACTCAGAAAGATCATATTTCCCTTTCCTAGAGTCAACTGAATGCCTCTTTTTTCCTTGGTAGGTTATTACATTATGAACATCATTATCACATATATAACACATTCAGGTACATTTTAAATTTTTTCCTTGGTGTTTCATTCCACATTCTTGACACATATGTTAACAAAAATGGTTACCTTTATGATCATTATTATATGAACTTCCATAGGGATTCATTTCTCTCATATATGATGCATTATAAAATTCACCAGGGTTCAAGTGGATAATCATTACACCGGATATTTTGTTTATAATATCGAAGAGAATTATAATTATAGGTCCCATTTAATTTGGTTTATTAACTATATTACCTCCACATTTCCCTTCACATCTATTGTAACATTAGTTCAGATTGGATCCAACTATATACGAAAACAAAACTGGATAGTTTGAGTATATCAATAAAAGCATCATAGGATAAAACAAAATATAAATTTACTCATGTTTCAAAAACTCATTCAATTTATATAAAATCAATTTTACCCGTCTTACCATGATAACCATTGTGGTAATATATAACATGTTACTTTTTCTTAAAAAACACCATATCCTCTGATGTTATCTAAACCGACCTCAAATAACAACTATAAGGAGCCAACATTAAACATTAAATAATGTAATGTAAAATCGTGAATTCATTTTTATTATCTTTTCATCTTTTGAGTTTCATAAAATTGGGCTATAACTATTACATAACAACTCAAATATCATAAAGTCATCAATTCTAGTCACTGTCTATTTTTCACAAAATAGGACTCTATACATAAAAAACGATTTATTTTTCTTAATAACAATAATTATAAAATTCATCATAAATTAATTATTCATTATAACTATCTTTATACCCTGTGAAAAATCATTTAAAAAACTACGGATGAGCAAACTAATCTCAATAAGGGAATACAAAATAAATAAAAAATTTGTTATTCATTGAATACTTATAAACCCATGAAATTATACTTTTCAACCTTAAAAAATACTCTTTCACATACATCATGAAATAATAATATTACTCAAAAACTCATATAAATCATAAATCATAATAATAACCTGTGGCATCAATATCATATTTACATTCTAGCATTCACAGCTATATTGGGGGTAACCTTTATTGATACATTTGGAAGAACCATCACAGTATACTACATAAATATCATAAGATAAACCATATCATTTAACTCTTTATAATTAACCAATGCATTTTAGAGCTATAATGGGCTCACACAATAATTTGTTATCACGAAAACACTCGTATACAAAAGAAATTCCTATGAACAGTAACATTATTCATAACACATAAAACAAGATTAATAGGAACAAATAAAATTTTTAATTGTAATAAATAGATATAATGTCAAGATATTGAAATAATAAAAACATTCTCAATCCATTTTCATTACCAAAATACATGAAAAGGGAATATGGTATTAATTTTTCTTTTAAAAACATTACGACTGGTAGAGGATTCCAAATATCAAATAATGGTAACCGCGGTGAAAATTGCATTTTCACTTCGTAAGTTTAAAACATTAATTTTTTCATATAGTAAAATGATTTATTTAAATATATTAATTTTGAAAACCACTTAATGAAATTAAAATTCAAAGGGTTTGGTAATACACCATATAAAATGAGGTGGTGTGTATTATCAAAATATTCCTCAATGAAAGGAAACTGAGACGAAGTCATGTACCTTGAATCTGACATGTCTCATTCATTCATTATCATCCTGAATAAAAAAAATCATTTAATTTATAATTTCTTAAAACCATTTTTTGTTTATTATTAATTTTTATCAGTTATTTCAATGATATAAAAGTTATATATTAATTTCAGTTATTGTTGGATGTTTTGTCGATATTTGGTAATTGAGTGAAAAATAAACTTGTTTTGATGTAAATTGTCTATTTATTCATAAGTCCATCATCTCCATAATAGTATTTATGACATAATAATATATTTTATAAATTAATATTAATTTTTAAATTAACACTTTATTAATGGTTATGAAAAATTAGCAATGCTCTAATCATAGAGATGGTTGGTCATATGTAAGCATGAGTAACATTTTAAATATTTCATTGGTCATGATGTAAATATGGTAATTATTATTTTAGATTTTGGGAATGATAATAATATTTTTAAAATCATAATAATCATTTCAATATATTTATATATATCACACAAGTAATGTGCTGAATAAAAACTATTCGTATCGCTTTATGGTGGTGATAGTTCTCACATACGCAAAAAAATGTTATCATTTTTATGTTCCTGGAAGGTAAAAACATAATTAAATTATTACTATTTTAAAATTATAAATAAGTAATTAACATCATATAAAAATATTTTCTTCATCATTATAACCATTCTTGATAGAAGGTAATGAAAAATGAACAATACCTATTTGCGAGGTGGTAGTTCGTCGTACCGATGACCAACATGTTCATTTCCCATTTCATCAAATTGAAAATAGATATAGGTGATGATATAAACAAAATAGAATCTATGTATATTTAGAATAATATATAAATTAATTCATCTTAGAAGAATAATATATAAAGGAACTTGGAGAAAAAATAAACAGAAACAATAAAAAAATAATACCTCTTCTTCAGTAGATCACATTTGAAGAACACCTTCACACCTCTAAGAAGGGTGTTATACCTAAAATAATTCCTAAAGAATGTGGGAATATATTCCAGTAAGGTTTCTTCATATATCTTGTCTTAATAAAATGGTTATTGATGTGTGATTATTAAAGAAGAGTGTGCACCTTTTATTATAGAGGGGAGAGGCACCGTTGGAATCTCTAAAAATATTAAATTAATATAAATTAATTTATGATCCAAATGACTCCAAAAAATATATACTTGTATGGTACCATGATAATAGTTATAAATAATCTCATCAAATAATTTTTTAATATTTAATGATTTTATTTTACACCATATCTTTCCGGTTTACCCTTAATTGTTTTGTTTTAATTTTTATTGTGGTAACAACACTTAAATGGCCCAAAAGCATTATTTTTATTTTATTTTGGATAATTACCCTTTTAAGGGTTAAAGGGGATCCCTAACATGACCATTAGGCCCTAGTCACAAGGATTGACATGACCCAAAGGCCAATACCTGACCCAAAGGCCTAGAGGCATACTATGCCAATTACATGACCCGTAGGCCCATCCAACTAGAACTGCCACTCCCCATATTCTGCAACATATATCACCAAACACCCCACCTTGAATTTATGATCATCTATAATTTCCCCTTACAATTTTTCATGGTGCTAAGTCTCAATAAAGGATTTCATACCCTCTCATTCTTCTAATCTGGTTAACTCTACTTCTGGTGACTGCTACTCTATTCATTGATTCCCTTCTAGGGCATGATCTGTGTGAACTAGGCTACACCATGGTCTATGTGGACTAAAGGCCATTGATTACCCAAAAGACCCAAGCCCTTTAGGACAAAACTCGTTTCCTGGAGGCCCAAATCAGAAGAATAGTTCTGGATGCTACAGTACCGAACAGTGCCTGCAATAGTACTACTATCGTAGCTGCTACAGTGATCACTACAGTATCTGCTATAAATATTACTTTTACGGGACTAAATTATCATAATTGTATACTTAATGAATTTTTGACCTTATAATAGTAACTTTGAGATTTCAAAATATTTTTAGAATTTTTAAATAAATTAATAAATTATAATTTTTATAAAATTTCAATTATGTAATTTTTACACTATTTTTTCATTGATTTTAAATAAATTCAAATCATAGAGATAAAATTGAAATAAAAATTTATTATTCTTATAACATGTCATAGCCACTAATAAAATTCTTTTTTGTCATAAACTATGTCAAATATTATTTATTTTAAAATTATAATATCATTTATTTGATTCCCTAATTAATAAATCTTTTATTGTATCATCATTGTGTCATAATTAAATTTAATTATCTATTTCATGAAAATTATAAATTAATTAACATTATGTAGATAATCATTTTAACTTTCTAATGACTCTTGATAGTCTATGTGATCACTTATATGACCCCATATTGAAATTGTTTTTGTATGTAGAGATATGATAATGACATTTTTATTTTTACATTAAATTAAATGTTATAAATGTCATTATCACACACATGTGGATTCCAAAGGCCATATTTTTGACCCATATATTTTCATGGTCATCCATAACTCATCCATTAATATTAGGATAAATTTTAGGGTAATTTTATATAATTATAATATTAAATTTTCTTTTAATTACCAGATATTCCATTAATCGTGGAAAATGAAATACTAAAGTCGCTATTAACAAAAATTTATTTTGATTTTATTAGATCACATTTTTCATTTTGATTACAACCATGTATGTCCATATTTAAATAAAATATTTAAAATATAGAATGAAATTTTGTTAATGTAAATCCCATTGACAAATTGAGGAAACAATTTTAAAAAAAGTAAAAACCATCAAAAGATTGAGTAATGTTTATATCCAACCTAAAAGTGAAATTTTATACAGTTTTAAACATTGGATTAAATGATAAAAACAAAATATAATTATAACTTAATACCGTGTAAAAGAATAATCTAACAATAAAATTAAATTAGATGAAAATGCAGTGTTGAATAAAAATTTTGTATTTTTTCACAATCCATTAAAATATTTATTTTATCAAAAAAATACAAAAAAAACAATCCATTGTCAATTTTATTTTTCTCATAAAAATAAGAAGTTTAATTTTTCAAATATAACATATAAATTAATCAAAATCTAAATTAAAAATGATTTTCCACCAATAGTAGATAAAACTACCTTTTAAAAATATTAATGTGTTTTATACATAAAATTAAATTTTTTCTCATTTTAAGTCTCTAGAATATATTAAAAAAATTAAAAACATTTAATAAACATGTGTAAATATAATATGAGTACTTATGTTCATTCATTCCAATACAACAATAAGGCATTAACTACAATTTAAAATAATATTATCAACAGGGTATTATTTTTCATTATATGTCTGTCTTGTGTGTAACATAATATTTCATAGAATCCCATTATTTAATGTCATGTTTTCTATTAGAAAACATGTTCCTTTTATTGTAAAATTAATATATAATTCATATATATATATATATATGAAAATTTATTAATCTATAATTTCCATGGATATTACTGCTAGTCCACAGGTATACATGGGCGATGCTTTCATTTTTCAATGGATGGGAACAAAGAAGGGGAAAAATAATTTTTATTTCCTTAATAGCAATTATTTCCTAGATATATTATATATTCATTGTGTATTTATTTTCTACCATCCATGATATGGGGTGATAAAAATAGAAATACAACTCTTTTTGGATGAGGTATTCTGCACATACACATTAGTGACAATTAAATATTTTATTGTATATAACGAAGGATGATAATTATTTTCCATTTAAATTATAAAATATAGTTATAATAATGATATCAATATCATTATTTAATGATTTTTACATATAAATTGAAGGAGGTGCATGAATAACGAAACTAAAAAAGAAGTTAGTTATTTCGATAACCTCTCCCCTAGGTATTCATCCTTAAATATCTAATTAATTCATCATGTATTGGTTTTTTTGTTAGAAAATAACCATTATTCCATGGTAAAGAGTTTCTTGTAATAATTAGGTATTATATAATAAATTTATGGTTCTAAATGTGTGTGATGATGTGAGGAGTGGAGTTTCATTTTATAATTAAGGATAGTGACACACTTGTAAATTCCTATAACCTTAAAGTAATATAAACTCATTTTGCTGGTCAATATGATTCCTGGAAACTAAATTTGGAAGATTAAATGAGATTGGGATCAAATAAATTTATATAATAAAATAAATATTTTCTTTGATATATCTGAAACTATATACCAATGGTTAGAAACTATTCATCATTTTAACCTATACAACGCCAAATTATATGCCACTATGATATATTTTCATTATCAGAAGATATAAAATGAACATTACATAAAAATAATTACATGATATTTCTAAATATTGAACCCATATTAACATTTTAATTATTTAATAGTGGAGAAATTAATTATAAAAATCAATGACAAAACATATTAAACATTTTTTAGAAATTTACTCTTGTATAATTAGATGTATTACTTCTTATTCTATACTAAGTAAAAACCATCATGTGAATGTAAATTTATTTAATTGAAAAAATTATCATAAAATTTCATTAATATCATTAATAATAATTTATTAATTAAAAATATTTAGATAAAGATAAATTTAAAAACATTTTTTTCTAAAAAATCAATTTTTATGTTCAAATGATTTTATATTCATTTACAACAAATTGATAATAAATGTATGAATGAATATTTATTTTCATTCTTGTATAAAAACTAAAATTACAATAAATTAATAATATAAATAAGGGAAATTATGTTTTCCAAATAAACATATACTAAACCACAGCTGTAAAACGAACATTTTTGTTTTTATTGGGATTATTAGACTATTATTCTTTATCATCTTATAACCTTTATATGTTTATAATAAAATGATTTTAATTATTTGTTAATCCAACTATATAAATTAATCTCAATTATATCATTCATAAAATATTTAATATAACAAAAATACATTATTCTTGTATACAGTTACAAACAATTTCTAAAGAATCAAAGTTATTTTTAAAATGTGGATGAAACCCATTATATTTCATAAAACAATATATCTTATCATTTTCATAATCTTTTCAATTATTCACTATATTTTCCTATTGAACCCATAATAATATACTGAACATATTTACTTATTTAATAATATATATATTCATATATATTGAAATGGAAGTGTGTTACATTATAAACCCTTAAAATAATTTCACCCATGAAATTGTATTACTATAATAAAAATAAATGAATTTATATATTCATAATTAATAACTTATTTTTTAACATCGAATCTATAAAATTTTGATTTAACTAAATATCATTAACTAGATGGATGCTTCTGTTTTGTATAAAATTACCACTTCAATCCCTAATCTCTTCTATTTGTTCTTAATAAAAAAATATAAAGATTTAATTATACATCGTATATGTTTATTACATGTGATGGATCATGTAGAAAATTTTTCAAATGACATATGCTGATAACATAATACACTATGGATGAATTATGAAGACTCTATTTTTTAGAAACTACTATCAAGATATGAATAATAATCTCAGAGGGAATCATGTATCTACAACTCCACTTTCCGTTCATTCCCAAATCAAATTACCCAATACCAAACATATATTAAAAAGAATACAATTTACAAAAAATACAATTATGGATCACCTCATAAACTATGAGATTAAATATTTTGTCAAATATAATCTACCTTGGTGTAATTTTTATTGGATATAACCTTCACTAACATTTGTTCAGCTAGATTTTGTTCCAATAACATACATTCTCCAACATTGTCCCAATATGATAGAGTTCAAAACTGTAGTTTAAAATAGATTTATAATAAGTCGTATAAATACATTAGTGAAAGGTATTTCGTTATGAAAATTTGAAAAGAATATTGTTTTAACTATATCCTTCTTTAAAATCCATATGGAATATTCTCAATATATAATTCATCTTTGAATCATACACTCAAACATAACATATATTTGATGATGATATGTTGTGATAATATTCAACACTATATTATATTCTTGATGAAGACTAATCCAAAACATCCTCGTGAACCTAATTATTTTTTAAGATACCATTTAGAGTGGTACACTATAAATCCATACTACTTCATGAATGTATATCATATAAATATTTTCATGGATGAAATATTATCAGAAATTAATGAAATTATGTCACTTTGTTAGGAGACTGACTACATACAAAATGGTGATAAGGACATAAGGTGTATTTTGGATTTGAAATATAAAATCCATTGCGTTGTTTTTTCAATTTCATTTTTTTATAAAGAATGGTTTTATCATACCTATTGAATTATGACATTAAATATTATCTTTGATTCAAACCAAGAATGTGGATACATATTATTCAATATTCGTATTCAGGTTTTCCCATTAGAAATGATCATTTCGACATCAATTTTTCTTTTTGAGAGAATTTGGTATGAGTAATTATGCCCTATATTCAAAATCCAACTGCTACATCATTAATTAGGTAATTTATGGGAATATATTCAATCCTTCAATCTTATCATTCTAACACGGGCATGGTTGAGCACTAGAACATTACATAACTTCTTCTTTTGTTTCAAAAACCCATTCTAAAAATCATTATTTTTTTAATCGATATATTCTATTATATTCATTTTAGGAAGATATTATTTCTCCCCTTTCATCATAATTTCCTATTTATTCAACATCAATTCCAAATTATTCGATCACATTGAATCCTCTTCATTTAAATTAACATGTGATTTTTATAACCCATAGAATCATCCACAATGTAGCCCATCCCTTGATAGGAATTTATTAAGGAGTCATAATCATTAATAAACTCTAATTATCTAATTTATAACATATTAAACTATTTTTTGGTTAATATAAACTTCATGATTGAATTATTAGTATATATATCACACCATTCAATATAGATATATTGACTATATATTGTCAACGAAAAACATTACTAATGTCATCTTGAAATCCATATGTCGTTGATTTATAACTTGAATCCTTAATTAGTGTCCATAATAAGAAACCACCATGTAATATTTCTTGACAAAACATACAAATACGTTAATTGATGAATTATTTTATATCGAAAACCCATCACTATTATAGGGTAGTATAAGAAATGATACACTAACCATACTTCTCATTGGCTCCATGAAAAATTCTTCAAAATCATTGATCCCAATGAAAATTAATCCCCCCCAATTTAATATCACTTATTTTATTTTATAGCTATAAAATATTTCTCACAAACCATCAATAGTATCAACCTAATCCAAATACAATACAAATCATAGTCACAACAGTTGGTCTGGACAATTTATATAAAAACATCTCAAATTAAAGGACGTTTTTATATTAAATGAAATATAATTAATTTAGTCCTGAATTATAATTTTTTAGATATAATAATAATTTTCATAATGTTATATATAACTTATTGTTTCTTATGTTCATCAAAAAAATCCACAATTTAATTACATAATGTTCATCTATCTTACAATATATAATAATATCATCACTGAAGTCTTTCAAAAATTGATCTATGTAAACTATAAATAAATTATTCATTAAATGATAAATGATAGTGGAGGAATTTAAATCTTGTGTATAATCACTATAAACTCAAAGTGTTCATACCTCACATGAATGGTTATCATCATTTTATAATTCCTTTTAAACTAGAATTGATAATATCCCAAAAATGATAAATGATTGAGAAATATTAACCACTATATAGTTTATAAATGAAGTCATAAATATTTGGTATAAGATACATGTTCTCGACATTAATCATATTATGATCCTAATTATCCATGCATAGATTCGTTAACACATAATTCTTATTAAATAATTTGTGCACATTATGGTGAATCATTATGGTTTACAAATCGATTTTTTGATTATATATGTGTTTTTTATTCAATTCATATAACTCATTTCTTCCAATTATATAAGGATTATTGGAAATCGGTTAAACAACATCTATGAGTTCTATTGATAAATAAACATCTGGATTCATGGAAATACATGGAAACTCTTCTTGAAATACATCAATATATTCTAGCCTAATTGGAAGATATTCAATCTTATGTTTATTTATAACCATTTGAGATAGATACCACAGATGAGTAAATATTAATTACATTATAGTAAATGTAATATCCATTGGTTATTCATATTCAATGTTTCATCAGGGGATGATCATAGGTTGATTCAGTATTTCATGTGTGACTTATCTTCTTCGTTAGTTGATATTAGAACTATATAGGGAGAGATAATCCTTTCCAAAAATCACCTGAAATTTGGATATATAGAGAATAATAAGACTTTTAGGAAGACCATTCCCCAAAATTTCTATCAAATATATGTTATATAAATTATATGGAATCATCACGTCATTAAAAATTTTTATGGTAGTTAAATATCTAATCATTTTGGTGGTATTTTCATACCTGTATAATAATACATGTATATAAATGAGGGTGTATAAACAAATAAAATTATGTAATTTGGATTTCATTAATTTATAATATGACATACGTTCATAGTTTTATTTTGGTTCTCAACTTTTACATACTCATTGAATTATAATGTGACAATCATGACATAATAATCTGTGTTAATACTCATTTTATATTGGAAATAGTTCATAAGATGTAATAATTTTTGAAACATTCTTCTAAAACATGAAATTATTGGTTTATCATAATATATATTTACCATATGTTTTTTTATGTTATACTATATTATTCTTAATAATCAATTACCTATAAATAAGTAAAAATTATATTGATACCATGTGACATGACCCGAGCATCGCTTACATTTTCATCAAATTAAATGAATATTCCATACATCCTACAATTATACATACTCATGTACTAGAAATGTCTATTATATATTGAGAAGTGATTCTTAATAAACTTATACATAATAAATATTTCACATTTAACATAATAATTCTTATTAGATATATCCATTATAGATATATCCCATATAAATATATCTTAACTAATATCCATCTTCATGACCAAGGAAAATTGAAACATAAAAGCAGTGAACTCAGATTCTCAGTAAGGGTAAAAATGAGTTCTAAAATTTTATGTTCAATAGTTATTATAATATGAGGAAAGAGTGTGAGAACATATTGGATGGATAAATATAATATACAATGACATAAAAATTAAATAATTAATTATTGCACAAATCATCATCATAACATGTGAAATGGGTTATAAGAGTACAAAAAATCAATGAATCATGTAAAGTGATAAAATACCATATGTATAATAATATTTCCTAATATTTTGGATTAAAATTTTATTATAAGAAATTTAATTTAAATTTCAATAAAACCCTATAAGAAATATATTATATAGTATGCTTAGGATAAAAACACCTCTACCTTCATGGGCTTGGTCTCACACCATTGGAAAACCCTTTCCTTTATTACACATTAATCCATGATTTATTATATAAAAAATATTATTGTACAAAACCAAAGATCTATAATACTAGTTTTCTTGGGTAATTATGTAAATTACATAACAATATAAAATAGAGGTTATATCAGTGTTATTGAAAACGTACTTAACCTACTAATAATATCTCTTCTTTCTAAAATTGTATAGGATAGCTTGGGGCATATATAAGAAATGGTGGTGGTATAAATCCTACTAAAGGAATAATATAAAATAATAACCATAAAAATATATTAAATGTTAGATAATAATAATTTACATGGGATATAAATGTGTAGAGAATCATAAACATAAATAATGAGGAATGATGTGACCTCGTAACATAAAGGCAACATGGTAATACGGAATAAAATTTAAACATGACATCAAATACATATTTCAATGATAAGCCCCATGAAATCATAACATTGTTGAAAAAAATACTATAATTTAATTATTTCACTCTCAAATTCAATACATGATTGCTCGTGATAGTAAAACAATACGTAATGAATTGGAGAGATATATAATTCATGGAGAACTCATTGCATTCCTATCATGTACATGCATAAGGGGAACATGTATATTATTTAAAATAGGATCATATTTCATCCCATATAATTCTATAATGAGTTAGTATTTAATACATAAGTATAATTCCCTAGTCAATTATGTATATGTATTTATAGTTTAATACTATTTAGTTTAAATAGTGTTGGTATTCATAATATAATGATTAGGCATGGAAAATCATAGAGGAATTTCATCTACATGAAAAAAGTACATATGGATTCATAAATTGGTTTAATGAGAGTTAAAAAATATCATATATTGGACATAAAATGATGAAAATATACTCTCTATATCTGGGATGGTTTCTCTCGAAGGGGCGATAGGTGAAATCCCTAGTGTGAAGAAGGTAGAAGCCAGTACAATGGAGAAGGAGGATGCCGAACGGAATGAAGAAGACCTGATAGGGCATCGAGATCTCTTCAATATCTGTGCGAAGAGGAAACAAGATAATCTGGAAAGCAAATTTACCCCAAATCAGGGAAAAACCTTCGCTGATGTGGCAATGAAGAATGGAGGTCTTTCATTCATTGACTATGATGCGGGCAATTCAGGGAGGGTAATCAGGAAGGGGTGTATCGCACATGTCTCTAAAAACTAGGATGCATTTGAGGAGTGTGTCAGATTGTGCAAGTTCTCCATCATCACGCGGGTGATTATTCTGAAGGGCACCAGACCTTGGAAATTTTAGGAGCTCACCAATCAGATGACAGAGATATGGGGATTTAGTGATAGGAAAATGAAGGCAATGGGGAAAGGGTTCCACCATATCGTCTTCCCCACTGATGAATGCAAACGCAGAGCATGGAGCCTGTGGTCTATCTCTCTCAACCCTCACTACCTTCAGATTCTTGAGTGGGATCGGAATTTTGATCCAAGAATGGTCCGAAACACCTTCTCTCATGTATGGATATGAATTCATAAACTTAGTTGGATTTACTAGCATCCCCAAATACTATGGGACATTGCTTCATCTGTAGGGAATCCTATTAGGCTGGACAAACAAACTGAGAATCCCAATTTTGGTCATTATGATATAATCTTAGTAGAGGTTGATATGGCTAGAATCATGGTTGAGTAGGTTGTATTCACTACTAGGGATGACAGTATTAACCTAGAAATAGTGTATGAGAGGATGACCTAGTTCTGTTCAAGTTGTCATATATTTGGTCACATGCTATCTGAAAGCAATAGGAATAAATTCTGTTCAATATGTAATATAAAAGGCCACGATGATACATAATACTGTAGGAAAGAAACGGGGCAGGGCAAGACTCTTGGTACTGGAATACAGGTTGTGGATGGTAAGGAGGATAAGGGCTTGGGAGATGTCAATAATGATAACTCTGAGCTGAATACTGTGGAACCTCCAGTTGGCAGGGAGGATGATGAGCAGCAAGGAAAATCTAGGGATGGGGAAGCACAAAAAGATGATTCTGATCTTGTAGTTATTCTTGAGAGTCCAGAACGTGATCAGGGGGATTTCTGATTCTATTGTGTTTCCTGAGTGTAAAGGGAATGATCATAAGTGACAAGGCTCACCAATGAACATAGAGGCCTAGGTGTTGCCTGTTGTGACTGATGGGGCTCTTAGTAATCAGGAGTCTGATAAGAAGGATATTCAGGATAAAAATGCATTGAATCCTGGTAAGGAATCAATGGGATGTGTCCAGACATATGGAGACTTCACCCAAGTGTAATCCTCTAAGGTTGTAAGGTGAAATTTTCCTGCATCCCTGACTAATCCAATCAATTCATAAAATAAATATGTATCTCTGTCTGATGATGATGAAGTTGTTCAGGTACCGGATGCAGTGGCTAAATGTGGGGATAAAGGGAAAATGTCGAATGAGAAAGATAAAGACATATCACTTGGCTATGTTGGACCAAAAACTAAGCTACAAGCCTCCAATCAATGAAAGTCTTATTCTGGAACAGTCAGGGTCTTGGGAATTCTCCCACGGTCAAAGCCTTGAAGCACCTTATCTTGACCAATAAACCAATTCTTATTTGAATTTCTGATCTTATGATTAAATTTTCTAGTTGGATGGATTTTAATTGGTCATCCTTGAGGTACTCCTTCACATCAGCCAATTCTTGTAATGAGACAGAGTCCCTATGGGTTTTGAAACACAGTATTGTTATGGTTGAATCCTTAATAAGTGACCAGCAATCTGTTACTTTTAATTTCTTCTTTCATTCAACTTCATTATGTGTTACTTTTGTATATGAATTAAATCAATATACAAGAAGAAGAATCTTGTGAAGTTGTCTGCTGAATATGGCCTAGATTATGGACAGTATATGGATTGTTCATGGTGATTTCAACACATTGCTGAGGCCGAAGGAAAAGACTGGGAGTAACTTTTGTTGTGCATCAGCTAGGGATTTTTCTTCCTATTTTGATCAATGTATAATGATTGAAGTGTCAATTATGGGGGATGATTTTACATGGAATAGGTTTAACCATAATGGTAGGAAGGAAAGAAAACTTGATAGATGTTTGGTTCAAATAAATGATCACAATGAGGGACTTGAAGTATCGGGCATGGCGCTGTCCAGACTACACTCTGACCATCATCCCATATTTATTGATATTTCTTTTAACAATCTCAGATCAGCTCCCTTTCCTTTCAGATTTAACAATGCATGGATGCTTATTACAGGGTGTAGAGAGACTATTATAGATGCATGGAAAGAGAATATACTTGGTAGTGCTCTTCATATCCTTACAAGCAAACTAAAAATTGTTAAAAGTATAATAAGGGAATGGAGGAAGAGGTCCTTTTCCAGTCTTGATCTTGATATCAAATAGGCTGATTTAACTCTGTCTGGGCTTCATCAATAGAATATTCTCTGAGATCTTCCCTCTCAAGAGGATATTCAAGCATCCTCTAGGCTTGACAAGCTCTTTTCCCTTAAGGAAAGTCTTCTCAGAATTCAGTTCAATATCAGATGGCTTAAATAAGGGGATATGAATTCAATGGTTTTCCATTGTATGCCCAAGGAGAAAAAAGAAATAAGGAGTCTCAAATCTCAGAAAATTGACGAAAATATGTTCACTTCTGAGAGTGGTATTTCTAACTCTATGATAGGATAATTTTAGAGGCTATATTCTAAGGCAGGGGAGGATACTTCAAATAATATCATCAGATGTATTGAGCCTACTGTGGAAGAGGCACAAAACAAAAGGCTTATTAACATCCCCACTACAAAAGAAATACATGATGCTCTATTTTCTCTAAACATGGATAGTGTTGTTGGGCCAGATGGATTCTCTAATAAGTTTTTTAGGTTCTATTGGGACATCTTTCACAAGGTGGTAACTGAAGCAGTGAGGGAATTTTTCTATCATTCCTACATGCCTTTTTGGATGAATTCAAACTTCATTTCACTTATCCCCAAGATGGATAATTCTTTGGACATCAAGGACTTCAGACCGGTGGTCATTGGAAATTACATTCCAAAAGTCATTAGCAAAATTATGGCAACAAGACTTGGTGAGATTGCAAGTACTCTCTTATCCTCCAATCAGTTTGGTTTTGTACATGGTAGAAATATTCAAAACTATTTAGTCACTGCTTCAGAATGTGTCAACATCATGAGAACCAATGTTAAGAATGGTAATATGGCTTTAAAAGTGGACATCTCAAAGGCCTTTGAAACTATTAGATGGTGCTTCATTTTTAAAGCCCTGAGGATGCATGGCTTCTCACCCAAATTTATTGACATGGTACATGCTATCCTGAAAAGTGCTGCCTTTTCCATATTGATCAATGGATAACCCAGGTGATTCTTTCAATGCTCCATGTGTGTAAGGCATGGTGACCCTTTGTCTGGATTTTTGTTCTCTATGGATGAGGACTACATGAGCATCTTCCTCAATGATCTTGTTAACTATGGGATATATCATAGGATGACTTATGGGAGGAAGTCCATCACTCCCTCTCTTTTATATTACGTTGATGACATTCTTCTTTTCTCTAAGGCTGACAGGAACACCATCTCTTGAATTAAGGCTTTCTTCAATCATTATGAAGCAGTTTCAGGACAAGTTATATGTTGGCAGAAGTCCTTTGTGTTCTTTGGTGAAGGAATTAATAGTGTGATGAAAAATAGGATTGATTCTAGGCTTGGTGTAAAGAGGGGAAAATTTCCATTCATTTTTCTTGGTTTTCCTCTGTTCTGGGGAGGGTGAAAAGAGTTTACCTGGAGGGTACTCCTCTTAAAATCATTAATCAGCTTGAAGGCTTGAAAGGGAAGTCAATGTCACAAGCAGGCAGGATATGTCCTGTCAATTCAGTTATCACCTCGATGTTTGTTTACTCGTTCTCACTTTACAAATGGACGACTTCCTTGCTCAAGGAGCTCTGTGTTGTGATGAGGAATTTTATATGGACAGGATGAACACATCAGAGGAAACATGTTACTGTCAAATGGAAGGAATGCACTAAGCATGTACTCTTGGGAGGAATGGTGATAGAGGATGTAAAGCCCTTCAATTTTTCTATGCTTAAAACGTTTATTGGAGGTTACTGTCGGGCTCTGATATATCTCTGGAATTCCTCAATGATAGATTTGTTGAAAGGCTATATAGGAGGAAAATGGTCCACCTGAAATCATCTGTCTAGACATCAATCAGAAACTCATATTCTTTTCTTATGTCATATGCTAAATTTCTTGTATGTGTTAACTCATAGATGAATTGCTGGAGTAAAAACTGGCTCACTGCTCTAATTGAACATTGTACTATTGTTCTGTTATCATTGATGAACACTACTATTTCTGGCATCTAGGGTAATGCATAGGTTTCTGCAATTATTCCAGCCCATATTCAGAGTGATATTGATTTATATGAGTATGTTGATCATGATACTTTAATCTAGAATCCATCCATAACTGGAACATTTTCCAGTCATGATTCATAAATACTGCAATGTGGTTTGACAATCAGAGCTCCTTCTTGGGTGATGGGTGTAAGAAAATCCTTCCTTCCACCAGCCGATGCTCTCTTAATCTGGCGCATATGGAAAAAGAGGTTTCCTTTGCAGTCTGCACTCCAACGGACAGGTTTGAATATCGTTCCTACATGTTACTTTTGTTTACCTGCTGATGAAACTGCTGAACACATCATTGTACAATGTTCCTTTGCTTCACATTTCTGGAATTACTTGGAAGGAATATTCCATGATAATTTAAATTATTGCTCACTTGGTAGTTTGTTAACCTCGGTGATGCAGGTAGAATACAGTGATAAAGTAAAATCCATGCTCACTATGGCTATCATTTCTGTTATCTCATATTTATGGAAAGCTCGGAACAAAATTGTTTTCAATAAGGGCAGGTCATCTTACAAGGATGGTATTCGGGTAATTCACCGATGCATTAAACTTTCTTCGGTGAGTCAAACTGTTACAATGAATAATGATATGTCTGATTTTCTGTTGTTAAAAACTCTTAGTGTAAGTGGTAGGGAAGGAAAGACCAAGATGGTGAAGTGTATTAGATGGATTCCACCAATAATTGACTGGCTCAAGGTCAATGTTGATGGGGCGTCCTCTGGTGCCCCAGGATCAGCTGGATGTGGCGGGGTGTTTAGAACCTACAGAGGCTTCATCAATGTGTTCTTATTCCACTACATTGGAAATGGATATGCAATTGAGGCTGAGATATGGGAAATGGTAAAGTTGATAAGGTACGCTGATCGTTATGGTTGGAGAAATATTTGGGTACAGTCAGACTCTTCTGTTGCAATGCAAATTCTTAAAAAGAGATCCAGGAATGTTCCTTGGAAGATTCTCCCTGCATGGATAAGTTCTATAAAAGCTGTTGAATCGATATCCCTGTAGGAGTCTCATGTGTAAAGAGAATCAAATCAGGTGCGGATGTGCTCTCTAAAAGAGAAATCATGGAGACGAGTTCGATCTGGTCCTTTGTGCTTCCTGAATATTGTAGTGATCTTGTAATAAATGATAGAAGTGTAGTTGTGTACTCAAGTTTGTGTAATGTCACCCCTTTGTGAGCAGCTTTGTACTTTGTACTGTTTACATTTTTTGTTATATAACATTTGTGGGAGAAGGTCTCCGCCTAGCTCTCGGACTTTCTGGCTAAAATTTACATTAATAGAGATGATTAAAAATATATCCCAACATTAATAACTGTATACGATGGTTGTAAAATAAATAATATTCATGAATAAAGAATGGTAGGGGAAGAATCCATAACAAATTTTCACATAGTAACAACATATGTATATGCAATAATGAGAGGGTATAAAGGATATATCATACATAGAACATATATTTTATGTTATTGGGGTCTTTATAAGGTCATTAAAAAATGAAAAATGATATTTAAAATGATAAATACAAAAAAAAACTTGAATTGACTAAATAGAGAGAGAGGTCCCTTAGAAAGTTTAGGCATAATCACAACTTCAGTATATGCTATAATTATTAGGGATAAATGATATATAATTTTTAGGACATTAATTGGGAATTAAATATTTCAAAATAAATTCCATAAAAACCAATTGATATTCATATTACTAATTAGAACGAAGGTTCGTCAATTGAAAAGAAGAGAGTGAGAGTACTTTTACTAAATTTATTCATGGTAAAAACTTAGGTGAATATCAAAATTTGAATGGATTATTGACATATCAATCAAATAATATAATATAGATTGTAATGAGATTTTTATAAATTCATTTCAACCTAACCATTTGAGATTTATATGGTTAATTTCATAAGAGGTGGTTCAATTGAAATGAATATTGATAGGACCCTTGCACTTAGAGGTTCATTCCAAAGTCATTGGAGGAGCTTCTTGAGATATTGAAGGATGCTAGAGGGGACTATATAGAGGGATATGAATATTAAGGATGAGTTCCACGGTTTTTTAGTGATGATTAATGGGTGATTTTTTGGGTTTGTATAGGAAATGAGACGATAGTTTATTATTATTTACCAAACATAGGTTTTAGAGTCTATATAATAATGTAATAACTTGTACATACCTTCAAATGGGGTATTCCAATGTTTTTTACTTAGTAGAAGTGTTTTAAATTATTTTATAATTAAAATAACTGAAATAAATAAAAACATTGATCTTGTTTATGTGGTAGAGAATAATGTTTATAGATAATTGATTTTGAAACCATAGACTATAATATATATATATTGTAGAATTAGTGAAGGATTTTTAAAATTAATAAAATAAAATAAAAAACACATATTTTTATAGGGGAAACATATATTTTGTAATTTATACTTTTTAAATAATTTATTTCTTCAACTTGGGGTCATTATGGTGTCATAATATGCATTTTATATTTATACCATATTCATTTTTACATTAAAATTTGACTATCTCATAACATTATGAAAAAATTACTTTTGGATAATTATAAACTTATTATTAAAAAAATAATATTTATCTTATCACAATAATTTTCTAAATATTTGAATTAACTATTTAAAAATCATAATTGACATTATTTGAGAAAAAACTGATTTTATTGATAATTAAAACATTTAAAGCCTTAAATCAATTAAATTATACTATATATTATATTTATTATCATTTAAATGTAATATATTCTATTTAATAATAATATTTAATTGAAATATCAATTATTTAAAAAATATTTAATTAAGCAAAATTATTTTCTTGATTAAAACCATATATTACCCCAACAACAATTTATATTTTATGATACCCAAAATAATCTTTTTTTATAATCATTATTTAATCTTTTAAAAAGGAAAAAAATAATTTTTCAATTAAAATTAATATATAAAAATTTATACAATTAGTCTTACTTTTTTCTAGTCATTTTTAAACTGTTTTTACACTTAACTAACTAATTTTCCATTTACTATGGTAATAAATATTTAATGTAGTTATTATTCAAATATTAGAAAATTTATCTTGAAATTTTAATCAAATAAGAATAAAGTGGATTAAAAATATGGAAGCCATTTTCTCAAAATCAAATCATCTAGATTCAACATTTAAATTTAATACAAAACCTCCACGCACGATGGAATGCATTTTTATGAAAGATGCATTTTTTAACGAAATATATGATTTTAAATCAACTTTATATCAAGTAATATTATTTATATGAATTTAAATTGATAATTATAGGTATATAAATAATATATAAAATTTATTTTAATTAATTCATCATTTCTTTGTATGTTTAATCAATTATTATAGGAAATGATTATATATTTTAAAATATTTTTTGGAAAAAGGCATTTCGATGACTAAAAATAAACATATAATAATATTTGGAATGATGATTATTAAAATTAAATTAATTGAATTAATGATATGTAAATAAGAATTATTTTATCTTGAAATGAACTTAAAATAATAATGTGGAATTTAAATAAACTAATTCATCAAAATAAAAGACAATAAAATTGGTATTCTCACTATTCACTGAAAAACAAATATTTCCAAAACAAATATGTATATTTCACCATAAAATAATTTTGATATTAAATTATCAAAATTTTAGTTGTTTTAATGAAATACATGTTATAATTTTTTCATACATTAATTATAATTTTTTCTCGCAAAAATAAATAAATTTTTTTTCATGAAAATGCATTTGTTGATGAACAAAATGAAAATAATAGAGGATGAGTTATTCGTTCATATAATTTTATCAAACCATTTAATAATCACAATAAATTTATAAATATTTCATAAATTCTTTAATGTTATACATTATGACCAATTTAACATCTAGGTTATAACTATAATAATTAAAAAATCATTGCTTATTTTGAATTATTATTGTGTATCAACTACACTATGGAAAATAATTTTCTATTTAAAAAAACACATTGAATACAATTATTTCCCCCACAA
This sequence comes from Viscum album, assembly GCA_963277665.1. NCBI lineage: Eukaryota > Viridiplantae > Streptophyta > Magnoliopsida > Santalales > Viscaceae > Viscum > Viscum album. Next base: position 1,389,758,189 of record OY728150.1, on the reverse strand, counting down.
AATATATTTCATACCCTAAACATTATGATTAACTGGGTACCACATAAAAATATTTTTATTTCAACCCCACACTAGAAAAATGGTTATTAAAACATCTACATGAAACGAAATAAAGGGATGTACAAATGTCATTACATAAGTAAGTTTCCATATGGGAGAATATTAGTGGGAATGGAAAATATATACATGGTAGAAAAATAAATGTATCCCATTAACAATTATATGGTGATAGAGAAGATGGATTCGATAATGTCAATGACAATAAATCCATAAATATATAATGGGATAAAAATACAATCAATTGATTGAAATTGGTCATAAATTGAATACATTTTTTGGTTTAATATTATTTTAAAATAGTTAAGAAATTATGTTACTATATATTTTATGGAAATAATAATATATACATACTTGGAAAATAAAATTTATTACTTTAATCAATTTCAAAGACATTAACTTCTTTAATCTAAATTATGAATACTCAATATGATTTTATTGAATTATTCTTATAATAAGCTTCTAACATATCACATAATCCACAATGAATAATAAACATTTCATTATACCTTTAATAAATCCAAAATGGTTAGATTAATGTAATATAATAAATAAAATGAATAAGACTTAATACAATAGTATCCTGAATGGACCGAAGGCCTTCTTTTTTATTTTATTATGGATAATCTCCATTTAAAGGGATGAAGGAGAACATGTACATGACCCGTAGGCCCAAGACATAAGGCCCGACTAACCTTCAATACATGAACTGAAGGCCCAGAGGCATACCATGCCCAATACATGACCTGTAGGCCCAATCCACTTCAACTTCCCCTCCCCAGCTTCTGCGTCATTGATCACCTAGCTCCCCACCTTGAATTTCTGATCGGTTAGCATTTCCTCGTTCAAAGCTACATGGTGCCTAGTCCCGATGGCAGCTACCATACCCTCTCATTCTTACAATCCGATTTGCTCGGCTTCTGGTGTCTTCTACTCTTATTGCTCTAATCCTTTTCTGGGGCCTTATCTATGTGAACTGGGCTACACAATTGTCAATGTGGACAAAAGGACCTATGGCCCAAAGGCATTTGATGACCCAAAGGCCCTTGAGACCAGTAGCCCTAAACAGGTGTCCCGAAGGCCAAATTCGGGTGAATAGATCTAACTGCTACATTATCGAATGATAACTACTACAGTACTGCTACAATACCTCAGAAATTCGCCTCCACCGGATTTTGAACCTGGGCTAACTGGATGCCATGCAGGATCCCTTACCACTCGGGTATGGGATCATTGGCACTTAATATAATAATAAAAAAACTATAACAGCTTTAATATAGAACATTCATTAAATAAATCCCTGATATCATAAATAACACAAATAGTATTAACTTTAATGAATGTTTTAACCCTTAATGTTACCTCATACCCTTTATCTTACTCTTCCAAAATCATAATTGCATTCTATTAATGAGATCTATTACATTTATCCCAACATATATATAAACCTCAACATAAAAAATCACATCTCTTAAAATTTCATTAATCAAATGAAAACTAAAAACATATTTGACTGATTAGCATGTTTCTCAAAATATCATTAATAATACAAATATTCCATCTTATCAATATTCCAAATTAATGTTATTCATATACATTTCTTCCCAATAATCTTTAGTTTTATCCCAATATCAAACAAATATTAATGTTTATCAATCCCTCAGTCATGTATTTTCAAAAATATCCCCTTTTAACAAAATCAAATGTATGTGCTATATATAAAACTAAAAATATATTTCAAATAATTAAATAAAACATAATATTTTAACGTACATTACAAATGTTTCATGAATCATATATATTCAATACAATTGATATACCACGTCTACATCATAATTCTAAATTACCAAGACATGTATATTATAGTCTTTATACTTAAATGATTTCAATCACATAGTTCCTTCTATTGTCTATGATTTAACCATTATATTAGACAATTGACTCAGATAGTTCCCATAATCTCTAGACCTAAGACATTGAAGAATAGAGGGATCTATAATATGTAAGTTATTCACTTCCATCATTATCTTTTTTTAAGAGGAACTAGATGCTTTAGTCCTTAAATTTCAATGCATAAGACACCTTCAAGTTCCTTTGATGAATTTCCTATGGATCCACATTCCACATTTTTTACATACATGAAATTTAATATAGTTTCCGTTGTCACCATTAAAAAATGAACTATCATGACATATGTTTCTCCTATTAGTTGATGTATTTGGATTGTTGATTATTTTTTAGTTGTTAATTGTGATTTTTTATAGATTTTTTGGAATAATCTTGGGTGGTATTAATTTATATCCTATTCTACTAGGCACCTCATTTGGTTACTCATCACATTTCCAATCACATTGTTATTCAATCTATTAATAATATTTATGTCCATTCATTGTAATTAATGGATATTAGATATTGTTATTTTTTAAATATTAAACAAACAAAAGGGTATATATAAACTCAAAATGTATAACTCATAAATGATACATATTCCTTAACATATAAATTTATAGGCTTCAATATATTTAATCCTTGATTTATTGTATAATAGAGTCTTTTATGGGGATTTTTCTTCCCATAATAATGGTTCATAATGAGATTGTAAATTTACTAAAGAATATCCCCTATGGGTGTCAAAAAAGGTGAAAATCAAGGATTATTTTCACGCACAATTTCCTCATCAAGCCTAGAAAAATACTATGTTTTTGGTGTTGTTACCCCTTGGTACATTATAACAATGATACATCCACAAGTAGTTTCCTCATAGGGATGTATTTTCATTCAAAACCACATACTCAATTCCTTACTAGAAATTATGGATGTTTTCATATAAATAGTGGGATCCCTATTGATGTGCATAGACATTTCTAGTCCAAATGAAAAAATACTAAACATTACTTTTTTTACCAATTATGAAACCTCTTGTCTTTATTACACATTAAATCGCGATTTTTTTCAAAAAAAAACACATAATATAACCTAGATGATTGATAATACTTGTTTCTTTGTTTAATTAAGTACATTATCTTAAAATTTAAAATAAAAGGGTATATATGAGTTATTGAAAACATCCTTAACATGTTCATAATATTCCATCATTAATAAAATTTCTTTTAAAAATCCAATGACAAACATAAGAAATTGGTGAGATATGAATCCAAAAAATGGAATATACAAATAAAAAAACAATAAGTTTTTACATGTTAGAAAATAAAACATTTCTATGATACAAAAAATTGTTTATAGTTATAAACATGAATAATGAGGCAGGATATAACATGATAAGAAAAAGTAAACATGGAAATATAGAAACCCCATTAAACATGACATCAAAATAATATGTAAAGGATAAACACCAAGACAACATAAAATAGTGGAAAAACCCATTTCATGGATTAGGTTCACTCTATAATACCATACATGATTCTACATGAGTCTAAAACATTAACCAAATTCCTGGTGCACTATATTATTTTGGATTCATCGAACGGTTTCATATCATGACATTCTTAAGTGTTCCTCAGAGATCATTCACCATATGATCATATTTCACCAATTTTAATTCCATGATCAAGGAGTTAAAAAATAATATGTTTAATAACCAAATAAATTAATTATAGTTTTACCTGGTAATGATCCTTGAGTTAAAATAGATATGGTACTCACAATATACATGTTCTGCATAGAAAAATCACACTGAACTTTTTTCAGCATAATAGAAGTACTTAGTGATTCAATAAATGGTTTAATAGGATAAAAACAAACCATTTATAATAAAGATATCAAATTTACTATAATAGCGATGAAAAAAAAATATCCCAATAGTAGGAGTTGTAAATAAAATTCATAAAATTTTGTAGATTCTTGGATAAAGAGGAGGGATTACTTTGTAAATTTTCGCATAATACCAACTTATGAAAATATAATTTGAGGGGATATATGGTACCCCATTTTCTTACCGCAATTGGTAATTAGATGGATCTTTATAACGTCATGAAAACTGAACTACATTAATTTAAAAGGAAAATTACAAACAAGCTTCTTGAAATAAATTAAGAATGAGAGGTTGTTTACAATATTTTAGCACTGTAATGGATTTGGTAAATACTATAATGAGACAGGATAAATGATCGATCATTATTCTGAAATATATTTTATAGTATATTGATCATAATAAATTCATGCAAAAATAACCAATTGACATTAAAATGGATAATTAAACAAAACGTTCTTTGATTAAAAATAAAATTTAGAGGTTCATTACAAAATTTAGGGAAGGTAATGACATAGGTAATGGTCAATATGAGATGTTATAAATGATACACAATTTAAATAAATAAATTTAATAGAAAATTAATATTAATATAACTATTAAAATATATAAAATTGAGATTAAAAAGCCTAATTTCAATGAATGTGTGTTAATTTAAAAAAGAGAGAAAGGTCCCTTGCGTTGAGAAGGTGATTCCACAAGATTTAGAAGAGCTTATTATAAACTTTATAACACCATGGGAGATGTCTATATAGGTTATATAAGTGTAATGTAGTACTTAATTTTTTAGTGAAAAGTAACGGGTTCTTATGTGCCTTTATATTTGAAATGATTGGGGAGTTCTTTATTATTTTCGAAATGTAGGTTTTTAAATTATATAATAAGGAAATAAAAAATGAATACTCTCACTTGTTTTTTTGATATGGAATTCACTAAAAAATATTAGATTTAATTATTTTATAATTTCGGGGTTCAAATCAACAAAATAATAACCTTGTGGATGTGGAAGTTAGTCTTTTTTATATGTTATTGATTTTTGAATAGTAAAATATAATTTATGTTTTGGAGGATTCTTAAAAGATTTCAAAAAATTAATCAAATAACCACAAAAAAAATTTTAAAATGGGATGTGATGGTTTCATATTTCATTCCATTTATATAATTAATTTTAAATATTTTAGGTCATTTTTATGTCATTATATACGTAGTATATTTATACAATATTTAAATTTTTACAATTAAATTAGACTATCTTAGAAAATTATGAAAAATTAAATATTAGATAAATTTGGAAATATGATTGAAGAGATAATATATATTTTATCAAAATTATTTTATAAATATTTATATTTTTTTACATTTAAAATAGAAATGTAAATTTATATAGTAATTCTTGTTTTATTGGTTTTAATTATTTTCAAAACCAAATTGAAGTTGAATTTGACTTCATAAAAACTACATTATCATTTATATATAATAAATTATACATTAAACATAATAATTCATAATTAAAATATAATTTATTAAAATAAGTTATTTAATTAATCAAAAAATGTGACATCGTTAAAACCAGGTATTACCCCAAGTACAATTTTATTAACACAAAAAAATCTAACATTATCAAAAACACTATTTAATCATTTATAATTTAACAAGATAAAATATAAAAAATTATTAAAATGAAATGAAAATAAAATTTTCATATTATTATGGTTACTTTGTTACAAGTCCTTGATAGATTAGTTGTACACCTAATTAATCAAACTTTCCTTCACCATGGTAATAAATATTTAATATGGATACTATTATAATTTTCCAAAAATTATGATTCCCTTATTAAAAAAATATTAATTATCATGAATCCAAATATTCAATAAATTTTATCAAAATCAATTCATATAGGTTGAATAATTTTACATAATATAAAATCCACATGTGTGATAAAATGTGGTTTTCTGAAAGATTCGTTTTTAAAGGAAAATAATTTTAATCTAACATTATAACTACAAATAATTATTATATAATTTTAAATTAATTATTATTCATATATATATTCTTAAAAAAAATTCCTTAAAATTATTCCCCATTATGGTTATTTTAATTAATTAAAATAGATAAGCCTTAGGAATTTTCAAACTATTTTAAGAAAAAAAGTGTTTTTATTTTTAAAAATAAAAATCTACTATCCTATATTATAAAATTAATTTAAATGTAATTAATATATTTAAATATATTTAAATAATACTTATTTTAATTCAAAATAAGAAGAATAAAATAAAGTATCTTTTAAATTAATTAATTTCTCAAAATATATAACAAGAAAATTTTAAATTTTAACTATTCATTGAAAAATCCCATATTTTCTAGAAAATCTGAAAACAACATCCTATGTTAATTTTGATAAGATTATTTTAAAAGTATATTTGAATTTATCAATTAAAATTTCTTACTTTTTTATTAACTAATTATAATATTTTCTAACAGGATTAAATAAAATAATTTTTTATTAAAAACAATTTTTTAAGATTAAAATGACATTAATTGAAGTTGGGTAATTATTTAGTTTCCAATTAATAAAATGTTCATGATTATTGAAATTTAATGCATATTTCATGAATAATAAATCCTATTCATTCCCTCCAATTTAACAGTTTTTTATTAAAATGTTATTTAAATAATCCTCATTTCTATATGTTCAATGTTTGGAATCACACGTGTTATTGAACATAATTTTCTATTACAAAATACACAATGATTTACATTCATTCTCCCATAAATAAATTATATCCTTGGAATTTTATCTTGATCATTGAATGAAATTTCTTGAGACTTTAGAATATATTTTTTAAAAACTCAAATTGTAAAAAAAGTGTTAATAAAAATCCACATGAAAAGAGACAACAAGAAGTATGAATATCAACACATAACATGGATTTATAGTAAGTGAAAATTAATGGGAAGTAAATATAAATTCATGGAATAAAAAAATATAATTCCCAATAACTAATATATTTTTATATAGAACATGGTTTGAAGAAATTGAACTACTACACATCCATAAATCTATGATGGGTGGAACGACCATAAATTAATTTAAAATGACCATTATATTGAATAAAATTTAAGCATATTTTCAGAGAGTATGATAATTTTTTTACCATATATATAAGAAAAATTAGAAATTATACTTTCTTCAAAAGTATAATATTGCAATTTAATTAATTTACTCTATAGTCTAATTTTTTCACAAAAGGATGAATAGTCAAGGCGAATTTTTTATGCATGAAGAACTTGAATAAGTTTCTAATGAATCACATAATCTACCAAAAATTAACAAGATAGTTCTCCTTCCATTATTAATCCAAAATATTTAGTGTAAATTTAGATAAGACTGAAAATAAATAAACCATAATACATTAATCTCTGAAAATAAAAAAAAAATCAAATATTTATCATAGACCATTCATTAAATAAATACTATTATATCTCAAATAACACCAATAATATCAACATTGAAGAATGTCTAATACCCAATGGTTGTCTCATACCATACAACCTAAACATTCAAAAAAAATAGAATTATTCTGAAATAATTCTTTTTATTAATCATAATGGATACATATACCTCAGCCAATACAATCTCTTAAAATGTAATTAATCACCTTAAAATAAGTTTTTATCTAGTAATATGTTTCCTAGAATATTAGAAATCCTTCTAAAATTATATCATATAAATGTTAAAATGGTGTATCATTTCTCTTAAAATGAATATTATCCAAGACATTTCATCCCAAAACTCTTTATGAGTATCACAAAATCAAAGACAAATGAATTTATATCAATCCCTCAATCATATTTTTTCCAAAATACCATCATATAAATAAATAAATTTTATATTTTAATAATAACGTTCGTCATATAATTCAAATACATAAAGAAAACTACTATGTAACAATTATTACATTGTTCATTATTATTATATTTACAATTTCTTTGATAAGAAACATATAAAACATAATTCTCAAACACCAATACATAGAAACTTGTATCCATAAACATTAACAATTTTCATAAAACATGTCCTTCCTTAGTCTATTATTTATCAATTATAGTAGGGAATTTGATCTAATAATGTCTATATTCTCCAAAAATAATTAATTAAACTGCAATGGGGTTTTTAGGATATAATTTTTTAACTTCTAGTATACACATAATTTTTTATAGAAACTAGCTACGTTATGTACTCTTTTTCCACACATAAAACACCATTGAGTTCCTTTGTGGAATTTCCATTGGTGAATCTTTCCACATTTTTGACACAGAGGATATTGAAAAAAAAAAACCTTTGTCACATTTATCATATGAACGTTCTTGAGATGGTGTCCTCCTCTTTGTTGATTTCATTATACATTTGGCAATGTATTAGTTATTAATTATGATTTTTCAAATATTGTATGGAATAATAATGATATATATTACATGATTTTCCATTATGTTCGGTATATCTTTTGGGAATTCATCAAATTTCTACTCATATTTGGTTTTTACTCTATTACTCCAATTTCAATCAATTGACATCAATAGAAGGAAAATCTGGGATGATTATTTTTAAACTATTAAACACATAATAGGAGAAATATGAAAATTAAATTCATAAACAATAAAATATATATACATTGATGAAGATATAAATATTATGGGCCTTTTCATTTACTTAACAATGCTTCATAATGTTATTATGATTTTAATAAAAACTATCCCACTAGAGTGTCAACCTAGGTGTGAAACGACACATACTGTCATGCACTAGTTCCCTATTAATCTAGATAAAATGGTGTTTTTGGGTTGTCTTGGCTAAGTACATCGGTAACAACACCACATCTACTTTTAGTATCCAAATAAGGATGAAAATTTTTAAAAACCACTTACTCGATAATTTAAATAAACATTTTGATTTTTTCCAATAATTAGTTTCTTCCCAAATTATTTCATAATATTTTTATAATTCTAATATGAAATATTAGTAGAATTTTATTTGACACCAATTATGAAAATTCTTTATTTGTTCCACATTAATTCATGATTTATTACGTAGAATAACACATAGTACAACACAAAATATTGATATGAATATTTTATTTTAGTAATAAGGTACATTATATAAAAAATTAAAATATGTTTTTCATTGTCATTATTGATAAATTCCTTTAAATTATATTAATATTACATCATTCTTAAATCTACATTTGATTACGTGGGGATAAATTTATGAAATGGGGGAGAAATAAAGAATAGTAAAGGAATATAAAAAACATTAATAAATGACTAAATGTTTGATATTATGAATTTCTATGTGTCATAAATAGGTTTAGATTTATAAAAATCACTAATGGGTCATGATATAACATTATAACATAAAGTAAACATTGGAATTTGGAAACAACATTACTCCTAACATCATAATGATAGGTAAAAGAATTATACCAAAATATCATAATATATTAGACAAAGTCAAATCATGGATTCGATTCACTCCCTAATCAAATAAATAATTCCTCCAAAGAAAAAAATAGTACCCAATTCACTGGATAGCAATATATTTTTTGGTGCACCTGTCGCATTTATATCATGTATATGCATAAGTGTTCCACCTTTATCATTCAATATTGTATCATATTTAATAACACTTAATTAAAAAATAAATAATTTTTTAATCCATACATTGAATCAATAAGAAAAATAATTTAGGTATTTCTATATTTTTACCCTTGAGTGAAAATAGATATAGTATTCATAATATAATATTTTGGCATGGAAAATTCATAGTGAAATATCAACAATATAATAGATGTAGATAAAGATTCCTAAAATGGTTTATGAGAGTGAAATTGATCTCCAACAATTTCTAATTTAATGTCATTGTAAGATATATATATATAAAACATATCACATCATTTGGAATTTTAAATTAATGTCTTAAATTGAAGAAGATTCTTATATAAAGAAGGGAAGAGAGGATCCCCAACAAAAGTTTAGTATTGTAATGGACTATGTAAATTGAATTTTTAGAGGGAATAAATGATATATAGTTATTAATAATACAATTATACATTTTATGGCACTTTATAATTCCATTAAAACATAACCAAATCGAATTTAAAAGGAAAAATACCAAGAAGGTGTTTGAATTGAAAGAAGAGATATAGGTCCCTTAGTAAATTTTAAAATAGTAATGATATATGTAAATCATAAAATGAGATAGGGTAAATTTAATATTCATATTAGTAAATCAATTTAGTAGTATATATATTTTAATAAAATTATTAAAACATATCCATTTGAGATTAAAAGGATAATTATATAGATGGATCTAGAATTGAATAGAGATAGGTCCCTTACTAAATTTCATCATGGAAATGGCTTAAGATAAGGTCAAAATAGGAGGGGATAAATGATCTATAGTTACATTAAAATTAGTTATATAGTAAATTATTTTTTATAATTTTATTAACGTGTAACCATTTAATGTTTGAATGGGTAACTTTAAAGAAGGCTCTTAAACTGAAAAGAAAAGAGAATAACCCCTTTCCTTGAGAGGGTGATTCCAAAATATTAAGAGGAGATTTTTATGAACCTGAAAACCATTGGGAGGAATCTAGATAGTGGGGTCAGAGTATAGAAAATATCAATGGTGTTTGAGTGAAGATGAATGGTTTCATGGGTGGGTTTAAATATGAAATGAGAGGGGAGTTATTTATTATTTCCAAAAACAATGTTTGTTACTGTATATAATAAAGGAATCAAACCCATAACCTTCCCACTATTTTTAATCATGTTTTATTCTAGAGATGACTTGGTATCATTAGTTTATAATTTTAGGGTCCAATATCAGTAAAATATTACCCTTGGTGATGTGGAAGTGATTCATTTTTGTAAAGAATTGATTACAAGAACATAAAATATAATGTAATCATTTAATGATTGATAAAGGATTTATAAAACTTATTTAAAGACCCGAAAAACACATTAGTTTAATGGGTTAATATATATTTGGTTGTGGGTTCCATTTATAGGATTAATTATATCACTTTAGGGTCATTATGATGTCATTATACGCATAGTATATTGATTCCATGTTTAATTTTTACCTAATTATTTGACTGTCTGGAAAATTTATAAAAAAATAAATATTGGATAATATTCATATTCTGATTCTAGAAATAAAATTCATTTTACAAAAATAATTTACAAAATATTTTATTTTTCACTTTTTTTTAATATTTGACAATTAATAAAAAAATATTGGTTTTATTGATTATAATAGTTTTCAAACCCCTATAATTATTAAAATTGACTTCATCATAAGTAAATAATAATTTATGATTAATATTTTCAATTTAATAAAAATATTTAATTTAAATATTATTTATTTATAAAAATATTTAAGTAATAAAAAAGTGTCTTGATAAAACATTTATTACCACAAAATAAATTATTCTTTCAATTTATCTAAATTATAATTATTTCCAAATTATTATTTAATCATTTATTAATTAACAAAAACAATATTAATTATTTTATATATATATGAATATACATTTTCATACCATTATGTTTATTTTATTTCTTTTCATTGTTAAATTACCATTACACATAATTAACATATGTATCTTTTATTACGGTAATAATTATTCAATACGGTTAAAATTCAAATTTTTAAAAAATCAGTTTTACCAAATTTCCAAATACTAATTAGTATTAATAAAAATATTTAATCTATTTCATCAAAATAAATTTATATATTTGATTGAATTTAATTTAATATAAAACAAACAAGTGTGAAGCAATGCCATTTTTTCAAAGATGCATTTTTAATGGAAAAGGTTATTTTATCTTACCTCTTACACTAGTAGACATCATTATAATAACTAAAATTAATAATGATAGATATATATAATCATGTAAACAGTAATAAAAATTATTCCTCATTATATGTTAATTAAATTAATTACAATAGATAAAAATTTTTCATTTTAAAATTTTTTTCATAATTTTTTTTTTCAAAGTCTGAAAAACATATTATAACATCTTATATAGAATTGATTAAAATGTAATTAAATGAATTAAATTTAAATAAAAAATGTTGTTTTTAAATTTAAATAAAAAAATTATAATGTGACTTATAAATTACATAATTTTTCAAAATAGTTGATAAAAAAATCGGTATTTTCACTATTCACATAAATGTAAATATTTTCTAAACATTCCAAAAAAGTCTTCCCTATGTTAATATTGATATGAATTGTTCATAAATGAATTTCATTTTTATAAAATAAATTTTCACGCATTTATATAAATTTAAAATAATATTTTCTCATAAGAATTAATGAAAACCATTTTTATATATGAATCTTTTTTATGAATAAAATGCCATTACAAGAAGTTGAGTGATTATTAGGTAATTTTTGTTTAAAAAAATAATCTTCATTATATATTTATAAATTTTGTTGAATTTGATAATCAAAATCATTCCCTATAATTTAATTTCTATGTTATAAAAGTAATATTTATACAATCATGGTATTTTTGGGTTCAGTGTTACGTATCACATAAGATATCAAACATGATTTTCAATATTAAAAAAACATCATGGCATTACACTACCCAAGTACCCAAATGGGCTTCAGATTAGCCCTAATTTTACCTTTAAGATCATGATATATAAAATAATACAAAATGATTTAGAGGGTTATAAATAACCCACACATCACATTATAATAAATCAATCATATTTATTTCTAAAAAAAATATAAGAGCACTGAACAGTACCTCATATAATATTTAAATCATGGAAAAAAATATTTAATAAAAATTTCATGAAAAAATAATAAAAAACCATCTTGTTAATGAATCCATATTTTTTTATTTTATCATATCCCCAATGAATAATAATATCCACTAATAGTTTTGACATAGATAAAAAATTATTTTATAGGATTTGTAAAAATATTCTCTAATAAATAAGAAGAATAATTATTTTATTTTATTAACTTTACGAAATTACAAATTTTTATATTAGAGGAAATAATATATTATTTTAAATAAAATAGAAAAATTAAAAGGAATATTTAAAATAAAAAAGTGTGAAGATGGCATAAAATTATTTTCAAGCACTAAATGATATGTATTTTTTTTAATAAATTTTTTAATAAAGAAAATATTAATACATATACAGAATTTCATAAATATTATTTATTGAATCCTTTATGAAATGAAAATTTTATTTTAAAATTTAAATATAAATCATGTATATATACATAAAATTTTCCTTAATATAATATTATGAATATTTACATGGAGGGAAATAAATTCCTGGAATAAAAAACAGATAAGGTGGGGATATATTCTGATTTTCTTCCTGGTTGAATTTTTAATCAAAGTAAAATAAAAAATAAGAAGAATATTAATCTGTTAGAATAAAAATAATAAATTTTAATTAATGGGGATTATGAGAGATAATGAGGGTTTCAGTTTGTGTGTGGGTTTATGTTTGTGTACGATTTCTATAATGGAATTTCAATCATGAACTCTCATAATTAAAAGATAGATTCTTACAAAAACCAATTCCCCCTTATACATCATTATTAAACATTCACCAACCCAGTAGATAATATATATATATATATATATATTATAAATTTATAATAGATAAATATTTATACTTTTCTGAATACATACCATATACATTGGTTATTTTATTACTTATTTATTAGAAAATATTTTTTAATGTTTCCAATTTGTTATAAATTATTCATGTTTCAATACTGGTTTCATCATAATGTGTTTAGTACATGTTAATTTTCATAGTTTTTAAATATCAATCACATTATACATTTCTTTTTTATTCATTATATACTATTTCAAAATAATACAAGTTTTGAGGTGATGAATTATGAAATTTATTTCTTTCTAGAGTTTGTAGTCCACACATTTACAGATATGATGTTTTCAAAATTGATAGCCACAATTGAATGTATAAAATAATATATCATTAGGGAATCACAATTATTCTAGTTGTATCATATAAATTAATTGAAATTAACACTATATCCTTCCATAGTTTGTTATGAAGAAATAAAAATATATTGCTTCATAAATGTGTAATCTGCCTGTATGAATGAGAAATGTATTTAATTTAGATACAAAATGGATGTTACATAAAAATAATAAATTTTATGTATATTAATTATTATAATCTAAATATTTTATGTGGTTATATATGATTGTTTTCAGGATAAAGAAGAAACAATTACAAAAATAGCTCAGGTATGTCAATAAACATTTCCTCAAACATCCTCCATAGGATCTCCTCTTAACCGTTCTTGGGTTTCAAAACCTCTAGGATATGGGATAGGGTGTTAGGATGCGATTTGATAGGTGTTTGATGACATAATGGGATCAATGTGTGTAGATATATGAGTATATAAGATTCCCTTTTAAGGTGAGGTTAGTGGAACCCTTATAATATTCAATATATTAAAAATAAAATAAATTTATTTTTACTGCTAATGAGGATCATGGAAACCCAACATTTAATAAAAATTTATCACGGGAGTAATTAAATTTTTCAAATCAAATAAAGTATATTTTTTTGATATTTAAAGAATACTTCCTTAGTTTGACCCTTTTTATCCTTTTTAACCTTCATCGTGGTGACTTCACATTATCCACTATAACAATTACTTTATACTAAAAAATTACACCATATAACATAAATTTTAAATGAATATTCCATATATAGAATCCATATTAATAGATTTAATTTAAAAACATGGAAAAATAAACACTAAAATTTATGTAGAAAACATATAAAATCATTTTTTATAAAAATATTTTTGTCATGAAGAAAATTAAGTTATTAGTATTCATTGACTAGAAATTAACTTTTGGTTTATGTTAATATATTTATATGAATGTATTATATAAAAATTTTATTAAAATAATTTATAAATAGGGATGAATTAAATTTTTAATAAAAATACCTTTCAGATGTAATCTTTTTTCTGAAACATATCTCGTTTATACGATTATATGATTATATAATTTTTTCATAAAATTTAAACTCAATTTAATAATGATTAATTAATTTTTATAAATTTATAAACATTAATTCACCATAGTTTTATGATAAAATAAAATTGATATTATATTTTAAATATAAAACATATATAAAATAATTTTTCCAAACAAATCAATTCTTCTTGGCCATTAATAGTTATAATGTATTCCTTATCATTAATTATCTATCATATAGAAGTAATTGATTTATATTATTATTAATTATTTTTTATCAACAATTTTAATTAATATAATTACATAAAATATAAAATTTATAAAAATACATAATTTCGTTAGACATTTAAAAATATTTTCTAAAGAATCTATAGAATTTTCATAAGATAATGAGACCCTATTTTTATAAGTGATTTATACAAAAATATTCTAAAAATTAGGTATTCTCAATAGTTTCATTTTCTGATCATTACAAGAAATAAATAACATATAGTGACATAAAATGAATATATATATGGAAATAATTTCTTTTTACAAATACACCCTTTTGTGGAAAACCATGCCCCAACAAGCCAGTCCACCCTTGTTCTAATATTTTTCAATATGGAGGTCCTATATAGAACCCCCAAAATCCTCTCACATATGAGATGGTCCATGAAAATCTACATCACTTTGTTATATATAAAAGGTAATTAATTTAGTGGACATGTTCAACCCATGTCATATGCATACACACGCTCTATCAAATCTCAGTAGTATCCATCTAAATTAAGGATCATATAGTTTTTTAAATTGTTTTTTACCCACACAACACAGAATACATATGGATATATATCAATTTTATAGGAATAAAATTAAATTATCATATTTCTATAAATAATCAACATAGTGACACATTATCAAATGATGTAAAGGCTCATATTGCAAGGATATACCAAATTAATCTTTTATCTGATGGCCTTTATTTCTCTAATGGTTCGTTATTGATTCTCCATCATTATTTTTCTATCACCAGTTGTAATTTTCTCTAGAGGAAATGTTATAAATTTATTCAAATTTTACATAATGTGTTAAATTATTCCTATTTATAAAAAACTAATCATTTAAAAAATTAATATATCATTAAGAACATAAAAAAATATTTAGAATGTGTAATTCAATGATACATATTTAATCACATAGTTTTAATTTATAAAATGGTTGTTTATATTCTCAGTCTGGTTAGATTCATTTCATTACAATATAATATGTGATGTAATATTTTTATTATTAATATGGATATATTAAATTAATTTAATGTTTCATCAAAATTATATATAAAACATCTATTAGGATATTAGACAAATTAATATATAAAATTTTAGTATATTTATATCACTAAAATAATATCAATAAAATCAATACATATACATAAATAAACCATCACTAATTTTAAGTTATTCCCTTCAAATATTAAGGATATGTTTCATAGGCTACTAAATCTATCAAATAATAACAACAATTTATAGCTCTCCTAGGAAACAGTATAATTTGAATATAATAATTATAATTATATCATCGCACTATATGAAATTATTATCATGAATAATTACACAGAATATAAGAAGATCGTAATTGATATGATTGGTAATATTAATCTAATAAGTGGACCTAAATTAAATGGACCATATCATTCATTAAATATTTCTGGTTCTATGATGTTTCCTTATCTCTTCTGGGCTTCTTCAATATAAATAAGATTTATGTTCATGTTTTTATATTAATGGAGGCTCAAAAAATATAATAAATACATAAATTAGTTTACTAGAATATTATATATATATATATATATATATATATATATATGTTTCAATTAATATTTCCTCCAATTTTAAAAAATGAAATAGGTAAAGTAAATTTCAAAAATTCTGCAAAAAATATAACACATCTTTCTATATTTAATTGCGATGTTTCTAAAATAAGAGATTTTTAAAATTAAAAAAAGTTATCATTTTTCCTTTTTAATGTATTAAAAAATAAAATCACTATAAAATTTAAAAACATAAAGTATTGAATATTTTAGTTCCATTAAATAATTATGAATAATAATTTGATATTAATAAATATAATATTTTCATTCTCAAGAGGGAAACAAAATTTTTTGTAATGTCATTCCTATGAAATACCTGAAAAACATTTATCCAATTAATTCAAACATTTAATCCTTAAAAATAAATAATCATTCATGAATGAGATTTAATTAAAATACATATCTTAGCACTATTATATTTTAATATAACTCTATGTTTCACAGTATATTCAACATGTAACATTATGTTTTAATAAACATAAACAAATAATTAAAACATTATTATTTTTACATAGCTATTAAATTGTAAGGTATTTATATGAATAAATACATTATGAAATAGATATAATTTTTTTATCAGTAATTTATTTATAAACACATAGAAAATAATCAATTTATTTTTTAAATAAAAATATTTATTTCAGAAATTATTTTTATTGACTTTTTGATAAAATATTATGATAAATTTTCAAAAATTTAAGTAATTTAATTTTATAAAATTAACATTATTTATAATATAAATATGTTCATATTAACAATGGACAATATTTTGTGATTTTCCATAACATAATATGTTTTTAGTGAATAGTTTCAATTTTATATTTTTTTAAATTGAAATTTATTTTAATAAATTACATAATTTAAAAGTTTGTTTTTATCATTAATTTATTTCAAAAAAATAATTTATAAATGTGTAATAAAATTAATTACATTTGACTATTAATTATACTAAATTTTTATAAAATTTTATTTTTAGGCATTAAAAATCATTTTTATGAAATCTATTTTAATGTACATAAGGTTTCTCAATATCAAATAATTAAAATTAACCATAATTAATAATTATTTTAAAATTTTAATTATATATCATTAATGATGAGTTTAAATTCCTTAAATTGTTATTACTTTTCATATAGTTAATATATGATCATCTTATTCTTTAGAAATTCATTTCATGAAAAACAGTTTTCGGTAGGTCCATAGGTCCAATTTTAAATTGAATACGTCAAAATAAATTTAATTAAATTCATAAATTATATTTATTAATTGTAATTATAATAACTAATATTATTTAAAAAGATTAACATAATTTTTCTCATAATTAATTGAAAAAATGTAAATGTATGCTACCATGATTTATTTTAAAACTGGTTTACCAGGGGTTCAACTAAAAATGAAAATGAAACAACATGTTTAAAACATGTTTGAATATTGTTTTATAGGTTTGTATCTTCATAATTTATTCTTAAAAATGTTATTTTTCTCTTCTGGAGGTGGATGGATTGAGAGGGGCATCCCCTTATTGAGTAGTTTTGTGTAATTATAAGAATTCGACTATTACTACCATATAAAACAGTACTACTCTCCCAACTTATTCAAAACTTTCAAAAAAAATCTTGAAAATTTTCTACCAAAATATATCCCAAAAAAATTCATCCAAATTTCAACGTATCTTTTCATCGTAAAATAGTGGGCTTATGGGTTGAAATAAAATATAAAAAAGATGTTCCTCTAAGATAATGTAATTATCTTCATGAAGCTTTTCCTTTTTTACATATTATTCATCATAATTTATTTTTTAACAATTAAAATATAATTATAACATTATACATTATATAAATACGTTATATTATGTCCATTTAATAATATTTATCTAAATTGACTTTAATTAAATGGGAACGAATCCATCATTCGTGTGTACAACAGACTACCACCTCAAAAACTTATTTAATTATTTTTCCATAATCAATAGTCATGGATATTTTAATTATGAATATAATAATAATATATTATATTAATGATATCTTAGTAATTGTGTAAAATTATTATTTTATAAACATTCTTAACTTACCATCCATTGAAAAATTATAACATCGTCAGTCTGTACTGCAGAACATCGTCTCGTGAAGTGATGTGATATGTTTTTTACTACATCACATTGAAGGAATATATAGTTTTTTAAATGAAATTATATTGTATATATGAAATAATAATTTCATAATTATATATAAAATTTAATTTATTTATGTTTTGATCATTCAAAAATGGAAATTTTATACATGTATATTTATAACCCAATATCTCCATTCTTGTAACATTTTACATCATTCATGACCATAAAACACGGTAATTTTTTAATGTATAATTTATATATAAAAATAAAAAATTATTTGATTATTATAATTCTTGATATGGTAACATAATAATCTTTTTTACCTATTAAAATATCCAATGTGACTATTAATATATGAGTTGATCATCATCAGAACGACCAACATGAACCATAATGATAATGTAGTTGAATATAACATCCTAATGATTAAATTAAATAATATAATAATAATTTAAAATTTTCTGAATAACTCATTTAATTAACATATGTTAATTATTTAGGAATATAAATAACACACATGAAAAATCATTCTTGGGGTATGGGATCTCTCTAAACATACATTTTCATTGATTTATAAGCAATTTCTCTATAACTCATTTTATATATCCCTTTTTAATATTATGGAATCATTCTAAATTATGTATATATTAATATTAAATTTATACCAAGCCAATACTCCCTAATTTTGAAGGTGTAATACATGAATTTTTTTTCTTTAATTTATTAATTATGAAATTTCATGTTATACGATGGTGTAAGTAATTTTATTTTTCATGTGTAATTGTAATGTTATGCATTATGATTTAATTCTCTTATGTTGAACTCAATAATCAAAATAAATTTATGATGGTTTCACGAAGATAGTTCCCCAATGCATTGGGAAACATTTTTGTCTCATGATAAGTATTGAATGGGATTGCAGAGTGAAATGAATACATTATGTGACTATTTCCTATGTTTGATATTGTATACAAAGTTATAATTGACTCATGTTCATGTCATATTTTGTTTGCAACCACATTTTCAATTTTTCCATGATCATATGATACCATGTACCTTATTTTACAGTTACATGTTATTTAATCATGAGACTTCTCTTTTTTGAAATTATTCTATACCATTAACACTCATGTTTTTGTTTCCATATCATTTTTATACCCTTAATGTGATTTTTTTCAAACCCCTTTCTTTTTTGTATACCCTAGGTAACCATATGCAGTTTTGGGAGATCAAGATTATTTATGATTTAATAATGAAGAATGAATATTAGATTTTTATTATTTGTTCTTTTTTGAAGTATTATTAACATTGTCTTCAAAATTCACATGGCCTCATAGTCCTTAGTTTATATTGATTCGTTTTTTATTAAAATTATCACAAAATAAAATGTGAAAATTATTGGTTCATTAAATTTGGTATTAGTGTAATGATTACGTAACCTTTTTAAATAAGGATGTGAAAAATTTAGTGATACCCTTTTAGATAATACTAATGAAACATAATAGTACAGAAAAATATCACTTATTTTTCAGACGTACAGAGTGAGTACGTTCTTAGAAAATACATATATATCTGCACTTTGGAACTATATGTGACTCTGAAACAACTATAACTAGTTTTAATAAAACCAAAACGTAATTTCAAGATGGTCTCAGTCATCACCTAGTACATAAAAACATTTTTTTAAAGTACACATATTTTCAAACTCTTATGGGATATTTTTTGGGATTCATAATGTCATTACAAACGATTTGGGAGGAGGTGAAAAAATTTCAAGCAAGAAAAACTTTTCAGAAACATTCCATGGATAAAATAAATTGAAACCTAGAGATAAATAACATTCTATATACCTAAATTTTTAATTTCATTACTCATAATTTTTTATATTCCCATTTTTTATGTTTTTAGTAAATTTATTTTCATAATTTTTCATCATTTAGTTAATTGTAGGAGATAGTATAAAACATTCCAACAACCAATGACAAGGAAAAATAAATTATTTTTCCAATGAGATTCCTCATCTAATTGAAATGGTAGTTAGAAATATTTGAATAATGATAAATGATCTATATAAAATTATGAAGAAAAACATGAATATAAATTAATTACCAATCTTGCTAAAGAAGAAAATGGTTGAATCTCATTGAATTTAAATTGTTAAAGATAATTGTGAAAAGAAGACTGAATTTATGATTTCTCAAAAATTTGGGATGAGGAACCATGTAAAATGAATTAAATGAATTAAAATATGAATTACCTATGAGAAATTAGTCTATAAAAAATCTAATTGATGATTAAAAATGAAGAGTTTTATAAACAGGACACATGGAAATAATGTTCAAGCTTAGGAATCGCGGAATGAAAAATTTCAAAGATATGGTTAAATATAATAATTATTGGAGTCGATGAACAAATACAACAATTAATAACTATGATCCTATGTTATGAAAGCCATTTAAGTTGAATGATGGAGGTTTTTTATATTTTGGAATTGAAGAATCATGGTGTTGAAGTGGTCATAGTAATGGTATTTTTGATATATGAATCATGAAACATATAAGGATCATTCTGTAGTATATTTTCTTCAAGTATCTGGAATAATATTTGGAATTATAATAATTAACTACATCGATGATTTAATTTTAAGGTAACATTTTTTGGAAAAACATTATTGGGTAAAATAAAGTCGAGGATTTGTACTTTATATTACTATAAATGTAATCAATTAATATTATTTTATATTTTATTAAATAAATGAATTGTATAAAATAAATTATTGGTTTAAAATTCTTTTCATATTAATGTTATTAAATGGATTTTGAAAATATTTTTGGTAATTTTATATGAATTTCAATTTTAGAAAAAGGAAAACCTGTATTTTGGGAGAGAACTCATCATATCTGGAATGACTATGAGGCTTAAACCTAAAAACAATGTGAGAAAACGGTGAAGTGCCTTCCACTGGACAACATAATGTACTTAATAATATAAAATTATTTTTACATAAATGATTTCATAGTAAAGTATTAATTTTATTTTGGGAGGTATATACGGGATCATCCCTTTTTGTTTTTTTTATATTTTGATGTGATTAATGATATTATAGGAAACATTATATTCGGTTATAATTTATGTGAACATTATATTTAGAGTAATGGGATACATAGGAATAATTTTATTTTTTAATCAAATGTTTATATTAAAGGGTAAGAGATAAGGTTTTAGGAAGAAACCTTTTTTTCCGATTCTTGATTTATGATATTGGGAAAAAAATTTATGGAATTATCTCTATGAAAACTTTGTTTTTATTGTTTAACATTGCATCTTATTAATTTTTTTTTCATTTATGGAATTATCTTAAATATTTTAAACCATTTTGGTTCTAATAATGATATGATTAATATAATATTACTTATTTATTGATCATATGACTCTTTAATGTTAATATTTGTTCTTTAGAAAAAAATATTATATTCAATATTCATTGCATAGAGTAAGAGGTGATGTTGAATTTTATTGAAGAATAAAAGAAGGATGAAATTTTGTTTATTAAATAAAAGGATATCAATTATGTATATTTTCTATTATTTTATATCATTATAGTAAACTCATACATCAACTCTATAATATGGATCTTGAAAAAAAAGGCGATATTTTTTCTTCATATCTAATGAATCAGTGCTCTTTTAACTCATAAGTGATTTATGTTCTGTTGGTTCATAATATTCTAATTAAAATAAACTATCTCATGATAAATAATAATTATAACCATCTATAATTATTTAAACATTTCTTCCATGTCCATATTTTAAATTTCCATAAATATTTTGCTATATTGAAACCTAGCTATTTTATGGCCTTCATATTTCCCTTTCCCTCTTTTTAAGAGAATGTATTATAAACCATTGTTAATGAGTTGGTTTTACATAAATTAATATTACATTTTCAAAACCGTTACTAATTGTAGAGACTCGATTTTTTACCTGTAAGACTTTGGAATATTTCTACATATATTTCCAGAGCTATGAGCTAAGATGGCATGCGATTTCAAATCCCGACGAGCCCGAAATAAATTTTATAAAAATATTAATTGTTTTTATACTATTCACATTGAGGGGTTGTGTTTTATCCAAAACTGTATCTCGGATCGGGAATCTGATCACACAGTTGTGTCTGGATCATTTCGTTTACCCTAGGTGGGGTGTAAAAGTGGCGGGCGCGGGCCTGCTGTGAGAGATATCACACTTGGGAAAAATCATTTTATGGAAATATTGACTTAGTGATTTTTTTATCACTGTTGTTCTATTTGAATTACATTCCAACGAAGTCTTGGAATGGAAATCTCATACTTCCATTGAGTTTGAAATGGGTTGTTTTGCCTAGTCATAATATTAAATAAGCAGGCGTGGAGGTCTCAGAATATGCCCCCGTCGGCAGAGTGTCAAAGAATGCATAAATTCACATAAGTGGCGGATTTTAGGGAAATCCATTAATTTTACCTTCTCTCACTCTCTCTTTCTCTGTCTCTCTCGTTCTTCGACATTCTTCGCCGTTCTTCACCGAATAGAGGAGTGACCACCGCTGGAACCTTGACGGATCGAAGCAGGAGCGTCATGAGCATGCCGCCAATGATGCATAATGGATTTGAGGTTTGATTTTTGTTTAATATTTACACCTTTATCGATTTCTTGACTTTTCATCAAATTTTTCTTTTATTTCCAAAATTATAGAGTTAGGAAGATGGACAAACAAACACGACCATCCTCCAATTGTCGTTCTAAATCTCATGCTTGAGTGTCCATCTTCCAAAATTTCAGACGAGCCAAAACTGTGACATATCGACAAGCGAGGTTCGGTGCTGTGAAGATCCGGCCCCGAGGATTTTGAAACCAGTTTCATATACTCTTTTAGAACACTGGAGTGGTTGGGGGACCGGAAGAAGGTTTGACCCCGGTAAGGGACGATGGATGGAGGTCGAGCTGGAGGTGCAGTGGAGCATAGCGGTCAGTGGTTGAGTGGGGAGGCAGCGTCGGGTGTGGCCAGTGAGGACAGCGGCATTGGAGATGGCCGAAGCAGGGGACCCGGGTGAGGCCGGTGAGGTGTGGTGTCGTCCGGCGGAGGATCCGAGCATGGCGACTGCGGTGTGGCGGAGCGGCGAGCCAAGGCAAAGGATTAGGGATCCCCAGGTGGTCGCGACGTCGGGTGGCAGTGTCGCAGCGGTGCGCTTTGTAGGAGGGGAGGGATGGTGCGGGAAAGTTTTCACAGTCGGGAGGAAACCCCGAGGTTCTGACCTCAGGGGGGTTGAATAAGGACCTGCAATGAGTAGGTCTTACTGGGGAGACGCGTGGACAAAGAGACTAGCCGTTCAGCTAGTCAGTGGAACAACCGGACCCTAGGAGTTCGGTGGATTCAGACGGACCACGGCCAGCGGGCCACGGCAAGCTGGGCTAGACCGGCGGCTGCGCAGCGGGCCAGTAGTCTGGACCGGCCCAGTTGGGCCCCCTTTTGTTTGAGGAGGCTTATCTCCTAAACGGCGCGTCCATTTGACATGCCATCAGCGACTGTGGGTTTGTGTCAGTGAGACATATTTTTTGAATTGGGTTTTGTAGTTTTTGGGTTCTGTGTCCGATGAAGAGTGACCCAGAATGCTTTAATCTAATAATATTAAATTATTATTAAAGTTTAAAATAGACGTATTCACAATATGGACGTCTGTTTGATGCGCTGTTAGAGGCTCTGTGGCCTTGGAGTTGATACGGTCCTTCCAATGTTGGTTTGGAACCCTTGTGGCTTGGTTTCATTACTCGGTGGCATGAAACAGTTAATGAGAATAATTAATTAATTAATTTTTTTTGTCTGACCTAACTCCTGGTTGGGATGTCCGATTTAGGTGACGTTAGTGGCAGCGTGACCCCAGTCCTCATGCAGAAGTTTTAAAATGATTTCTGACGAATTCGGGTTGGAGACAACTTGCATGCCCCACAAGGGCCTGATTCACATGTTTTCTGATGAAACACCACTTTTTCACCCCTCATCATTTTGGGGTGTTTGATCACTCGTTTTATAGTGTTCTTCCGAGGGCCCTCTGATGGCGCAATCTGCCCGTCTAAATTCGGGCTCATGGCATGGGCCCCATGAGGCGTCTCTCAGACGTATACTGCATTTTTTCAACTTATGATTCATAAGTCCATTCAAGGAAAATGAATAGCCTAGGCCTTGTGTTTATCTGCAAGGAACGCAATGGTATGATCTGCGTGATGTATTTCGGGGTCGAGGTGTGTGCCCCATGGACCATGTTTGCATAAAGTGGGGAGTTGCAACTTTCGTATCCAGAGTCCATTTTAGGCACCGTCAGTGGTGTTGTGACCCTGGAATCAAGAAGAAGTTTACTACTGTGGTTTCAGGCATTGAGTCTAGGGTTGAGGCACGGGACCCAAGGGCCTTCTTTTATGCTGTGTGCAGCATACTATGACATTTTCATCAGACGTCTGTTTGGGGAGAATGAATAGTCATTTCGGCATGTTTGCCCTAGAGCGTTGTGATGGCGTAGTTCACCCGTCCTTTTTTGGGACCGAGGTGTGGGCCCCACGAGACGCCGTATGAGGAAAGCAGTGTTGAATAACTTTTTCATCGGGAGTCCATTTCCAAAAAGTAAGTAATATATCTCGCGTGTTTTTCCTCCAGGATTGCAGTGGTGTAATCTGTTTGGGTGTGCCGAGACCTTTTCAAGAAATATTTAATTGGTAAAACATGAAAGGACGTTTTTCGGAGGTCCCTTTGATACACGCCGAACCAACGCACAGTAGAGATGTTCGTAACACCCTGTGATTGCATGGATAGTGTGGAGTTATCGGACCAGTTCCGGGTTTACCCTCCAGTGGAGTAGGGCAGTGGGTTTCCCACCAGCGTTTAGGTTTTACCCTCCAGTTGGGTTCGGTAATGGGTAACCCATTGACCTTAGGGTTTACCCCCTGTGGGGCAGGGTAGTGGGTTACCCATTTACCATAGGGTTTACCCTCCATTGGTTTTGGGTAGTGCGTTACCTATTTACCTTAGTTTACCCTCGAGCAGGGTTGGGAAATGGGTTACCCGACGACCTCTTAGGATTTACCCTCCAGTTGGGCTGGGCAGTGGGTTATTCGATGACATCTTTCAGATAAATCCCTTTTAATGAGGCTAGTCAGTGACTTTTCTTTGTGATTATCGGAGCACGACACTTGGTAGTACGGTTCAGCGATGAGACAACTTTATCGTACGAGACTTTTGGGCATCAGTGATCGATATCCTTCGTACTACTGGAAACATTTATTGCGCTGAACATGGTGATAGAGATCCCCTTACACACTCGTTCTGGTTTCTTTTTGAGAATATATATACACCCTACATTTTTCCCACTCCTTGTGTTCAGTTACTCTCCACCTAGAAGGGGCGAAGAAATGTGGGGTATGCCATGTGCCTTCCATTTCTAGCTCCTCTTGGTTGGATGAGCCTGCTTCCCTTCTCATGTCGGGTTAAGTTGCACTCTCTCTATCGTACTCTTGCATTGATATCTTTTTTTTTCTACATCTCACTGTTTTAGTACCTCTTTTGCTTATCCCTCGAGATTTCGGGGCATCCTACTGAGTATCTTTATACTCACCCCTACTTGGGCTTTGGCCACCCTTGGTGTGCCCTTGCAGATGATGGAACGGTCGATCGAGAATGCAGATGTGCGTAGAAGACACAAAATCACAGGTTTTGTTTCATGGTAGTAGTAGGATTTTCAGGTGTGAGACTCACCAACTATTTACTTTTGTTTACATGTTGCCGATTTGTGGCACCTTTCCAGGTGGGCGTGGGTTTTTCACTTTTCTGTTCAGTTATCTTGTCAGTACTTTTCAGTACATTACTTGTTCTATTTAGAAGTTGATGCATGCCTGTGGTTGGTTTATAGTTGTTTGTCCTTTGGTTTTCATTTTACTCTCCACTTCTGCATTGAGTGGGATGTTTGTGTGTGTACAGGTACTTAGGAAAAGGACTCCCTGAGATCGTTATTCCTTCGGCTCTTGGTGTCATTCCCTAGCATATGGAGGTGGGCCTGGGGTAGTTGCGGCTCAAGACCGGTAGGGTCGGGTCATGAAAAAGTGGAATCAGATGTGTTTCGTTACTTGGGGATTTGTTTGTATATCCCTAAAAATGAGTTGGTTGAGTTTTGGGGAAATAGTTTCAACATGTCTCGAGAGTGTCTCTTAGTCAATGGAGTCTAGTGATGGTTCGGCGGCTGAAATATCCATTTACCAAGACCCTGATAACCCTCTTGTTGACTCAGCACAATGAGACCCTTTTTGAAGGTAATTTGGTTCATGCATCATATAGTATTGAGTCTTTGAGTGTCCTTCTTGAGTCATCTCCCCATCATTGTTGGTATATATATCCTCATTTTACTGTGATACACCATGATAAGATTTAGGATGTCTCTGTGATGATATCCAGCCAGGATAGTAGCTCTTATTCATGACGATGAATCCATGAGCAAAATTGGCCTTAGTTGAAGATCCATTATGTGATTTCCCTTTCTCTGACAGGAAATGCCGTAGCACCTCCACCTATGGAGTATCAGATAGTACCGCCAGTGAAGGCTGATGAAGATCATAGGATGAACGCTCTACATGAGTTCTAGCATCATAGACCACTGTGGTTCCACGGTGAGACACACCCTAAGCCAATGATGGGTTGGCTAGAGTCAGTGGTTCGCCCCTTTAGTCTTGTTCGTAAACTGACACGTTAGGTGGTTCCTTTGATAGCCGGTTTTTCGACCAAGCAGTTTGCCATTAGTATATCTAGGGTTACTCAGATGCACGATGAGTTGGTACTCTCATGAGATGTCTTCTAGAATCTTTTTCAAGAGTAGTACTACCCCTCTTAATTACGCTTTTTACGGTTTCAGGAGCTGTTGGGGCTTCATTTGGGAGTGATGGCAGAGGCTGAGTACGTGACTAGGTTCATAGACCATACTCTGTACTCTTTGGAGGTGGTCCATGACGGGAAATTCCACACACAGAATTTGACCGAGGTCTCTGTAGAGGAGATTCATTCCAGCGTAGTGTCCTTGTACATCCTCACCCATCCCAGGGTAATATGGTAGGCACTAGTGACAGAGAAATTTCTGTCAGAGGGACATAAATTAGTAGGGCCTCGACACCGGAGGTCTCCCCTAGATGAGACTCAAGTAAATGTTCGGGGATAGTTTAGAGCACTGAGATATCCCAGGGAGGAATGGTGCTACGATTGTTAATTTAGAGGTCATGTGGTGTGAGAATACTCCATAAAATTTACTATGTTTTCCAGATAGTTGGTAGATGCACCGCCAGGACAGAGGAAGTGTCATGATCAGAGAACTCCCAGGTGAGGATAGTGTAGTCCCTAGGGGGGGCGGTGTTGGAAGTATACCAGGAAAAACTGTGGTTGGAAGAAGACATTTTGAGGTCCTTCCATCACCACTAGGACGACCATGTCGGTCTCGGAGAACTGACGTATGGTGCCGCGGGCAGCTGTGAGCTATGGATGTCTACAATATTACATCGTGTGAGATGATAAGAGGTATGCTCTATGTATTTTTATACTTTTCTCAGTAGAAATTGTTATATTCTGTGTGAAGTACTCTTTTTTTCTATCTCCTTGTTCGAGGAGTTACCGAGGGTGACGTAGGGCATCGGTGTAACCTTGTGTTGGTGTTTTTTGACGTAGATTTGAATGCACGGGAAATAGGGGTTCATTCCCCACTGAGATGTTCATTTGTAATGCGATAAAAACCATGAGGGAGAGTCAGTACCACCCAAAAAGGATAGTATTGAGGTGGGTTGGATGAGTCCCTTCGACAGGTGCATTCATGGCGGGGTTGTGCGGTGGAGTGTTAAAGCAGTTTCTAGATTTTCTTGTGGGACATTTCTACATGACCTTCCTTTGCATGAGGTCCCAATAAAGGGTTTGGCAGAGTTCATGTTTTTAAGATTACTCTCCATCCAAGACTATCAAAGACACATGGGGTATGACACGTGATTTCCATGTTTACCCTCTGGCTGTTGGATGAGTTTTCTATCCTACCATGTTCTTTGGTACATTGCATGCTCAACATCAATCTTGATAATGTTATCAAGTACATGTCGAGGTGATAGAAACCCCATAAACAGAACTATGCACTTCACTATGTGGTGCTATTTTTGGTGTTCCTTACCCTAAGAATGTGGAGACGCTATCTTCTGGGAGAGAACTTTTTGGTTTTCTTAGACCACCAGTGTCTTAGGCGTGTCCTCACACAGAGTGACTTAAACCTGAGATGATGTTGATGGTTTAAATTTATAAAGGTCAATGATTCTGAGGTAGTCTATGTTTCGAAAAATGGAAGTATTATAGAAGGTTCCCATAGCAGATAGTCCTAGACTCGACAGGTGCGTGAAGTTTCGTAGTAGTTAACTTCCTTGCAGTTGACCTTATTGGACCATGAGGGTGAAACTTTTCTTCAGTCGATGGTATTGACTCATCCAATTTTTTAGCATGTAAGAGAGTCTCGTTTGTGATGCACCGACTATGAAAACTTTTGTGACCATATATCCATGGGTGTTTCAACATATGGTTATTCTGAAGTAGGGAATCACGAGACCATGTTCCAAGAACAAATCGTGATTTTATTCATGGCATGGAAGGTAAAGGTTTGTCCAGGGAAGTCCCCCGAGTTTCATTCGATTGTTCGGGAATCGTGCAAGAGATTGAGAGGTTTCCTACCATATTTCCCTACCAACCCAATAGTATGAGTGGGTGCACGAAGTATTCCACATGTCACAGTTGATGAGGTGCATGCGTGTTCCTATCCATGCCATCGAATGTAGCAGACCATATAAGTACGAACCATTCCTTTGTTTTGTGTTTTGTGCCAGCATGGTGTTGTGGAAGTTTTTTTGGGAGTGAGAGAGCTACGTGTGGGCTCGGTATCCCGATTTTTTTATTGGTTTTGCTTTTCGAGGATGAAAACTATGAAGGATGGAATGATATAGAGACCTGGTTTTGTCCTTGCATGACTTTGGAATATTATTATATATATTTCCAGATTTAGAAGCAGAGACGACGTGTGATTCTGAATCCCGACATTCTTGGAATAAATTTTATAAAAATATTAAGTGTTTTTATAATATGCACAAGGCGGGGTTATGTATTCTCCTAAACAGTAGCTCGTATCAGAAATCCGGGGGCACGGTTGCGTCGAAAGCATGTTGTTTTCCCTAGGAAAGGTGTAAAAGTTACGGGTGCGGGCCTTCTGTGAGAGATGTCACCCAGGGGAAAATCGTCATTTAAAATAATGACTTAGTGATTTTTTTAATCACTAAAGTTCTTTTCAAATAACATTCAAATGAAGACTTGGAATTAAAATCTGAGACTTCTGTTGAGTTCTAAATGGGGTTTTTTTCCTAGACGTAATATAAAATAAGCAGGCAGGGATGTTTCGGAATCTGTGCCCGCTAGAAGAGGGTCAGAGAGTTTATAAATTCAATTAAGTTGTGGATTTAAGGCCAAGACCTAAATTTTCACTTCTCTCTCTCTATCTCTCTCTCTCTCTTGTTCATCAGAGTTATTCACCATTATTCACTAATTCAGGGAGCATCCACCGCCGGAACATTGGCAGATCGAAGCAGGAGCGTCGTAGGGATGCCGTCAATGGCGCACGGTAGATTCGAGCTAGGATTTTTGGTTAATTTTCGCACTTTCTTTGATTTCCTGACATTTCATCAAATTTTTCATTTATTTATAAAATTGTAGAATTATGATGATTTCCAAATGAACATGGCCATCATCCGAGCCCCGTTCTAAATCTCTGGCTTGAGGGTTCTTCATTCAAAATTTTGGACGCGCCAAAACCGTGACAGATCGACAAGCGAGGGGCGACACTGTGAAGATCCGTCCTTGATGATTTTGAAACCAGTTTCAGATAATTTTTTTGACCAACAGAGTGGTCGAGGGGGGTCAGCTGAAGGTTCGGCCCTAGTATGGGATAGCGGATGGAGGTCGATCCAGAGGCGCGTCGGAGCGTGGTGACCAGTGATCGAGCCGAGAGGCGGCTTCGTGTGTGGCCGGTGAGGAAGGTGGCATCGGCAGTGGCCGGATTAGGGGACCTGGGTTTGGCCGGTGAGGTGTGGCGGCATCCAGTGGAGGATCCAAGAAAGGCGGATGCAGTGTAGTGGAGCGGCGAGCCCAGGCGGCGGAGCAGGTAGCCCCAGGCATTCGCAGCGTCAAGTGGTGGTGTCGCAGTGGTGCACTCTATAGAAGAGGAGTGATGGTACAAGCGGCCTATGGTGGTTGGGAGGAAACCCTGAGGCGCTAACCTCGTGGGGGGGGAGCGGCGAACAAGGACCCACAATACGCAAGTCCTGCTGGTGCGGCGTGTGAACAAAGCGACCGGCTGCTGGGCTGTGGGCCAACGGTTTGGACTGGGCTGGCTTGTCTAGACTGGCCAAGTTGGGCACCCTATTGTTCAAGGGGGCTTATCTCCTAAACGACATGTCTGTTTGACTTGACTTCAGTGGCTGTGGGTTTGTAACGCCCCGACCCCAGCTACCCAGAGCCGGTGCATTACTTCATAACATTGGCATGATCACAAAAGATCAAGTCTCGAAAGACCGATTAGTTTAGTAGCCTTGGAAACACTAGATACATTCATAAACGTTACATTACATCATAAAGTGAAAAAATAAAATAACAGAGTTTCCATAGTCCACACTCATATCCTCTTCTCACAATCCCTGCAGGTCATTCATAAAATACTTCTTAACATCCTGGAAAATAATAAAACATTGAAAGGGGTGAGCTCAGATGCTCAGTAAGCATAACAAAATTGCGGAAGCTTTCATAAATAAACATAAAAATTTAAGGCAATGTATAACTAAAACAAAAGCCTTTTAAACTTGAACATAATATGGAAAAAGTAAAATGAGATAATGCCATTCACTTCTTCACATGGATATTCTACTGGTCGAATAATCTAATGCAATATCAATAACCACTTTCATAATGAGGGAATGTATAATGCCAGACATTCTGAAACATTTTGTCAAGGCCTCAGCCAAGACGTCTAAAATGATTAAGGCCTCGGCCAAAACAATAAATCAAATTGGGAAAGGGCCTCGGCCAATTCCACGTCTAGTTGTCTCATGAGACCTACCGATGCATCGAGGAGCTATAGCGGGCTCCACCCGTCACTTATTAAGTCCAATACATTCCTCATATGAATAGGTTTAAACATATCTTAAACCATAACATAATCGTATCACGTAAAACATGCGTAAAGGAAACATAATATTTCCACATTTCAATCACAAGATATCAATACAACACATTGTTATAATAAAAACTCTTTCAAAACCATTTTCAATACCAAAATAAATGAAAGTTAAAACTTTGTATTTATTTTTCATTAAAAAAAAGATGGCTTATAGAGGAAGCCGAAACTCAAATAATGGTCACGGCGGTGGAGAAGTCGTTGTCGCCACATAAGTACGGAAAGAAAAACATTCCCTTTTGTCATTTAGCAAAACGCTTTGTATAAAAATATTCCTTTTGAATAACCGTAAAAGTCAAAGGGGTTTATACACCGTATAAAAGAAAATTGTGTATAAAACCAAATATGCCTCAATGAAAGGGGATTGAGACGAAGTCCTTAAAAAGATCATTTTTAAAATAAAATAGATCTATTATGTGTATTCACTATAGGTACACATGAAGAAAGTAAGAATACAAGATAGTACATAATAATATCATGACATAATTTGAAAGTAGGAGATTAACCCAAAGAATGGAAATTGGGTTAAGAAGTTCCCTTACCTCGTGTCCGACTTGACTCAACCGTACTTTAACCTCCTGAATAATAAACTAGAGTCAATATATACCTTATTAAGAACCATTTTTAATTTCATTATCCTTTTTATATAACTTATTACAATGTTATGAACATTATGTAATTATTTAAGTTAATAACGGTCGTTTTGTCGATCTTTGTTACTTGAGTCAACAATAAATTTCTTATAATTACAAGTTGTTTATGTGGTAGAATATCCATTATATCCAGAATTATATTCATGATTTAGATGTCATATATATATTATATATCCAGAATATAAATTCATTTATAATATTACGTAACATTTAGAGGTAAGAAATGAAATGCACCGTTCATGGAGACGGTAAGCCGTACGTACGCATGAACGCTACTTTCATTTCAATTTCATATTTAATGGAATGAAATCATAATGATATAAATTTATAATATAATTCCAGTATAATATAGTGTGTAATACCATTTACTCCATCCTTTATACATCTCACATATGGCATTAACGATTCAAATCACTTTGAGGGGGCGGTAGTCCGCACTTCCTAAAATTAAATTATCGCGTTTTACCCATAATGGAAATCATAAAGTATGACATAAATGAGAAATACAGAAGCATAATTAAAACATAAACATATTATATATCATATATAAAAATAGTTACATCTTAATGGCCACCTTTGAAGGTGTTATATGAGTGTTGAACAATCATCGTTTCGTGAGGCAGAAATTCGCCATCCACAGAAACCGTATGTTCTTTAACCATTAGATGTAGGTGTGTGTAAGTGTAGATCGAATCCTTCTTATAACAACATCCTAGTATATTGAGGATACTGGTGTTGTTACAAAAGAAATGAATAAAAAGATTTTAGGGGGTTGGAGAAGAAAAATAAAACAAAACAACATTAGAGAAGACATTACCTCAAAATCGGGTAACTCTTTTTGATTTGAGCCAAAGGCTTCCTTGGGAAGAGTTCTGCCCAAAGTGAGGCTTCTAGGAGTAAGGGAGGAATGTTGGGAGAGTATTTGGGCAGAGGTTGGCCGAGCCAAATGTCTTGAAAGTGTAAATGATGTGGGAGAGGTGGGGGCCTTTTATAAGTGGAGAGGAGGGGCACTTTTGGAATGATTGAAATGTTACATTATTTCACAATGATTTTCGGATTCTAAAGGTCCCACACTTATATAATTCTAGGCTAAGGTGATAAGGGTTCGAAATATCCTCATCCAAAAGGCTTTGGACAAGTTTAAGCCTTGGATTTTACTTTATCTTTTCATTTTATTAAAATCGTTAAATAATGAGGTCATCGCTGCATCATAATGATGTCATAAATAATTTAATTTATATAATGTCTAAAAATTATAAAAAAAATACTATGATGTAGGAAATCTTTTTAGCTTTCTAATGAATATTTATAATCAAAAGTTGGACTTGTGTAACCCCACTTAAAAACTGTTTTAGTAAAACAACTCATGTTTGTGTCATTTTTTACTTTAACATTAAATAAAAGGTATTTATGTCATTTTCCAACTAAAGTGGCTCCATGGGGTCCCCAAGTTGACCCATGGGTTGTCTTGTTCTGCCATGAATCATCCAATAGGATTAAGACAAGTTTCATGCTCATCTCATATTATAAAAATATTATTTGTACCTTAAACTACACTAATTACCTCTAATCGCGATTAAGAACTTAAAAGTTACTATTCACCAAAAAATTATTTTAATCTCATTGAACCACATTTTACTTCTTAATGAAAACCATGTATGTCGGATTTTTGAAAATCAAATCACAGAAGTGGTAATATTTCATTTAAACGAAAAATTAGTTATTTAACTACCACTTAGTGGTTTCACTATTCATCAAAAATTGAAGTTTTTCAGAACAATGCCAAAAATTCACCCTAAGCTATAATTGATATTCCAAATTCAAAAATGATGTGTATTTTACAAAATTCCAAACATATAAGTTTCATTAATTAATTTTATAATTAATTCCCGCTGTCACAACAAATAGCGTGTTTTTAAGAAACAATTTATATCAAAAGATTGGCAATTGTTTATGTCCAATTTCAATGTCAAATTAATTCTAATGACCACCATTGGATAAAATGGTAAAAATATATTATAATTATACTTTAAAACCACTAAATAGTATAATTTATCACTATTAATTATTTTTATTAAAAAAGTTGTTTTTAAGTATTTTTCACTATTCATAAAAAATTAGAAGTTATCAGAAAAATATCAAAAATTCAATATAGGCTAATTTCGATATTCCGAATCCAAAAATGAAGTCCATTTTGAAATATAAAAATTCTATAATTTTAAAAAGTGGTTATTACTATTCATAATGGCTACTTTGATTAGTCGCGGTGTTTTAGAACTCGAAGTTGCGTACAATGCAAGCAATTGCATTATTGAATGAGAAGCGTATCGTGGAAGCTCGGGGTGTTACATTCTCCCCTCCTTCAATAAATTGTGTCCTCGCAATTTGAAATTTTTCTTTGATAATAAAAGGTTGAAAATAGAAAATACCTTTGTGGAAAACCCACAGCAGAAATAAGGTTAATAAATATATAACATTAAAAGAAAGCAGGATAAGTACAAAGGTCTCCCGATATAGCCCATTCTAGGATTATATGAAAATATGGATATGGAAGAAAAACAAACCATCAAGGTCTGATGGAGAGTTATAGAAAACAGGATTATGAGAAAGTTTAACCATAAGAAAATCACAAACTTGTGATTGGTTAAACGGTCATTGAATCCCTAGTTGGAAAAGTTAACCGACAACATTTTTGTTTTAAGTTACCTTTTATAATGTTGAGGAATTTATTTAAGAGATTTACTAAGAACGTAAGGGAATATACATACTTGTTATGTATACTTTCATTCGTTAATAAATTTTTACCACAAACCCAACTTTTACTCCAAATGGTAACGGAACTCAAAAATATTCTATTTATCCTAATTGTATACGGTTCCAAATGTTAACACATACCATTTAGATTAGTAAAACGATTTTGTAATAACCAGGGACTTCCTGTAGGCTAGTGGTAGGAAATAAAGGCTTGTCACACTATGGTTGTGGGTTCGATTCCTGCAGCTTTGTCCGACGCGATGGGTTATTCCCCACACTGCAGGTTGTCCTTTTCCTAAAAATATAGTACTATACTATTCCAAAAATAATCTTCATAAATGTTTTAACCTTAAACAATACTATCCAAAGTTCAACTTAATCCACTCCAACCTTTATAGTTATCCAAAATACCTTCATCCAGACTTTCACTAAAAGGTCTCTAAATTCCAAAATCAATTGTAACATCAGATTCCCAAAACAAAGAAAAGATTCTCTTATTGTCACATACTAAAAATATGATTACCTTAATCATATTAAAACCTTACTGAAATCAAAAAGTACTGTAGTACAATCCATATATATATATCACATTATTCTTATAACCAGAATATAATCCTTGAGTCCAAAAGCACCAATACATTAATTATTCTCCTTCAACTGTAGTCACAGCATAAGATTGGCCTTGATCCCTTGGCCTTTTCTGAGTTAAGTTTCCCTGACTCTTAGGACATTCATTTGCATAATGCCATGATTCCCTACAATTGTAGCATTCAACTCTGACAGCCTCTTTCTTTCCATTGCAATCACGAGCCTGGTGACCCTTTTCTCCACATTTATAACAAACTCCCATTCCTTTTAGGCAAGTACCAGGGTGATTCTTCCCACAATTATCACATAATGGAAAATCCTTCTTTCCCTTTTTCCCTTTATTTCTCTCTTGTTCCACCGTTCTCTTCTTCTCTTGCTTTACTTTGTTTTCGTAAGACTTAGAGAATTCATTTTCTGTCTTGATAGCACACGAGACAATATCTTCGTATGATGAGAAGGATTGTGATACTAAAGCTCGACGGAGAAATGGTTTTAACCCATCAAAGAAACGATCAATCTTACTCCTTGGGTTACGTATATAATCGGCAGCATGCCTCGCTAACCTTATAAAGTTAGCCTCATACTTTGCGACATTCTCATCCTCCTTCTGCCTCAAACTCAGAAATTGCCTTTCCATATCTGCTCGATGGTCACGAGGATAGTATTTTTCTAAGAAAAGCTCTTTGAACTCCCTCCATTCCATATTCGATACGTCATCATCTTCCTTTGTGTTTTGAATCAGCGACCACCACTGATCGGCATCTCCAGTGAGGCGGTAAACTGCCATGACAACCTTCTCCCTTTCACTACTCCCCAAGGCATGGAATATTTTCTCTAAGGAATTTATCCATTGCTCGACTACTAAGGGATTTGTACTCCCATTGAACGTTGGCGGTTGTTGCCTCATGAATCGATCTAACATTGATCCTCCACGTTGCGGATCAGGGTGCTCCATACGAGTAAGGTTATTATTCAAAACCTGAGTGAGTTGTCCCAGTATGGTATTAAGTTGATCAGCACCAGTTGTATCTCCAGATCCACAATAATTATCTTGAGCAGGACGGCAATCCCTACACGGAGTGCATGCATTGATACGGTTTCCATTCCTTCCACTAGGCGCCATTTCTAAACAATGGCATAAACTAGATTAGTTTATGAATCAAAATACATAATTCCATACTTGTAAAAAACTTTACATAAATTGAACTATTTATGGATATAATCCATAATCATAAAAAGAAATGTTTTCTTTAAGGAAGTATATACTCATAAACCCTTCATAATGATTTGTAAAGAAAATGAGAGTTATCCTAAGCATATCCCCCGGGTGTGTCATAACCAAGAGTGCAGCAAGGCCCGTTGTCATGCACCAGTTCTCGTTCGAGTCTAGCTCAAAACAGTGTTTTTGGGTTTTACCCCTAGGTACATCTGTGCCAGAGCCGCCTCTACCTGCTCGAATCCAGACAGGGATGTATTGCTCGGAAAACTCACAACATCTCCACAATACCAAAATTCTAGGAAGTTCTTCTATACTAATCCTCAATGTTCATCTTCGGTCTATGTGCTCTAATCAGAGTTTATCTAAATCTAGCTTCCAAGGTTAGTACTAAACTGCCTCTGATACCAACTGTAACGCCCCGACCCCAGCTACCTAGAGCCGGTGCATTACTTCGTAACATTGGCATGATCACAAAAGATCAAGTCTCGAAAGACCGATCAGTTTAGTAGCCTTGGAAACACTAGATACATTCGTAAATGTTACATTACATCATAAAGTGAAAAAATACAATAACAAAGTTTCCATAGTCCACACTCATATCCTCTTCTCACAATCCCTGCAGGTCATTCATAAAATACTTCTTCACATCCTGGAAAATAATAAAACATTGAAAGGGGTGAGCTCAGATGCTCAGTAAGGATAACAAAATTGCGGAAGCTTTCATAAATAAACATAAAAATTTAAGGCAATGTATAACTAAAACAAAAGCCTTTTAAACTTGAACATAATATGGCAAAAGTAAAATGAGATAATGCCATTCACATCTTAACATGGATATTCTACTAGTCGAATAATCACATGCAATATCAATAACCACTTTCGTAATGAGGGAATGTATAATGCCAGACATTCTGAAACATTTTTTCAAGGCCTCAGCCAAGACGTCTAAAATGATTAAGGCCTCGGCCAAAACCATAAATCAAATTGGGAAAGGGCCTCAGCCAATTCCACGTCTAGTTGTCTCATGAGACCTACCGATGCATCGAGGAGCTATAGCGGGCTCCACCCGTCACTTATTAAGTCCAATACATTCCTCATATGAATAGGTTTAAACATATCATAAACCATAACATAATCGTATCACGTAAAACATGCGTAAAGGAAACATAATATTTCCACATTTCAATCACAAGATATCAATACAACACATTGTTATAATAAAAATGCTTTCAAAACCATTTTCAATACCAAAATAAATGAAAGTTAAATCTTTATATTTATTTTTCATTAAAAAAAGATGGCTTATAGAGGAAGCCGACACTCAAATAATGGTCACGGCGGCGGAGAAGTCGTTGTCGCCGCATAAGTACGGAAAGAAAAACATTCCCTTTTGTCATTTAGCAAAACGCTTTGTATAAAAAGATTCCTTTTGAATAACCGTAAAAGTCAAAGGGGTTTATACACCGTATAAAAGAAAATTGTGTATAAAACCAAATATGCCTCGATGAAAGGGGATTGAGACGAAGTCCTTAAAAAGATAATTTTTAAAATAAAATAGATCTATTATGTGAATTCACTATAGGTACACTTGAAGAAAGTAAAAATACAAGATAGGACATAATAATATCATGACATAATTTGAAAGTAGGAGATTAACCCAAAGAATGGAAATTGGGTTAAGAAGTTCCCTTACCTCGTGTCCGACTTGACTCAACCATTATTTAACCTCCTGAATAATAAACTAGAGTTAATATATAAATTATTAAGAACCATTCTTAATTTCATTATCCTTTTTATATCACTTATTACAATGTTATGAACATTATGTAATTATTTAAGTTAATAACGGTCGTTTTGTCGATCTTTGTTACTTGAGTCAACAATAAATTTCTTATAATTACAAGTTGTTTATGTGGTAGAATATCCATTATATACAGAATTATATTCATGATTTATATGTCATATATATCTTATATATCCAGTATATACATTTTTTTATAATATTACGTAACATTTAGAGGTAAGAAATGAA
Organism: Viscum album; assembly: GCA_963277665.1. Classification (NCBI taxonomy): domain Eukaryota; kingdom Viridiplantae; phylum Streptophyta; class Magnoliopsida; order Santalales; family Viscaceae; genus Viscum; species Viscum album. The sequence goes on along the minus strand of OY728150.1, from coordinate 1,389,718,776 downwards.
ATGCACCGTTCATGGAGACGGTAAGCCGTACGTACGCATGAACGCTACTTTCATTTCAATTTCATATTTAATGGAACGAAATCATAATGATATAAATTTATAATATAATTCCAGTATAATATAGTGTATAATACCATTTACTCCATCCTTTATACATCCCACATATGGCATTAACGATTCAAATCACTTTGAGGGGGCGGTAGTCCGCACTTCCTAAAATGAAATTATCGCGTTTTACCCATAATGGAAATCATAAAGTATGACATAAATGAGAAATACAGAAGCATAAGTAAAACATAAACATATTATATATCATATATAAAAATAGTTACATCTTAATGTCCACCTTTGAAGGTGTTATATGAGTGTTGAACAATCATCGTTTCGTGAGGCAGAAATTCGCCATCCACAGAAACCGTATGTTCATTAACCATTAGATGTAGGTGTGTGTAAGTGTATCTCGAATACTTCATATAACAACATCCTAGTATATTGAGGATACTGTTGTTGTTACAAAATAAATGAATAAAAAGAGTTTAGGGGGTTGGAGAAGAAAAATAAAACAAAACAACATTAGAGAAGACATTACCTCAAAATCGGGTAACTCTTTTTGATTTGAGCCAAAGGCTTCCTTGGGAAGAGTTTTGCACAAATTGAGGCTTCTAGGAGTAAGGGAGGAATGTTGGGAGAGTATTTGGGCAGAGGTTGGCCGATCCAAATGGCTTGAAAGTGTAAATTATGTGGGAGAGGTGGGGGCCTTTTATAAGTGGAGAGGAGGGGCACTTTTGGAAAGATTGAAATGTTACATTATTTCACAATGATTTTCGGATTCTAAAGGTCCCACACTTATATAATTCGAGGATAAGGTGATAAGGGTTCGAAATATCCTCATCCAATAGGCTTTGGACAAGTGTAAGCCATGGATTTTACATTATCTTTTCATTTTATTAAAATCGTTAAATAATGAGGTCATCGCTGCATCATAATGATGTCATAAATAATTAATTTATTTAATGTATAAAAATTATAAAAAAAATACTATGATGTAGTAAATCTTTTTATCTTTCTAATGAATATTTATAATCAAAATTTTGACTTGTGTAACCCCACTTAAAAACTGTTTTAGTAAAACAACTCATGTTTGTGTCATTTTTTACTTTAACATTAAATAAAAGGTATTTATGTCATTTTCCAACTAAAGTGGCTCCATGGGGTCCCCAAGTTGACCCATGGGTTGTCTTGGTCGGCCATTACTCATCCAATAGGAGTAGGACAAGTGTCATGCTCATCTCATATTATAAAAACATTATTTGTACCTTAAACTACACTAATTACCTCTAATCACGATTATGAACTTAAAAGTTACTATTCACCAAAAAATTATTTTAATCTCATTGAACCACATTTTACTTCTTAATGACAACCATGTATGTCGGATTATTGAAAATCAAATCACAGAAGTGGTAATATTTCATTTAAACGAAAAATCAGTTATTTAACTACCACTTAGTGGTTTCACTATTCATCAAAAATTGAAGTTTTTCAGAACAATGCCAAAAATTCACCCTAAGCTATAATTGATATTCCAAATTCAAAAATGATGTCTATTTTACAAAATTCCAAACATATAAGTTGCATTAATTAATTTTATAATTAATTCCCGCTGTCACAACAAATAGCGTGTTTTTAAGAAACAATTTATATCAAAAGATTGGCAATTGTTTATGTCCAATTTCAATGTCAAATTAATTATAATGACCACCATTGGATAAAATGGTAAAAATATATTATAATTATACTTTAAAACCACTAAAAATTATAATTTATCACTATTAATTATTTTTATTAAAAAAGTTGTTTTTAAGTATTTTTCACTATTCATAAAAAATTAGAAGTTCTCAGAAAAATACCAAAAATTCAACATAGGCTAATTTCGATATTCCGAATCCAAAAATGAAGTCCATTTTGAAATATAAAAATTCTATAATTTTAAAAAGGGGTTATTACTATTCATAACGGCTACTTTGATTAGTCGCGGTGTTTTAGAACTCGAAGTTTCGTACAATGCAAGCCATTGCATTATTGAATGAGAAGCGTATCATGGAAGCTCGGGGTGTTACAGGGTTCGTGTTAGCAAGGCAGACATTTTGAATTTGGTTTTTTGGTTTTTGGGTTCTGCATCCGAATACGGGTGACCCAGAATGATTTAATTTAATAATATTAAATTATTATTAATGTTTTCAACAAACATATTCACGAGCCAGATGTCCGTTTGACATGCCCTCTAAGACGATGAGGCCTTGGAGTTGAGATAGTCCTTCCAAAGTTGGTTTGGAAATCTTGCGGCTTGGTTTTGTTGCTCGGTGGCTCGAAATGCTTAATATGAATATCTAATTAATTATTTAATTAATTAATTACTCTTGCATCCTATTTAACACCTAGTTATAATGTCTGATTGATGACCCATCAGTGGCAGTGTGACCCCAGTCCTTGTGCGGACTATTCGGAACGCTTTCCGATGTGTTCGGGATGGAGACAAGGTGCAGGCCCTATAAGGGCCTGATTCACACATTTGAAGATGAAACACCACTTTTTCACCCGACATCCTTTTAGGGTGTTTGAGAACTCGTTTATAAGTTATATTCAGAGGGGATTGTGATGATGCAATCAGCCCGCCTAAATTCGGGACGGAGGTGTGGGCCCCATGAGGGGGCTTTCGGACGTATGCTGCATTTTTTCGACTTCTGCTTTATAAGTCTGTTCAGGGAAATTGAATATCCTACTTATCGAGGTTATCTACATGGAATCCAATGGAACGATCTACATGACGTGTTTCGGGGTCGAGGTGTGGGCCCCACATGGGCCCCATTTTCATAATGCGGGGAGTTGCAGCTTCTGCATACAGAGTCCGTTTTAGAGTCGTCAATGGCATTGTGACCGTGGCCTCAAGATGAAGTTGAACAGGGTGGTATTAGGCGTTGAAGATGAGATTGAGGCATGGGCCCCACGAGCCATCTTTTAAGCTGTGTGCAGTGTACTGTGACTTTTTCATCAGACGTCTGTTTATGGTGAATAATTAGTCGTTTTGGTGTGTTTGTCTCAGATCATTGTGATGGCACAATTCACCCGACCTTTTTTGGGACCGGGGTGCGGGCCCCATGAGACGTCGTATCAACAAAGCGGTGTTGAATAATGTTTTCATCGGGAGTCCATTTCCTGCAAGTAAGTATTCTATCTCTCTTGTTTTTCCATGGTGATTGCAGTGGTGTAATCTATTTGGGTGTGTAGAGCCTCCTTCGAGATCTTTTTAAATGTGGAAACATGAGAGGACGTTGGTCAGATGTCCCTTTGATTCACTCTGAAACATCGCACGGTAGATATCTTAGTAACACCCAATGATGGCATGGACAGTGTGGTGTTATCAGACCGGTTTCTGGTTTACCCACCAGTGGGGTAGGGCAGTGGGTTACCCACTAGTATTTAGGGTATACCCTCCACCGGGGCTGGGTAGTGGGTTACCCGTTGACCTTAGGGTTTACCCTCCAGCGGGGCTGGGTAGTGGTTTACCTGTTTACCTTAGGGTCTACCCTCCAGTGGGGCCAGGTAGTGGGTTACCCGTTGACCTTAGGGTTTAACCTCCATCGGGGCTGGGTAGTGGTTTACTCGTTGATCTTAGGGTTTACCCTCCTGCGGGGCTGGTTAGTGGGTTACCCGGGGCTGGGCATTGGGTTACCCGACGACCTCATAAAATTTACCCTCCAATTGGGCTTGGCAACGGGTTACCCGACAACTTCATTCAGACTCATCCCTTTCTATGAGGCTAGTCAGTGACTTTTCTTTGTGATTACCGGAGCGCAACCCTTGGTTGTACGGTTCCGCGATGAGACAACTTTGGTGTACAGGACTATTGGGCATTAGTCATGGATATCCTTTGTTTTGTTGGGGACTTTTCTTGGGTTGAGCTTGGCGATAGATATCCCCTTACACACTCGTTCAGGTTTCTTGTTGATCATATATATACACCCCACTTTGTTCCAACTCCTTCGGTTCAGTTACTCTTCTTCTAGGAGGGGCGAAGACGCGTGGGGAATGCCACCTCATTTCCCCATCAATCTTCTCTTGGTTGGACAAGCCTGATTCCTTTCTCTTGTCGGGTTGAGTTGTACTCTCTCTATCGTACTCTTACTCTGTTACTTGTTCTTTATACTGCTAACAATTTTAGTTCCTCTTTTTTGGTGTATCGATCTTTTGGGGCATCCTTCTGAGTATCTTTATACTCACCCCTATTTGGGATTTGCTCGCACATGTTGTAACCTTGTAGACGATAGACAGGTCAATCAAGACTGTGGAGGAGCATAGAGGAAACAAGAGCTTAGGCTGCATTCAGTGGTCGTAGTAAGATTTTTAGGTGTGAGAATCACCAGGTTTTTCCTTTTGATTACCTATTTCTGGGTTGTGTCACCTTTTGGGTTTGGCGCGTGTTTTGCGCTTTTTCTGTTCAGTTATCTTGTCAGTACTCTTTAGCACTATAATTGTTCTATTTAGAAGTTGATGCATGAATGTCGTTGAGTTATAGTCATTTGTCCTTTGGTTTTCTTTTTTACTCTTCACTTCTTCATTGAGTGGGATCGGTGTGAGTGTACAGGTACTTTGGCGAAGGCCTCCTAGATATCGTTACGCCTTCGGTGCTTGTCGCCAGCCCCTAGCCTATGGAGGTGGGCCAGGGGTAGTTGCTGCTTGAGATAGGTAGGTTCGGGTCGTTACATTAATGACTACAATAAAATTTATATGGAATCAATTTTTTATGGGTGGTTCAATTTAATCCCTCTATTTTTTAACGAACACAATGTCTGATAGCATATTTAGCACAAAACATTGTGTCGAAAATAAATGTGATATATTATTTAAATATTATTATTTGAATATGATAGATTTAACATTATCATTAAATATAAGGAATTAATATTATTAATTTAATTATTAAATATGTAGAAGAGTTTTAAAAATTAAAAATATATTTTTAAAATCATAGGAATTTAGAACTCAATTTCTTAAATAAAAAGTTATTTCAAACATTATTTTTATTTCATTTTATGAGAAAGTACCAAAATTATTTTTTGGAATGTTAATAAACATTTCTTGATAAAGTTAATAAAAATAATTATATGTAATTATATATATATTCAATTATAGTGAAATTTGTTTATATTTCAAAAAATAGTATTTTTTGTGAATAGTAAAAATTGTGGATTTTTTTTAAATTTTAATTGATTTTAATAAATTATGTAATTTAAAATTATAATTATTGTATTAATATTATATAAAATTTAAATATTATTTATTTAGTTACATTAAAATTAATTAATTTTATATAAGTCATCATTACTAATAATTTTAGTTTCACATTATTTTTTATGATTTTAAACACTTTTTTAATGAAAACAATTATGATGTTCATAATGTTTCTCCATTTTTAATAATTAAGATTTACCCAAAGTGAGGTATTATTTAAAATAAAAAAATAATATATATATATATATAATTATAATTTTGAATTCATTTAATTTATATTAATTTTCATGTAGTTATCATAATTTCATCATATGCTTGAAAATGTCACTTCTTAAAAATCAATTTTTGACACATCTACTGGATTTGGTTTAAATTATAATCATCTGTGTATATGAATTAAATTTTATAAATTTTAATAAGTATTTTTATTCATAATTAATAAAATTAAATAATGTTATCATGTTAATTTTTTCTTAATTAATATTAAAAACAGAAAAAAATGTGTTACCAATGTTAACAATAAAATGAGTTTACCTCGGGGGATTAAAGTAAATAAGTAAATGTAATATCAATTTTAAAACATGATTGTTTTCAATTTTAGTGTTTCTTTTAGGCCTTATATATAATTCAATACTTTATATTTCAATTTCTAATTGAATTTTCTTTAGATTGAATTCCAATTGTTGAACAGTTTTTGGGTATTTATATGATCCCTCTTCTCCTCCCTTATAAAAGGGCACCTCATATCCTCTCATATACAAATATACAATACCCCTTAGTTTTGAGAATACATACCATGATACCATACCTAATTCCCTCCCCATGTACTAAAATCATTGATTTCATTATAAGACCAATATAGTGAAGATTTAGGTATATTCCTAAAGAGGTTATCTAGATAAGAGGTATCATTCTAAACTTAAAATCTTTGTTTTATTTATTCTTCCTCCTCCATAACATATTTATTAACAAAGTGGAACAAAATCTCACAAAAATTAATATATTATTCTGTTAAATTATTAATATTAATCCATATTCACGTCCATCGAATAATAATCAAAACAAACATTCACGTTTACAATGTACTACCGCCCTACTAATTGATGAAACTCATTTTTCATAATCACTTGTAATGGATCGTAATTATGATATATTTAATGTTATTAAATATTATTAATGAAATATAAATAATTCTATAAAATTAATATATAATATATATCTTCTTAACATACAATCTATTAATGTCATTCATGTGTCTGAAGAACTACCGCATCATAGTGTGATATGATTAATTTTTATATAGCTATCCTATATGAATTGTATATAAAAGTGTATTTAAAGAAATAATTTGGAATTTATGATATAAGTTTCATTATATAAATATAAAATAACACTTATATTAATTCCATTTTGATCACTGAAAAATGGAAATGTTACATATGTGTTTGTTTGGGCTATTGTCTCTTTGATTATTTCCTAGTTAATTTTCCATAACCATAACTCATGGTAAATTTTAAAATTATAATATATTTTTAAAAATAAAAGTTTTCTCATGGTTATTATTATATATATTATTAATTAAAAACATCGTTGAACTTAGTTATCTTTACAAGGTGATTTTGGACGTTTGAGTAGAACATCATCAAAATGTTCGACATAAAGAATAATGAAAAAGTAATAGAATATTAAATGATACTGTATAACATGAACTCAATAATTAAAATTAAATTTTATATTAAGAAAAAAATTAAATCATAGTATTTTTGATGATGACAAAAAAACACAAGGGGAAATTTTTCTCAAGGTAAGGGATCTCTCTAACCCCCCCCCCACTCATGAGGATATGACCAATATATTCCTAAAATAATTTTTTTAACTATCCCTCTATGTAATTATAAAATACATATAATTTTTATATATATGTGTTTCACTTATATAATTAGCCTATTATCCATTATTTTGATGGGGTAATACATGCTATATGTTTGTTTCTAAAAATCAGTGATTATTATATATTTTTTTATTATCATATAAGAAAAGACTATGCACCTAATTTTGATTCCATGTGTAATTATTATGTTATGACATATGATTGACTTAATTTATATAGAACACATGTATCACAAATATGTTAGGATGGGTGAATCCAAATATAGATCCAATTTATTAGGAGACTATTTAATCGCATGAGGCTTTATGTACAGGATAAGAGAGTGAACCTAGTCCATTATATAATATTTTATGCCATGTGATATTGTATATATATTTTCCCTTACAAATATAAATTGAATATTTTGTTTTAATACTACATTTCCTTTGATACAATGATCTTATGATGAAAACATTATTTTTTATGCTTCCAAGTGATTTACTCATGAGCCTTATACATTATAATACCATTTATTTCAATTCACTAGCATGATAGAGTTTTCTACCAAAAACATGTACATATAGGGATTCATAGCTCATGCCATTCCATTATGTAATGCACATTCTCTTATATTCCTTTTTAAGATCACAATTTTATTTAGGATAAAATTTTGGAGAAAATTATATGGACTTAATATTTATTTACCCTTTGATTTATTGTCAAAATTGTCTTTCAAATACATTATTCTTCACGATACATATTTTGTATTAATTTATGTTTATATTAAAAATCATGTAATAAATTGTGTAAAAGGGCTGTGTATTTATACATAACTAATAAAAAATATGATTATGATGATCATTAATCATCTTGTCTCTCTCATATATACTCTCCACAACCCATATATGTCTCTATAGCATTCTCACCTGGGAGATTATCATCCCAAAAAAATCATCTCTCATGGATCCCGATTCATTATAATACACAAAATAAATGTTTTAGGCTACTCCAAATTCAAATATCTCTAATAAAAAACATTTCAATGATTGTGAAAGTATCTATTCAACTACTATACATGAAATACACTCTGTAATTTATTGAGTATGGTTTATGTTTCTGATAAATAACCCACCGTTCCAACACATAGTAGAATCTAAAAGGGTACCACCTATATCTATAATAACATAATTAACAAAAATAATTACATATCTCTATAAGACTCTAATTATCATTATTTTGATAAACCTACAAAAATAAATTATTGGAAACCTAAAACATCAGTAGTCTCGTTTTTAGATCTATAAGAAATTAGGATCAACTCTGAGCCAACCATATGTGCTCTTTATCCTTTTTAATGTTTTATAGGTGATGTTAATTAATTACATTAATTTATTATTAATGTACATTTATACTCTCATGATTATTAATTATTTATTATTTATATGATATTGATGGTATTAAAGGAACATTACAATATATTTATTAATATTTCATAATATATACTAATTATAGAATATAATTGATGTATTTCATTTTTTGAATGAAATAAATGTCCAAAAATTCATATGAATATGTTTTATTATTATAAAACAGGAATATAATTATATCTATATTTTGTTCCTTTGTTTTTTGTTTTTTGTTTTATTAATTTTATTAGTAAATTAATTATTTTTCCAATATTTTTTCTAGTTTTGACATCTTATGTTATGGAATAATATAAAATGGATTACTGTGATATTTTGGAGAATATAGAGAATATATAATTCTTTAATAAACTAAAAAATAAATATTAGTGATGGATTTAATAATGTCTCTCTACAAAAACCATATTTATGTAAGTGTTACGCTGTGAATTTATGTGATATGTAAGGGACATCCATTTTCCATTGAACAAAAAAAAACCCAAATATCGAACGACCATGAAAAAAACATAATGTTAATTTTAATATACAGAGGTATTCATTAGTGATATTTAGTGATGGAATTGTTATTTTACAGTGATCAATTTACCAATAAAGACTATGTTGTGTTATCAAATATTTTCCCATAGGATTAATTTGACGAATAAAATTATTTGATCCATAAAATTTTCTTAATTATCGTGAATATCAAAGTGAATTGGATGGTGGTTTAACCTCTCTAAAACACTTTTACCCATGATAAATCAATCATAACATTTTTTAAAGAATGATTGTGATAAGGTACAGGATAAAAGTGGATTCAAGGGGTTGGTGTCACATTATATGTTTTTCTCTATGATTAAAAATATGGTTGAACTATAGAATTCATGTTAGGAATATGAAGATTGTAATATATATGAAGTAGATCATGGAATGGTGGAATTCAAAATTAAATGAAAGATATATCTACGATATAGATTATTTTATTACAGCATGGATGAAAAGATTAAAAAGATAAGATATTTTGGGAAAAATAGGGATTGAATTATTGTAGAGTGGTTACTTGTGTTATATCATGAGCATAAAATTCATATAAAAGAATTTATTAAAGAATACCTCAATTAATTTTTAACCGATCATTCACAGTGTATATTTTATTTCAATAGAAAATTTTATCTCTGAATGTTTTCTGTATTTTTATATTTTTGAGGATATTTTAATGGATATTTTTTACTGGATTTGATTGTTTATTTTAAAATATATATTATTGTATATATAGTTAGAGTCACAGTGGGATGTATTTCTTTGGATATGTAGTTGTTGTTTGGGTATTGATGTAAAATTTATTTCTATAAGTAAAGGCCATTTCTATTTAATTAAATTCAACTGTTAGGGATTCTTTTTAGGATCATAATTATCATAGAGATGTTATCTACTATGATATATACAGATTATGTTCATTCATGTACTCTATCAAGACTACGGTGGTGGTAGTTCATTATTATAATTAAATTTAATTAATGGTGATGGTTTATTATGAAATAATAATTTTTTATATCCCATTTATTTCATTTATTCATTATTATAATTTTTTTCTCATTTCTTCATTCATACCAATTATGTGTTTATGGATGTATTTTTTGTAATGAATTAAATAATTAAAATTTTTCATGAATAAATATTTTGTGAGTTAGAGTGATTATGTAAAAATATAGTAGTTATTAACCTATCTATATATTTATCTAATGTACTTGACCATAAGAATGTTATAGTTTATGAGTTATAATGTGAATTCCAAGACCAATGATTTTCCATACTTGATAACAAATTTCCAAATCAATTATTCTTTTTGATTAACTAGATGACATTCTTAAATTTACTAATATTATTACACTTTCATTGATCAAAGTTTTCATTTTATTTATTTCAATTATTTTAATTTTAGTATGTTATATCCAAATTAATTTTTATGTTGTAATTTTCTTAATGTACCCACTTTAAACAACATTATTGTTTTTAGTTTGGAAGAGTTATTCTTATATTCAATACATTATAACTCAAAATAAAAATTAACTAACTAAATATGTATTAAAGTTAAATATTACATTTTGGGGGCTTTAATATAAGAAATATATGTTAATTATAAATTCTAATTTTTGTTTTTTCAACTTTTTTTTTATTGTTAATTTATTTTTATTATGATTAATAGTTTGTACATAATTACATCATGAGTAACCAACTAGTAACCCCAAAAGAAACACTTTCATTTTGATCCATATATATGTAAAAGTATAAATTTTGTATAAATAACGAAGAAAACTTGTTTGCAGTTTAATGATAATTAGGAGGAGAAAATATTTTCAATTGAATAGGATTGATTAAATGGAAACTCATGAAGTACAATCAATATTATTGTGCGAGGGTATAAGAAATAATTTTGGGCCTTTGGCTACTAAAAACCACATAGATTTAACACAAAAAATCGTAAAAATTATCTCATTCAAAATTCTATTGAATATGATACCACATGAATATATGAACTCACACAAAAGGTGTTTTATTTAACATTGTGATTCATTAATATTTAATCATGTGTCTAAAAAAATTTTATCGAGAAAATGATTATTTTATCTTTATGAGGAATATTAATATTGTTTCTAAAAAATATTGGCACCATATTTCATCACTATTTGGGATTTTATAAAACATAAATTCCAAAAATGAATTTATCTTCCCTCAAAATCATGGATTCTTTATGTTTATATTTCATATATAAATCAACTTTATTATTAGAAAAATTAGACTCATTTGAGGGGATCAAATATATTTTAATGAATTATCTTTATAGGGGAATATATATGATTCTAATACTTAAAATTATGGATAGGGGTATATTTTAATGAAATAATCTATTAGTGGATTTAATTTTTAATGAATTGTTAATTAATAAATTTCTAAGAGAATGTTATAATTTTTAATATGATATATCTCGAAATTGAATCCAACAGAAAAAATGATTTTTAATTATATTGTTTCATGTGGTTGTTAAAAATACATGTATCATTTAGAAAATAGAGTCATTGAAAAATAATATGGATAAAATATTGGTTATTACATATAACTAAGGTGTGTACATAGACAATTTGATTTACATTCATGATAATCAAGAATAATAATTTTTTGGATGGTTTCCACAATGAAAACAAGGCTTAAAACACATATCATGAAGTGTCAAAAAATATCATGTATCATATCTTCATGTTTATGTTATTGAATTTTAGGAGACCATATCAACATTCATCAAAACCAGTATGTCTATAATCAATGTTTTTAATGCTAAATTAAAATATCAACAAGATCACATGAATAATATGAAATTATTTTTTGTAAAATTTAAAAAACTCATGAAATGGTCAACAAAAGTTCTATTATGTGTCATAGAGGTCATACTATGAGAAAACTTCATGTACATAAACATAAGAAATGGTAAAACAATTGATAAATGTGATAAATGATGGAAAAATAACTTTACAAACATGTTAAAAGTTCTGGGAAATGAGGAAAAGGGAAACAATTAAAAACAGTGTTGAGAATGAAGATATAGATTATGACTCATCACCATAAAATTAAAAAATTTAATTTTGGGAAAGGATAAATATGGGAATTATTGAGGGAAAACAAGGGAGTTTCTATAAATTTTTAAAAAAACATCATATTAAAATTCCATTTTTATAATCCATATTGAATATTTCCATTTATAACATATTCATTACTAAATTTTTTTATAATATTATTATCATTGATGATAAGATCGTTATACCTATTTATGGAGACTGCATTATAATTTTTTCAAAGATACTACTAATAAAGAAACAAGATCTAGATATTTTTATAATTATTTTTAATATTAGATCTTATATATTTTGAAAATATTTATATGATCTATGTCAAATATTAAAAATCACGTCATATTCAACAATTAAAATACGAGGTATAGATGAAATTAAATCTATAAAATTTTCTCTTCAATTAGAATACACAACCATGATATTTCTATGATATTTAATTAGTGCTATTTTTTAATGTGGATAAATTTTATTTTCTAGTGTATTTAATTATAATTGAGATGCATGAAGAAACACTACAACTTATTGATGTGATAAATTTTTCAAAATTGATTATATCTATCATATGTGTTCAATATGGGGAGATATATTTTACAGTTACTAGGAAGCATGAAACGTTCAACATTTGTTAGTACGTAATTGTTTTAATGATAAACGATAGAATTTATATAAGTTAGTATATATGGAATTGAAGTATTTTTATTCAATTGAAGGTATGAAAGAATTATTTATTTTATGTACTAATTACCAAGGCAATGTTATGAAAAATAAGAAACAAAATATGGATTCATGAGAGTAATGCAGATGTGTGATAAGATGATATTTAATAAGATATCAAAGTGGGCCCAAAATATTGTTTATTCCATGATTAATGGTTTGATTTTTCTGGATCAAATTATAATTAGTGAATTATTCCTATGGATATATTATTGTTATTACCTAAAGGTAGAGTACATAAAATATTATATAAATAAAGAAGGTCCATCAATGTTGAAAATAGTAAAATATAAATATTAATCTATTTAGATCATGTATCTCTTTTCTAAAATTATATTACATGACATGGTGTGGTTGTTTCAAGACCATTTATATAAAACAATGTTCTCCTGGGATAAAACCAAAAAATATTAATCTTTCTATGAAATTTTTTTTAGTACTAATTATATAGAAATATGGTTTTTAAAATCTATTTTAGGAAATATATTCAATCATACTTATTATTGTTTACTCAAATTGACTAGATTCTGGATCTACATGTTAATGTTATGATTATATTGATCCAATATGATTATCGAAGAATTAAGGAGATAATAAATAATGAAAGATGGAAAGGAAAAAAATCTCATTAGGTAATATATTATTAAATTAAATTCCTCATCTATTTTACATTTCTAATATTATTCAAATTATTTTCAGGGTTATGACTTTTGGAGACACGGATTGTTTTTTATCTATAGTTTATATCAATGATAATTTTTTTTTCAAAATACCATATTTAATTGTTTTAAATGAAATTTTTCATAATATTAATGTGACATATATGTAAAAATAATCTTTGGAATATTTATTGAATGATTCATAATTTTGGATGATTTCATAATTTATATTGGATAGATTCCCCTAAAATTGTTATAAACTGATTCTATAAAAATTATATTGATTTTTTTTATTCTTTGATTGATTTTATACTATGTTGATTCCCAATAGTGATATATTTCTAAACCATCTATACATATTATTTCTATACCTCGTTTCATGACTGATATATAAGTCAAGTAGACTACATGAACTTACACTAATATCATTCAATTGATATGAAAAATAATTGTACATAAATATTGTTGAATAATTTTTTATTTGATCGCTTGATACGTTTAAAAAATATTTATAATTTTTAATATAATTTATATCTATAGAATACATTAATATCCCAATTATGGTATCTAAATTACATGATTTTGTTTAATTCTAACCCACTTATATATTATTTTGTATGAATTATAATGGAATAACGATGGGGGAGGATTTTTCTTTATAATTTTAAATGTCTTTTGAAAATTTAATTATTGTATTCATTATCATTGGTTGTATTGAGAACCTTCAAAAATTTATTTTCATTGATATTTATTTTTTACCCTCTATAAAGAAGATAATTTATTCCAAAAAATAATGATTGAAAAATGTGAATATAATTAAAAAAATTTGAATACTTCATTTTTATTTTTGTAATGTTTTAAACCCATGTGATTAATAAGTGGATGTTGTGTGCTATCAGTTTATATATATTTTGAATTTTATGTTCTTTTTTAATTTATCTCTCTATTGTTAATCATCTATTGTACATTATAGATTAATTTTCTGATATATTTTTTTTCTTCATAACAATTCCCAACCAACACATAGCCTCAGATTCATATGATCATTTAAAGAAATCCCACACTATTTATTTATTTCCATTATATTGTTGAGATTTATATTCCTTTCTCCCTATGTTATGCGTGAAAATAATATTTTTTGATCATTAATTTTATCAAATGTGTATTCATGATGTTCAATTTGTTCATTAATATAGATCATAAGTGGAATGAGGATTAATAATAGGTTGAATGTAATGAATTGAACCATAGAAAAGAATAATTATTTCCAGAGGAAAATTAAATTCATGGTTAATTATTGTTCACGAGAAATGATGTTTTTAAGAGATATTTATAATGTGTTTCATTAAAAATTATGCCTTATTCATAATTGATGGTTTTCATTGGATGTGATATTTAATCCACAACAAAAAAAATTCATTATAATGTTGTAGAGGTTCTATGATTATGTTTAAAAAATTTTATATAAGTTAGGGGAATCACTAGATATATATCATGCATTAATTTTATCTTTTTTAAATCAATAAATCTATTTGTAAATGAATTTATATTTTTCCATTTATATTTTATTTTTTGTAATTGTAATTTAGAATGTAATTTGAAAAAGGTTTATTTTAATAATTTTTAGAAAGAATAAAATATAATTTGACAAGGTTAATACAATATCTGGTAAAGGTTTCAATAAGTATGCTCTTTTGAATCACTATGTATAAGAGCATCACCTCACAAGTGCACATGGTCTGTAATTGTTTTTATTTTTCTATAGAATTTAAAATTACAATGCTTAAGGGTCATGGGAAATATGTAGTAGTTATTATTGTTATATATTGATGTATAAGTTTATCTAAATGGATTCATTGATACATAAGTGTAATACCTTTTCCTCAAAAAAGGAGATGGTGCCATGTAAGCTCCCTATATTGTGTAAAATTGATGGAGAACAGGCTTGTGTCTTGACATGTTACATTGTACTATTAGTACATTCATGGATGATAAAGTGAGAAAGCTTGAATGAATAATTTTTAACATTGATGAATAAATATCATTCCATGGTAGTGATATAAGGATATGAAATATTGTAAAACATAAGATCCATATGGTAGGTTTTTTATCATGAGTTTTGTTTTGTGGAACAACACAAATTTGTGTCATTTTTTCCATGGGTGGATGATGAAGACAGTTCCCTATATCGAGGTTATTGTAGTGTCTTTCCATGAATTGTATTGTAACATGTATAGTTATATCTGGAAGGAATTCATTATATTTGTAATGATACGATAAAGAATATATGAGATTTTTTTACTGATAAATAGGGGATTCTTAATGCATTACTTCTAGTGTTTTCTCTTTATTACGAAAACTCAATTTCGTAACTCTAGAATAAGATTAAAATATATTTGAGATCCAAATGGGATTCTCGATTTCAGACCAATTGTTTCATATCTACAACATATATAAGATATAAATTTTTTTAATAATTGTATATTTTATAATTTCCAATATGGGAGATAATTTAGAGGGCATTTTCAATAATTTTAGATTATATTTAGTAGGATTTCATATTACAGTTAATATAAGAAATGTTTATATTTATATTTCTAAGATATTTAGAAAATCAATTATAAACTTTTCCTTTAAAAAAATTTTAATTTTCATCCTTTAATTAATATTTTAGGATGTCATATTTAATCAAAAATATTATTCAATGTTATTCTGGTAATGATGTTATGGTTTATTTTTAATTTTTACTCATGTGAATTTCTTGAGGGGTAGTTATTTAGTGTTGAACAATTTAATGAGGAGTTATTTTAGTGATGTTACTTTATTATACAAATACATGAAAGTTTTTTTCCATTATTATAATATTATACTTATTATGTCCATTATTTGTGTATAAATTTTTCAAATTTATTAAAGATATAATTTACAATTCAACAATTGTGTACTTTGATTCATGCATAATTTTTTTGAGTTAGTAAGATTATATTTAAATATGGTTTTGAGACACCTATCTCTTTAATGTAATGATGTTCGTAGACATAATAAAACGAGCGATTACAAGTTAGATTGTTAATTAAATGACGGAATATTTTTTTAAAACCATCCCTAATAAAAAATTTTCTGGTCATTCCTTATTTGTACTATACTAATAATGGATCATAGATTTACAATTATTAGTGTGTTTTTTTATTTAAAGGGTTATTTTTATTTTATTTATTATTTTTAATTTACCAATGTTGTTATCTAATAGAAATATATGTGGTTATGACCTCAAATTACTTATTTACTATATCCCTATAGATAGTAGTAAGTAAAATTAATTTAAAAATTATAAACATTACAACTAAACGGAACTAAAAACATCTTATAGGTGGGATAATGAATTTTGATAAAGAAGATGAAGAGGAAAATCCTGAAATTTTATCATCCTTGTTACTAAGGTGTTTATAATGGTATAATTGTAACCATACAAAAATCAAATGTAATGATTACAATCATGTATATAAGGGTAAAACACAATTTTTTAACATTGTTCTAATAATTTTTCACAAAAAATAGAATTCTCATAGAAGAGAAAAGTATGTGATTAGAATAGTGGATCTTATGTTGTATATATAATGTTTTTATGATTTATATTCATAATTATTACTAGGTCAGAATGAGTAAGAGCACCTCATAGCCCAAATAGATATGTAAAGGTCGCATTAGTTGAGAACGGTATATAAAAAGGTTATGTCCATTCATAAATAAAGAATTTTTAATGTCACATTACAATTAAAAAATTTCAAAAAATTATTAAGGAACTATAGTTGTGAATATCATCTCTATAAAATATAGATTCTATGCATACTGGGGAAACCTGAATAAAATAATCATAAAATAATTATTATAAAAATAAGAATAAATGAATCAGACTATATATCATCTAATCATTGGAATTTAATATTCATTGATTGTGATTTATATGAAGTGAGAGATAACGAAGGGGGTAATAGAATTTAAACAAAATAAAATATCAATTAATATTTACTTGAAAGGACAATACTATTAATAGTGGAGAAATCTTTTGAAAAGATGTATTTTTTCAAAGATTGGGTATTTTTTAATATCACACCAATTTTCTTTTTCCCTTTTTATTCATCTACCGTACAAACTATATGAATAAATGATTTTGTTGAATCTAATAGGGAAAATTAAGAAACTTTTTTAATTCCTTATTATTTTCATCATTGAATAATGTTCTTTTACCATTATTAACTATCATTTGTCTTTAGATTAATTCTATTACTTTGAGTGTGATTTTATTCATTGTATTATTCTAGTTAATTATTTACTTCTGGCATTTGTAATAATAAATCTATCTGTATTTAATTGTTTTATGCATTAAAACATACATGATTGAGTGGTTAGATTCAATATATTGTTTTACTTTTTAAATTAATTGAAATTTTATATAATTCATTGGATATATCTTTTCCTGGTTGGTTTTTTTCAATGTATTTTAGGTAAAATATATTTTAGAGATATATATTAATATAATAATATGCACATAGAAATTTCTGTTTTCAAATATTGGTCACTACTAAATCAAACCTAACAATTTTTCAAACCCTTTGGTGAAGGAAATATTATTTAATATTATTTATTTTTTTATTTAATAAGTTAATGATAAAACCATACTTAAGACCATTGAGACAATGAAATTTGCGATTCAACCATTGAACCAATATATAATCATCAATATAATTATATTATCTTGTTTATATTGTATTATGGATCTCTCTATTAAAATTCACCAATGAACCCCTTTTTACTAATTAGTGTAAAATAATTTTTCCTCTATCCATAGAGACTACCTATGTAACACAGCCAAAATTTTATGAGAATTATTCTTTTTAATTTCTTTGATGTCTTTGGTTGTACGCTACACCAAGATTATCTTGTTCTGTACACAACACCCTATTATCTTGTATTATATGCCACACTATTCTTGGCTTGCAATACACGGAAGAGAAACCTTACTCGATAGCTTGCGATGTACGCAATACCGAGTTTTACTAAACAACGATATGTTATTGAAATATTATATAAACTAGCCGTTATTAAAAGTAATTCCTACTTTTTGAAATTATATAAATTTTTTCATTAAAAATGGACTTCATTTTAGGATTCGGAATATCGAAATTACCGTAGGGGGAATTTTTTTTTCTTAAAACATTCAATTTTTGATGAATAGTGAAAACAATGAGTTATTGGTTAAATCAAAATTTTTTAACTAATAATATTTTTTATTTAATTTTTATTTAGGAAAAAATAGATATATAATACCTATATATGTTCAATTTAATTCATTGGATTCATTTTATAATACTTTTACATATATAAAAATTTTATTGAACTTTTTACCGTCTTTTACCCACCTCCTAGAAGCATTTCCAAATTTACATAAAACATTATTGTACCGCATCTGTGAGTTTAATTTCAAAAATTTGAGAGAAATGGTTTATATCAAGGAGTAAAATTTTGTCCAATGAGATAAAAATAATTTTTGGTGAATAGTAGATTTTTACTTTTACTTACAACAGTTAAAAGTAAATATGGTAATTAAGGCTATAAATGATATTATTATTACCCTTACAGATTTTATAAATTTATTTAATAAGTGTAATTCGATTAAAAACAACATTATGAATAAAATATTACCCTTTAGGTCAACTTGGATTAGATTAGGACATTTATTATTGTCTTATTTTAAAAAGAGTTAAAGTAGATAACATCTAAGTTTAATAATTAAAACATTTTTAATATAGGGTTATATATAAGATAAATTCGACTATAAATATCCATTATAAAGCTAAATAAATTCCAACCTAATCCTATTTTATTTATATTTTTTAGACATTAAATTATTTAATTTATTTATTACACTATGATGATGCAGTAATTACCTTATTAATGAAATATTAACATAATCGATATTATAAATACACAAATACATGTAATTTGAGACTTTTTATAAATTAAACTAATTTTAACGGTTAAAATTTCATGTTACGGTTGGTTATATGAATTTTTTCTAAGTAATAATGATGTTATGAATTTAGTAAAAAGAAAATACCAAATATTGTCAAAATTGAGATAAACGAGTTTATAAAACAAATATTATATTATTAATTGATATAATGGTCCTAAAAATATTAGGATCGTCAAAAATACTTATATAATAAAATATATCACATAAATGAACCGATTAGGGTTTGATTGGATGTTTATAGTATGTTTATTATCCATGTAATGTTATAATATAAGAAGACATAGTAAAAGTTAAATTATTTACCTTAGAGTTAAATCTAAATTAAAGGTTAAAATGGAAACCTAAACTTCTTTAAAATCTATTGGTTGACAGTATTTCGACCCCTCCCCTCCCTAGACTCTAAAGAAGTCACTTTGGAGCCATTATAAACCAAATATGAATTTATTATAAAATAATATTTTCTGTTTTTTCTAAGGTGCCCATCACCCCTCTTATAAAAGGGAACTCTCCCTTCTCTCTAGTTCACACTTCCAAAGCCATTTGGCTCGGCCAATACATTCCCAAATAACCTTTACAATGTCCTCACTTAATCCTGGAGGCCTTCGTTTAGTCATATAGCCAAATTAAGGAGCCCTTTTGATCAAATCAAAATGATGAACCCAAAGAAGATGAGTCTCGGAAACATAATGACGAAATTCGACATAAGGTAAGGGATAATTTTGAAAATATCATTTTTATCCAAGATTTCTTATACATAAGTATTTACTGGGGTTATATTTTTTTATCCATGTCAATAATTGTTTTTTCATAAAGTGTATAATATTCTTCCATGTATGTTTAAAGTCATGTTTACCCCACTTTGACCTTTAGAGTGTGTTATGGATGGAATCATTCTTTTGTTTACCACATGAAGAACATTTTTTCTTTTCCTACAAAAGTATAAGGAGAATGTTTTTTTTAACTTATACAGCATGAATTTATTTTTATGGATTCATAAAACAATATTTATATGAAGTTTTCTATGAAATATTTCATGATTATTTTCAACAAAAATTAAACACTTTTTAAATTGTAATTCATTTTGAGAAAAGAAAATGATTTTAAAGAATAAAGGATATTTTCTTCAAGATTTTATTTCAAGTGTTTTATCAAAACTATTTTCCATCTATGATGAAATTATTTAGTATGTTTACATTTCAATAATAATATATCTATTATTTACATGGTTTGATTTTTATTATGATGGAATGACATGAATTTGATTTATATGGATTATGTTATGAAGGGATGATGTTTATGAAACCCATTTTATTCTTTGGGTTATGATGAAGGATTTTGTTTTGGCACACGTAAGAATGATTTCAATATGAGATCGATGTGACCTATATCTCCCTCCAATGCATTTGGTAAAGATTTATATCTCATGAGATTAACATGGCTGGAACAGAAAGTAAAATCCGGTTCAGTAATATAGGGATGGAATAGAAAGTAAACCCGATTCAGTAATGGACTTTGTCCACTATGATGGTGTTTGTAAAAATGCTTTGACTACTATGGAAATCATATCAAGTGTTTGATGGTTTGGAACAGTTACATGTTTTATTCCCATGCTATTTATCATTATTGATTTTCCATTATGATCTATGGCTTATGTACTACCACGATTCATGACATTGCTCAAGATTTTGATGTATTATATTCATGTTTTTATGTTTAAATGTGTATGGATTGTTTATATATTCTCATTTTTTACCCTTACTGAGCATTTGACCTCACCCTTTTTATGTTTTCTTTTCTCCAGGATATAAAGAACAGTTTTAGGTAAGAAATCAAAAGGGGAAGATCTTTATGGGAGATGTTGAAGATCTTTCAACATGATTAGAAGTCTATGTTCCATGTTTCCATAGACAATAAACTATTACAGTCCTTGGATTTCAGTATTTGTTATGTATTATGTTTTCTGCAAAAGTAATGTAATTTCCATGTACGTCATGTTTGGGTCACTACAATTGGTATCAGAATAAAGGTTTACTTAACCTTTTGAATGCAGGATGCGAAAACATTAGAGAGATCCCTATAGATATTTCTAAGGTATGTCTAGTGATGTCCCTAAGGTTAAGTATAAGTATAGGTTGTAGTCCTAGAATTAAACCTAAGATGTTAGAGATTAAAAGTACTCCCCCATTATTATGTTGTTTTTCGTGTTCTAGTTTTTCCTCTCATACTATTCTTTTTGGGTTTTAAGAAATGGATGAATATAGGAGGATTCATGTTAATGGAGAATATAATAGAAAATGGAATGATATTATTCATGAGAAACCAAATTAAATGGGATTTTGATGTCCAAACATTGTTATTATGCCTAATATGCAATCTCATAATATGATAAAAAAATATCGTCTTTGGTATGTTTCCTGACTCGACTAATAAGAGAATGATGGAGTTTCATGATGATCAAAGAGGAAAGAAAATTCAATTTCCCTCATGTAAATTATGTGGGAAGAGGCATCAACGAGAATGTTTCAAAGGAACGAGAAGATTCTTTGGGTTTGGAAAAGAAGTGAAAATGCTAGTAATTTAAAAGGAAACAGTTCAATTAACACAATGGAAAAAGAAAATGGTACTGCTAAAACATAATCAAAGGTTAGATATTTTCATTGCGGAATGTACGGGCATTATGAAAACCAATTCCTTAAGGGAAAATCTCATGAAGAGAATCAACATGGCCATATGGGTAGTATTTATGCTGCTGATGATGAGGAGACTACAAATGATATATGAGATAAAAGAAGTTTTGAAGCTCTGTCAATGGTTTATAAAGGTAGTGGAATGATTTCATGTTTATTAAGAATAATATATGGTACTATGGAATAAATAAAAATCTAAGGATTGTTACAAAAATAATTTCCTTGATTATTTGAAAGTATATGTTTAATGGTACTGGTAACCATAAAAAGGGATTGAAATATTTTTTGAAAGCAGATGATATGCCCATAATGAAGGGATTAGGATAAAATAATATTTTTGATATTATTAATGAGATCATGACTAATATAAAGACAAAGTGACATAATGGTTTGAGAATAAATAATTTTTGGGATTTTTGTATGTGGAAAGATTTAAATTTTGACAACGTTTATGTTTTCACTAAAGTACAATGGGTATTCATTTTTCAAGAAAATACATGATTCAGGTATTCACATATTTGGATAAAAGTATTTTGGATAAGACTAAAGAATTGAAATGGATTATGTTGGACATAAGATAATATTGTTTAATGATAGAACCTTTTTTATGTTAACTTTTGACAGCATTCATTTCATTCTAGTAATCGTTGTCTTTATACAATGATCATGGATAGAAGTATTTTGGATAAGACTAAATATTTGAAATGGATTATGTTGGACAAAATATAATATTTTTTAAAGATATATCCTTTTTTCGATATTATTTATAGAATGTTATAATAGTGTTGTTTTATAAAAAGGAAAAACTGCAGGACGGGCGAGAACCCATCGTATCAGACAAGGTTGCAAGAATGGAACCCACAATTGAAGTCCAACAGGCCTTTATCTCCTACCATTGGCCTACAGGAAGTCCCTAGTAAGTAGAAACTATTTTTATTTTATTAAGCGGTATGATAGATGATGTATAAGTCCATTTTTTGAATCATATACAATTAACCTCACCATAGATGGATTGATATATATTTGATAACTTTTTCTAACCTTTTGTTTCAGACAGATGGAATGACCCATCATTCTATCACATGATCTTCTAACACTTCATAAATGAAAAATTCAACTTCATTTCATTAAGATATGAAGTGGAAATTGTTCATGGAATGACCAATAGTGAGATTGTATCAAAATCAAGTAAGTATTTCTTCTAATTAAAAAATTTCAACATTAGGGAAATGATATTTAAAACCAAAAACATTGTCCTAGTACTCACATATCCCACGAGGCATATGGTACCTTAGATCATAAAAAATGTATGGCTTTGGGATTGTTGTCTTTTTCATAGCCATGTTCTATACCACACTCTATCAGAACGTGATGGTATTATTTATCTTCTTCATCCATAATTTCATCTATATTCTCCAATGTGGAAACCTAATGATGAGTTACTTTGGGTATCCGTTATGTTTCTAACGTTCGTTTTTTAAATGATGTTTTAGTATTCCTTTTTACGAAGTGAGTTCTATGAATGAAACATTCAAGTAGAAATCCATTTATAACCCTGATGAATTTCGTGGGTGAAATTCATTTAAAGGGAGGTAGAATATAACACCCCGAGATTTTATGAGAATTATTATTTTTAATTTCATTGTTGTCTTTTGTTTAATGCTACAACAAGATTAACTTGTGCTATATGACACACTGTATTATCTTGTAGTATACACAATACTCTTCTTGACTTGCATTACACGCAAGAGAAAACTTTCTCAATAGCTTGCATTGTACGTAATACCGAGTTTCACTAAACAACGACATGTTATTAAAATATTATATAAACTATCCATTATGAATAGTAACACCCACTTTTTCAAATTTAATAAAATTTTTCTTTCAAAATGAACTTAATTTTTTGGATTTTGAATATCAAAATTAGACTATGGTGGATTTTTGGTATTTTTCTGAAAACATTCAATTTTTGATGAATAGTGAAAACACTGAGTTATTCACTAAAACAGACTTTTTATTTAAATAATATTTTATTTTATGTAAATTTATTTTAGGTCAAATTAGATACATAATACCTATATAATTTCAATGTAATTCTTTGGAATTATTTTATAATAATTTTAGATATATAAATATTTTATTGAACTTTGTACCGTCTTTTACCCACCTCCTAGAAGAATTTACAAATTTACATAAAACATAATTTTACAAAATCTGTGAGTTGAATATAAAATATACGAGAGACATAGTTAATATCAAGGAGTAAAATGTGGTTAAATAAGATAAAAATAATTTTTCGTGAATAGTAACTTTTTACTTTTATTTACCACGGTTATAAGTAAATAGTGTAATTAAGGGTATAAAAGGATATTATTATTACCCTAACCCATGTCCTAATTATATTGGATAAGTGTAATTAGACCAAAAACAACCTTAGGAATAAAATACTACCCTTTAGGGACACCTGGATTAGATTAGGACATTTATTATTATATTATTCAAAGAAGAGTTAAAATAGTTACAATCCATATTTAATAACTAAAACATTTTTAATATAGGGTTACACATAAGATAAATTCGACTATAAATATCCATTAGAAACATAAAACAATTTCCTACATAATTGTATTTTATTTAGATTTTTTCGAAATTAAATAATTTAGTTTATTTATGACACAATGATGATATAATAATTATCTTATTAATGTAATATTAATATAATTGATATTATAAATACCAAAATAAATGTAATTTGAAATTTTTTTTGAATAAAACTAATTAT
The DNA here is from genome assembly GCA_963277665.1 of Viscum album. Taxonomy (NCBI): domain Eukaryota; kingdom Viridiplantae; phylum Streptophyta; class Magnoliopsida; order Santalales; family Viscaceae; genus Viscum; species Viscum album. The sequence continues at coordinate 1,389,693,709 of OY728150.1, read as the reverse complement.
CATGGTTAATATAACATATTAGGGTTGGTTATGAGAATTTTTTCCCAAGTATTAATGATGTTATGAATTTAGATAAAACAAAATACCAAATAGTGTCAAAATTGAAAAAAAAGAGTTTTTAAAACAAAAATTATATTATTAATTTATATAATGGTACTAAATAACTATGTTTTGTAAAAACGACTTATATAATAATATATATGAAATTAATGAACCAATTAGGGTTCTATTGGTAGTTTATAGTATTTTTATTAACCATAGAGTGTAAAAATACAAGAAGACACAATACATGTTAAATTATTTAACCTAGAGTTTAATCCAAATGAAAAGGTTAAAATGGTAACCTGATCTTGTCTAAAACCTATTTTTTGATAGGATATCGACCCATCCTCATCCTATCTTTGAAATAAGTCGCGTTGGAGCCATTATAAACATAATATGAATTGATTATAAAATAATATTTTTAGTTTTTCCTGAGGTTCCCCTCACCCCTCTTATAAAAGGGAACACCCCCTTCTCTCTAATTCACACATTCGAGTCCATTTGGCTCAGACTACCCCTACCCAAATACACTATCAACTGTCCTCCATTCATCCTAGAGGCATTCCTTTAGTTAAAAATCCATCCTATGGATCCCTTTTTATCAAATCAAAAGGAAAAACCCGAAGAAGATGAGTCTCGGACACATATAGAACAAATTGGAAATATTTTAAGGGAGATTTTTGAAATTATCATTTTTATCTGAGATTTCTTATATGTAAGTATTTACTGGGGTTATATTTTCCATCAATTTCAATAAAAATGTTTTTCATATAGTGTTTAATATTCTTCCATGTATTTTCAATGTCATGTTTACCCCTCTTTGACTTTTACATTGTGTTATCGAAGAAATCTTTTTTTGTTTACCATACGACGAACTTTTTGACTTTTCCAGCAAAAGTACATGGAGAATTATTTTTTAACTTATACATCATGAATATATTTTTATGGTTTCATAATTATTTATTTCAATGAAGCTTCATATGCATGATTTCATGATTTTTTTCAAAAAAAAATTCATCTCTGGTAAAATTGTATATCATTTTTGAGATAAGAAAATGATTTTGAAGAAGAAAAGATATTTTCCTCAAGAATTTATTTTATGTGTTTTATCTAAACTATTTTCCATTGAAGATGAAATTATTTTGTATTTTTATTTTTCAATTATAATGTATCTATTATTTACATGGTATTATTTTTTATATGATGAAATGATATCCATTTGTTTTATATAGATTATGTTATGAATAGATGTTGTTTATGAAACCCAATTTATTCTTTTGGTTATGATAAATGATTGTTTTGTGGAACACGTAAGAATGGTTTCAATATGAGATGTGTGGGACCTATATCTCCATCCAATTCATTGGGAAAATATTTATATCTCATGAGATAGACATGGCTAGAACGACAAGTAAAATCTGGTTCAGTAATATAGGGCTGGAACGACAAGTAAACCCGATCCAGTAATGGACTTTGTCCACTATGATGGTCTTGGCAGCAATTATTTAACTACTATGGAAATAATATCAAGTGATTAATTTTTTTACACAACTACATGTTTTATTCCGATTCTATTTTATCATTATTGATGTTCCATTTTAATCAATTCCTTATGTCCTACCAAGATTCATGAAATTTCTCAAGATTTTCAGGTATTATGTTCATGATTTTATGTTCAAATGTTTATGTATTTTTTATATGTTCTCAATGTTTACCCTTACAGAGCATTTGTTCTCACCATTTTTATGTTTTCTTTTTTCCAGGATATAAAGAAAGGGTTTCGGTAATAAAAAAAGTGGGGAGATCTTTATGGGAGATGTTGAAGATCATTCAACATGATTAGAAGTTAATGTTCCATGTTTCTAAAGACACTAAAATATTACAGTCTGTGGATGTCAGTTTTTTTATGTATTATGTATTGCGAAAAAGTAATGTAATGTCCATGTACATCATGTTTGGGTCACTATAACCTATACTCCTAACTATTATATAGCACAATAACAGTTCTTTAATATATATTTTTAAAACCACAACATCAATATCAAAAAATGGATTCATATCTAGGGATTTGGTATTAAAATTATTTTCAACTAATTGAACGACATAATATATTACCAATTCATAATTTCCACATGATTTCATGATTGAGAGGACAAAGCTATATAGAAATATAGAATAAAGAAATATTTATATTTTTAATAATTTTTTCAAAACATTGCACTATCAGAATCATGAAAATTCATAAGAGTTCGCTTTGAATTTTAGACCACAGTTAAAAATACTAATAAATAATTTAGATATCATTTGAAACATCATTTCAGAAAACATTAAAACTAAATTATTTTACCTACCTTAAAAATCTGTTTAAATTTCAAATAATTTTGATCATTGATTCCCCATATCTCATGTCCATATAGTAGAACATCCCAACAAACACATCAATGAATTCCATATTTGGTGTTCCACATTAAATCAAAGAGGTGTACCTGAGGAATAAGTTATTTAAAGACAAATTATATTTTCAATAGAAATAGAATCCATGGAATGTCAACCGTTATATCCTATAGAATTCAGTTATTATGATTTTTTAAAAATATGTTTTTTACAATTTCCTATTGTAAAAAAGAAATATTCCATAACAAAAGATACATCAGAGGCACTCTATGATTACATCGAGAGAATAATTAAAAAATTGGTATGATTTTCACAAAAAATAATAGTTCAAGGTGAATTTATAAACATATCATATTATGGACTTACTGATAGTTAGTGTTGTTTTCCTAATATATCATATAAATGATATTTGACATAAAAATATTTGGTTTAATCCAGAGACCTGATTTAAAAGATAACACGAATTTAAAAAAACCCCTACAATAGATACTAGGATAAGAAGTGCAACAACAAAAAAATTTAGTAATTAGAATTTCTCTTGATCTAATTAAATGTATTATTATGTGAAATGGTTATATAACAAAAGTAATTATTTGGTTGTATGATTTAGGATTTTTTAAAATACCATCAATAATTGAAACCATTGTTAATATAGCTGTTTAGTAGTGATCACATGATTAGTATAAATATAGGGATTTAAAAAATACAATTTACTCAGACAAATGAATAAATGGCCTCATCTAGTAGAATTTCCCCATACAAAGCCCATTTTCAGGATCTTGGAAAGGTGGTGGCATCATTGGGATTTTCTCTTTACCATTCCCAATATAAGCTTCAACATTTTAAGCTAGAATGGAAATACCTACTTGGGATGTGGATGTTGATAGAGATTACCACCCCAAGTGATGTTATTCGAGCCACCCCAAGACCATGTCACTATCACACACCATACCCTTTGGTATTATAATGGTGTTATAAGGGGTTGCGTAATAAGAAATTAGCCTAATAATTATGTGAATTATTTTTGTATAAAATAACGAATACACATTGATTTTATTATTGTAACATTGTAAATAGTTTTTAAAGCACAAATAGTATTATTTGTTAATATTCAATTGAGAAATATATTTTGAGGAATTAATGTATTTTTGAATTAAATAATATTTCAATTTAATATTATTAATAAATTAATTTTTAAATAATATTAATGACTATATAATTATTATTAATGTGATTGTGATTTCTATTATGGTTTGAATGGTATTTCTGTCAAAATCAATAAATTTTTTATAAATACTGGTTCTTATTTCAAAAGTAAAAATTCACCTATTTAGAAAATTATTTATGTTAAAGGATTATTATTTTTAAAATTAGGACGTAAAAATTTTCCAAAAGTTAATTTTTCTTATTTTTATGAGATAGTCGAATGTTTTAAATAAAAAATAAAATATTGTTTAAAAATATAATGTGTTTTATGACATCATAATTACCCAATAATGATTTAATAAAATAATAGAAACATTATTTTAGTCTAATATATGTTTTAAAATTTAAATAATGTGCTTTTATATTTGTTTGATTTATTTTACAGAGCATTACTGGACCCTCTAACACTTATAAAACATTTTAACTTTTAAAATTGATTTCCTTGAGAGTGTGACTCACCTTCACATAACCAATCCTAATATTTTAATATGTTCATACAATTTCCTTATAAATTATTATTTTCCACTCCCCTTGGGAAAAACCCATGGGAAAAAACTATGTGATTGTTTGTGCTTTTGATTAGTTTAATGTGTGGATTCCCAAACCTAAATAATTAAGAATTCTCTCTCCTTTCCTATATAAACTCACCAAACATTCCATTTACTCTTCACTTGAAGCCTTTGGTGTTCTTCCAACATCTTCCCTCCTCTCACTAGAATCCTTTTAAGGTGTCACAAGCTCCCATTATACCTCTCAAAAGCCTCTTTAATGCCTTTGGGATCACATTTCCAAGTAAGTGATTCATTCCATCATCATTTTAACAATGTTTCTTTATACTGTTATGACTTTTTATTTTCAATTATAGATGTTGGAGTATGATTTCTCACCTCCCCCGTAATTCCTGGTTTATTTTTTAATGATTATAGACACCTTTTTTCTTTCATTAATGCCTCTAATGTACACCTATTACTATTCCAAAATTCTATAACAAATTTTTCTCTCTTCATTTACATTCAAGAAATGCCTTTGTATTTTGAATCTAAATTCCATTAAATATAATGGAACATGTATTTATAAGACCCCCTTACATTCTATTTCATGTACATATTATGAGAAACTCTTATTTTCTCTCAATAAATGTTTTAGTAATTCTTATGCCACACCGTTACACTGCCGAAATTTCACCTATTTTTCAAGCCAATGTAATTGTGTAGTGAATACCATGCCAATTTTCCTATCAAGGGAATTCACCATTATTCACATTTACTTATTCATTATAAATATTCATTTATATATTCTACATCCCTTTTATCATGGAATAAATCATGATGAATGATTCTATATTGTATGATCTGTTTGGCACACTTATGAATGAAATAAAATGATTAAGAAGGGTGTTCCCTAATAGCACTCAAATGCATTAGGTAAAGATTAGTATCATGATAACACATATGAAATGCATATTTAATCATGATATTTCACCTTCAATTACGGTTTACTTATGCTCTAAATGGAATGATCCTTAGTTCATTCGAATACCATGTTAAGTGTTGTTGCCACATTTCCATGTTTTGATAAGCAGGCTTTATCATGTCTTTAAGTTAATGTTTCTCTTATGCTCCATTGATATTATTATGGCATTAAAAGTATTTTATTATTAATGTTATGCCTTGTTTTACTCCCTTACAAGTATTTAAAGCTCGCCATTTTCTTATGAATGTCCTCAGGTTATCCCATGCATTGATAATTATGAGGGAATTTAGTGTTCATGTAAAGTATGTTTTCAATAAAGATGTTTTCTGTTTTATGTTCTAAGTTGATATGTAATGTTCCTAATCCACAAAGAAACTATAAATTTCAATATTCTATGTTTTATAATGTGAATTTTATGTAATAAATATGTTTAATATGTGTAATAAATACCATGGTTTTTATCGTTGGTTTCATAATATAGGTTTAGTTATTTTTAGGATTATTATTTAAAAACACTAGTGAAACCTTAGATTCATGAATTTGTATAATAATAATATCCATAAAGTAAGGTGATTATTGAGTAAGTGGTTTATCAAGAAAATACATCTCTATCTTGATACGAGCAGGTAGAGGTAGAGATGGCACAGATGTACGTACGTGTGAAAACTCCGACAATGAGTTTTGGGCTTAACCCGGTGTATCCAGGTACATGAAAACGGGTCTTGCTACACTCCAAGATAAAAAAAATTTGGGGATATACTTTGGTAAATTCATAATCTTAGTATAAACCATTATTAAGGAAAAAAACAATTCCCCTAATAATTTATGTTAGAATGTAGATCATGGATAACATAGTTTGAAGCCCATATAATCATAAGAAAAAGAACTAAAAGTTATTTATAAGTCATCTATTTTTGTTTTCAGATTACCCTTTATGTGTTACCCCTAACATTCCTTTTATTCTAGCCAATAGCTAGAAATAAGATGACTTAGGCTAACAGTCGTTATGAAGATCAATGTAATGAATATTATAATGAGATTCCCAATCTAATGGGAGTAGGAATATCAATGTTTTTCACAATATTGTCTCAATTAACAATTGATTTGAATATAAACGTTGGTCAAGGGGAATTATCAACCCTCCACTAAGAAAGAAAAATTACAATCAGGGGAATAATGAGACAAAGGCCTCCAACTTTTAATGGATAATTCGATCCCTCAATTGTCGAACAATACATTAACTCCATTGAAATGATCTTCTCCATCCTTCAATGTTATGATCAATAGAAGGTTTATATGGATGATTATCATATAAAGGGTGAAGCCTATCAATGATAAACATTTATTAGAATATATGAAGCCTAAGGAGGAGTTCGAGGTTTTGGAATGGATGAATTTCCAGAAAATTATTTTCAACAATTTTTTTCCACGCACCCTATGACTTAAGATAGAAATAGATTTCATTTCCCACTGGAAAAAAGATGACGAATCCATCAGCGCATATGAGGAAAAAATCATAAGGCTTGCACGATAAATCATCGGCTTTTTCATTACCCTCGAAAGCATGGTTGACAACTTCTTTGGTGGGATAAATCCAAACCTATGGAAAGCTTCGGTGAGTCGTGACTTGGATAGCTATGTGGAAATTTTTTGATGTACCCTCATGGTCGAAATAGTGATCGAGAAATCTCAGTAGTATCAATTTGATAATAATTGTATGTTGGACTTAAATTCTAGAGGTCCAATGGATAAATCAAAAAGTGATAAGAAAACCCAGTATCCCACTTTCCAATGGTGCAGAAAGAAGCGCCCAATAAATTTCATGAAGGGGATAAGAAAAGTCTTTATATGTAGAAGAGAAAGGAACCTAGCCATTAACTGCACACATCAATAACTCTCAGCTACCATAGAGTAGATGAATTATCTGTTCGAATCTCAAAGCATTTTCTATTACATCAACTCCAATGAACCTGGGAACCTTACAAGTTTGTTCCCTTAGCCAAGGGTTTACGGAGTCAACAAACAATATCCAAGGAAGCAAGGGTGATATTTTTCCATCACTACTGCCAATGTGAACCCTGACAACGAAGTGGTGACATGTACGCTAGTTATTCATTCAATAATAGAGAATGTTATTTTTTATTCTGGTTATACACATTCTTGTGTATCCCAAATGTTTAGTAGAACAATCCCATCACTAACATAATTAATTAATATAAAGATGTTGGTGAGTGTGGAAAACAAGGAAATCAATAAATCTCTTAAATATAACTCCTCCACTATCATAATTCGTGGATTGAACATCCTAGAGAACCTCGTCATTCTCCCTCTATTGGAATTGGCTGAAATTATCAGCATGGATTATATTTCCTTATATAGAGCCAACAGAAATTTCCATGAGAGGGATATCGCTTTCTATATAGAGAATCGACCCACGATTCTATACTAATTCAAGGAGGAAGATGAATCTTCATTAGCACAATCATCTTATGTGTGGATATTACGTCCCTATGAACATGAATATCTAGATAAGATGATTGAGTCTGAGGAAGCAACCATCCTTGAAGACAAGCCTATTGTGAGGAAATTTGATGGGGGTTTTCTAGAGGTAGTGTCCAGTCTTCCTCATAGAATAGGTGTGGATTTCACAATTTATCTTATAACTAGGGAGTTTACAATATCCATGACTCCATATTGAATGGCTGTTGTGGAGTTCAATGAGATGAATAGATAAATATAGGAGAATTTGGATAAACGGTTTATACACCTTTGTGCTTCACCATGTGGTGCACCGGTCCTCTTCATCCAGAATAAGGATAGTTCAATACGCCTTTACATTTATTATCATGAGGTCAAAAAAAATCACGATAAAGAAAAAGTATGCCTTGACAAAAATTGATGACTTGTCTGATAAGCTACATGGAGCACAATAATTCACTAAAGTATATTTTCAGTTGGGATATTAACAAGTAATGGTGAAGAATGATGAAAACGCTATGACTGCTTTTTGTTCAAGTTACGGGCACTATGAATTCAAAGTAATTTCTTTCGGAATCACCACTACTCTATAAATATTTGTGGAATTGATAAATAGTGTCTTTAGGGATTACCTGGACAATGGTTTAGTAGTCTTTATATATGATATTCTTATATACTCTAAAATAAGGATTATCATGAGGAGAATCTAATAACTATACAACAGACCTTGCATAATTAGAAGCTCTATGAAAATTATAGAAAGTGTGAGTTTTGGTTGAAGGAGGTCTAATTAGTGATTCATATCATCCAATGTAATGGGAGATCTGTGGATCCCTCAAGGAAAACTGAAATTGAGGGATAGCTGATTCCAGCATTGGTGACATATATCTATAGCTTCCTTGGGTTTGCAGGATGTTATCATTGATTTGTTAAAAATTTCCCATGATTATCAAACCCTTTTACCAAGATAACTCATAATGGAATAATGTTTTCATGGAGTGAGGATTGTGAAAAGAGCTTCACGGTGTTGAAAAAGAAGGTTTATCATTGTGCTCGTAGTCAAACTACCAACAAGTCGAGAATTTTTTGTGGTATTTTCTGATGCTTCAATGAAGGGAATGGGTTGTGTGTTGATGAAAAATGAAAAAATAATTGCATATGATTTAAGGAAATTTAATTTTCATGAGAAAATTAATCCATCGCATGATTTGGAATTGGCTATAGTGATATTTTCTATAATAATTTGGAAACATTTACTCTTTTGGGAGAATTGTGGAATATGTACGGACCAAAAAAGACTCAATTATATATTCACATAGAAATAGTTTCACATGCAACAATGATGATGGATGGAGATTATAAAATACTATGACTTCTCAGTCCATTACCACTCTAGGAAATAGAACAAGTTGGTCGATGATCTATGTATAAAATATCCAACGATTCTATAATTAATGATAATTGAAAAGGATCCAATCTTCATAGACATGATGAAGATAAACATGGGAATCTTAAAGAAGGGAAATTCATCAATCCTTCTTCAAATGATTTAACAACCGTATATTTTGGAATGGATAAATGATACTTAAAAGAATGATGTGGGAATTTAGAAGAAGTTGGAAACAATCAGGAATGGGAGATCCTAGGAGTTCAATGTCAATTAAGAAGAAATTGTGAGATTTGGGTCAAGGCTGTGGGTTCCATCAAATCTGTAGTTAAAGAAGGAAACATTGGATGATGCACATAGTTAAAATTTCTCCATTAACAAAGGAAACACAAAGATGTATCGAGATCTCAGAGAGTATTTTTAGTGGTATAACTGGAAGAAGGAGATCGCTGAGTATACATCTAAGTGCCTGGTATGTCACCATGTGAAGGCTAAGATGGAGACGTCTAAAGAGATGATGCAACCATTACCCATAGCATTGTCGAAACGGTATAACAATTCCATGGATTTTTTCACCATAATTTATAATACATCTGAAGGAAACAATGCTATCTAGGGTGTTGTGGATCATTATACAAAGACTACACACTTCATTACAATTCAGGACGATTTCTCACAGAATCAACTGGCACAGATATACATCAAAGAAGTGGTAAGGCTGCATGGATTACCACTATCTATTTTCTCCGATCGAGTTCAAATATTCACCTTTATGTTTTGGAAGCGTCGTCAATATTATATGGATACCGAGAAAAACTTCAGTACAACTTATCATCCTCAAACTGATGGCCAATCTCAGTGTACTATCCAAACACTTGAGGGCATGTTAAGAGCGTTTTCAATGGACTTTAAATGAGGTTGGGATCAATATCTTCCTCTATTATAGTTCTCTTACAATAAGAATTTCAACTCAAGAAGATGAATCAAACCATATAATTATTATTATGGGAAAAGGAGAATAACACCGATGTGATGGGATGATGTCAGTGAGCGCAAGATACTAGGACCTGAAATGGTTGATGAAATGGTGGAGAAGGTGAAAACCATTCAATTACATATCAAGGTATCCTAATGTAGAAAGAATATTTATACATATTACCAATGATAGTACCTTCTGTTCCAAGTTGGAGACATGTTATATCAACCCATATCTCTTTGGAAGAATGTCATGAGGTTTGGATAGAAACATATGTTATATCCTACATACATCATCCCCTTCGATATTATTGATCATGTCGAGGTTGTGGCCTATGGACTACCACTTCCACCTACTGTGGCCTATGTAAATGATGTTATTCATGTATCCCTCTAAAGGAAGTATATACCAGACCCTTCGCATGTATTACCTTCAAAGTTTGTACAATTAGTGGATGGTCTTTCTTACGAAGAGTATCCATTGAAGATCTTGGATCGTAGAGATAAAGCTATATGTGACAAGATTACCCACCTATCCATGGTAATATGGAGAAACCATATGTACAAATAGGCAACATGGGAACTGGAGGAGGACGTTAATGAAAAATTAATTGCACATTTTTTCGGCTTACAATGTAAAACAAAATATCGATAGTGACATTTGATAAGGGGGGAAGATTGTAACGACCCAAAAAATTAATAATGGAAATTTCTCTTGATATAATTCAATATATTATTATATGTCATTAGAATAAAACTTATTCACTTCTTTGGTATTATGATTTGGGATTTTTAAATATACCATTATGAATTGTGAACATTTTTAATATAGCTTTTGAGTAGGGATCAATAGATTAGTATAAATATAGGGCATTAACAAATCTAATTTACTTAGATAAAGAAAGTGATGTCCTCATTCAGTAGAATTTTACTGTACAAAGCCCATTTTTCAGAGCTCTGAAAGGAGATGGTGTCATTGGGCTTCACTCTTGACCAAGCCCAAGCCGAGCTTCAACATGTTATGCTCGAACGAAACCACCTATGGGAGAAGTGGGAGTTGATAGGGATTACCACTCGAGCGATGTTATCTAAGATACCCCAAGAGTCTGTCACCATTGACCACCTTACCCTTCAGCCTTTTGCGGGAGTTATAAGGTGTTAAGTAACTAGACCTTATCACTATGATTATTTTCTTTATTTTTTATTTAAAAAATAATATACATTCATTTTATTATCGTAACATTGTAAATAGTTTCTAAAAAACAAATAGCATTTTTAGTTAAAATTCAATTAAAAAATCTATTTTGATGAATTAATGAATTTTTTAATTTAAAAATATTTTAATTATATATAGTTACTAAATTAATTTTTATTTAATATAAATTAACAAATAAATATTTTGAATATGATTGTGATTTTATTACTGTTTCAGAGATATTTTCTCAAAATCAATGAATTTTCGATGAATGATAGTTTTTATTTTAAAAGAAAAATTTCATATATGTTGAAAATTATTTAAATAAAATAGATTTTATTTTTGGAATCATGACATTGAAATTTTCCAATGTGGAATTTTTCATAATTTTCTGAGACTGTCAAATGTTTTGGAAAAAAATTAAATACCGTTTAAATATATAATGTGTTTTATGATATTATAATAACCCAATTTTAATGAAATAAAATACCATAATAACTATATTAGAACAATATTTTTTTAACATTAAAATAATGTTATTTTAGGGTTGTTTTATTTATTTTAAAAAAATTAGTAGACCCTCCAAGACTTAAAAAACATTTTATCCTTTCAAATTGATTTCATTAGAGTGTGACTCACCTCCACATAACCAATACTAATATTTTAAAATGTTATTCCATTTTATATATAAAATATTGTTTTCTAATCCCCTGTGGAAAAACCCAAAGGCATAAACTATGGTTTTTTTGGGGTTTTGATTAGATTAAGGTTTGGTGTCCCAAACATAATAATAATGATTTCCCACTCCTTTCTTATATAAACTCAACCAACCACCCACTTCCTCATCACTCAAATCCTTTGGAGTTATTCCAACCGATTCTATCCTTTCCCTCTCTATAATACTCCCAAGTTTCCCCAAGCTATCAAGAAGCCTATCTCAATCCTCTCCCAAGCCATTGGGATCACACTTCCAATTAACAGATTCCTTCCTTTCTCATTTGTTCAAAATTTCTTTATACTGTTATTCCCTTTAATTTCTAATTATTAATTTTAGGGGATTACTTTTCACCTCCCACATACTTTCCTATTTAGGTTTTAATGATTATATACCCCTTTTCTCTCCTATTAATGCCTCCCATGTACACTCGTTACCATATCATATTTCTGTATTGATTTTCTCTCTCCTCGTTGGCAATCATGCAATTCCTAAGTATTATGAAACTAAATTACATTATATTTTATGGGAGATATATTTATATAACCCAATTACATTCAATATAATTTATATATGATGATACACTTATTTATATCTCATCAACTATTTTTATGAATTTTTTGGTCACACCGTTATACTGCCAAAATTTTACCGATTTTCCAAGCCAATGTCATTGTTTAGTGAATATCATTCCCATTTGTCTATCATGGGTATTCACATTTATTCACATTTACTTGTTGATTATAAAGTTTCATGTATGTTTTCAATATCCCATTATCATGGAATAAATTATGATGAATGATTCTGTGTTGCAGGATCCATGTGCCACACTTATGCGTGAAATGAAATGTTTATGAAGGGTGTGCCCTAATAGTGATCCAAAGAATTGGGTAAAGATTAGTATCACAATACATCCGATAAATGAGAATTTACTCATGCCAATTCAATTTCAATGAGGTTTTACTAATGATACATATTTAATGATCCTTGGATCATGCTAATACCATATTATTTGTTGATGCCACATTTCCATGTTGTGATAGTCATGATTTATCATGCCATTATGTTCATGTTTATCTTATGCTCCATTGGTGTTCCCACAACCTACAATGTATTTTATTATTCATATTATTCCTTGTTTACTCCCTTACTGGGCATTATGACTCATCCTTCTCTTATTCAAGTCCTCAGGTTATACCATGCAATTCTAAGTATGAGGTAATGTAGTGGTCATGTAAAGAAATTTTCCAATAAAGATGTTGTCTGTTTTATGTTATAAATTAATATATAATGTTACTAATCCCTATATAAATAGGGCCTCTCGATCTTCTATGTTTTATCAAGTGAATTTTATGTTGTGAATCGAGTTTAAGTGTCTAATAAAGATCAATGTTGTTATAAGAAGCGTATATGTGGTTTTATATTCAAAATCACCATTAAATAAATTTATGCAATTCGAACTATCATATTTTGTAAGTTAAATTGATATTAAGTAATTAAATGTTAAATGAACACCAATGAAATTATGTTTTATTTTCTATTATCTAAATCATTTAGCTTTTAAAAAATTTCATTTTTAGTTACATGAATGTTTTCATATTTCTATCAATAGTGAAAATTTTAGCATCCTAACTAGGAATAGAGAGACCCTTCCAAACAGCAACATTGTGTTAAAGTCAACACACTCAAGGAATATTTCCCTTTCAAAACTAAAATCATTATCATCCACCAATCCAATAACACTTCATGAAACCATATAACAAAAAAATATACAAACAACCACCCTTCATGAAAAATAATTCATTTTAATATGCATCAAATAGTTGAAACCAATAATTGGTAAACCAACATAATCCATTGTTTGATGTTTTAAAAAACCACATAAATGTGTTGAAAACAATATGGTAATGATTAAATAAATAATAAAAAAATAGTAAAAACACAAGATCAACCTCTTTCAAGACCCAATTGTAATTTTATCCTGGTATTAACAAAGAGTGGTAATGTGATTTAGCCTATTCATAAACATGCTTTCAAGAAAAATAGAAAACCCATTGAAAAAGAGAAAAGATAATGTTTGAAAAATACTGATATAAAATCTAGATAAGTAACATAACGAATAGAATAAGTAAAATATTGGTTATTGCATTAGCATTTCTATTTAGATTACTAGAAACCATAAAGATTCAGGAGGTATATATATAAAAATATTTTTTGTGGGAAAAATTCAAAGGGATGAAATTTACATAAATATACTTGAATCTAAAAATCTAAATTCACTAATATATAGTGTTTCTTAGGGAATATTAAATTAAAAAATTTAAATACAAAGTAAATGAGAGTGTAAATTTCAGCAGTTGTGTTAAATTATTGAAAACCCATATAACATTCGATAATATAAAAATATCAAGGTAATTATTTCATAGTATAAACCGTAGGTGAAATATTATTTTTGATCTATCAGATGGTCCAAGATATTTTATATATGTAAAGTGTCATCATTTCATTACATATATTTATATTGAAGAATCGAATCCAATATTAGTAATTAATCAACTAAAAAATAAAATTACATATTTTTTTAGTTGGAGTACATGAAAATTTATTACTTAGAGTAAAATATTTTAGCTTCCCAATAGTGTTATTAGTCCTAATTATGTTTCAATAGAGGAAATAATTTTCTGTTCAAGTTATTTTAAAAAATTACAGATTTAAAAATAGTAATGATTGATATAAATTATACTATATTTACTTTGGAATTATTTTTTTGAGAATATAAAAATCACATTAATATATTGGACTATATATAATTTCTATAAGAAGGGAAATATTTTTCATACTTTGAAACTCTGACTATCCAAAGGTACAAAAAAATTGATTTATAAATTAAATTGTGAGTTTGGATAACAATTTATGACATGAAAAATATATGTGAAATTTTTTTTAAGGATTCTTAAAATTGTATCCATCCATAAAATGACAAGGAAAATTTTAATTTTGATGATGGTTTTGTGTATTTAATCACAATGGAGGTAGTTGAATGTGTGTTCTTCTATTGTAAATACATTTTATTGAGTATTAAAAAATGTTATCATTAATATTTATTCTATCCCCCATATTTGAAAATAATTCTTTACCTCCAGATTTGTTTTATCTATTTTTAATCGATAATGAAAATATTTCATTATTTGTTGCTGAAAAAATTTCTTCTAATCAAGAATTAAAATTGGAAAATCTTGAGAGATAATATTTTATATTTATATGTTGTAAATACATTATAATTCACTTTTATTTGTCTAAAAATATATATTACTGTAATTCATTTAAAATTTTATCAATGGCCTATTAGAAAACCACATAGGTGACTCAAGCTATCCATGATACATATAGATAGGAAGTTTTTTAATAAATTTATAATAGAAAACAATGTCTACAGTATTTATAAATTATCTTGTTCCAAAAAAAAATTTATACTACCAAATTTATATTTATTTTGAATTTTATAAAAATTAAAAAATGAGCTATGTCTTATGAGAATAAAAAATAGTAGTGATTTTTTTCATTAAATGTTGAAAACTGATTCATGTCACATGAAAAAATCATTTTACCATTTCATTTTTTGACAAAAAATTTTCATATTATTTTATGTAACCACGATTGTCACACCTAAAAGGGACTTTCATTATTATTACATGTTCAAATTATTCATCAGAACCATGAAAATTCACCCTCCCCTATCTTTTATTCCATTTTATTTTAGAGTAGATATATTTTGATAGGGATATTAAAATGATATAAATCAAACATTATTTGTTGTGAATTTAATTTTTTTAAGTCATTCCATTTCAAAAAATAGGAATGAGTTTAAAAAAAATTAATTTTATAAATAAAGCATATTTCTAACATCTATGGAAAAAGACAAATCAATTTTAATAAATGAAATATGTTATAGATGATTCATTAGAAATTTTATTAAAATTTATTTTAAAATTTAGAAATTAATTTAAAACTAATATAATTTTATTTTCTATGATCATCTAATAAAGGTATTTTATGATATAATATGAAAATTCAACTAACCACTAGTCGTACATCCACCAATTTGAGAGATCTAATTTGAGCAGGTGTGTGACACATTAAATTGTGATTATAGAGTTTTTTTTGTCTCGTATCCTTAAAAGAAAAAAAAATTCTTTTATTGTGATTCCAAAACATTAGGCTATATAAAAAGATACAACATAATCACTGAAATTTATTTTTTAGATGCACATTAAATTTAATATAAATTATGGTCAAAACTACATGGTAATAATTTGTTTATTTTATAATGAATCCTTTAGGTAACTGATGATAAAGGTAGAATAAAAAACAATCATGCTATGCTGGATTTTGTGTGAAAAAATATTAATATTGAAGAAATGGACATGTGAGGAGTTGAAAATAATGTGATAGTTCATATGATAAGGCTTCCCCAAATGAATGAGGATGAATATATAAATAAAGATACATATTGTAAATTAAATCTAGGGAAAAACATTATTCAGTGAATGGTGTGGTACTATGGTACGCTGGTATCATAAATTTTATTTTAATTATTAAATTTCTATATAATGTTAACTCATAATAAATTTTTCTACATAAATAGGTTCCAAAATATAATATTTGGGAAGAATCATATAATTTAAAAAAATTAAAGAAAAAATAATGTGATTATTTCAAAACAACATTTAGGAACAATATTTACTATATTTTTTCACTCTTTAACTTCTTAAGGCCAATTTAGACCACAGAATAAATTTCTAAAAGTCTTTTTATATATAATATATTAAGATATATTGGTAAATTATTCCCATGAATGTTTTTTTAAATATGAATAATACCAATTTACTAGAAATATATCAATTAGATAATAAATTCCTCAATGTAACATGAATTTTGATAACGAAGTAAATAATAGGGAATATATTTTATTAGACTATTTCCAATGAATTGTTAATATTCATACATATTATTTTATATGGACTTTTATCCCATGTGTTTGATGAAAAATAAATTATAAATGATGATTCATCTATTATTTTTTCCTTTATCCGTACAAATATTTTCTAATGATTAACAACAATAATAGATATCATCAAGGATAATGGAATCATTGATTCACTAGGATCATAATATTTTTTGTTATAAAATATAGAGTAACACCTAAAACATAATCTTTTTTACTATACACAAAATAAATTGAAGGAAAAATATTACAAATGATGATTAAATAATTCCATGAAAATACTATCAGTCCAATATGGTAGATTGGGTCCAAATGATATATGATTAATCAAGGGATTAATGGAATACATAAAAACCATAATGTAAATTATCCTCTGTAGGTTGATTAATTGTAAAATATATCATTTAATCGTGGATTTAAAACCCAACTCATGTTGCGATGTAAAGGATATGTTCTTGGACATAAAAATAGATGGTCAACATATGATATTTTAGATCTATCATATGTTATAAATTATTAGTGAAGGATTTTAAAACTAAATAATATGATAGTGAATTACATGAAATTATATGAAAATGATAATTTAAAAATAAAATTCTATTATAAAGAATAATATTTTCAATACATCTCAAATTTGAAAACGATGTAATGTTAAATTTATTCGGTATGGGAAGGTCCCATTTTATCCATTATTTCACAAACATTGTTTTATGTATATTGGTAAACAATAATATAAGAACCAATTCATTATTACTATAAACAGGATGAATAAATATCATGGGAATATTCCAAAAATACACTTGGTGGATTTCAAAACCCTTCAACCTATTTATTAATAAAACACCAGGGTTATACTATTTTTAATGTTTATCATTTATTTCATTTTGTAAAATATTATCAAAACTATCATATTTTTTTATTTCACTGTGTGAATTTCATCATTTATGTGTGTGGGTGGGGAATATTATGTACTTTGTGTGAATTATTTATTCTTATTTTTTCTGTGTTTTTCATCTTTTTCTAAGATTATGAACACTTATGTGCTCAAAGTGAAAACCCATGTATATGTGAAGTATTTTTCAAATATTATAAATAAATTTAACTCAATTTGAATGAACCTAATAGAGTTAGAAATGATTTTAATTCTATATTCCATTTTTTTTAAATTAATGAAATAGTTAATGGTTTTTGAAAATAATTTCCTAAAATACTATCCAAAAATAAAATCACCTAACTAAGTGGTATCCAAACAAATTTTTTATTTTTTTCTAAAATATATAATATATTTTCATGAACAATATTGTCTTCAATAAAAATGATTTTCAATGTATTCTTGTTAAAACTATATTGATTTGATTGATTTGAAAATTATTAAGGATATATTTTTTTTGAAAAATATATTTTTTAATAATACATTGAAATAATCCCATTATATCCCCTAAAATAAATGAATATCCCTATTAAAAAGACACATTTCAATATTAAATTCAAAAAAAAATATTATTAAATTCATGATCATTGTGGGACTTCAGTGTTACGGAGGGAAATTTTTTTTAAAATGGTTGTTGGGTGATAACACATATATGTTATAACTATTTGATAAATTTATAAGGGATGTATTGTGATAAAGGAACATCAAATATTTATTATTGGAATCATGCCATGGATAATTTCATGAGTTCTAAATGGTATGAATGATACATTTATGGGAATGATGAATTGGATGGAACTAGATATATGCCTCATTGGGAAATATTTTATAAGTAGGTTTGGGATGAAAACATCAAAGATATGAACTATTAAGTGACATGTTAACAAAAAGTCATCATTGGTTTTTTCAAATACTTCTCCTTATCATTAAGGATTAAATATTTAAATAAGTGACTCCTTGTAATAAAGAATTTTATAAAAAGAAGAGGGAAAAACTATTAACGATAACTAAATTTCATAAAGTGTGAATATAACATAACAATAAAAGGAAAAGGGGACTTCAATCCATGGTAAGGGGTCAGTAATATACAATTTAAGATTTTAAATTTCAGATATTATATTTTAACTCAAAAGATCCAAACATCATCCTTCAACCGCAAAATTTTTTACATTATCACCTATTATCCCATTGCCCAAAATACGAAATCCTCAACAGATTCATAATAACTTGACTAATTAGTTTTCAAATTATAAAAACAAGAATCCAATAAATACCCCTACATGAATTTTTTTAAAAAAAAATTTATTATTATCATGATTTTTTATTGAGATAAATATTTCTAGTAAATTTATGTATTAATGACCATTGTAGAAAAAAATATTAGTTAATTTAATTGACCTTTTGAATAAATAATAGAAATAACATGTAAAAATAATGATATAGTAGAGTAATAAATATTATTTAAAAGTGATCACACAATTTATTATGTATTGAATATAGGTTTCTTATAGTTTTATATACTAACTTTCCAAGTAGTGTATGATTTTATGTGTGGGGGGATTGAAAGAGGAAATTGATTATCATTTTTTATTTTAAATTATTTATATTCCATTATATTTAATACTTAATCAATTTTCAATAGAGTTTTGAAAAAATGAAACATTTCCTTCAATATTTTTAATATTTCACCAAATTAGTAAAATGGGAAATGTAAATAAATTATTTAATTTTATAAATATAATTAAAGGGAAGCTATTGATATAACACTAATGTTTGATTTTTAATGGGAGAAATTAGTTTATGTGTATGAACCTGGTTCTTAATCATGAGGTACGGGTTTATTCTATTTCTTTTTCCTTAAGTATTTTTGAGAAAATAAGGAAAATGAGGGAAAATCCCAAATTTTCTGACTACACATCATATACTTTTCTACAGGTAGTGTACTTTTGTCGTGTGGGTTGGGTATATAGGGCGTGTAGGCCTGTCGATAAAAAAGTGTGCAAAAACTAACTACACACCATGTATAGGGTATTTACACATCATGTATTTAGTCGGCAAGTGAATAGTAAGGTGGTGGAGGAAACTGACTATGCAGCAACAGTACATGTCATGTACTCATGTCGACAAGTGAACAGTTCGGCGGTGAAAAGGTAGCCTCCAGAGGAACAGTTAAATGTTGAAAGTACACACCGTGTACTTGCGAGTACACGCCGCATAGTTTGTTTTTTTTTCTTTTCTTAAAACAGACAGTAGCCTCCTCTATTGATAGAGGAATCATAGAATGCGGTTTTGATCTTTGGAGGATGGCCAGAGCATTAGAGATCAGCTGACCGTGTACCAGGAATCATTTTCTGCTTCTATCGATCTCGTTGGGACTGAATGGGTAAGCTCTCCCTTCATTTTTGAGTGGTTCTTACGAATTCTTTCCTGAGGGAAAGTTATTTAGGTTTGAACGTGTTGTTGTTATTCCTAGATCTACATCATTCTTTGGAGTTTCTGGAAGCGTCATTCACATATACTGATCAGAGACAATCGAGGTAGGTGGCCTGGTGTTTAAATTCCAACTGTTGTGTGTTTTTGTGCAACAAACCCATGTTGGGGTGTCATGTGGCTGAGGCATTGTATATTTTAAATACCTAGAATTGTATAGGTAATTAAATGTATTAATTATCTATTGTTTGAGATCACTGTTTTGATCTAGGACCACCCCGGGGATCTTTTCCACTGTTTAGCGGTTTGGCTAGGATACCCAAGGGTATGCCATGATTAAATTTTTCATTGAATTTTCTTGAATGAAAGTTATATAAATTGCTTATTTATGCTTTGGGCTTGGCCCGCTAACTTGATCCTGAGGGAAGTGTTCTATTTAGTCTGAGGGAAATGTTCTGTTTATCCTGAGAGAAACTCCTTTCATACCTATGGGCAGTAGATTCTATGCCTGAGGGAGACACTTCGTACGCCTGAGGGAAATATCTGTTATGCCTATGGTCAATTACCTGCGAGTATCGATTCTGGTTACCTGAGGGTAAGGATGGTATGTATGAGGATAGTGTAATCATAAATACTCACCGTGGTGATTTGTTTACATGTTATACTTGCCAATTTAAATCATGGGCTTGTAATAGTTAAATCAAAATTAAAATGGAAATATAATTGGTAAAGTTATGTAATTATGACTACTTCTTAGTTTATTTCATTTACTACTGCACAATTATGTTTCATATCTTCAATAACAGTTGGGCACGAGCCTTTGGTGGGTGCCTACTAGGATTTATTTCTCACACCCTATTTAAGTCATGTCTTCATCCCAAACAGACTATATTGTTTCAGGTGTCGACAGGTTCAAGGGTGCCTATATAGGTACATGATTGTAGCAAAGGAGTAGGAGAGCATGAGACCGAGCTAAGGCTTGCGATGCAGTTGTGTTCTGTTTACTCTGCTATGTTTTGTTTTGTTGTACCTCGTACTTTGAGATGTATTGTATTTTATTGCATTGTATCCTGCTATTGTTTTTTTCATATAATGTGTGACATGTTTCATCTTTATATATATGATAGTAGGTTCTCTTTTACTTTAGTTGTCCATTTCCATTGCATACTGTTTACTACGTCCACTGTTGTATGTTATTTATCTTTCCACTGCGCTACCCTTTGACAAATGAGGGCATAGTATCCCAACTATCAGACTTGATCCCTCACTGCTAGTCGGCATCCTCTGGTGTTTGGGTAAATGTGCATGAGTTCATGTGGCCAACCAGGTTCATAGAACCAGTGGTGTGGCACCTGGATCCGGAACATTACAAAGTGGTATCAGAGGCAAGTTCTTTTCATTGACTTACTGTTTGGAGCCTCAGTCAATGATAGGATGTAAATGTTAGTTGGCAATATGTTGTGCCTGGGAGTAGATAACACTTATATAGGGAAAAGAAAGTCTACCTTGGTTATTGCAATTTTTATGATTTTGCACATTTGACAGTTGATTTGATTTCAATGTTGGGTGACGCACATGTGTTGTGCTATTATATATTTATATATGGTTTCTATTGAGTTGGAACCCGATGAGATGAGGTTATGCCATCTCATGCGTCATTTAGGCACATGCTAGAAATTACATGGCATGCATTCATTCCATGCCATATTGTTTCATTAGAAATTGCATGTTCTTGTGATAGTTGATGTGCTAGAAAATCATGCTACTGTGATAGATGATTTGATAAATACCTTCTATTTGATAGGTTATTCTTGTGTGAGGTTGTTGAAAGAATGAACGCCCAACATTGTTTTTTGGGGAGTATGGGCCCTCAATAACAAGAATTTGGTGGATCATCGACGTATTTATTTTGTTATAACATGTATAAGATTCCAAACATTGATTCGCGGGGAGTATGGGCCCCCACAGATTGGAATTTGTCACTTAGGTGTTTTTTTAGTGTTTTTATGGGTTCCAGAGTAGTTTTGGATGCTTAATGTCCAGAAAACCCAGGATACACACCATGTAGTTCTATGGACACAGGTTGTGTTTTCTTCTATTAGAGAAGAAGTGAAAACTTTTTAAGTACATGCCATGTAGTCTCGTCCTGTGTCATAAACCATGTAGATAGGGAAATGGGGTAGGGAATGACCTTGGGGAACACACCATGTACCGGTTGTACACGCCATGTAGTGTTGACCAGTTGTCTTCCTGTTTAACTAAAAACATGGACGGAGGAAACATTAAGACATACACGTCATGTCTACGTTGAACACGCTGTGTAGGCAGACCCAGGTACCCAGCCGTTCCACGAACAACACGGGTCAGTGTTATTTTTCCTATTACACACTATTTCCTCCTGGAACAGGCTGTGTAGTGTCAGCCATGTAGCCGGCCATGTGATGAGAAACACTGGTCGGTCTAGGGATTCTTTATACACGCTGTGTCTTTTTGTAACATGTCGTGTAGTATGACCTGGGTATACAGGCCGTATTATGAAAAACATGTGTCGGTGAAGGATTTTCGTGTACACATAGTGTGCCTGTGGACCACACCTTGTAATTTTGTTTTAGGAGAGCCATGTGGCATAGTTGTGTTGGAGGACTCAGGTAGGGAATAAGGATTCAGGTACATGGCATGTATTTTGAAGACACACCGTGTGGGTGGGGTGTTACACGACATGTTTTAGCTGGAGTATAGGCCCATGTAATTGGCGTTTGAGAACACGCCGTGTAGTATTTATACACACCGTGTAGTAAATTTTTGTAAATATTGAATTCTTTATTTCTCATGTTCCCTTATTGGTCTCATAGTTTTCGGTCATTGATAATCTTGATCTGTGGTGTGCGTTTTACTTTGTAGAGTCATTACACCAAGACAACTGCCAGTTGTTCGCCAAGATAGTGGTGATGATTATACTCTTGAGATGGTGGTCCATGGGCTAATAGTGGAACCTCCAGCAGAGCCAGATGTTGCACTAGCCATTATACCAGACATAGGTGCTGATGCACAGTTCCGTGAATGCTTTATGTGGATCATACAGACCTTTCAAAGAGCACTTCTGGCTGCCACATCTAAGGTAGAGTTGACTCGTATCTTCCAGCAGCAGCCTCTGCCTACGTTTTCAGGGGATGGTGGACCATAGTCTGCGGTGTCTTGGCTGGGGTCTATGCAGATTATTTTCGAGCATCTTGAGACTCCTCTAGGGTGGAGGTTCAAGCTCACGACTTATATATCGTGTGATTCCGCTAAGAGGTGGTGGGATGTTACAACCCATATAGAGAATCACTGAGACATGGTGTGGGAATATTTTCAGACAACTTTCTATGATATCTTCTTCCCCGAGATGCTGAGGGAAGATCGAGCTCGAGAGTTCATTAAACTGTAGCAAGGCGCTATATCAGTGACGGATTAGCCTGCTCACTTCACTGATCATCAGCATTTTGCACCTGTTCTGGTGGGTGATGAGGTGTTGAGGGCTCGGCCCATTGATGATGGTCTTTGATATGTCATCTGAGCACTACTGAATGTTTTTAGGTAGCCTACCATGCAGGATATTATGATCCAAGCACTGATTACATAGAGGAGCCTGCGGGAAGCTAGTGGTGTGGACCTGGGTGGTCCGAATCAAGTTTTTGGTACTATTTCTACTGATAAGAAGATGATGTAGATGATCTTATCTCATGGTGGTAGTGCTAGTCAGAAGAATTCCTTAGGTGGCCATGTTATTTTCTACGAGTGTGGCAAGGAGGGGCACAAGTGACCTCAGTGCCCATGAGACCATGTGGGGTGCTGATTTTGCGGAATGATTGGTCACATACAATGTTTTTGTATTGAGTTGCCAACGGTGGCTAGTGCGAGGGGTTTTGTGCAGACTCCGTGTGCGGGAGCAGGACCAGTAGCTTCTTACCAATTAGGGAACTGGAATACGTCAGGGCATTCAGGAAGAGATGTTGGTCATGGTCGTGGTAGCTAGACACCCGAATCTCAGAGGCAGCAGGGTGGGACAACACAGGGTAGCCAGGCTGTGTCGCAGGGTCGCGGCACTGGGCATGCATATGCAATGCAACAAACCCAACAAAAGCAGGATCTCGGACAATCTACTGTCATAGGTACTATTCTAGTAGCTTCTGTTTTGTCTTCTGTACTTTTTGATACAGTTCCTTCACATATCTTTATATTTTTGCCCGTTTTGGAGTGCCTTGGGCTCTATGTTCCTTTTTCTGATGATGTTATGACGCTAGACACTCCATTGGGAACGAGAACGGTCTGTGTGCATTAGTGTAGGGAGTGCCCCCTTGAGGTTTGTGGGTGTCAATTTCTTTGGGACCCCTTTGTCTTAGAGATGACAACTTATGATTTCATTCTTGGGATAGACCGGTTGGTACCCTTTTGAGCCATTGTAGATGTCTATCATCGCCGGGTTAATTTCACGTCACTAGAGGGCGGAGGGTTTCTATACAAGATAGAATGGGACGGCTAGGTGATCCATGTGGGACCTAAGAATCGTGGGAGATGTGGTGTGACAACCCAGATTGTGAGTTTATATCTGGATAATTATGGGACTTATCATTAGGATTTCCCTCTAGTGGTTCATCGTTTCAGGGATGACTTCCCAGATGACTTTTTGGGTCTACCCCTGATGCGAGAGGTGGATTTCACTATTGATCTTGTGCTAGGAGCAGAACCGGTGTCCATTCCTCATTATAGGATGGCTACACCAATGTTGCAAGGGTCAAGATATAGTTAGAGGAGTTACACGCAAAGGGTTTCATCTGACCCAATACTTCTCTATGTGGTTTGCCGGTCCTATTGCGAAGAAAGCAGATGGAACCCTCAGACTCTTTGTGGATTATCAGAAGATGAACCAGTTGACGGTCAAGAACCGATATCCCATGCCAAGGATTGATGATATTTTTGATAAACATTGAGGAGAATGAGTGTTCTCGAATATTGAATTGAGATCTGGATATCATTCGTTCTGCGTTAGACCATCAGACATACCGCTTATAGATTTTCAGAATAGATATGGTCTACACGAGTACTTGGTAATGCTATTTGGACTCACAAACACGCTAGAAGTTCCCATGGCTCTGTTCAATAGTGTGATCCATACATATCTATATTCTTTTTTCGTAGTCTTCGTGGATGTTATCTTGGTGTACTCTCACACTCGACACGGCCATACCACCCATCTTGAGATCGTACTCAGTACACTTAGAGAGCATCGACTATATGCTAAACTCTCAAAGTGATGCTTTTGGATGGAACATATACACTTCCTGGGTCATATTATCTCAGAAGAGGGAGTTGAAGTAGACCTATAGAAAATGAGAGTAGTAGTTTCCTGGGCGCATCCTAAGAATTTGTTTGAGATACGAAGTTTCTTGGGGCTGGATGGTTACTACATTCACTTTATACAAGACTTCTCCCGTTTAGTAGCACCTTTGACGCGATTGACTAAGAAGGGTATGAAGTTTGTTTTGTCATAATCTTGAGAGATAGCCTTTCAGATACAGAAGGGATGGTTTACATCAGCACTGATCCTGATACTTCCTGAGCAAGGGAAGAGTTATACAGTTTACTGTGATGCATCAGGTATTGGGTTGGGAGTTGTGTTGATGCAGAGAGACTGAGTTGTTCCGTACGGGTCTCAGAAGTTGAGGCCACATGAGAGGAATTATCTAATACATGATCTCGAGTTGGCTGCAATTTTTCATGAATTGCGCAGTTGGAGACATTATCTCTTGGGAGATCATTTTGTAGTTTTCACCGACCAGAAAAGTCTCAAGTACATCTTTACTCAGTGTGACATGAATCTAAGACAGTGGAGGTGGATTGAATACCATCAGTTCTTCGATTTTGAGCTTTCCTATAAACCTAGTAAAGTTAATGTAGTAGCTGATGCACTGAGTTGGAGGACTCTGACCCAGGCAGTTCTGGAGGCTAGTTGTGAATGGTAGCTCATGGATTTGTTCTCTAAGATGTGTTTAGAGGTGCACGATAGTTATGGGAAAACCTATCTTTCATCCTTAGCTGTGACTTCTACCCTCCTGGATAGAGTGAGGATGAGATAGCTATCTGATTCAGAAGGCCTAGCTTTACGGGAGTCGGTGGCAAGTGAGGAACCTCCTCCCGGTTGGATGATATGTGATGATGAGGTACTACGTATCCATTGATGAGTGTGTGTTCAAGGGGATATACATGAGGAGCTAATGCGAGAGATTCATGCATCAGATTGGGCAGTTCATCCATGAGTTACCATGATGTACCTTGACTTGAGACGTCAGTACTCGTGGTTGGGTTTGAAGATAGAAGTAGCTGGTTTTGTTCCTAGATGTTCCACCAATCAGTAGGTGAAGGAAGAGTATCAGAGACCAGCTCCACTGTTAAAGAAGTTACCCATTTCGTAGTGGAAATGGGATGTTGTCTCAATGGACATCGTGACCAGGTTGCCAAGGTCACCTCGAGGCAATGAGGCCGTGTGGGTTGTTGTGGACAAACTTACAAAGTTATCTCAATTTTTTCAAATTTTGGAGACCATCAGTGGTGACGATCTTGGGAAGTTGTATATCCGAGAGGTCGTACGTCTTCATGGGGTCCCTTGTTCTATCATTTCAGATAGGGGCACCCATTTTACATATTGTTTCTGGTAGAGTTTTCAGAGAGAAGTGGGTACACAGGTGCTTCTGAGCACAGCTTACCACCCTCAGACCGATGGCCAGTTAGAAACCATGATTCAGGTGTTTGAGGACCTGCAATGTTCATGCATCCTAGACTTTGGGGGCTCATGGGAGATGCACATACCCCTGTTAGAGTTTTTCTACAATAATATCTTTCAAGAAACTATTCACATGGATTCTTATGAGTCTTTATATGGTAGGTCATGCTGATCACCCTTGTGCTGATTAGAGGCAGGTGAGGCAGCTTTGCTGGGACCATGCCTTGTGCCGAAGACTTCAGACCAGGTCCAGTTGATTTATAAGTGGATGGATACCGCACAATCTTGTCAGAAATCTTAATCTGATCACCGCAGATGACCATCGGAGTTTCTGGTGAGGATTCAGGTTTTCCTGCGTTTTTCACCGAGGATGGGACACGGGCAGATTAGAAGATAGGGTAATATTTCACCAAGGTATGTGGGGACGTTTGAGATTATGGATAGAGTCGGGTCGGTTGCCTACCGATTTCAGTTACCACAGAGGTATCATTCCATGAACGATGTCTTCTATTTATCTCAGTTGTACCTTTATCATTTTGACATGTCTCACATCTTTCAGTCTATGGAGGTTGAGCTTCAGGACGATGCATCATTTGAGAAGAATCTGATTTGTATTGTTGATATGAGCACGAAGTTTATCTGAGGTCGGTCAGTTCCTCTCTTACGGGTGAAATGGCAGTATAGCCGAGTGTAGAACAAAGCCTGGGAGCGGGAGACCGATGTACATGCTCACTGGCAGGAGTTGGTCACGATTTTATTTTCACCACCCTTGGGAGGGAAATTCGGGGACATATTTCTTTAAGGGGGGATGTTTGTATGAACACGGTTCTTAATATTGAGGTACGGGTTTCTTATTTTCCTTTTTTCCTTCAGTGTTTTTGAGAAAATAAGGAAAATGAGGGAAAATCCCAAATTTTGTGACTACATGCCGTTTACTTTTCCAAACATAATGTACATTGTCCGGGTGGGATGGGTACACAGGGTGTGTAGGCCTGTTAGCAATAAAGGGTGTAAAAACTAACTACACTGCGTGTATAGGGTATTTATACATCATGTATTCAGTCGGCAAGTGAGTAGTAAGGTGGTGGAGGTAACTTCCAGCGGAGCGACAATACATGTCGTGTAATCAAGAATACATGTCATGTACTCACGTCGAAATGTGAACAGTTCAGCGGTGAAAAGGTAGCTTCCAGATGAATAGTTAAATGATTAAAGTAAACTTCGTGTACTTGAGAGTAAACTCAGTGTAGTTTTTTTCCGCTCAAAACCGGTTGTAGCCTCCTCTGTTGATAGAGGACACTTAGAAAACTATTTGGAGCTCGGGAGGACGTTGAGAGCTTCAGAGATATGCTGAGCACGTTTCATGAATCTGATTCTGCTTCTATCAATCACGTTGGGACCATATGGGTAAGATCTCCCTTCTTCTTGAGTGGTTCTTACCAATTATTTCTCTAGGGGAAGTTATTTAGATTTTAACGTGTGGTTTTTATTCCCAGATCTATGTCGTTCTTGGGCATTTCTGGAAGTGTCATTCACTTATACTAATCTGAGACGATCGAGGTAGGTGGTTTGGTGTTTAAATTCAAACTGTTGTGTGCTTTTTTGTAACATTGTCCTATGAACCCATGTTGGAGTGTCGTGTGGCTGAGGCCTTGGCTTTTTTAAATACCTAGAATTTTCTAGGTAATTAAATGTAATAATAAACTATTTTTTGGGATCACATCTTGGATCCAGGACCACCCCAGTGGTACATTCCTCTGTTTAGCCATTTGTCCATGATACCCAAGCCTATGCCCTGATTATATTGTGCATTGAATTTCTTCAGAGAAAGTTATATAAATTTCTTATTTATGATTTGGGCTCTGCCCGATTACTTGAGCCTAAGGGAAGTGTTCTATTTAGCATGAGGGAAATGTTATATTTAGCGTGAGGGAAACTCCATTCATACATGTGGGTAGTAGATTCTGTGTCTGAGGGCGACACATTGTACGCCTAAGGGCGTTGTCTATTATGCCTCTGGGCAATTACCTGTGGGTTTTTCTTCTGGTTACCTGATGGTAATGATGGTATGTCTGAGGATAGTGTTATCATATATATTCACTGTGGTGATTTTTTTAACATGTTATACCTGCCATGTTAAAGAACGGTCTTGGAATGGTTAAATCAATATGGAAATGGCAATATAACTTGTAATGATAGTTACTTTTGAGTACTTCTTAGTTTATTGCATTTAATACTTAACAATTTTGTTACACATCTTCAATAACAGTTGGGAACGGGCCTTTGGTTGGTTCCTACTAGGATTTATTTCTCACACCTTATTTGGGTCATGCCTTCGTCCAAAACAGACTATGTTGCTACAGGTGTCGATAGGGGCAATGGTCCATATACAGGTACATGGTTGTAGTATAGGAGTAAAAGAGCATGTGATCGAGCTTAGGATTGCGATGCTGCTGCATTATATTTACTCTACATTGTTTTGTTTTGTTGTAACTTGTAATTTGAGATGTACTGTATTGTATTTCATTGTATCATGTTCTGGTTGTTTTAATAAAATTAGTTACATGATGCATCTTTATATATATGAATGATGGTTCTCTTTTACTTCAGTTGTCCATTTCAGTTGAAAAATGTTTACTGCTTCTATTGTTGTTTGTTATTTATCTTTTCTGTTCCGCTACACTTTGACAAATGAGGACATAGTTTCCCCACTATCATACATGGGCCCTCACTGCTAGTCGGTAGCCTCTGACGTTTGGGGAAATGAACCCGCGTTCTTGTGCCCAAACGGGTTCGGGGAACCTGTGGCATGGCACCCGGATCCAGAATGTTACATGATGGATATAAATTAAGTGTAAATACATGAAATTCCATCATTATGGCCTCTAAAAAAATAAGAAAAGTACACTATATTGGTGAACACATGTCATGAATAAGGGTAAATAAATATATTTAAGAGTACATTAATCATGTCTAAGAATAAACAAATATTAGTTAAGTGTGATGCAATTATTATTGATTATATAATAATGTTTCATAAAAAATATTCATTTTCCATCTTAGGAGAATATTCAAGCAACCTGGGAAATTTTTTTTGTTTACTAGGCTAGAATACATAATGGTTACCAAGATAAAATATTAAAATTCTACAAACATATAAAGTGTAAGACCACTAAATGACCTAATGTGACAGATAAGGGTTAAATCAGTTCAAAAAGGGTTACATAAAGGCTACGTCCTTCGAAAAGTTAGGAAAATGGGATGTCAAATAATATTTAAACACTTTAAAAACACTCTTAGTGATCACTATTCTGGGATATCATTTCAATATTCTATTTTTTCTATAAATGATGAGGGAATATAGTGTAAATTCTAAAATAAATTATTAATTGAATTTGGAAATCCTGAATCACACAAACCATGTGTCTTTTCATCCAATAAATAAAAAATTCACTTATTTGGAATTATATGAAGCCTATAATCTGAATGGGGATATTAAAATTCAAGGAGGATATAATCTTTGGGATGCTCCTCATGATGGGAATAACTATTGGAGGCTGTAAAATCATTGTACAGTATTAGTCAAATAGATTTTTATTTTATTTTTGTTTTTGTATTAACAGATTTTTTTCTCATGATTCAAATAACCTCTCTTGTGTAGGAGTACACCCTTTTTTAATTATGATAGGTGATGTGAGGAATGTTTTGTACATATTTATTTTGTACATCATTGAATAATTAACTTCTTTTATTAATTGGTTATTATATTTTAGTGATGGGTATTATTTTTAGCGTGATTGTATTTATTGTACTCTGTAATGGAATTATATGCTTGTTGGTATGAGATTTTTAAATCATCCTCTATGTAAATTTTCTTATATAGGATGGAATATTGAGTATTAAGTATTCATTATCTATAGTTTTCTATACTTTTTTGGAAGTTAATTTAATATTAATGAATTAAATGAGAGTACTTCATTCCAATTGGGATTTACTAGTGTAGTTTTGGGATATTTTATTCTTTATATATAACCAGACATCATCCTACAAAAATTGAATGGAGGGTCTGTATATAATGATAACTATTATATTAATCCTCTTAAGTTGATTAAATATATTTAAAAGATATGAGATTGAGGATTCCATCATAGTTTAGCTAATAAGTAGACGAGTAATATAATTTTAAGACAATGATATCATTGAATTTGTTATCTAATCCCTCAATCAAATCAATAATAATTAGTCTATATAAGTTAACTTGTAAAATTATTTTCTATTTTTATCAATTAAAATTCTTTAACAGCCCCTTTTGTTCTTATTTTGATTAAAATAATTATGTACTCAACCATGGAGGCTACCTATGGTCCCCACCATGCTATATAATGAACATGGGTGTTTAATAGAACTTTACACAACCAATATAATTATGCCAATTGTTTCTACAATAAAATATACTATGTAATACTCAAAATAGTTTACTATCTATCTTCAACTCAATAAAAAGGAATAAAAAATTTTCTAACTTTTATCTATTTAAAGGGAAACATTTCAATAATGGATTGATTACAATTATTATAATATAACTCCATAATGAATATGGGGTCCTACGATATACCTTCAATTCCTAGAAATAATGTCCTCGGAATTTTGAATAGCATGACATTTTTACAATTCTATATGTGGATAAAAATACTAATTAGATATATAAATGTTCCAAAATTGTGTTGTAACCCACACCAAAATATCAATAAAATATAAGGATCACACACCAAAAATATTAATAATTG
This sequence comes from Viscum album, assembly GCA_963277665.1. Classification (NCBI taxonomy): domain Eukaryota; kingdom Viridiplantae; phylum Streptophyta; class Magnoliopsida; order Santalales; family Viscaceae; genus Viscum; species Viscum album. The sequence goes on along the minus strand of OY728150.1, from coordinate 1,389,661,931 downwards.
TGAAAAATATACATAACCCACTCATCAACATAAATACTCTCTAGATAATCCACTAGGTATGTGACTTAAATGTAAGGTAAATCTGCAAACCTAAAAAAAATTCAAAAATTACCGACAAAATAATTCCAAAAACAATTAGAGGGTAGATATGTCATGTATCCATTAAGATAATGTACTAATTTCATATTTAAATATTGATAGATTTTATCAAACTAAATGGAACATGATGCTTCACATTCAAATGTTAAAAAGTGACCCTCCACACCACCAAATCCACTACATGTCATCATAGTCATGGCCACCAAAATTGCATCGTTATATTCGTGTGTATCTTTGTTACTACTAGATATACTGCAATAGGGGGGTAAAAAAATAATTTGTAACTTCCATATTTAGAGACTGGAGATCAATTTTATTTCTTTGTATATAATCTAGTTCTCAAAGCCTTTTTAACAGCCATGTAAAAACCCCAATTTGATTTTAATATCATACAAAACTATAAAATTGGATCTCATGACCATGTGTCACTGAATTTTTGTACACAATTTGATTTCACTGCACTTTAAAATAATCATGGAAATCCATTAACCTCTTTAACATCAAGAGAAAATGAAGTAAATAACCCCTTGCCTTTGATACCTCTCGGGTATCCAAAACTATCTCTCAGTAAAGCATCATGTTTCATTAATTTTATACTATATTAAGGTTACTCAAGATTGAACAGATCAGAAAATTTTATTTTTTAAGGAACTCGTTATTTTAAAATTGTAAATAAAATCATATATATTTATAAAATATATTCTATTGGCTCTCAAACTTAGTGAATCTCAAAAATCACTCCCAATTTGTGTAATTTTATGATTAATTTAAGATCAATTAAGAATCCTAAAATCTATTAATTGAGTATTGTATTTAGATTGATGATATGTTAACTATAAGATCCTTAAAAATTAAATAAATTACTTTCTATAAGAATATATCAATGTCTTGATGAAGTTGAAGTTTCATGAATCTCATTCTCCAAAGGTACCCATCCAGGGACAATAATAAATGAAATAATATAATTACCCCCATTCCACCCCTTAGTAAGTACCGGGTTGGTGACTACCACTGAGGGTATAAAAGGATCTCACATATTGTAGGAATTAAACTCAATTATTCAATAATGATTATGTTATAGAATAAATTAACCATCATGTAACTCACTCACATAATGGGATAGGGAATACAATAAATATAGAATGACTCATATATGATGTAAGAAAAAACTCTCAAAATAAATTAACCAAAAAATTCTCTATTAATGAAGTAGTACTAACTCCACAGTCTGGGATAGTAATTTCTAAATCATTACATGAAGTCTTTCTACAAATAAGAATAATAGGTTCCAATTTTATCGGATGTGTCCAAAGATACATGAATTCTAGGTTGTATATATATAGGGAGATATTAAAAATGTATGCTCAGTAGGATCATACTCATGGTCTCTCTTGATCATTTTAGATGACAATTATAATCCCCTTGTTAACAATAGGAAGAACCAAAATTCACCTAGAAATATCAACTAACAAATAACATTCATACCATGGAAGGGGGACCAAATAATGCTTACATGTATAATAATATAATAACAACCATACCAAGAAATGTGACCTTGCACCTCTTTGAAAATAATTATCCTCTATCATGCTTCAATAAAATAAATCTTAGTGCTCTCATTCCATTGGTAATAATCACTCCTAGAGACACCTGGAAAATTGTCACAATCCCCTCTCTATAATGTGTACCCCACCTGGGATGGAAATGGAAGATGAGAGATAGTGACCCATTTAGTCCCTCCGCTAGTAGGTCCTAGTTAGCATCTAGCACTAATGGTATGGTAATGTCACAAATTGGAGTCATCACCCTCAAAGAGATAACATGTGAAATTGAGAGATAAGACAGAAAAAAATCAACTCATGATAAAAATAAGGAATAAATGAAATCCATAGTGTAGATATGTAATTTCATGCATGAACTACTAACACTTAAATAAAAAACTAAATGTACCAAAATAATGAAAGGAGAGTAGTAACCCAGAAGCCAAAACTGACCTTGTAACCCACAAGCTAGTAGTAACCATCCTAATCTCCAACATTCAAAAAATGACCTGATAAAAAGATTGTATATATTTAGGGAGAGTATAATATTGTACTTAGTAGGATCCTCCCCAGATCCACACATGAAAAAGTAAATAAATCATGATAAATCACAGTGAAAAACAAGTGAAACTATATAATCCCCAAAATAAGAATACTAAGTTCCCAATATCACTATCGAAACTGTATTTCATACAATAGAATATAATATAATAAAGAATATCAAGGGTATCCCACTACCACTTTCCCACTAGTTTGCTGCTTTTTCCCAACATCTCAAATCATGAGAATATCTCTCAAAATAAATAGCCTACAGACACCTGGGTGAAGAAGCACAACATGAACCATGTGTAACACACCCCCACATACACAAAACCAAAAGTAACCAGGTAGTTTCTAAGATCCACCACATCTCACATGACAAGTATCATACGTAATGTATTTTACATCAAGCCATAACATCTATTACACTGAGTAAGGATCCTTAATCCATCACATATTATACAAATTATTCCTATAGTATCCCTTAGGAATCTATATATATATTACATGTGTTTGAAATAACTAGATTCCATTGCATCCCTCGACACATATATATTGTGAAATGGAACCACTTCTTATACCAACATAAGTAACTAACAAGATATGAGAGTCAGGACAAAGGGTATGTCATGCATCCACCCTCCTACTAATATATTGGGGAAACACACACCCCCAATGGTTCAAAATCCTTAGGTTTTTAGTTTACCTAATCAGCAAGGTGGTGTAGAATATAGAACACAAAAAATTACATGTTATAATATCGATCACAACCATACTATGGGAATAACCTAGTTTCAGACTCAACTGCAGATATTGTCTCCTAAACTATCATCATCCACTGCTAATACTAGGTATCCTATTAGAACACAACCATTTATATATCTACATTAAATTACATAATTCATTTTTATCAGTTTCACATTAGATTAATTAATTCATTTAAAATGAATTAACCATTATCATTTCCACATTTCTTTTATTATCATTATAAAAATGTCTCATGCCCTCCAAGAATAACCAAACAAAGTCCACAGATTCTCAAAATTATAACCATAGCATTGAATCCAATCCAACTCCACCCCCTAGTTTAAAAATCTATTCATTCCTTTAACATTCATGACCACTTTCCAAATTTCCATGTATTCTAGGAAAACATTTTCAGAAAACAAACACAATGTGGTCAACATAGTGAGTAGATGAACTGCCATTTTAGTCTTTTTCACCTACAGTAGGAGCATAGACCCATCTGACCACAGAAATCAGAACACAGAAAAAACGTGACATACGTCGCATGACCTGATCTCCCATGGATGGAGAGTAAAAATAACCATATACCTCATGTAGTGGGGAAGGTAAAGTATATAAAAAACAGATTCAACAAGAATCCAAATTTTATATCAATGTGTGAGCCTGGCATCATCCATTTCTATCATCTTTGGTGTCCTCCAAACTACAAGAATAAATTGATGCATCCTACCACTCTATTAATCAAATACACTCACAAGAACCAGGTATCCTTGTCCCACATACCACAAAATCCCTCCATTCTCATCCAACCCAGGCTCACATCAAATCTAGGACTCCCTACCTACACAAAACACAATAACCCTCCAGGATCCACCATATCAAAAGTAGTTGGAAAAAAACATAGCAACCAAGCTCTTGGCCCTAAGTAAAGGCATTTGTCCTTCCCACCCAACGATCTCTCACTACACTAAACCATATGGCACATTGCCTTTACATGAATGTGGGAAACTCAATACCTAAAAAAAATTATCTTATATTACACAATGGGTTCATATTATCTATAATTAACCAATTCATTAGACATAGGTTCCAACAACGGTAAACATAAGATACAAGATATCCCAAGCTATCAAAAATTATTTAGTCATTTAATTTAATAGGCCATTAATTATTTTATACACAATAATCAACATGATTTAGGTTCATTATCTAATTTAATTAAACATGTATGTCTACATCATTTTTTTAACGTCAAATTACAACAAATTGATTTATTAAACAATCCTCTTTAACAAAATATCAAATTAATTTTCAATTAATTATAGATTTTTGTTCATTACTAATTTCGGTCAAGATAAAAATACTAAATCATACATGTAATATATATCACACTATCTTGACAATAAATAGGCAAACTATTATCAAGGTACAAAGCATCAACATCACAATGTGATCGAAAACAATTCTTTAATCTCAATCATATAATTGTTATGCCAATTTCATTGAGATCCTAGGGGTAAAATAATGATAAGATTACAATTCAACATATATAAATAGATAAGCAACAAATCCCATACCTCAATAGGTCATTGACATTCTTTTCATGAGAACAATTCAATGTAATTATTCCTGGTCACTTCTCTAGAAATAACTACATCAACCTAAGGACACTGAAGAACAACCGCATCAACCAAAAACAATGAAAAAATACAATTTGAAACATGGTAAATCTACATCCATATCATGATGATATGTCACAAGAGGAAAAATATTGAAGAACTGCCAAAGTTGAAGGTAGAACCAACCTCAGATTGAAGACATTTCAAATGATGGAAGCAAGAATCAATCTGGGATGAAGGAATCCTCTAACATTTAAGAGTGGGGCTTATGATTCATCTAGAGTTAAGATAGAGAGCCATTGTAGCCTAAGGGATTTAAAAATCCGAGAGATTTGATATCACATAAAACATTACAGTAGTGGGGAGTTACATGAGGATTAATCCCATTTCATGTCCTGCAATGCATCAGGGTCAACATCTGCAGAAAAAATCACCACCTTTGGATATTATTTTATTTTTCTAACACCGAATTATTACACAACATGAATCCCACATTTAATCAATGAAATTCATCCACACTGTGTGAATCCTACATTCACATAGTGAAATTTTTCTACTCCCAGTTCTCATTAATCAGGTTCCTCTAAACTTCCTCTGAGCCTCCTCTAAGCTCTACAAGTCTTAGGAACATGAAAATCTTCAATCTAAACAGATCCATGAAATTAATGTATATTCCTCTGTAAAAACACTCCTCCATGGGACTCAAAATTTAACCCATAATGAAAACTAAAAAGGTATCATCTGGATAGCCACCCCAGGCGATACTTCTCAAAGATCTCACCACCATAGGAGCTCAACCGGTTTATCTAAGGAAAAACACAAAACCCCACAAAAATAAAAACTACCTCCAAAAAATTTTCCCAAGGGAGATACCTCTAAAAAGATACTGATCCCCAACAATAAGAAAGAAAAATCCATCTCATAAATAAGAAAGCATTGTAACGTCCAAAAAAATCATTTCATGAGAAGAGATAAACATCAAAATATAGGATTTCTAAAAACGTATTTGCAACTGAAATTCATATGTACTCTCCACCATGCTACTATATATCCATAATACATGATCCAAGGGGATAGAATGACCATAAAACACCTTCTTTTGGTGATCTTGGTTCTCTACATGCTGCTCTGTGAATGTCGTATTATCATCAACATCGATCTCACCCAAATCGGTGATGTGAGAGTCATCATGTAGATAAAGAAAAATCTATGTCATATGAAGAACATAGTTTATTGGATTAATGAAGGGGAAGCGTTACCAAATACACCAAATTTATAGTAGAATCCAACACCAAAAAAGGCCCAAAAAACAAGGATAAATCATACTACCAAGACGAAACCATCACTACCCCTGATGGGGAGTCATCTTCAAGAACACATGATCTCAAATGTAAAACAATATTGGTTTCCACCTTTGATTGGAATATGAATTTTTATGGTCATGTTCTTCCTTCATCCTCTAATGAATCACCTTTACAATATCTGTCATATTCTATACCAGTTCCATCACAATAACTTCCAAATATCTTACCCAGTCTAGCATAATGTAGAACGAAAAGGTCGGTCATATGTGTATTCAAATGGAAACATATCGATGGTCGAGTGAAATCTATTTTTGTAAGAAAAATATAACATATTTAGGGGCCTCACCCATGAATGTCCAAAATTTAGGACACATCAGTGAATCATTTCTTCATGAGTTTGGATATTCATCTTTGTCTGACCATCTATCTATGGATGAAATTTAGTGTTATAGAATATCTGAGAACCAAATTCATGATGGAAACCTCTCTTCACCCTCGAGGTAAAAATAGGATCTCGATAAAAAAATTTCTTCCTTAAGACTTAGTAGAGTCTCACCACCTCCCCTAGATAATGCCTTGACTGAACCACCATTGATCTAAACTCTATGATCTCTATAAAAATTGGATGATTTCTTCAAATGATCCACTACCACCAATATAGAATCATAGAATCCGTATGCTCAAGGTAAACCTGTAAAAAAGTCTATTGGTATGGCATCCCACATCCAATGAAGAACATCTAACGTCTTGAGAAACCCATCTGGAACATAGTGCTTATCCTTCACTATCCAATAGACCAAACATCGAGACACCATGTCTACAAATGCATTCATCAAACCAAGCCACCAAAACGGACCTGACAGGGCTTGGTACATCTGTCTCATTCTAGGTTGTACTACCAATGATGAACTATGTAACTCTTTGGAAACCATCTCATCCATCACCAAATGAATAAAAAGCCTTCCCTAAAACAACACATGTTGTTTTTCATCTCTAAAACAACCATCACTTTCCTTGTCACAAATAACTAAATCTCTCCAAAATACCACCACAAGATCCCCCAACATGGATTCCACCACCTATTGCACCAAGGATTACTTCACCATCAAATAAAGAAGAAATCATCTACCCCTGACTTCTCCCGTATCTAGATGCAATTCTGAATTTTCTTCGGTCATTCAGTAGTAATCACCAGATTCACACACTTCACCACTATTTGACTTCTAAATTAGCGCATCATCAATAACATCCCCCTTTAATGTTGTATAATAAATCCTAAAGTTGTAAGGTTGTAAGAACACCATCCACTGATATTGGGACAAGTTCACATCTTCTTGGGGGAAAACATACCTCATACTCTTATGATTGCTGGAAACCACAAAGTGTTCGGTGATAATATAATTTATCCATAAATTTTGTGCTAACACAGTTGCTGCCAACTCGAGATCTTCTGTAAAGCCCTGACCCTAGTTTCCTAGAGTCCATGGATTATTACATAACATTGTCATGATAAAAAAATATAATGTCTCGAAAGGCCGATTAGTTTAGTAGCCTTGTAAATACAAGATACAGTAATAAGGAATACATTACATCATAAATGAAAAAAAAACAAAAGTGTTTCTATAGACAACACTGAGATCCCATAGACTATCCCTGCAAGTCAATCATAATATACTTCTTCGCATCTTGGGAAAAATAAAACATAGAAAGGGATGATCTCAGACGCTCAGTGAGGATAACAATATAGCAGAAACATTCATAATTAAGCATAAACTGTTAAGGAAATGTATAAAACTAAATAAAATGGATTTCAAACATGAACTTCAGCATAATATGGAAAATATAAAATCAAAATAATTCCATTTACTTACTCACATGAATATTCTAATAGTCGAATAATCACATGCAATATTAGTAGCCACTTTCATAATGATGGAATGGATAATTCCAGTCATTTATAACCACATAGTCAAGGCCTTGTACCAAGACTACAAATAAGATTTTGTCAAGGCCTTGTTCCATGACACTAGTTTGTCTCATGATACCCACCGATGCATCAAAGAGCTATAGTGGGCTCCACCCGTCACTTACTAAGTCAAATGCATTCCTCTTACGAAAAGGTTTAAACATAACATAAACATTCATATTAAAAATCTCACATGAAATGTAAATACTTTATCCATAAACCATGAATGTTATAAAAATAACACATCCACATTAAAAAATATCACAAAACCTTCAATACAATAGGGAATATTTGTCTCATAATAAATCAACTTCAAACAAGTTTAAAATGCATTAAAGGATTTTGACATAGATGAAAATGATTTGTAAAAATCATTGAGAGAAATATCCCATTTTTATGAAAACAATTAATTGTAACACAATTTAGAAAATATTACATTTAAATTCATTTTTTAATCAAAGCATCCCATGCCACTATGAAACTTTTGATAGGAATTAACATTTTAAAACATTATTGTCCTTTTAAATAAATCCTTAAAACCATTTTGAAAACATGAAATAAATGAAAGTGGATTAGAATAATAAATCTTTAAAATATTTAAAATGATGTTTTAGTAAAAATCACCTTAAAATAATCCCTTTGTAAACTATTTTATGAAACATGTACAAGGATAATAAGTATGTCCCAGTGGATACTTACGTAAAAAAATCCTCGGATAATAAAGATATTGTGAAGTTAACCCTTACCTTGTACTTTTCCTTCGTATAGGGTTGTTAACCTCTTGTATAATGGTTAAATAATTGTTATTAAATTATACAAGAACCATATACATTAATATGATATAATATATGATCTTTTAACATTGGTTGGTTAATAATATCTTAGTATTATCGTCGTTTCGGGTGTTAACAAATTCATTTTCCTTTATAATATTTATTATGTGAGTCATATATGTTATGGATGGGATGTATCTTATTCATATCTAGAATTTTTTCATGTCTTTAAACATTATTTTTAATCATCAATTGAAAATTATTCTTGAATGGGTACGATGGGGAATGAATCTCATCGCGTTCATCGAGACGTTAATCTGTACGTACGCACGAGTGATAATATCATTCTTTTGATATTAAAATAATATATAATTGTATGGTATATCATATATACAGAATCATTATCATGTTATATTTTTTATTTACATCAATTACACGTCATTATTATACCAATCCAAGTAATAATATATTGAATAAAAATTACACCACGACGTGGAGAAGGTAAGTCGTTCGTACACAGGTATGGCGACATGTCATTCAATGGATGGATAGATTAATGAATATAGTTGCACCATATTTATAATAACATCACAGTATATATATGATACTAGAGTTATTATTTTAGAATGGAAATAACGATGAAATATAAGGGGAAGAATAAAGGTACTTGATAGAGATGATGAAATATTTTGCTCTTCTTTGGGTCCATCCTTTTGATTTGATCAAAAGGGCTCCATGGGTTGGATATATGTCTAAATTAAGGCCTCTAGGATGAAGGTAGGATAGTTGAGCGGGTACATGGGTAGGTTTTGGCCGAGCCAAATGGCTTTGATGGTGCGAATTAAAGAGAATGGGGAGTTTACTTTTATAAGAGGGGTGAGGGTCACCTAAGGAAAAGCTAGAAATATTATTTTAGAATAAAATAATTTTGGGTTTATAATGGCTAAAAAATGTATTACGTAAAGGATAAGGTGGGTATGGGTCTAAAACCACTCAACTAATAGGTTTTAGACAGGTTTGGGTCACTATAGTGACCTTATCTTTTATATTAAACTCATAGTTAAATAGGTTGACATTTACCATGTCTCTTTGTATTTTTATATTATATGATTAATAAACATACTATATTATTCCAAGAGAGACCCAAGTGGTTCATTAATGATACAAAATATCATTTTATAATTCCTTTTTACAAAGCATTTATTTTTACGAATTGAATATCAATTAATAATATAATATTTGTTTTAAAAACTCTTCTATGTCAATGTTGACACTATTTGGTATTTTGTTTTTGATAAATTCATAACCGCATTATTACTTAAAAAAATTAATATAACCAACCAAAAAATTCCATATTAACCTAGATAATTAGTTTAATTCATAATATGTCTCAAATTACATTTATTTGGATATTTATAATATCAATTATTTTAATATTTCATTAATTAAGAAATTTCTGCATCATAATTGTGGCATATAAAAATTAAATTATTTAATTTCTAGAAAATATAGATAAAACACCATTATGTTGGAAATCTTTTTAGATTTCTAATGAATATTTATAATAGAATTTATCTCATGTATAACCCTCTATTAAAAAAGTTTTATTTATTAAACATTGATTTTAACCCTTTTAACTCTTCTTCGAATAAAATATTAATAAGTGTCCTAATATAATCAATGTAAACCAAAGAGGTTCATATATTATTCCTAATGTTTTTTCATCGAATTATAATAATACAATTGAATTACTACATGCATTAGAATAATAATAATATCATTTTTACCCTTAAATACCCTACTTACTTTAAACCGTGGAAGATAAAAGTAAACAGTTACTATTCACAAAAAAAAATTATTTTCATCTTATTGAACCACATTTTACTGAATGATATAAACTGTGTGTCTAATATGAATGAAATTAAACTCATTAATGCGGTAAAATTAATTTTTATGAGAATTTGAAAATTCTTCTAGGAGGTGGGTAAAAGACGGTGAAAAGTTCAATAAAATTTTTATATATCTAAAATTATTATAAACCAATTCCAATGAATTACATTGAACATATATACTTATTATGTATCTATTTTGACTAAAAATAAATTTAAATAAAATAAATAATTATATAAATAAAAATTCTGTTTTAAACTATAACTCGGGGTTTTTCACTATTCATCAAAAATTGAAAGTATTTATAAAAAAACGAAAAATTCACCCTATGCTAATTTCGATATTCTGAATCCCAAAATGAAGTCCATTTTGAATGATAAAATTTATAAAATTTCAAAAATTGGGTATTACAATTCATAACGGCTAGTTTGAATGTTTGTGGTCTATTAGAACTCGAAGTTGCATACAACACACGCTACTATATTAATTAAAGAGAAGAATATTGTGGATGCTTGGGGTGTTACTTTCTCCCCTACTTCAAATAATTTTGTCCTAGAAATTTCAATAATATTACTGCATAAAAAGACTCGAGTGGTTCTTCATCATAAGTTCCTCTGGTTCCCACGTTGCCTCTTCTATATTATGGTTTCTCCAATGAACTTTCACCAGACGAGTCGTCCAGTTTCTCAACACTTGTTCTCTTATATAAAGAACCTTGATAGGATCTTCTCAAAAAGACAGATCAGGTTCCAGTTCTAATTCCGTATAGGTGAGTACATGCGTTGGGTCAGGCATGTATTTTCTCAACAGTGATACGTGGAACACATCATGGAAGTTGGAGAGACTTGGCAGCATTGCCAAACAGTAAGCTACAGCCCCAACTCGTTCTAGAATTTTGAATGTTCTGATGTACCTGGGACTCAATTTACCCTTCTTACCAAAACATATAACACCATTCCATAGATATACCATCCAGAAAACATGATCTTCTTCCTGAAATTCAAAATCCTTACTTCGATTGTCAGCATTTCTCTTCTTCCTACTTTCATATGCTTTGATCCACATTTGGATTACCCCCACCTTTTCCATCGCTTCCTCTACACATTCTAGGCCTAAGAGTTTTCTTTCACCAATATCATCCCAACAGTTTGGTGTGTGACATATCATTCTTTATAACGCTTCATATGGTGCCATCTAAATACTTTAATGGAAGATATTGTTATAGAAAAATTCTACCAAAGGTAAATACTGACCTCACATTCCATGAAAGTCAAGTTAGCATGATCTCAACATATCTTCTATGGTTTTAATAGTCTGTTTTGATTTTCCATCAGTTTGGTGGTGGTAGGCAGTGCTCAAACGAACTCAGTATCAAGGGCTTTCTGAAGACTTTTCCAGAATCTTGATGTAAAATGTGGATCACGATCAGAAAACATCGATAGTGGTACTCCATGAAATATTTCAACCTCATTAATATATAGTCTTGCCAAACATTAAAGTGTTAAATCATCTCTTATAGCAAGAAAATGTGCTGACTTCGTAAGGCGATCAACAATGACTCATATTGCATAATTCCTTCTACGAGTCTTCGGTAGTCCCATGACAAAGTCCATAGTAATATTATCCCATTTCCACTCTAGTATGGGAAGAGGTTGCATGACCCCTCCAAGCTATTTCCTTCCAACCTTCACTTATTTAAAAACAATGCATCTTGACACAAAATCTGAAATCTCCCTCTTCAAGTTGTCCTATAAAAAAATTTCCTTTAAATCCCTATACATATTACTGTGACCAGGGTGTATAGAGAAATTGGAACTATGAGAATCATCTAAAAATTCTCTTTTTAGATCAGGTATATTGGGAACACAAAGACTCTTCCCAAATTTCAAAATTCCTTTTTCTAACACAAATTCACTCAAACTTCCATCAGTCACAGCTTTAATCTTCTTTTGAAACTCATCTTCACTAATCTGAGAACTCTTTATCCTTTCTAGTAAATTTGGTTTGGAAACCATTTCAAAAAGTATATATGTTTCACCTTCCATGGTTATTCCCAAATCCATCTTTACTAGATCCACGTATATAGGATCCTCTTGCACTCTCATCTTGTTCAAAACTCCATGACCGTTTCTACTCAAAGCATCTGCCACCTTATTTTGCTCCCCCGGTTGGTAGGGTATAGTGCGACCATAATCCTTGAGTAGTTCAAGCCATCACATTTGCCTCATGTTGAGTTCTTTTTCTGACAAAATATACTTCAAACTCTTGTGATCGGTATATATATCACATTTTTCACCATAGAGATAGTGTCTCTAAATCATCAAATAAAAGATTACAACTGCGAAGTCAAGATCATGAGGATGATAGAATTTCACATGATTTTTTAGGTGTCATGATGCATAGGCAATAACCCTATCATTCATCATAAGGACACAATAAAGTACGTTCTTTGAAGCATCACTATAAATAAAAAACTCATCATTACTCAATGGTAGAGTCAATATTATAGACTTGACTAATCTTTTATTCGGTTCTTCAAAACATTCTTCACACTCTTTTGTCCAAAAAAATTTAACCCCTTTTCATGTGAGCTTTGTTAATGGGTTACCCAACCTAGAAAAATTCTGGATGAAATGTTGATAATAACCAACTAAAACAATAAAATTGTGTACCTCTGTTATACTCCTCAGTTCTGGCCATTCTAGGATTTCTCTGGTCTTTGAAATATCAACGAAGATTTCATCATTAGAGACAGTATATCCATGAAATTAAATCTCCTGAAGCCAAAATTCACACATTCTAAATGACCCAAATAATTCATGTCTTCAAAGATTCTTCAGGATAATGCGCAATTGATTTTAAAGATCTTCATAGATTTTGGATTATACCAAGATATCATCAATAAATACCACTACAAAATAATCAAGATATTCTCTAAAAACTCTATTCCTTAGATCCAGGAAGATAGAGGGTCAATTAGTCAATCCAAAAGGCATTACTGTAAACTCGTAATCTCTGTACCTGGTTCGTAATGTTATCTTCGGAATGTCTTCCTTTTTCACGCACAATGTATGGTATCCATATCAAAGGTAAATCATTGAAATGTATTGAGCTCCATGCAGTTCATCAAATAAATCATCAATCCAAGGTAGGGGTACTTTTTCTTTATTGTTATAGAATTTATCTCCCTATTATCAATGGACAAACTCATAGATCCATCTTTCTTCATAACAAAAAGGAAAGGGGCTCCCCATTGAAGAAACACTAGGTCGAATAAATCCATTATTACTCAATTCCTCTATTCATTTCTTTAGTTCCACTAATTCCACAGTGGCCATTCTATAATGGGTCTTTGATATGGGCCTTGAACCAGGAATTAAATCAATGGAAAACTCAATTTTTCGTTCTAGAGGATATCCATGTAAATCCTCTAGAAATAAATCATCATACTCTAGAACCATAGGTACATACTCTATTTGAATATTCTTTTCCTCACCCACAGTTGTTTTATTCTCTTCCACCACAATAATTTAATTTAGTTGAGGTACTGTGGGTGGATCTAAATAAGAATTAGTTGGTTAAGATTATGCTCTCAAGATAATGTGTTCTTTATCATCATCATAAAAAATTGTAGCCTTCTTATTCTTAAAATAAATCTTCGCATCATGGTACAAAATCCAATCCATACAAAGGATTTTATCAAACTCAATCATGGGTATGACGATGAGATCAACAAATAAAGAACATTTATATGCTCTATTCAGAACTGATTCACAAAACATTGTTGCGATGATAAATCCCTTGGGAGTTTTGACTGACAACACCCTTGTTAAATAAAATTAGAAATATCTAATTTTTTAGAAAACTAGGAAGATATGAAACAATGTGATGATCCAGAATCAATTAAAGCATTTTCTTAACTTGAGGAAACCATTAAATTTCCTGCCACCACGTCTTTTAGAGCTTCAACCTCAGTAGTAGTGATAGAATAAGATTGTCCTTGATCCCTTGTCCTTTTATGAGGAAAGTTCCCCAGACACTTAGGAAATTAATTCACATAATACCCCCTTTCTCTACAATTTTATCATACAACATCGACAGCCTCTTTCTTCCCCTTGGAATCATGATCTTGGTGGCCTTTTCACCACACTTATAACATTCTCCCATTCCCTTCAGTCAAGTACGAGAGAGTTTCTCCCCACATTTACTATAGGATAGATATTCAACATTTTCCTTCTTCCCCTTATTTCCATTTCCATAGTGTTCATCAGATCTCTTCTTCTCTTTCTTTTCTTTAAAGTTGTAAAACATAGAGATTTATTTTTTTTCTTGATAGCACATGGAAAATATCTTCATACGATGAGAAGGATTGTGAGACTAATGCTTGATGGAGAAATGGTTTTATCCCATCAAAGAAACGATCAATCTTACTTCTTTGGTTACATATATAATATGTTTCATTCCTTGCTAACCTTGTAATGTTTGATTCATACTTTGCGACAGTATCATCTTCCTTTTGCCTCAGACTCAGAAATTGTCTTTCCATATCGGGTCGATGGTCACAAGGAAAGTATTTTTCTAATAAAATCTCGTTAAAATCCCTTCATTCCATATTTGATACTTAGTCATCTTACTTTGTGTTTTGAATCAATTACCACCATTGATCCACATCTCCAGTGAGGCAGTAAACTGCCATTACAACATTTTCCCTTTCGCTACTCCCCATGGCGTATAAGATTTTTTATAAGGAATTTATCCATTTATCATCTACTAGTGGATTTATACTCCCATTGAATGTTGTTGTTTTTTTCTCAGGAAGAGATCTAACATTGATCAAACACATTGTGGATCAGGGTGCTCCATACGGGTAAGGTTATTATTCATAACCTGATTGAGTTGTCCCAGAATGGTGATTAGCTGAGCAGCACCAGTTTCTTCACCAGCTCAAATAAAATTATCGTTCTTAGGATAGAAATCCCTACATAGAGTGCATGCATTGATATAGTTTCTATTCCTTCTACTAGGTTCCATTTCTAAACAATGGAATAAAGTAGATTAGTTTATGAATCGAAATACATAATTCCAAACTTGTAAAACACATAAAATAAATTTAACTATTTATGGACATAATCTATAATCATAAAAAATGTTTTCTTTGAGGAATTATATACTCATAATCCCTTAATTATAGTTTTTAAAGAAAATGATAACTATCCTAAGAATATCCCCCAGGAGTGTCGTAACCAAGAGTGCAGTAAAGCCCATTAATGTGCTCCAGTTCCCATTCAAGTCTAGCTCAATGCGGTGTTTTTGGGTTTTACCCCCAGGTACATCTATGTCAGAGCCTCTTCTACCTGATTTTATCCAGACAGGGATGTATTTGTTAGAAAAACTCAAAAATTCTCTAGAATACCAAAATTAAAGGAAGTTCCTTTAAACTAATCATCATTGTCTATCTTAGTGTAATGTAATATAATCAGAGTTTATCTAATTCTAGATTCCAAGGTTTGTAATAATTTCTCTAGGATACCAAATGTAACACCCTGACCCCTGTTACCTAGATTCGGTGCATTATTACATAACATTGGAATGATCACAAAAGATCAAGTCTCGAAATACCAATTAGTTTAGTATCCATGGAAGTACTAGATACATTCATATGGTTTACATTACATCATAAATGGAAAACTAAAATAACATTGTTTCCATAGAAAACACTGAGATCCAATAGACTATCCCTACAGGTCAGTAGTAATATACTTCTTCTCATCCTAGGAAAAATAAAACATAGAAAGGGGTGAGCTCATATGCTCAGTAAGGATAACAATATAGCGTAGACTTTTATAAATAAGCATAAATATTTAAGGAAATGTATAAAACTAAAACAAAATCCTTTTAAACTTAAAATTTTGCATAATATGGCAGTGATAAAATCAAAATAATTCCATTTAGTTACTCACATAGATATTCTACTAGTCGAATAATCACATTCAATATCAATAGCAATTTTCATAATGATGGAATGCATAATGCCATACTTTCATAACCACATAGTCAAGGCCTTGTTCCAAGACTACAAATAAGATTTTTTCAATGCCTTGTGGCAAGAAAATAGTTTCTCTCATGAGACCTATCGATACATCGAGGAGCTATAGAAGGCTCCACTCATCACTAAATAATTCCAATGCATCCCATATACGAAAAGTTTTAAACATAACATAAACATTCATTTTAAAACAAGAATACGAAATGTCAATACATTATCTATAAACAATGAATGGTATAAAAATAAAACATTCACATTCAAAGATATCACCAAACCTTCAATACTATATGGAATATTAGTATCATAATAAATCAACTTCATACATGTTTAAAATCCATTAAAGGATTTTGACATAAATGAAAATGGTTTTTAAAACTCTTTGAGGGAAATATCCCATATTTATGAAAACATCTAAAAGTCACACAATTGAAAAAGGAATACATTTAAATTCATTTTTGAATCAAAGTGTCCCATACAACTTTTAAACTTTTGAAAGGAATTATCATTTTAAAACATTCATGTCCATTTAAATAAATCCTTAAAACAATTTTGAAAATACTGACATTAATGATAATGGTTTAAGAGAATAAATATTTAAAACATTTAAAATGATGTTTTAGTAAAAATTCCCATAAAAGAATCCATTTTAAAACTATTTTATGAAACATTGACATGGATAATAAATATTTCCTAGTGGATACTTATGTAAAAACAACCACGAATAACAAAGAGATTGTGAAATTAAACCTTACCTAGTACTTTTCCTTGGTCTATGGAAGGTTAAAGACTTGTATGATGGTTAAATAATTTTTATTAAATTATAACAGAATCATATACATTAATATTATATCATATATGATCTTTTAACATTTCTTTGTTAATAATATCTTAGTATTATAATCGTTTTGTGTGTTAACAGATTCGTTTTAATTTATATTCTTTGTTATGTGAGTCATATTTGTTATGGATGGAATTTATCTTATTCATATCCAAGAAGATATAAAGTCTTTAAACATTATTTGTAATCAAAAACATAATATTAGTCTTGAATGTGTACGATGTGGAATGAATCTCATCGCATTCGTGGAGACGGTAATCCATACGTACGCACGAGCGACAATATCATTCTTTTTATATTAAAATAATATATAATTGGATGGTATATCATATATACAGAATAATTATAATGTTATTTTTATTATTTACATCAATTACACATCATTATTATACCCATCCAAATAATAATTTATGGAATAACAATTACACCACGACGTAGAGATGGTAAGCCGTACGTACACACGTATGGTGAAATGTCCTTCAAAGGATGGATAGAATAATTAATATGGTTGTACTATATTTATAATAACATCATAGTATATAAAAGATACTGGATTTATTATTTTAGAATGAAAACAACAAATAAATAGGAAATGGATGAAGAAAGGAACTTGAAAGGGGTGATAAATATTTACATCTTCTTCGGGTTCTTCCTTTTTATTTGATCAAATGGGATCCTTCAGTTGGATTTCTGACTAAAGGAAGGCCTCTAGGATTAAGGTAGAATAGTTGATAGGGTATTTGAGTATGGGTTAGCCAAGCCAAATGGATCTGAAGGTGTGAATTAGAGAGAAGGGGGAGTTCCCTTTTATAAGAGGGGTGAGAGGCACCTTAGGAAAAGCTAGGAATATTATTTTATAATAATCTCATTTTCGGTTTGTCATGGATAAAAAATGTATTATTTAAAGGATAATAAGGGGATGGGTCAAAAAACACTCAACAAAAAGGTTTTCGATAGGATTGGGTCACTATATTAACCTTATCTTTTAGATTTAACTCATAGTTAAATAATTTGACATTTACCATGTCTCTATGTATTTTTATATTATATGGTGAATAAACTTACAATATACTTCCAAGAGAACCCCAAGTGGTTCATTAATGATAAAAATATCATAATATTTGTCTTTTAGCTGATCCTTAGATTTTTAGGAAAATAATATCAATTAATAATATAATATTTGTTTTAAAAACACTTTTATGTCAATTTTGACACTATTTGGTATTTTGTTTTTTCTAAATTCATAAAAGTATTATTACATCAAAAAAATTCATCTAACAAACCCTAACATGTCATATTAACCTATAAAATTAGTGTAATTCATATAAAGTCTCAAATTACGTATATTTGGATATTTATAAAATAAATTATTTATTATTTCATTAATATGGTAATTACATTGTCATCATTGTGTCATAAATAAATTAAATTATTTAATGTCCAAAAAATATAAATAAAATACCATTATGTATTAGATCATTTTATCTTTATAATTAATATTTATAGTCGAATTTATCTTTTCTATAACCCTATATTAAAATTGATTTAGTTATTAAACATTGATTTTAACTCCTTTAACTCTTCTTTAAATAAAATAATAATAAGTGTCCTAATCTAATCCATGTGGACCAAAAAGGTTCATATTTTATTCCTAAGGTTTTTTTGGATGAATTATAATTATCTAATAGAATTAGTACACATGCTAGTGTAATTATAATATCATTTTTACCCTTAAATACCGTATTTACATTAAACCGTGGTATATAAAACTAAAAAGTTAATATTCAACAAAAATTATTTTCACCTTATTGAACCAAATTTTACTTACTGATATCAACCGTGTCTCTAAAATTTTTTAAATTCAAATCACAAAAGCGGTAAAATTATGTTTTATGTGAATTTTCAGATTCTCCTAGGAGTTTGGTAAAAGAAGGTAAAATGTTCAATAAAATTTTATATATCTAAAATTATTATAGACTAACTCCAATGAATTAAATAGTACTTATATAGGTATTATGTATCTATTTTCTCCTGAAATAAATTTTAATAAAATAAATTATTATTTAAATAAAAATTTTGTTATAAACTATAACTCAGTGTTTTTCACAATTCATCAAAAATTGAATGTTTTCAGATAAATACAAAAAAATCACCATAAGCTAATTTAGATATTCTGAATCAAAAAATGAAGTGGATTTTGAAATATAAAATTTATAAAATTTCAAAAAGTGGGTATTAGTAATTACAATGGCTAGTTTGATTTTTTGTGGTGTGTTAGATCTCAAAGATGCGTACAAGACATGCTACAGTATTATTCAAAGAGATGTGTACCGTGGAATCTTGGGGTGTTACATATTCGGTAGATTAATTATTCTCATGTGGACATAAATGTAAAGACCCATAAGAAATGAATGATCTCCACTCCATCATAACACAAACAAACCCCATATGTAAAGCATCAGATAAAACATCTAACATTACTCTTTATGTTGAGATATAAAGGATTGGAGCACTACACAAATTCTTCTTTAGACACTCGAAAGAAAACGGACACTGATTATTCCACAAGAATGCATGCTCCTTTCTAGTTAGCACTATCATAGGAGTCACAACCTGTGATAAATTTCCTACAGACCACTTATAACATCATACCGGACCAAGGAAACATCACACCTCTCCCACCGTCTTGGGGGACAACCAATACTCAAATTCCACTATCATTGATCGATCCACAACTACACCCGACTTGGATACAACATGCCATAATAAACGGACATATTGAGCCAAAAACTCACACTTCTACAACCTCTCAAATAGCTTCTAATGAAGAAGAACCCACAAAAATACACGCAAATGCTATGTATGACCAACATTGGATGTAGTGTACACAAGGATGTAATAGATGAATACCACCACAAATTTATCTAGGAACTCATAGAAGATAACATTCATTAACCCCGTGAGTGAAAATCTAGCATCTTTCACAATAAATGGCATCACAAAAAATTCTTATTTCCCATGACAACAATTTAATGAAGTCTTAAAAATATACCCATCCTTTACACACATTTTATGACATCCTAACCGCACACTGATTTCCAAGATTAAACTTTCTCCCTTTAGTTCATCAAATAAATCACCAATCAATAGAAGAGGAAAAAGGTTCCTCGGTTTCACTTGTTTCAAGTGATGATAAATGATATAACACTGTAGAATTCCATCAGACTTCTTCATAAACAAAACATATGCACCCCTTGGTGACACACTTGGCCAAAAAACCACACCGAAACATACCATCGATCTGAATACACAACTCTCACAACAATGAAGGATATATCCTATATGAATACATAGAGATAGGTGACATTCATAGTTATAGTTCAATGCTAAAATCAATCTCTTATTTAGGGGGTACCAATAAAAAAATTTATATAAAGACTTTAGGGTACTCTTTTATGACTCTAGGAAACATCAACTCTATAAACATAGACGAACTCAACATCAACTCAACCATCAAGTATGAAAATAATGAAACATGCTTCTGACCCCTCAAAGGGTCTCTCTCACCAAAAAACACTACTGTCTCTCCTTCAGCATCAATGAATACAAACTTCCTCCTGAAGAAATGCATAATGTCTTTCACTGAATATAACCAATCCTTGATAATGATAATTTCATATGGTTGTAACCAATAAAATAGAATATCACCCCAAGAGCATTTCTACCCATCCCTAGATTAGAGTTTATACATAATTCAAACATGTAATCTCAGCCTACAACCAGAATATTCAACACAAATGGCACTAGAACCCTCTCTACATCAAGTCCCAATATGGAAAAGGGAAGGTGAATTGAAGGAGTGTGTAACTTCTATACCAAACAATGCACGCACCAAAGTACCAAACAAGGAAGGGTACCTCAAACAACATCTACCTCTCCGAAAGCTAGCAACACTAAATCATGAATCTAACAATGAAATACTTCATGACCTCTCTAACATATCTAAAACCACCTATACGGCTGTACTCTACTATTTGAGGATGGAGAGAATCCTGGGGTTGTCAGCTTCTTACCTATCTTCTCTCGACTAATCCTAAACAAGAGCTACCTACTACTGTTGCCTTAGTTGAAACTACCACAAAAGGGGAACCTACAGTGAAACAACTGTCACAGGCTGACTACATAAACTCTTTGGGATCTCTCTCTACTAACGACCTTGGCCTCCCCAGGTAGAACAAGCATATGATCACTTTGATTAGGCCTAATATCCACGACCCTCGGAGAAACATGACATTGAAGGCTATGACCTACCCCCAACTAATTGAAAGATTTTTTGTCCAGACAATTGGGAACCCCAGACAACATATCTTCTTTGTGAGGAATCCAATTGACTCCCCTATTATGATGATATAGTTCATCCTAAAATACTCTTAATGACCACTTCTCATTAAAACACCTTGAGATACATCTTCCTCACAAACATTCTGACCTGGGGCTAGATCATCAGAAAAAAAAGACTCCCCAAAATGCCTTATACTAGCCTCCTCATCTATAAATAGGTAAGAAGTATATCACAAAAAGTTCCTAAAATGTATTCTAATCACTCTAATGCTGGAGCCCCCTAACGAATATTATGATGCTCCTCGAAACAGATTGCCTTCATATTTGATGAAATAAACTCAACTTTGAACTTGTCTCGAAACTCCTCCCATGAGACTATCGGCCCACCATACCCCTAAGGAACATGAACCACCACTCCAGTGCTTCCCTATTCATCATCATAAAAGCCAAATAAACTAAGTGCCCCTTTTGAGTATATATCACATTGAAGGAAATCTCAACCCCTCTAACCAGTCTTCTGTGACATTATCTTAAATGAAGCCCCCATGCCTCTACAGACTCTGGCACTAAAACTCTCATATTTTCCTCTTCCCAGTGTCATCGCCATCGACCTCTACCATGTTTGATCTGCAGGCCCAACCTGTTGAACAATTTTTTAATGAAATAAATGGAGATGTTGACCAAGTTCCATACTGGTAAAAAACAAAATATTATAATTCATAAACCTAAATATAGAATAAATTTTATTTTAATTAATTTTTTTATTTTATTCATTTTAGGTTAACCAATCACATGTTCTACCTATTCAAAAACATTCCTAATGAATAATGATTCATGATAATTTCTATGGTCTCTAACATGAAATTAGTATCACTATGTTTAGTAGTTTTTTTAGTATTAATGGTCAATGCATCAGATCATGGAGGCCCTAAAATACCCAGGTCTCAACTGGTTTACCATGATTATAGATCCTTCTATACTTATCTGGAATTGTTTCCCTACCAACCCATGAAACGTCAAACATTTCTAACTCCAAACTCCTTCATATCCTTCAACTAGATCTCTGATACTACTCTATAATGACACCCTCCTCAAAATGAGTAGTTATCCTAGGTCAGAAATGGGAGAAGAATGATAGTGACCCCTTGATCCGCACCTCTAGTAGGCCCTAGGTTGGTGACTAGCACGGAGGGTATGGTCAACACACAAATGGGAGGCATTAACCTCTAAAAGAACACATGAAAAAGGGATAGACAAGATGGACACCAATGAACTCTTACTCAAACTCTAGTAGAAACCAAATCCAATATTAAGATATGTAATTCCATGCCAAAACAGATATAACTGAATGACAAAACTACAAGTACCAACAGAATGTAAAGACACCAGCATCCATGAATCCCATACCACTCCTGCAACCCAAAAGATTTTATTAACCAGCCTGATCTCCATCCTGCCCACACTAACATAAAAATAGGTTATATATACGTAGAGTGTGTATATCATTGAACTTAGTAAGATCCTCCCCAATGACTCTCATGAAAAGTAATGAAATCATAATAAAGCATACTCAATAACATTGGAAATGAACAAATAACCTAAATAGGAATAGTAAATTCCTAGACTTATCATGGATACCCTATCTAGGTATTTCATACAAGAGCATATAATATAATAAACAATATAAATGGTACCCCACTACAACTTCCCCATCGGATTACCTCTTTTACCCAACATTGCATGACCTATGAACCTCTCTTCAAAAAAGTATATCCCGCAGACCCCATTATGATGCACCACTACATGAACCTTATGCAACACAACATTAGGTCCACATATCCAAAAGTAACCAGGTAGTTTATGGGATCTACCACAACTTTCATAATGTGTATCATATGTCTATAATTATACCTCAATCCATTACAACCCATACAATGACTAATGATCCTTAAGACATCATATGCTATACATGTTATACCTAAAGTATTCTATAAAAAACTATAAATATAGAATACATGTGTGTGAAATAATCACAAGACATTACATACCACTACCCACATGTGTTGGGAAAGAAAACATGTGTTCATACCATAACATGTAACTCTGAAGAGAATATATTAGGGCCAAAGGGGGTAGTCAGCCATCCATGCTCCCACTGGGATATTGGGGAAAACACCCCCAAGGCTCAGAATCCCAAGGGGGTAAATTTATCTAACTGACAGGGTAGATTAGAATGTAGAAACACAATGTATGTTATAATATATCTCACAACCACACTATGAGAATCACTTAGTCTTAGAGTCAACTATTGCTTACGTCTCTCAAACTTCTGGCTACCACCACTAAGACTAGATATCCTATAATCACACAACCATTTAAAGAGTTACAGTAAATAATTTTTTTCCCTTTTTATTAGTTTCAAATTACATGAATTAATTATTTAACCATGAATTAACCATTATAATTTCTAAATTTCATTCATTATTATCATGACACAGTCCCATCCCCTCTAAGCATAACCAAAATGATTCCACTTTTTCTCATAATTATAACTGCATCATTGCATCCCAAAAATCTTGAACCCCATGGGTTAAACATTTATCCATTAATTTAACAATCATTACCACATTACATATATATAGGTATTATATAAAAATATTCAATGATACTAAACACAATGGGATAAATACGGTGATTAGAAGAATTACCCATCGAGTCTTTTCCACCAATAAAAAAAGTGTAGATCCATCAAACCATGAGATGATAAACATGGAATGAATGTGGAATACCTCATACGTCTTCAACTCCCTTGGAAAGACAGTAAGAAAAACGAACTTTCTGATGTAGTGAGGAAGGTAATGTAGATAAAAAAACATATTCCACAAGAATCCAAATTTCATATATATTAGTCAGCCTACATTCAACCTCTACAAGTATCTTCCATGTCCTCCCCCACACCACATAACTGAATCGATTCATCTAACTGCTCTAGGAAAAAAATGTTTCCATAATAACTGGGCCCCTACCCCACATAGCACAACAACAATTGAGTCTCATCCATCCGTGGCTCATGTCACATCCGGGACTCCCTCCCTTATAAACCACAACATCTCTCCAAGATCCACCATATCTCTAGAAACATGAAGAAAATATATCAACCATGCTCTTGGACTTAAATCTTGGCTTTCAGCCTTTACACACAATGATCACTATCAACTCCAAAGAATAAGGCACTTTTCCTTTACAAAAAAGAGAGAAACTTCAACCCTACAAAAGCATTATCTTGTATCACAGAACTAGTTCATTTTCCATCTCTAATTAACTAATTCATTTTCCAAAAGTCCAATCTATAAAAATCCTAAGCAACAAGTTATCAGAAGATATAAAAAATTATTAAAAAATTAATTTACCATGGTATACATTTTTTATCCACATGCATCAAAGTGTTTTATGTTCATTAACCAACTCAATTAGACATGGTCATATTCATCAATTTGATTAATATCAAATAAAAACAACAATAACCATATTTATTAAACATGACCCTTTAACCAATATGCCAATTAATTATCAGTTAGTTCAATATATTTTTTCCTTACCAATTTTCATAAAGAAAAACATACTAATCCATGAAATATATATATATATCATGCAATCTATAAAATCAAGAGGAAAACCCTTGTCATGGTAAAACACAACAACATAACTATTCCATCGATCAAATTATTTAATCCAGTTCATGTAATTGTTATTTCAATTTCATTGTGATTTAAGGAGATAAATCAAGATAACTCTATGATTGAACATAAATAAATATTGTCTCCAAAAATAACGTACATAAAAATTTCACAGATGTTCATCACCTGAGAAAATGTTAATGCAACAGATTCTGACCACATCCTCACAACAATATCATCCACACAAGAATGCCACAACCCAACTGCACCAACCAAAAACCAAGAAAAACCCCCATTATAAACATGTTAGATTATATTCCATAGTATAGTGATATGAAAAAGAGGATACAGATCAAAGAACCAAAATATATGACATAGAAAATACCTCAGATCGAAGGAGGGAAGCAGGGAATCGATCTGGGATGAAGGAGTCATCCAACCGTGTATAGGGGATGTCGAGTCATCTGCCGTTGAGAGAGATCCATTTTATCTATAGGGTTTGAAAAATATTATAGGATAAATCACTTATAACATTACAGAATTAGGGAATTACATGGTGTGTATTCCCATTTCAGATCGTGTAATGCCTTCGGGTTATCTTCCCCTAAATAAACCTTCACCTTTCGATTTTATTTTATTTTTTGGAAGCCCAAAATATTACATGATGTGAATACAATTTTCATGTAGTGAAATTATTCCATGTAGTGTGAAACCTAATTTCACATTGCGAAATATTCCTTATCCATGTAGTTAGCACGAGAGTTCATCCAGAAACCCTACAAACCTCCTTTATGAACCACAATCCTTGGGAACACATAAAGGGTTGATTCACATGGATCTGAGACCTTACATAAACCATATCTCATCACACCTGAACACACTAGGGATATCACATTATAACACAAAACTTTCATGTAATAAGTCATCACATCTATATCATTACATAACCATTTCTATTTTACATTATTAGTATGGTATCATGAATATAAAGTACATCATCCCCATTCCCTTTTCCTACAATGCATTAACCCCACTCTGAACCACCACATCAATTCATTAATAACCTCCTCCAATACGTTATATATTAAATTCACCACAGCATGTGAGTAATAATTTAGCTTTCAAAAGAGAGGGGAAAAGGGGGATATTAGTCAATCATTCCTCACTATTAGGGATTCCTTCGATAAAAAACTACAACCCAAAACCATTAGTCATCATTATATACACACAACATGGAAGTGGTATGTATATAAATCATATGGATAATAAAATCTATAGTTGGACCACACGATCCAAGCCAAGAGTTTTATAATAACACCACTAAGGTTGTTTACAATGTCACCACATGGAAAAAATACCTCCACTAATATATAGTCTATCCTTAAATGCATCATACCACACACAATAAACCAACAATAGACCACATTCTATGTCCCTTATTAAGACAACCAATATACAAATTTTTCTTATTACCATCCTTCTTTATTTATTATGCATATTATTTTTATATTTAATGAAAAAACCATAACCTTGCTTCCCAGATTAATTATATGAATTCATTAATCACTCCGACATGTTCCTTTTCACCTTTACTATTGATATTATATTTTTTCATTGTGAAACAACTAACATGACATAAACAATAATAGGAAATCCTTCTCACACAAAAAAAACACCACATCCCAAACACCGCACATCACATCCTCAACTAATCACAACCACCACACAAAACATCTCAGTTTTAACCCTTGAAATTCAATGTTATTTCTATTTTATTTATAGGGGTATTACCTCAAATATTTCATATTTCATGGTATTCCTATTAATTATTTTGGTATACATTCATATAAATATTTCAGGCATGTTGAGTTTTATGAAACACGCACAATAAGGTTAAAAAATCACAATATAAAATACAACACATCAGTCTCAACATTAGTGAAACTCTATTGAAAAGAAATCATGCCCAAAATTATAGTGAAAATCATGAGAATAGTTAAAACTCATTGTATTTCTCCCTTTATATTCAATTTCCATTAAATAAATTAATTATATTCATTATGTTGATATGTGGTATCTACCCCAAGAATAAAATTCATGATATTATCACATGTATATATAAATAAAGTGAAAAAGTGTATCCCCAACCTCTATTTAAACTTCAACGAGAATGAACACTCATGATGGAATATATAATATATATATCACCAACCATGATCGAATGATAACTCCCCAAAATATATCCAACACCAAAATTCGTCATTCCACTCTCAAAATAAAAGAAAAATATAACTTAATACATATATTATCCTCTTGAAGAAGTAGAATCTTGGAGGAATGAGAAGATAGTCGATGTGAGATATTTCCATAATAAAAACACTTGATCCAATGATATTAGGGGGTAAGATTCATGAATAAGTGGATTAAAAATGTTAGACAGATCTACCAGGAACCTATATATTATACGGATAATAATAGAATCTAAATAATTGAGGCATGACCCCCTATTTATAATTATACCCTAATGAACTCCACTACGATTTGGTGGACAATAAAAACATATGAGGTGGATCATGTTAGAGGGAGAAAATACCAATGATCGTTTCCCCCTCCCCAACCTGTTTTAAAATATTTATTTGAACCCAACCATTTCCTAGACAAGAAAAAGATCCATGGTGTTTTGGTTCCTTTCTCATATTACTTGGTCATCCAACATGGTCCAACACAAAATTATAGGTAGTTCTCCCTTTCCACATACAATGCCACAGGTCGCTAGGTTCTTACTCCCTCTTTTGTACTAGAGGACACCCAAGACTCTAATCCTAGTTCCTTCGTATCACTAGAAATTTCTATGTCAGCCATTTTATAATGGTTAGGATCCATTCTAACAAATCCTTAACTAGACACCCACCTTGGGTTTAGTGACACATAGAATGGACCATGACCGACTCGCATCATAAAGATCGCCCCCAAATTTCTTGTTGAAACCACCATTCCTCTAGATTCCACAAAAAAGGGTCTGGGAGGTATGAATAATGATACTTGATATCTGTCATTAAATTATCCTTCTCAATAATAAAAAATGAAACTATATCGCAATGATGTTGGAGGTTCTGGATAGAAATCCCATGATATACCTATCAGAGATATCATTATAACTGAAACACTTCCACCATCTCAAAATGTCCATATTCCACCTATCTTGCACACAACCGTTCCAACAAAATTTCCAACCTTCACAAAACACAATCCAACTTCCAATATAAATATGACAAAAACATTATCCACAAATAGAATTTTTGGAATATCCCTCCGAAAATTACGTAATTTTATTCCTTTCGAATCACAATCTCATATTCATGGTTTCTAAAAAATATAAGTACAAGAAATCATGACATGGAAGGTGTTTTATCTTTTATATATGTCAAAATCCTTAACACACACCATCATGGAATTTAATATAAATCATCATTATTCATGAATCGTGTCCTCAAATAAATATAATACATGTAAAGTTTCAAAATACAGAAGGGTATCGGGAATGAATCTATTCCCCATTCTCCAAGGTACTCTCCTCTAAACTAACATACCACTATATAACACAGACCAATGGAATAGTAAATCTATGCAACATATTTTCTCAAATATCTAGGAAATCTATAATTCTCTCAAAAAATTTCACACCATACATGATATCTAACTCTCACAATTTTAGGAAATTGGATTAATTTTTATGGTATAATTGATTTTGAGAAATAGGTTTGATTTTTTGGACCATAAACATATTTTTAATATGTAGAAAATGATATTCTACCTAATTGATGAACGCAGAAACCTATAATGGTATGACAAATTGGGGTGACATCTTACTCCCCTGAACAAACCTCTACTGGCCATTGTGTATAGAAATCACCAGGAACACATGATCTATAAATTTCAATTCATAAATCATATTTTTACGATAAATATATTATTTTTGTTTATCATATTCTATCTTCGTCCTCAAATGATCTACTTAAATAATCTAAACAAAAATCTTCACCACATCCTGAATATGAAATATATACACCCCAACAATAGTACATCAAAATAGATAATGATATGGCCACCCATATCAAATCACAATTATTTTAATTCCATTGGATATGTGGAATGTTTTTTATATGTGAAATCAACTAAAATAATGTTCTTCTCCTATGATCTTTAATGTTCCAAGATACATGCACACAAAATATCCTTTATCATCAGGATATTAAACATTATATATATATCCATATTAAAGTGTAAAGAAGTTTGGAGGTGTAAATCTATTCCAATATAATATTTCAAAACTCTCCAAAAACATGAGGTAAAATGAGAATCTGTATTTGAGACAGAGGACCTCATAACACTATAGAGTAGCATAACCTCATCAACATACCTTCTTATAAAAACATCCATGAGGCTTGAATTCCAAATTAATGATATGTGATCCGACTTCAATTGATGACCCGTGAATTCCAAGATAAGCATCATATAATCCCTGATCCATAGGTAATCTTGTGATTCAGTCAATTGATATATCTTCCAACATTCATTTGAGGACATCTGAGTGATGAAAAAATGTCCTCGAACATCTTATTCTCACTGTTTCCTCATAGAAAAATTTATACTATTTAATGAACTCTACCGTAACTTATTTCAACTAGGTCCAAAAAACTATGTCCCCTAATAATACTATAACATCAATAGTCCTAGGTAAATCTATATAAATTATTTTAGAAACACAAAAATTAATTCATCATGCATCATCATTGGTACAAAAAACTCCCAAAAAAATCATCTGGTTCTATAAATCCATTATCCATCCATTTTGGGTTTTACCATGGACAACATGGTAACACGTCACATCTTCCTCCTAAGTCCACCCAATAAGACTCATCTACTAGATTCATGTCAGATTATTTTCTATTCTTATAAAATATGCAACCTTATCCATTAATCATTCATTCATTTAGGGGTATTTAAATTAACCTCTCTACCCTCTATAAGAATCCTCAATCTTTTGAAAAAAATAACTTCATAATATCATGATCAGTGTTTCATCCACAATATTACGATTATTCATGGTGTTCTAAATCATGATTTTATAATCCTAAAGAAACTTCATCAACATAAATTTTTATATATTAACATGGTAGTGAGAGATAATATTTGTTATTCTATTTTTATCGATAAAGGGCCCAAAGCATTCTATGAAGAGATAATGTCACCAAAAAATCACAAAAAATCCCTTCTAGATAAAAATCATTGTAGGAATAGTTATTCTTGTAGAGATGTAATTATAAATAAGCATAATATATTAATACTTTTTGTTTCATAAATTTAAATCATAATCATACATAGGAAATTTCAAATAAATCACTGAACATCACCCCATCTGTTGGAAACTAGAGCACCTGGGAATTCAGAAATATCCAATTTATGTAGTCAAATGATACCTCACACTAAACATTAAAAATAATAACAAAATTGTTTAGATATATCATTCAATGGGGATGTAATATTTGAGAAATAAGACATGATCCTATAGTAATATCCTATGAGATTGAGGAAGTTTCACACCTATACCACATTCTGGGGTTCTTCCCATGAAACAATTGTATCTTTATTTGATACGTCTATAGAAATACAATGACCGGACACCAAATTCCCAAGGCGAACCACCTCCCATGTATATCAAAATCACTTGTACAACATTATTAAAATTCAATAGTGTCTAATGGAATGTAATATATTTTAGGGATCATTGAAATTCTCCACCAATTACTTCAAGTAGATCAATATTTCATCAATTAACAAAACTAAAAACATGTTCTATAACACAACGAACATGGAATTCATGACCCTCAAGAACAATTATTGTGTATTTTTGAAAAGAATAAATTGAACATGAAAAAAAATCCTATACCAAAAATAGAAGCCAATATTTAGGATATCATCATTATTCACCCTCAATTGATGACAACAAAACTATATGACATTATAATAAAAAAACGACCTCCACAGAATTGGAAAAATGTTTCCAATTCAAGGAAGAGGGTAAAGAATATTGATTTGTACCATATTTTTCATTCAATAGTTTGCACATAGCATCAAACCACTATCCTCCTTCTTGGTGAATAACACTAAATCACCCCCATGAAAATACACTAGTTTGGACGAAAACATTCTTCATCATGAATGTTATTTAAATTATAAACTCTTGCAACCCAGATGGTTATATTTGATAAGGATTAATTTGTATCTGTGAAGGTAATGGTTTTAATCTTATACTGATATTGATGTGACATCAAGGTTGTACTATCACAATATACTCATAACAGACATCCGAAAAATCATTGACACTTATGGTTGTTTAAACAAACAAAATTACCTCTAAAATTCATTAAAATTAAATTATCATGTAATAATTGGGTTCCATATTCCAATTTCCAATATAATAACCCTTTTTGTTAATGAGAACTAAATTTTGACCATCCATATATGAGAATACAACCTTCCACAAGAAGAAATTGATAACTACATGGAAACAAATTCAACAAATAAATGTAGAGTATTTCATCTTGTGGATATATATATATATATATATAGAAAGTGGAGATCCATCAGGACTGATGATATCCAATAATTAGAATACATCGTCAACATAGATCACATAAAAACATTCGGCCTCCAATTAGTGTTGTTATTACTTTGAGCACATAAATCCTCTCCATGTATATTCCTAGTGAATGAACGATAGTGGATTAAAATAAGGATTGTGATTCTTTATAATGAAACAATAAATATATAATGGTATTTGATAAAATAGACATACTATTGATAATCTAGAGATGAACTAGTACCGAAACCACTATAGCCTGAAAATTTATAAGCCTGGCTCATATCTCTCACGACTATTAGCCAACTCCACTGTAATGCTTGGGATGAGGTGCCTAAATATCGGTAAAATATAGAGATTATACCATTACTACCATATCCATTCTAGTAAGATCATAGGTTATCTGAACATACTGCTAATACAACATCCTCAGAAAATGGCATTGAGGATAATGATAAACATGAACACTATTATCATTTTTAGCTACATAAACCATTCAGAACTGTGCTAGAAATGACCATGGTCACCAAAAACATAAAATAATAGTCATAATCTCCATGGATACATGTTATAGATATTTTCCCTACAACTCTAGAAAATATATCTTTGGGGTAGTCTCCCAACTTCAAGAAATATTGAAGGTCTTAACACCAAATACATGCTATCAGTAACTCTGCCCCCTGAGGAATATTGATGGATACCTTCTCACATTAGATCATATCCCAAATGAACGAAATCAATCACTTATAACTTATTCCACACATAAAAATATGTTTCAGACAAAACTGGAGGCACTGCATAATATATTCATGGGTTCAGTGCCTCCAAAAGAAACTATTATTCTTAAACATCTAAAATTTTCCCATGAATCATCCACCTCTTTTTGCTCAATGGGATATAAATTCCACTAAGTAAATACCACATCCAACATCTAGCAAATGGATAGAAGAATGTAGTATTATATCATGGCCAGAATAAAACAAAATCTGGTATCGAGATCCTCCAACTAGAGCTATATCTCCCAACCTGAGTCACAAATATAGTAATTTTATAGAGCTTATTTATAGAAGGTTCTTAATGTTATATTTTAATTTCCATATTCGTCAACTGGATCAACCTTATGATTACAAATTATTTCAACCAGATCAGTTTAAACATCTTGAACTATAAACATATGATGACCAAGAATGAAATATTAAATAAAAAAGAATAACTAATATTAAAATTATAGAATATCATTAATTTTTCTTAAATTAAATCATTATAATATCCCATGACCATAAATTTCATATAATAACTTAGAAATATATGATTTATGGGCCTCTCTTATATCTCTAACTAGTACTTGAGACCAAATAACTTGCTTATTTTGTAAACTCGTTGTACTTGTATCTCATCGTTGGGGCCGTAAAATCACATTTCTAGCCAGCATTCCACACCTATGTCATACACTAATATCGAAAAAATTAATTTCTATATTAACCAATGAAATCCTGAAATCACCTAACCCAGACAACATACTATTCTAAACATAACCTTTAGATAACCCTATGTCATTACCCCATACCTATAAAGGATCACCTCTATTTACAACAATAAAAGATGTGGGGAAATTACTACAAAGTTCCACACTTTAAAATCCTAGGGTTAGAGATTAACATTGAAGGTAGAAAAAGAAGTCACATATTGATGGAATTGCAAATAAATTATATAATTAGGATCAGAAGATATAATTAAT
This sequence comes from Viscum album, assembly GCA_963277665.1. Lineage (NCBI taxonomy): Eukaryota > Viridiplantae > Streptophyta > Magnoliopsida > Santalales > Viscaceae > Viscum > Viscum album. The sequence goes on along the minus strand of OY728150.1, from coordinate 1,389,628,169 downwards.
TAACCACTATGAAAAATCATCACGTAAATTAAATGGGATAACCAAAAGAACCCCATAAATCATGTATAATGTAAATAAAATAAGAAAGATTCTCTAAATAAAACTAAAAATAATTTATAATGAAATGGATTATAAAAATCTTCAATATCATGTTTAGTCATAAAACCAAATAATTTTATAAATGGAAAATCCATTCTTATAATTTTTTTATATAGTATAAATCACATAAAATCACATAGAGAAAACAATAAAAACATCACAATTGATGTTCAAATTAAATAACTTCTTTTTCAAGAATGTTAGGAACCAATAATGATGAAATAGAAACTTTACCCATGTAATAATAATCTATCCAATAGAATAGTAAAATAAACTAATGAAATATAAATAAAATTAAGGCATATTATAATGTAAAATATGACATAATTATATCATAGTATAAATAAATAAATTTTTTAGAAATGATATATTATGTGTTTCTATTTTTGTAAGTAATAAATATTTAATTACATTCTGGTAATTAATATCAATATTATAAAAAATATATTTTCATGAAATGTATACAAAAATTAAAATTTTGTTTTCTTATTATTATAATATAATTTATGATACTTTAATTAATTTTTCAAAGTGTTTAAATGTTAGTTTTAATTTTAAAATCGCTATTTTTCTAATAATTGTGGATTTTAATTAAACAAAAATTTCCACAATTTTGGAAAATTATTTTTATAAAATGCATTTCGTTTTTTGAATTATACGTATCAAAAAAAATTTATGATTATTTTTTGATATTTCTCTAAAATAGATAATTTTTTTATGAATAGTAAAATATATTAATTTACAGTATTTAACCAAAAAATGAATTATTAAGTTATAGATGATGTATGGATGATGTAAGAATATAATTATGAAATAAAATTAATTAATTTAATATATTTAGTCATAGAATTCAAAATATTCATAGTCGTGATCTAAAATATTAAACTGATTAATAAAGTAATAAAAAACACTACTCTCCCCCTATAAATATCACCCTTTTCCACCTCTTCCCCCACACACCAAAAAATCCTTTAAGATTGAAAATTTTCTGGCCAATCCTCTTCCCAATCCCATTTCTCACATATATGATAAATTTCCCTGAATCAAATACCCAAACCAATATACCTAAGGAGGTTCTCAAGTGGAATAATTCAATTGGTAAAAACCTCATTATTTTCTCTTTAAATTTCACTACATTTCTTATATTATTTTATTATCTCCACTATTTACCACATCAAAGTGGCTTGATAAATCTAGTATGTTATATATAATATAATTTTTTATCATAATGAAATAATCCAGCCTCAATACTCTTCTACTCTTCATTTTATTCTAAAAATGGATACTTTATCTTTGAGGTGTTGATTTATTGCTTTCGGGAACTACATGTTTTAATTTTCTTTACCTCCATCAAAGATAGTATTTCATCCATCTTAATGATTTAAAAAGAATAAAAATTTTATCTGATAACATTTTTATGTTCAGTTACTATCATATATATATATATTATTAAATAATTAAACATAAAAAGATTGTTTTGATCAAAAACGGTCTAAATTAATATAAACGATTATCATTACATTGATACCTAATTAATCATAACACTTTTAAAAAAAATGGGAAAGGGAAGCACCGCCTTATTTCAACACTAATCAAAAAACCGCTAATAAAGAAACCCGGTATCAGCAATAAAATGTTAGCACTGATACAGGAAGGATTTATCATCGCTTTTTTTAACGCTCATAAAGGTATTCTTTATTAGCACTTTGACAGCAATGATAAAACCACAGTCAATTTTTTTATAAAGTTGGTCGCACAGTGCCCTCATTTTATCACAACCTAAAGCTCTCACGGTGATGGAACCCTACGACTCCCCTCCGCTGCCCGCTGAGCTTCACATTGCCGGACCTCAGCCGCCCTCAATCTTCTCATTGACGGACCTTCGCTGCCCGCTGAGCTTCGCATTTCCTGACCTCCGTCGCACTCGAGATTCGCTCTGTAGGGCCTCCTCCGCCCGCTGAGCTTCACGTTACTGAAAATCTGTAGCCCTCGAGCTTTGCGTTACTGGTCCTTTGTCACCCACTGAGCTTCATGTGTCGGACCTCGTTCTCCCTCGATCTTCACATTGCCGGACCTCTGCCTCCCTCGATCTTCAAGTTTCCGAACCAGGTGTGCAATTTTTTTTAGTCCCCTGTTACCATACACTTTCGGAATTACAAGGACCTATGTTTAAGGATTATTACATCATGATGTTGAGTTTGTAAAATTTTTGATTGAAGGTTTAAAAACCTTGGTTTTTTACAAAATGAGGGGATATTTACATATCAAAGAGAGATCAAATGCAATTATAGGTTCATTGATCCATAAATAGAATATGTTGGAGGAGTTAAGTAAACCTGTAGAGTTTCTACAAACTCTAAGGAATAACGTTATGGATGAATTAGGGTGTTTTGGATTCATAAACATGTGTTTATGAATTTTAAAAATAATTTTCATTTATCAAAAGATCATGTGCATGATTTCCTGGGTCAGGCCACATAGTTAGTAATAACCAAGGACCAACAGAACACCCTTACAAGGATTTTAGATGAGGTGCATAGCTTTATTAATCATGCATCAACCATGCAAACTCCCAATTTCAAAGGGTGCATGGTTTGGTGATGGTGTTTCCATAGTCTGAAAAATCTATGAACCCCCTTATAGTGGCTTATCATAGGATTAATGGTTTATTTGGCCCAATGAAATGATTTTCCCAAACAATGATCCAACCATGAACACCCCCCAAAACCTCAAATATTTCTCAAAATTCACTCAAAACATATTTAGATAATCCCTAAATATAAGGAGACCAAAAAAGGTCTTATATATACCAAAAATATGTTAATAATATGTCTAAGGCATGTTTTCCAAATCCTTTTTTGATTTTGGGATTTTACTATTGATGATTGTGATGAATACATTTCTTTATGTTTGGTTGTTTGTACATGGGAGACCTTAGATTTGTGAGTAATCAAATGGGTTCTACTCTAGTTATCCTTGAGGTTATCACTTTAGTCTATTTTTTATGTCCCCAAGAGAAATCGTTTATATTGATTTTCTGGTCACATAACCAGGTGGTGTTCCGTGGGTGAGTCAATTTACATTAGAACCTATAGATCAGATATCATCCAATGTTTCTCCAATTAAAATTAGTTTATTTCCCATAATTATTTTAGTGGATGATTTTGTGATTATGAGTTACTCCCATTGATTACCATTATTATTTACTTTTTCTATAGTTTAGTTTTTATCTAACCTTGATTATTTATTTTTTCTTTTATCATTACTCCATTATTCTAGGATTTTCTATTAGTATAGTTTTTTTACTATATATAAAAATGTGGAATCATTAGGGAATGTTTTACATGGGTTTATTTTCTTTAAAAGGGATTTCATAATATGTTTGTTTATCTTTTTATAAATGCAGATTATGTTTGGAAAATAGAAATCCATGGGAAATTTTTCATTTATAAAAAATGAAATATATATTTTAAAAAATGGTTGACCACAATTTTTTCTTATCCCAAAAGATTGAATGCAATTTTTTAACAGTTGGAGTGCATCCGTGAGTGAGATAAAAACATGTTTTCATTGATGGAAGTGTTGAGGTAGTTCAATGAGTGAGCTAAGCCAATGATATAGAATTTTCCAGTCTCTTGATATCCAATGATATTATATAGGAATCAATCCTTATTTGGTTCTTCAACATGGGGCAGTAAGTGATTGACATCAGAATGATGGAGCCCTCTTGGTTGAGGGATAAATTCAATTAAATGTTTTATATCATACAATACGGACATGAACCATGTTTTTTAACTTCGTGCAATGAGAACATTGGACACACATTTTAATATCTTGTGATTAGGATTATGATAATTTATTTTAAGGTTTAATATATTTTCCCAAAATGTCACACGGTTTCATATCATATAACTAGAACATATAGTGAGGGTGAGGTGAATTTTTCATCCATAGAGTCCCTAAAACATTTGAAATATGGGTAGAGGAGGAAAAAGGTATAATTTCATGATTCATGGACCAATGGGGGTGTGTCCTAGAATTTATGGCATGTCATGCAAGAATAACGACATAGTTTGAGAAGGGGATTGTGGTGGATCAATAGCACACGAGACAACATATAACTAGGGTGTTGGATTTTTAGTTCAAATCCTTATATCTCATACTAGAGGGATGGTTTATTCATGTAAAATATATCTTGAGAAACCTAGTATTAGTGTAATGATTGATATGCTCATCATCAATGGCGAACAATGAGTTTGCACTATCAGAGTGAAGTTTATAAAAAATTTAAGGTCCTTCTCACTTGGATTCCAGTTTCACTAGATTCATCCTAGGTATCATCGATTCCCTTAGATCCAACACCATGTCACTGTAATGTAAGGAATGAAGGATAACCTTTTTCTTTAAGGACAACACCACCCAGTTCTGATGCATTTATAGGTCATCCAATGTGTGAACTCTATTTTCATTGAGGGTTCCCACTTCTTTCCTTCATGCTATCTAAGTGACTTTTTCTGGGAGTGAACATGTATGGAATGATTCCCAGACCACAAATATTTCTAGCCATACCACACCTACCTCCATCTCTGTCCTTCTCCCTCACTAAGGTTACTGACTGCTTCTCTATAGTGGCCAGGCCCCTTCCTAGCAGTGTGTGTAGCCTCTCTTGGATCTGAGCCTCCCATCAAGCTCCAAATACATATTTATCTAGAGATAACTCCCTCACCATCCCGCAAGTTTCATTACCCATCCTTCCCCTGCCCCTTTAGGTCCTTATCTCCCACTCATATGCATCTTACAAACCAGAAACGATTATGAACATGTTCAAAATCAAGGGACCTCATTGAGAGATCATCCTCCCACATCAATAAGGCTACTAGATCTAGATCCAATTCCATATCCCTATCATACCCATCATTATTATCTTCATATGTAATACTCATGGTCTTAGTGCCCATGTTAAATCGGACTTCCTCACAATTGAAATCAAAAATCGTAATGTCATTTTTGTTGTCAAATAACTCAAAAAACCCTATAATAATCATAAAATTCTCATGGAATATTAAGTTGCATGGATTTTTACACTCTGACCCCTCCTGAAAAAAATGTTTAGTTTGGGACAATAAATATGTTGTTGAGACTATTCATGATTTTAATCAATTCATCACTACCAAGGTGTCCAACGGTGACACCTCCTTTCTTGTGAATTTTGTTTTTCGAAGCTATGACCCTCTTCAAAGGGAATCACTATGGATTGAACAAAATACCTTCGATCCCAACCACCAAACATTGTTTTTTGGGGGTGACTTTAACGAAGTTTCCAAACTAAATGAAATGAAAGGTAGAAGCCCATCCTAGAGGAAGGACATCATGGATTTTGATCAGTTAATAGCTGGGAAGGGCCTCATTGATCTCAGCTTCTCAAGTGACAATTTCACCTGGTGCAACAACTACAGGGGATATCACTGCTTGTAGAGTATATTGGATAGGTTTCTAGACAAAATGAAAGCCACTAACCCATTCTCAAATACCATGTTTTTTCATCTTGCTTGAGGTATTTTGAACCACTCCCCCCTCTTGGTTTCCAGTTCTTCTTGGCCTGATCATCAGGAATGGTTTCACATCCACCAGCAGTGGGTTAACATCCTAGGGTACCAGGACATGGTTTTTGAAATATGGAATGAACCCTTGTAGGATTATCAGGCCACCTACAACCTCAGTAACCTGACTTCGAACCTCGATAGGTGGGTGTTCGCCGCATCCTCCTTAGGAACCATCACCACCTGGGAATAGTTTCGTATATGGGATCCTTCAGATTATTCTGATATATGGAATGATACCTTGGGTTTATTGGATTATTAACACCAGTTTGATATTTATGTGTCACTATATACTTATTATATTTTCTTTTTATTTCTTACACACCACCTCTTGAGTCGAGTAACTTTATTGAAATCCCTATTGGTACTTTGGTTCTAATGTGTATATGGTTTTTTATGTGTTTGTGACAAGTGTATCTGTGGATATATGGGTATTTATGCTTGATGATATTGAATGTAGGGCATAGGCCTAGAAGTGGTAGATGTATCATTCTTGACTATTCTTTTGTTTGGTCATGGGTGATTTTTGGAAACTATAATGAATCTAAATTAATGATTTTTAATTATGATAAATAAATACTAATGGTTACGCTCTATTAATCCCTATTTTTATTAGTAAGTGGTTCTATTATACTATCTTTGGAAGTCTTGTTTTGTGTACTTTAACTATAAATACTAATATTTGAGATTCAAATAGGATGAAGATGAATAAAGATTGGATGGATTCTAATCGTTTGACATTAGAGTACTAGAATGGAGTGAGAGAGTTCATCAAATTTTCAAAGTATCATGCAATAGATCCTTCTCAAATCCATTTTCTGTGTTTACATTGTTTTTATTCTAGACTACTTAATCTAGAGGAGTTGGAAGAACATTTGATATATCACAGAATATATCAGAGTTTTAAATGTTGGAATAAACACAGAGAAAAAGCAAATGTAGCTACTGGTTGGTATAAAACTGTGTTTTATTGATCATCAGTTATGAATACAAATATGGATAATGAAGAAGACCGTATAGAGGATGTGACTACATATGTCAATTATGATGAAGATCGTATTGAAGAAATGAAAAATACAATTGAATATTAACTCCGTGATTTCCCAAATTTTTTGAGAAGTTAAAGAGTTGTGCAAAGACGCCATTGTATGTTGGATGCACTAAGTATAAAACATTATCAATTATAATGAAGTTTTATAAATTGAAACTAGGAAACGGATGGAGTGATGTCTGTTTTACGGAACTACTTTCTCTCTTGAATGAAAACCTCCCTAAAGATAATGAGCTACCAAGCTTGATATATGAAGATAAATGAATGCTACACTCGATGGGTTTGATTTCTAAAAGAATAAATGTCTGGCCAAAAGACTGTATATTATTTCACAGGGAGATCAAATCACTTACATAATGCCCAAAGTGTGGTGCTTCTCGATACAAGAAAGATAAATCAATTCCTATGAATGTTGTATGGTACTTTCGAATCATTCCAAGGATTAGGTGTCCATATGGATGTAAAGAAACTGTAAGACAATTGTCGTGGAATGCAGATAAAAGAAATAAATATGGGAAATTACATCATCCGACAGACTCTTATCAATGGAAGAAAATTGATCATGAGTATCTTGAATTTGGAAAAGAGCAGAGAAACCTTCATCTTGCATTATCTACAGATGGAGTAAATCCTTTTGGTTTTTAAACCAGCACTCATAGTACATGGCATGTTATGTTGGTAAATTATAACTTTCCACCATGGTTATGCATGAAGCAGAAATTCATCATGTTATATATGCTTATATTAGGACCAAAACAACCAGGTGACAATACTGATTTTAATTTGGCTCCATTGATGGAGGATTTGATGTTAATTTGGGATTCAGTTGTTATGTTGTATGATGATTATAAAAGTGAATACTTCACATTGAGAGAGAACTTGTATGGGAAAATAAATGAATTCCTTTCTTATGGAAAATTTTGAGGCTATAGCATTAAAGGAACTCAAGGGTGTCTAGTGTGCGAAGAAGATACATAATCAATTATGTTGAAACATTCATCAAAATCTATGTTTCTAGGACATCGTAGATTTCTACCTCGTTGGCATAAGTACCGATCTTGGACGACATCATTCAACGGAAGTTCAGAACAACACGTAGCACCGTCTCCACTAACAAGTGATCAACTGTTTGAGAAATTAAAATATGTGAACAATGTTTTTAGTAAATCATTTTTAAATAATGTTACGAAAATTTGTTGGAAAAAGAGATTAGTTTTTTTAAATTATCATACTAGAATTGTTTGTATGTCAGATATTTTCTTGATGTGATACATGTGGAAAAAATGTATGTGACAGTGTTATCAAAATATTGCTAAATGCCCCTAGAAAAACAAAGGAAAGAATTAAAGCATGTTTGGACATGGTTGACATGGAAATATGAGAAGAGTTGGCTCCCGTGAAGTGTGAAAATCAAATGTTTCTTCCTCCAGCTGCTTATACTCTTTGTCGGGAGGAGAGATACTAGTTTTTTAACTTCTTCAATGATATAAAGGTTCCAGAGGGGTATTCATCAAATATCAAGAACATTGTGTTAATGAATGATTTGATGTTAAAAGGTTTGAAATCACATGACTTCCATGTTTTGATTCAATATCTAATTCCTATAGCTTTACATTGAATTTTTTCCAAGAAAGGTCATCATACATTAACCATACATTGTTTCTTTTTCAAAGCTATATGTAGCAATGTTTTAGACCTGCCGAAATTTCCAGCTATGGAAAAAGATATTGTCATCATATTATGTGAATTAGAAATGTTCTTCCCATCATCATTCTTTGATATGATGGTTCATTTGATGATTCACATGGTGGTAGAGATTCAACTTTGTGGTCCTGTGCACTATAGATGGATGTATCATGTTGAACAGTATATGAAGATTTTGAAAGTTTATGTCAAAAATCGATGTCGGCCAGAGATTTTTATAGTGGAGGGATATATTGTTAAGGTATCCATTTAATATTGTACCGAATACCTATCTAATGTGGAAAGAATTGGTCTTCTGAAATCTCGTCACACTGGATGCATCGAGGGTGAGGGAATTTCTGGAAGAGATGTTGTGACAATCATCATTACAGATCAAGATGAGGCCCACCTTTATGTTTTTTATAACAGTTAGGAGGTTGCTCCAAATATTGAAACTCACAATGAAATTCTTAGGCAGTTGAATCCATCAAGGGATGAAAAATTATTATCAAATACATATAATCACCAGTTTAGAGGATGGTTTCAGAACTATATTTTTAAGCAGTTGGATTAAAATCTGAGTTGAATTTCAGAATGTCTACGATGGCTAGCCGATGGACCATGTGTGTATGTATTTTCTTACAGTGGTTATGTAATTAATTATTATACATTATATACAAATGAAGATGATGAATATAGTACCATGAAAAATAGTTGAGTTGCACAAGTGGCTGAAGCGATGCTTGTTTCTGGTAACAAGGACAGAAATCAAATTTATGCAAATATGTCATACATTGGCATTATCAAACTAATATGGGAGTTGGATTATACAACATTCCAGTTGCCAATTTTTCAATAAAAATGGGTTAATTACTACTGTGGTGTTTAAATAGATGAATGGGGATTTGTGAAAGTTGATTTTAGTAAAGAAGTGTAAAAAGAAGAAAAATTTATAATGGCAACACAAGTGGTACAAGTTTTTATGTTTCAGATCCCACAAAGCAAAAGTGGTCGATTATTCTATTAGCATCCAAAACTACTAAAGGTTCTGATGGAAATTCAGTTGAGGATGATCCTTCCAGTGGTACGCCGCAATCATTTCATAGAGGTCCCAATGTAGATTATCTTTTGTATGTTAGAGGAGACCACAATGTAGGGATTTGGATAATCGATAGAGTTGAAAAATCCCTCCTGCCCTTGAAAAAAAGAACGAGATTTCAATAAATTGGTTATATTTAGTTTGTAATATAGATCTTGTTATTTCATGTTATTATCTTATCATTACTGAATTTATTTAATCTAAATTAACTGTTCAAGCACTTTTGTAGATAATGACTTCTGTACATTCTGGTGCTCTTAACTTTGAGGTCGAACAAGTCTCTCAAGCTATTGTTGCGGCTACTGCTGCAGCTCCTACTGCTCCTGCTGCTGCTCTTGCTGCTTCTACTGCTACTCCTGCTGCTCATGATGCTCCTTCTGCTGCAGCCCCTGAATCTCCTGCTACTCCTAGTGCTGAGGTCCAACAACCATCATCACCTTCTGTATCTACCATTTCAAATGAACTTATAGATGATGTTGATATCGATGAAATGGTTGGGAATGAAGGATTGAAGTCGCAGAAAACACAGGTGCGTCGTAGTTTGACGGTGCTAGCCAAAGCTCTTAAGGAAAAATGCAAAGGCATCAAATTTGACGTCGGATGGAATTCACGAGGCCAACATGTGAATCCCAACAAGTCTATGTTTAGTAGTTACAATGGATTTGTCACTCGGCAATGCATGCCGATTGACATAGATTCATGGCACCATGTTGTGTCCTGGATGAAGGCTGTGATCTGGGAAGAAATTACGGTAACATTATGAATGTATTTCTTTAATTTACCAGAAAATAAAATAATGAAACAATGTATTACTCTTCTCAATCTCTTACAGAATACATTTATAGTAGACAATTCACACATGGATTACGTACTAAGGCTTGGAGGAAGGATTCATCACGGTTTTCATACTATTTTAACAAGATATCACCTAAATGATTCCAAAGGTAAAATAAAATTTCACCCAACAATTTTCTATGCTCACCTGATATCCCAAGAAGCATGGGATGCATTTTTTGGCCACCGTGGGGATGAGAAGTTTTTGGTACATTGTGGGTGATAATTCGTTGTTTGAGGATACATGTATTCATCACATTGATTGTCTATATTTCATTTATGTAACAACAACTCTGTAAAGAAAATAAGGAACGTGCATCAAAACCAACATGCCCCTATTGTAATGAAAGGATGTTGTACGCTTCACTAGAAAACAAGATAGTACATATTTTAAATTTATTTTAATATTTTTAGGTGTCAACAAACAACATCATAATTATATTTCGATGTTTATATATAGATTTATGAGTCTAAAACCAAATACACTTCCATCCCACGTCATGTGCTTTGGAAGGAGGCACGTATGAATAAGGAAGGGAATCTAGTCGATGATAACACACAAAATGTGTGGTAAATCTGTGTAATTATGAAATTAAGGTAAAAATATGTGTTTTAAATTTCTATTACATAATAATAATTAGTTATTTTTCTATATCTAACAGTCACCAGAGTCAACTACTCCTGTAGTGGATGCAAACTTCTTTATCGATGACTTTAAAGCAGGTAGAAAAATACGATCGTGTCAGGGGTGCGGGGTTCGGGGTTACACCCTGAGTATATTTTGAGAAGAAGAAAAAACAGATGATAGGGATGAAACATTTAAAAAAATGATAAAAAAACTAACAGCACTTAAAGAATGATTACAATGGAAGAGAGAGTTGATAGCAACTTTTATGGGTGGGAAGTAAGAAGAAGACACAACTCAGGAACAACCAGCGCATGAAGATCCTGCCCCACCCCCACCATCTTTGAGGTGAGACATTCCCTCTCAAAGAGCTGTCTTAGTCATGGTAATCAATATTCTAATAATTGTTTCCATGAAATGTGAATCAGACAAACACTATTACTTTTTCTTTACTGATCTTATACAGGGTGATAATGATTGAGATTTATATCTATCAACACCCACATATCACCTTGTAGCGAGGGCTACAGTTTTCAACATCCCAGATGACATGCTATATAATATACCACTTCTGAAAGTGATGATTACTATAGATCATGATCCAAATGTAGAGATACCTATTCCACAAGATGACGATGATATTCATACGGTCGAAAAGGCTATTGGGACATTTATTTCATGGACATCACATCTTGTAAGAGTACATGTGACCAAAGAGGTATTTATTTACTTTTTTTTTGAAGCTAAGCCGTTAATAATTAATGAAAAAAGGGTCTGAACCAATGAATATTATTATAGAAATAGAAAGGCAACGGTGTGACAAACGTCATCTCATAACCATATAAAAGATCAACCAACTGATCCCAAGGAGCTACTGAAAGCAAAATAACACCACTTTTTCTCTATCCATATTTACTAGAATTAAAGAATCATGTGGATACGATGATAAGATGTGGTAGTAGTCATATAGTGGTTTTAGAAGAGAATATATACGATGTGGAAAGTCAAGATTTTGTGGCTGCTGAAAATGTGAATGAGATCCTTGAAAACATTTGGCAAGGCATTACAGTTGTAATTATATATATGTGGAACATTTCTGTGAATTGATTTTCTAAAAACTGATCTAATGTGAAAATTATGACTAAATGAATCTTATATTGTTGACAGGCCTATATATGAATAATAGTTGAAGGAATTTTCCCATGAGCCAAAATTTGGACTCTTTACTCCTCAAACCTCATCATCACATCTAATGAAAATAGAGCCATCAAAAAAGAATGAAATAGTGAGCGGCTTGCAAAAAACATTTGAAATCATGATTACAAATGACAGGCTCTTCTTAATACCAACCCTGCAGGGGTAAAAATCTACGATTAAAGCATATCAATTATATTTTGACTTATATTATTACTTATTCCTTATTGTCTTTTTAGGAAACATTGGATGCTAATTGCGGTGAACTTTGATATTCCAAAGATTTATTTTCTGGATTCAAAGCAATGATATCCATCAAACCAACCACACATGATGGATTTCTTGAATCTGTAAGACAATACATCCTATGTTTTAGGTCTAAGCATCAAGTAATATAATTTATATTATCTTTTACTAAGGATTTTTTTATGATTGGGTAGTGTATCATTATCGTCTAAAAAATGGAATAAGGATAGGGGCTAATCATAAGGAGGCGAGGAAGTACTACAAATGGAAAAATATCTGGGAATATATAATAAAATTTCACTATCCAAGCACATCTCAACAGAAGTTACGTATTCTACTAGTGCTCATTTTTTATGCAGTGTCCAAAAAAAAGAAACGATAATGATTGTGGTTATTATGTTTTTAAATTTATGAATGTGATCGTTTTTCATCAAGAAACAGGCATCCCTAAAGAGGTATTTTCAAAAACAACCACAAGTCCATTTAATTTATTTATTAATACTTTATATTTATATTTTGTAGTACTACTATGACTGCCAAAAATCCTTATACTCACAAGAAGATATAGATATGTTTAGAAATGAGTGGGCCGCATACCTAATGATAGATTGTACACAAATAACATGAATAATTGACTTGGGGACATGTACAATTGGCGGTCATTTTTGAGAGGGGTATAGGTGATTAAAAGATGACACATTTTTGTATAAAAATGTTCATAGGAATATTGTAATTGTTATTAAATAAAACATCTTTTATTCAATGAGTCAATTTTCCATTTTAAAAGATGATATTTACCAACAACATGCAATAATGATGAACCACTTAAAGGGTCTCTCTTTTGTTTAAAATGGGCATATTTTTAAGTGAAAACAACAACTGACCAACGAAAATCCGACCAAAAACAATAATATTGTCTTGATACTTTAAGAGAATGTTCCACAGGTGCATTGGAGATGTGTTTGAGTAATCCCCACCTCAATCCGAGGCACGCTGTGGCTGGTACCACTCAAAGAGTCTCTCTTTTGTTTAAAATGGAAAATTTTTTAAGTGAAAACAACAACTGGCCTACGGAAATCCAACCAAATATGATAGGATTGTGTTTATCCTCTAATATAATGATCCAAAAGTTTTTTGGGGATGTGTACGAGTCAACCCCACCTCAATACGAGGCATGATGTGTCCTGTACCACTCAAAGGGTCTCTCTTTTGTTTAAAATTGACAGATTTTTAAGTGAAAACAACAACTCACCAACAGAAATCTGACCAAACGCATTCGTAATGTGTTGATCCCTTAATAGAACAATCCACCGGTGCATTGGGGATGTGTACGAGTCATCCCTACCTCAATCTCTGGCACAGTGTGGCCGGTACCACTCAAAGGGTCTCTCTTTTGTTTAAAATGAAACAATTTTTAGTGAAAACAACAACTGACCTACGAAAATCCAACCAAACGAATTTATATTGTGTCGATCCTCCAAAAAAGATAATACAAGGGTGCATTAGAGACATTTACGAGTAATCTATGCCTCAATCCAAGGCACAGTGTGGCTGGTACCACTCAAAGTGTCTCTCTTTTGTTTAAAATGGACACAATTTTAAGTGAAAACAACAACTGACCTATAGAAATCCAACTAGTAACATTATTATTGTATTGATAATTTAATATAATGATACATGGGTAAATTGAGGATGTGTACGAGTCATCCCCACCTCAATATGAGTCACTATGTAGCTGGTACCACTCAAAGGGTCTATCTTCTGTTTAAAATGGACAGATTTTTATGTGAAAACAACAACTAACCAACAGAAATCTGAAAAAATACATTCCGATTGTGTTAATCTTTTCGAAGAATGATCCAAAGTTTCTTTGTGACATTTACGAGTCATCCTCACCTCAATTTGACGCACGGTGTGGCCGGTACCACTCAAAGGGTATCTTTTCTTTTAAAAATGGAAAAAATTTTATGTGAAAACAACAACTGACCTACATAAATCTGACCAAACGCATTTGGATTGTATTGATCGTTTAGAAGAATGATTCAAGGGTCCTTTTTGACATGAACGAGTCATCCTTTCCTAAATCTGAGGCATGTTGTTGTCGATACCACTCAAAGGGTCTCTCTTCTATTTAAAATGGACAAATTTTTAAGTGAAAACAACAACTGACCTACAAAAATCTGACCAAAACCATTTGGATTGTATTGATCCATTAGGAGAAAGATACAAGGGTCCTTTTTTATGTTCATGAGTCATCCCTACCTCAATCCAATGCATGGTGTGGATGGTACCACTCAATGGGTCTCTCTTCTTATTAAAATGGACAAATTTTTAAGTGAAAACAACAACTCACCTACAGAAATCTGACCAAACACATTTGGATTATATTTATTATTTAGGATAATAATAAAAAAGAATTTTTTGACTTGAAAGAGTAATCCTTGCCTCAATTCGAGGCATGGTGTGGCCGGTACCACTCAAACGGTCTCTCTTTTCTTTAAAATGGACACAATTTTAACTGAAAACAACAAGTGAACTACGTATATCCAACCCAATGAATTATTATTGTGTTGATATTTTAAGATAATGAACCAAGGATATGTTGGGGACATGCATGAGTCATCCCAGCCTCAATCGGAGGCACGGTGTGGCCGGTACCACTCACAGGGTCTCTCTTCTATTTAAAATGGACAAATTTTTAAGTGAAAATAAAAACGGACCTATGGAAATCCGACCAGACACATTATGATTGTGTTTATCCTTTAAGAGAATGATCCAATGGTGAGTTGGGGATGTGTAGAAGTCAACCCTACCTCAATCCGAGGAATGGTGTGGCTGGTACCAATGAAAGGGTCTCTCTTTTGTTTAAAATGTACATATTTTTAAGTGAAAACATCAACTGGCCTACAGAAATCTGACCAAACACATTAATATTGTGGTTATCCATTAATATAATGTTACACGGGTGTGTTGGGGATGTGCATGAGACATCCCCACCTCAATCTGAGGCATGGTGTGGTCGGTACCACTCAAAGGGTCTCTCTTTTGTTTATAATGGACTCATTTTTAAGTGAAAACAACAACTGACATATAGAAATCAAGACAAAAACATTCGGATTGTGTTTCTCCATTAATTGAATGATCCACGGGATCATTGGGGATGTTTACAAGTCATCCCAGCCTCAATCCGACGCATGGTGTGGCCGGTACCACTCAAAGGGTCTCTATTCTTTTTAAAATAGACAGATTTTTAAGTGAAAACAATAACTAACATACAGAAATCCAAACAAATGCATTCACATTGTGTTCATACTTTATGAAAATGATACACTTGTCCACTATGATGTGTAAGGGTCATCCCCGCCTCAATTTGAGGCATGGTGTGGCTGGTACCACTCAAAGGGCCTCTCTTCTGTTTAAATGGACAAATTTTTAAGTGAAAACGACAACTGACCAGTGGAAATCTGAAAAAAATGCATTTGGATTGTATTGATCCATTAAGAATAATGATTCATGGGTCCTTTGTGACATGAAGGAGTCATCCCCGCCTCTATCAGAGGCATGTTGTGGCTGGTACCACACAAAGGGTCTCTATTCTGTTTAAAATGAACAAATTTTTAAGTTAAAACAACAACTGACCGTCGAAAATCTGACCAAACGTTTTCAGATTGTTCTGATTCTATATTATAACTATCCAAGGGTAATTTTTGATGTGTACTAGTCATCCCCCTTCAATATGAGGCATATTGTTTCTGGTACCACTAAAATGGTCTCTCTTCTATTTAAAATGGACAAATTTTAAAGTGAAAACAACACCTGACCTACGTAAAATCTGACCAAACGAATACTCGTTTTATTTATCCTTTAGGAGAACGATCATCAGGTCCTTTTTGACATGTAAGAATCATCCTCGCATCAATATGAGGCACGGTGTGGCCAGTACCACTCAAAGGGTATCTCTTCTGTTTAAAATGGACAAATTTTTAAGTGAAAACAACAACTGACCTACAGAAATCCTACCAAATGTATTTATATTGTATTGATCCTTTACGAGATTTATCCACAGGTCCTTTTTGACGTGCATGAGTCATCCACGCCTCAATCCGAGGTACGGCATGGCTGGTACCACTCAAAGGGTCTCTCTTTTCTTTAAAATGGTCACAATTTTATGTGAAAACAACAACTGACCTACGGAAATCTGACAAATAGATTCCTATTGTTTTTATCCTTTATGATAATGATCCACGGGTGAGTTGGGGGTTGTGTACGAGTAAACACTGCCTCAATCCGAGGCACGGTGTGGCCGATACCACTCAAAGGGTCTCTCTTCTGTTTAAAATGGACAAATTTTTAAGTGAAAATAACAACTAACCTACATAAATTCAACCAAACGCATTCATATTGTCTTGATATTTTAGGAGAATGATCCACAGGTAATTTTTGATGTGTAAGAATCATCCTCACCTCAACTTGAGGCACGGTGTGGCCGGTACCACTCAAATGGTCTCTGTTTTGTTTAAAATGGACAAATTTTTAAGTTAAAACAACAACTGACCTACAGAAATCTGACAAAATTCATTTGGATTGTCTTGATCCTTTAGGAGAATGATCCACGTGTCCTTTTTTATGTTCATGAGTCATCCCCACCTCAATTCGAGGCACGGTGTGGCTTGTATCACTCAAAGGGTCTCTCTTTTCCTTAAAATAGACACAATTTTAAGTGAAAACAACAACTAACAAACAGAAATCTGACCAAACGCATTCTAATTGTCTTTCTACTTTAATATAACGTTCCACAGGTGAATTGGGGACATTTTTGAGTAATCATCGCCTCAATACGAGGCACGGTGTGGCCGGTACCACTCAAATGGTCTCTCTTCTATTTAAATTGGACAAATTTTTAAGTGAAAACAACAACTGACCTACAAAAATTTGACCAAATGAATTTGGATTGTCTTTATTTTTTAGGGTAACTATCCGCGGGTCCTTTGTGACATGTAAGAGTCATCCTCGCCTCAATATGAGGCACGGTGTGGCCGGTACCACTCAAAAGGTCTCTCTTTTGTATAAAATGGACAAATTTTTAAGTGAAAACAACAACTGATCTACGGAAATCCAACCAAACACATTCTTATTGTCTTGATCCTTTTGTAGAAAGATCCAAGAGTCCTTTGTGACGTGAATGTGTCATCACCGCCTACATCTAAGTCATGGTGTGGCCGGTACCACTCAAAGGGTATCACTTTGGTTTATAATGGAAAAAAATTAAGTGAAAACAACAACTGACCTACGGAAATTCGACAAAATGCCATCAGATTGTCTTGATCATTTAGGAGAACAATCCATGGGTCCTTTGTGACCTGTATGAGTCATCTCACATCAATCTGAGGCACAGTGTGGCCAGTACAACTCAAAGGGTCTCTCTTTTTTTAAATTGGACACAATTTTAAGTGAAAACAACAAATGATTTATGGAAATATGAGAAAATGCATTCAGATTGTCTTAATGCTTTGTGGGAACAATCCATGGGTCCTTTTTGATGTCTAAGAGTCAACCCCACCAACCCCCTGGACTTCCCCCACCCCCATAGACACCAACCCACCCCCTTGACACACCCACCCCTCTGGACACCGCCACCCCCTAGAAAGCCCCCTCAACCCCCCTGGACACCCCCACCCCCTGGACACGCCCATGGATAGCCCCACCAACCCCCTGCCCCCCCCAGACATCCCCCACCCCTAGAAATCCCCTCCGACACCCTGGACACCAGACCAGCCCCATGGACACCACATAAGCACCCCCCCCCCCCACCCACCTGAACACCCCCCTCCTCGGAAACCACCCCACCCCCCTTGGGCAGCCCTACAAACACCCTGGACCTCCCTCACACCCTTAACACCCCCACCCCCTGGACACCCTGATCCCCTAGGACTCTATCATCTCACCCTCCTGGACATCACCCCACCCCCTTGGACAGCCCCTCCAACCGCCCGGACCACCCCCACCACCCCCCCCCCCCCCCCCCCCCGACACCCTGGACACCAGCCCACCCCCCTAAACACCCCCCCCCCCTCACAATGACACCACCACCTATACATCACCCCACCACCTATACACCCCACCACCCTGGACACCACCACCCTCCTTGGGCTGCCCCCAACCTCATGGACCGCCCCCACCCACCTAGACACCCCATCCACTGGACACCCCCTACCCCCTTAAACAGCCACCCGAAACCCCTGAACAACCTCCCCAACACGTTGAATTCTTAATATAATTCATTATGTATTTAATTAACTTATGAATTATGTGTTAATGGTGTATGGGTATACTTGGTGTAATTATCTTATGATTTATGTGTTAATTTTTTACGGGTATACTTTTTGAGATGCTGAATTATTTTCCGGTGCTGTTTGGGTGTGCTGCTGTAGATATTTTTTTGCAGCAGACAAGACATTTATCTACGCCAAAAAATCATTGATAATGGGGATCCCCCTTTATTATTGATGAGCTTTACAACTCTTTTTTAGCGCTGATAAAGCCCATTTTGAGCACTGATAAAGCCTATTTTTGTAGTAGTGTAATCATATTTTAAATAAGATATAAGCACATTAAAACATCTATAACGTCACTAATAACATATAATTTTTATTTGGAAAATGATTATCATATTACATTGAATAGAATACTCATATACAAGAGAACCAATCATGAAAATAATGAACATAATACAATCATAATGAAGATATTAAACTATATAACTCATCATAATGCCCAAAAATGAACATAATAAAATTATAATAAAATAATATACAATTATAAGAGGTAATTTCTTTATTAAATAATGAGTATAATTTTTTAATCTTGGATATTACAATAAATAAATCCTTTTGATATAAGGTAAGGGTATTCTGGAACCCCATTATTTTATTTGGGTTTATCTTATTTCTTTCCAAATTTTAGAAAGGATGTTCTTTTATTATTTCTAAAAAATGATTTCATTATCCTTACATTTTCATTTTTGGGATATAAATGCTTCAAATCTAACATTATGAGAATGAAAAATATTTTTACAAAAGAACTCTTCTTTCTCAAAACACATGTTTTACTTCCCTTGGGATTGTTTCTTCTTCACTCATGATTGAAGATTTTTATACCAATTATGTTATTACCTATTTATTTTTGGAACTACAAGGTTTATTCATAAATGTATGATTTATTAAATTCACATGAAACCCATTTCCTTTCCATGGGTTATTTTAAGTCTAAGAATTATATAAATTTTATATTTAATGAAAGATTATCTAAATTTAATGATGTGACGTGTGCACCCTGAATTATATATCACTCTAACTAATTGGGAAATGTGATGTAACTCATGAGATAATGTGCAATATATGTGAACATGATTCTTGATTAGTACACAATGATGACGTTTTTAATATTCAATTTTGTTATGTGTAAACATGATGATGTCTTTGTTTACTACTATGTGTGGTATTTAACCACTAAGACATGATGTTTCATTTTTATGGATTTCCACATTCCATTCCATTATAAAAATTTTCAATTATGATTATTATTATAATATTATTCTTGCGTTATGTTAATGATGATTATTCTCACCATTGTTATATTGATTCATGTCTTTCTCTATCCTCTTACTAGGATTTTAGTTCACCCCTTTATTTAATGTATTTATTCAGGTGATATCTTGTTTTTAGGATAAAAATTGGCCCACTAATATGTAATAAAAAACAGAATTAAATTAATTTTTATGTTCTATTATGTATATTTTATGTATGGTCCTAATTTTACCAAGACACTAAACCATTAGATCCGGGATTTTTTACCCTATTATGTAGTTTTCCTTTAAAATGATTTAATAGTATTGTAAGAAAAAATTTGTTTCATTATCTGGTATTATATAATGGTTTAGTCAATTTGGGAATTTGGATTTGATAACATTATTGTAAACCCTTATTATGAGAGTAATTGTATATCAGAACCCATGAGCATTTGTTTTTTAAAAATGATAAACACAAGGACCCCATAATATATGTATTTGTAGTTAATTTCACTGAGGAATAAATTATTTATTCATGAATTGTTAACTTATGTTTTATTGAAACTTTTTGTATTCTAGAAATGGTTGTATACAAGAGAAACTGAGATGAAAATTCATGTAAGGGATAATGGAGTGATTTACTAAATGACATCCCCACTTCTATGGGTGGTGGAGTTCAAAATTTTAGGACCCTTCTTTCCTACCTATCTATGGGAATGAACAATAACCTGAATAATGTGTAATTAATTTAAACCCATAAGTTGGTGAAACTTGATACCCTGTATTTTATGTGTAAACTACCAACAACATTTAATGGATCTTCTTATCCAAAAGTCATGGAATAGTTAGTAAACTCAATGGAGAAGATCTTTTCTATGCTTTGATGTTCAAAGATGGATACGGTTAATCATTGAATCTATCATTTTTATGGAGAGGATGATAAATAGTTGATATTGGTTAATAACACCAAGAAAAAGAAATAAACTGATGAGATGGAGTGGTAAGATGATAGTAAAATATTTCATTACAGAAAATTCCTTCAAAATATTCATACAAGGATCGGGGGAATATTATTTGAGATGACGAAAAAGAAAAATGTATCAATAATGGTTTATAAAGAAAATTTCAGAATACATGAATTGTATGCATAAAATTTTCTCATTAACAATGGTAGAAAAATAGATATATTTTTAAGTGGCTTAAAACAACACACTCAAAATCTCTACTAATTAGATTCTTTGAGAGTTATGAAGAATTTGTTCAATGTTCTCTGAATGTGGAGATGGATTTTAGAGAGTGGTCTGAAGTATATGTTGATAATAAATAAATGATGTAATTTCAACCAAGACGATCTAATAAAAAATCTTGAAACAATAATCAACTATATACATGTCAAAAATTGGAGATGAAGAATCATGGGAATTGCCTCAAGAGGATGGAGAAATGATTCAACTATATAAGAAAATGTAAAAAATCTCTGAAATTTCGAATAGACATGTGGAAGCAAAAAAATTTGGTGGAATAAAAGAGATAAACACATATTGTTCAATACTATAACTTTAGGGAGAATGGTAACTCAAGAATCTAGTGCTCTAAACCTCGACTCCTTGAGTTTAATCAACCTTAGTATTTATAAAAACCAAATGAGAAAGGGAATACATTTTTCAACACTATTGTTGAGGTGGATTTTGAAAATGATGTAATGAGATATACACTCATTTTTCATTCATGAATACAAAATTTACTATTTGATTATTCTTCCAATCATTCATTAATGTCTTTCATGTTTTTTAAAACTATTCAAACACCATCTCAAAATTTGGATCTTGAGTTATCTATGAGAACATAAAATAAGGCCATTATAGTATCCAATGTGTATAACACCTCCATTGATAATGTTTTTGGACTAAACCTCACTGAAAATCCTATCTTACATTCTTTTTTTATTCTATTTTGGGAATGGATTGAATATCATTATATAAATCAGACATCAAATACTAGGAGAGGAATACCACTTTTCACATCTTGAGACATTCCCCATTTATATACAAGTATAAGGATGAAGATGAATCTCTATCAGATTCATTATTTCATGTGTTGTAATAATTTCATTATGAGATAGTATGGCAAGCTCAAATTATTGAGAAAATTAGATAATCATGCCTGAGGAAATTCTCATCATGAGGGACTACCTTGATGTGTTATATGAAGAATTTTATGATTTCTCTCGTGAAAAGAATTATGAGCTATTAGTTAAACATATATTTGGATCTCTTACACTATTAAATAGACCATATAAATAGGCCACTATTAAGTTGGATGAACCGAATAAGCGGTTACAATAAATTATAGACAATGTTTTTATACACCCGGGTTCCTACTATTGTGTTCTTCTATCCTCTTCATCAAGAAGAAGGATGAATCAATGTCCCTGTATTTTGATTATTACATGATCAAAAAAATCATGATGAAGTATATGTATCCTATTCCGATGATAGGTGACGTGTTCGATCTATTGAGTGGGGCCAATTATTTCTCTAATGTGGACCTTCAATTGGGATATCACCAATTAATGGCGAGGAAGGAAGATATCAATAATACAACATTTAAAATGAGATATAGACACTATGGGTTCATAGTGATTCCCACTGGACTCTCTAATTCTCTATAAATATTCATGGAAATAATGAATAGAGTCTTTATGGATTACCTTAAAAAATATATAGTGTTCCTAATAGATTATATTCTAATATAATCCAAAGGAATGGGAGAACATGAGGATCATTTTAATACTATGATAATGAGATTTTTAAGAGAAAAACATTATTCATTGTATAATAAATTTTAGTTCTGGATTAAGAAGTATCATTCATATGGCATATTATCATCTACACATGAATATAAATAGACCCTTCTAAGATAAAGGAAATTGGAGACTGTCCCAGTCCAAAATATGTAATTGAGATCCATAGTTTCTTTTTTTAGATGGATATTATTAGTGATTTGTGGAGAAGATTTTCTAATTTTCAAACCCACTGAATAAGATGACATCAAAGAGAGAAACTTATCTCTAGACTGCTGATTTTGAGGACTCCATTAAAGAGTTAAAAGAGATTCAAATCATCATGCATGTAATCAAACATCTAAAAAGTGGGGAACTATTTATGGTATACAACGCTTTATAAAATAAGGTATTATAAAGTTTAATGGTGATATATGATAAATTAATATCATAAAACTCAATATATTTTGAAATTAATGAGAAAAAATTACCCCAAAAATTATTTAGAGTAGGAATCTGTGATAATTTCATTGATAATTTGGTGGCACAATCTTAATTTGGAGAAGTGTGAAATATATATTGATCATCAGAACATAAAATATATATTCACATTGAAGGATATTAATATGTTCCAGAGAATATGGTTATATCTCATCAAGGATTAATACTACTGAATCAACTACCATCTTATAAAAGTGAAAAAATTGGCGGATGCTCTTAGTAGAAAGGATCCTGCAACATTATCAATGATGATAATCGATAATGATCCAATCATTATAGATTTCAAAGGAATGGAAGTTGGTATCATTTTGGAATGAACATAATAAATCCTTTCTCAAATGTTTTCTCAACCACCCCATGAGGATAATGTAAATGATGCTCAATGAAATGAAGTGGAGATTCAAAAGAAGGTGGAATCCATTAGAAATGGAAAATCATCATAAACAAAATTTTATGATGATGTTTTTGAACGATTTTCTTCACGAATATGGTTACTATCCAATCAAGAGAGAAATTATGTTCTTATATGTGATGGGAATAACTCAATCTTCTCTATTAAAATAGGGAGAAAAAATATGTATTGGGATCTATAGGAGAACTATTTGTGGGGTAACATGAAGAAAGAGATTGTTGAATATACGTCAATGTGGATAGTATGCAATCATGTGAAGCATGAAAGCCAAAATTATACGAGGGTGATGCAACTATTAACTTCAACAACATGGAATTGGGGAAATGTCTATGGAATTTTTCACTCAACTATTGAGGTCATCCAGAGGAAACAATACTATATGGGTTGTTTTGGATCGTCTTATAAATAAAGATAACTTCATCTTAAATTGATATGACTTCCCACTGGATCAAATATACTGGATATAAATCCTAAAAAAAATTTCTACATAGTGTACAATAATCGATTATATCTGATCGATATAAAAGGTCCACCTCCATGTTCTAGAAAAGTCTCTAACATGCTCTAAAAACTGAGATGAACTTGAGTATGGATTACCGTCTCCAAACTGATGGATAATATTAACAGAATATTCATACACTAGATGAAATGTACAAATCATATTATATTGAATTCAGATGAGGATGGTACTAACTTCTAACTATTTTTGAGTTCTCTTTCAACAACAGATTCAACATGATTATCCTAATGGCACAATATAAATTCTTTTTATTATTCCAGAAGACTTTTTGACTTCTTTATGCCTTTTATTTTGGAAATCACAAACTCATTCATAAATACCTAATCACTTATTATTTATTGTCCTATGTATTTTTATAATGAAATAATATATCATTTTATCATACATTCTTGAGGACATTTATTTGATATTTTTTCATTATGACTTCATTCATATGCATACTATAATTATCATACTATTGAATTTTTGCTGAAAATTTTATTGATTATATTAACGATGTTGGATATAATCTTTGTCATACCCATTATATATGATTTATATTGTACCCACTAAATATAATTTATTTTGTAAACACTAGAAATGGTTTACATCATACACACTATCTAGTATCATACTAACATTTATATTATACTCACCATCATAATGAGAATCATCAGATTCATTCAAACTTAGTTTATCATGTCCAAAAATGTGTTGTAATGAATGAAAAATCACTAACTCAAAATGATGTCTGGTATTCTATTACAATATTCATTATAAGATGATGTCATTTTTTAAGTTATAATATTTTTATTTGACTGCAAGGTGTCTAAGTCCCTCAATGATTTTAGGGGGAAATTCAACTGTTAGAATCAATGTTGACCATTGGGACAAATTCCTTTGAATACCTGGTCATTTGAATGAGCTCATAACATTTTAAAAGCTAAGGACACTCTTCTAATGCTCCATAAAAATAGTTCTACGAGTGAAATTATTACAGTGTACATGTTGATAACAACTTCTTCCATATACATGTAACTTTCAATAGCTTTCATTACATCATGCGATTCTAATTTTTGTAATTATTATTGAGGGCTTCCATGGATAAGAAGAGAGTTATTCCAATATTTTGTGGATCGAGGTATTCTGAGGAATGGATGATAGAGTTTTCAATCACATTCTTGATAAAGGTCTTGTGGGGATGGAAATATTGAGACCGATAATAATTCAAAGGGCTTACCATATGGTGGGAAAGATAGACATGCATGAAAGTATAAATCAAGGGACATCTATCAAAGGTTATTGGATACCCTTCTTTTTTGGTTAAATTAATTGTATTCATTTACTTTATTTACTTTTCCTATATATTGTAATTGAATGTGAATTGTTTTATATGTTCATTTTTATATTATCCATTCTATGATTAAGATCATTGTAATTACAATTTTTGTGATTATGATCATTTCATTTACCCAATACAATTCTGTGTGATTTATGATAGAATCATTTACTATTTCAATTTTTTATCATAAACATTATGATTATGTTCCTCATCATGCTTACACTGATATAATAATTCTTTTACTATAAACTAGATAAATTTCAATTACAACCTTTGAAATACTTATCATAACCTATCGATTATGATACCTTATCCATTGGATCTATGTCCCTGTTCAACTAGTCTTCTAATAAATTATGATTCTTAGTGAATTGAATTAGTTGAAATCCTTTTAATCGAAATACATTTAGGGAAAAAGAAAATTATTTTAATATTACAATAAACCCCTTATTTTATTTTGTCCTCATCATATAATTTTTGATCCTACACCTTTCTGGAAAAAGATACAGAACAATAGTATGGTAGGATGAAGTCAGTGAATGTATGATTCTAGGATAAAAAAATGTTAAAGGGAATAGTTTAAATTGTGAAAAACATTCTACCTCACATCAATGAATATCAAAGTAGATAGAAGATATATATAGACAAATTTCAACAAGAAATTCAGTTTGAGGTCGGATACATAATATTCCTATTCATATCTCCATGGAAGAGGATCATGAGATTTTGGATTGAAGGAATGGTGAGTCCCTAGAATATTTTCCCCTTCGAGATTATTCATCATGTTAGAGCGGTGTCCAATCAACTTGTAAATCTACAATCCAAGTCTCAAGTACATGATGTATTGTATGTATCCCTCTTCAACAAGTAAAATTTATATCCCAAACATTTAATTAATCTAGATGTGATACAGATGGGAAATGATATCTCTTACGAGGAGAAACCACCAATGATCATAGATCATAGAGATAAATAATTACGCACTAAGACAACTCATCAAGTAAATGTACTATAGTAGAACCATAAGTAAAAAATTGAAACATGGGAACTAGAGGAAGTGATGAAGGATAAGTATCCTTAACTTCTTCCAATAAATAATATAAAACAAAATTCTGAGGGAGAAGTTTCTTAAGGAGGGAAGAATATAACAACAGATAATGTTATGAATGGAAACCCCCTTCTTATAATTATATCATATAGTATAAATCACATAAAATCACATGGAGAACACAATAAAAACTTTATAAATAAATAATGAATGTAATTAGTTGTATATATATATGTTAAGGAAACAATATTAATAAAATAGTAACATTACCCTTGGAATAGTAACATGGGAATTTAAAAAAATAATATGACCGGTAGAATTATAATCTCATATAAGAATGTAAAAATAAATTTTATGAATATTACAATGAAGAATATGATATAATTATATCAAATTATAAGTTAATTTTTTTTACAAATGATAATTTAAGTGTGTGTATTTTTATATGTCACAAACATTTAATTAAAATTTTATTATTAAAATAATAATTAAAAGAAAATTTATATTGATAAAATGTATTCAAAAATTAATATATTGTCATCTTATGATTATAATATAATTTTATAGGACACTAATTATTTTCTCAATGTGTTTTAAATTAGTTATAATTTTAAAATTGATATTTTATGATGAGATGATGACGTTAAATAAAAATTAAATTTATCGTATTTTGGAAAATTTATTCATAATATGGTGTTATTACTTTAATTCTTCACTTCTAAAAATGGTAAAGGTTAATGTTTTTTATTTCTCTATAATAGTATAATTTTTTTGTGAATAGTAAAATATTATAATTTACTCTATTTATTAAATACATGAATTATATAGTAATTGATGATGTGTTGATGATATAAGAACATAATATCACAATATACCTAATTCTTTTAATATAATTTGTGATAATTTTATCACTTTTCATATTCTTCAGACAATGTATTAATGTAATGAATAAAGTAATCAAAAAATACCCCTCAATTCCCTTAAAATACAACCCCTCACCACATCTTCCCTTCAAACATATACAATATTTAAGCTTTATAAATTTCTACACAATAATCTTCTCAAGACCCTTACCAACATCCATAATACTTTTTTCTCAAAAAATTTAGCAAAACCAATTTCACTAAAGAAGTTCTCATGAAGAAGAATTCCCAAGTTTAAATCCTCATACTTTTTTCTTTTAATTTCTTTTAATTTCTTCAATTTTATTTTTCTCTCTGCACATTCCACCATACAAAGTCCATGATTTCATAACTATCTAATATATATTGTAATTTCTATATTTTAATTTAATAATAAAATATAAAACCTGTTATCATTATCACGACTCATCCTCGGGGCCCGTGCCGTGACTACCCCAAGCCCGCCTTCCATAGGCCAGGGCTGGCGACTAGAACCAAGGCATAAATCCCAACAAAAAGGGAAGGAATTGCCTTTGAAAAGTAAACAAGAACCACAGAGTAAGAAAGTGGAAAAGTAAACACTAAGTAAAAACTGTACATGCTGTGTTGAAAGTAAAAGGGGCTGGAAATACAAGCCCAACTGTAAAGTACAACTAAAAGGGAAAAACAGAAACTGAAAAGAAAAGCCGCAGCGTCGAGCCGTCCTCTTGAAGTCCCACCTGAAGGGTGGGTACATATAGCCTCCATTGCTCCTCGGGTCCACCTGACCGCTCCGAGTGCGTCCTACCCAGTGGTTCACCTCCAGGTACCGTCCTGCTCCGCACGCCTCCACCACGATTAGCGTTGTCCGTCGTCTGCAAACAACACAACGAAGTGCGGGCAAAGCCCGTGCAGGGGTGAGTATAAGCTACTTAGTAGGGACCCCGAGACCCCCGAAGGTCTCCCGAAATCCACCAAGGATAATCCACAAAGGAAAGATACAATCACGAAGTAACATCCGACACGGCTTAGGTATATGCCCATACATATACCTAAGTCATCAGTTCTCGTTCGGCTTCAACGTCCGAGCCCAAGCACAACCCAGTCTACATAGGAAAGCAAAACGTATACCCACACAGGATAGCACAACACAATCCATAATGGAGAGTAAAAAATAAATCCACACAGGATAGCTCAATACAATCCACAAAGGAGAGTAACAGTAAATCCACACAGGATAGCTCAACACAATCCACAAAGGAGAGTAAACAGGATTCAGCTCACACAGGTATACTTTTTCGGATGACGATAGAGATGATCACTGATCCATCTAAGAAATAGGACCCACAAAGAATCAATAGGTAACTAACCCCCGCAATGACCCACATAGGATCGGGCCCACACAGGACCTGTAGGCGCTGGCTCACATAGAACCGCTGAGCGCTGACCCACACAGGATCAGACCCACACAGGATCGGGCTCTCACAGGACCTGTAGCACTGATCCATGTAGGATCCCTGAGTGCAGTAGTCGTCGCAGTCCACTAAGGATCTCTGCACAGTCGTCGGTGCAGTCCACTGAGGATCTCTGCACGGTCGTCGCCGCAGTCCACCGAGGATCTATGCACGGTCGTCACTGTCAAAGCAGCAGTCGCAGCCAGCACTAGGGTTCCCGCACACAGCAAGCTCATTCGAGAGGGTCCGCTCCATGAGCCGAGAGGCTGATACATCAACTGACACAAAGTCTGAAGTTGATGTATCCAAAATATCTGTATCGTCAACAGGAACTCAACGTCACAGACGGCGCGTCAATCGGATGCCCGGTCTGAGAGTTATTGACTTTTTCGTCCCAGGGGCCCGGTTGGTTCCTAATGCAAAATCAACCTGACCGTACTCCACCTGCATCCAAACCTCAAGCGGAGTGAGCCAAAAGATCCATCTCACATAGAGGAAAACAACAAAGCTGACGGCATGTCAATTGGACGTCCGTAGCTCAAGATATGAGTGTTTCCGCTCCGAGGGCCCCGGTTGGTTTCGTGTACGAACCAACCCGGCTGAACTCAAAGTATTCCGAAACCTTGAGTGAATATATACCGAAACGACCGTCTCGGTCCAAGGATTGTGTTTCCGCTGACGGAGAGTCGTTTGAATGCCCGTAGCTCAAGTTACGGGCATTGGACCGAAACGGTCCAAAAACGGGGGGTCTGGGCCCGGGCCGACCCCCCCCCCCCTGGTCGGCCGAACCGGGTCGACCCGGTCCGGACCAGCCTGGCTCGGCCTGCCCAGCCCCTCTCGGCTGAGTGGCCGAGCGATGCAGGGGGGAGCCGCCACCCCCATGTGACACCGCCGCGGCACCCGCGGGGTGTCGCCCTGGATGACCCGAGCGACGCGGGGGGGGGAGCCACCGCCCCCGCGTGACACCCCCGCGACACCCGCGGGGTGTCGCCCTGGGCAACCGAGCGACGCGGGGGGAGCCTCCGCCCCCGCATGACACCCCCGCGGTACCCGCGGGGTGTCGCCCTGGACAGCCGGGAGACGCGGGGGGGGGGGGGAGCCGCCATACCCGCAGGACACCCCTGCGGCACCCGCGGGGTGTCGCCCTGGACAGTCGGCGGCGCGTCGGGGTGCCAGAGTCACTCCGGTGGTCCGTTTTCCCTCCCGCCTGTGCCATTTTTCCTCCCGGGACTCGTTCTTCACTACGGAACCATCAAACATCCATTGTGTCATGTTCCGTCGTCGCCCATCAAATCCACACAACAACGAAGAACGACGGAGGTTTGTCAGGCCGTGTTCGTTTGGCTCGCACCCTCCGCGTTAGAGATAAACAACGGGAGATATAAATTCAACACATGAATCAACAATTTTATAGGATTAAAATTGTTCTTATTGTCCGGTTCTTCACTTTTAAAAGAAACCATCACGGGAAAAAATAATTAAAATTTACAACAACCCCTACCTCGTAGTCGTCATCGCACGCACGTTCTCTGTGGAAATGCTCATCGCGGAAGGAGGGGATCGCCGCGTCGTCGCGGAAGTGCATCGCGTCGCCGCGGAATCCGGCTTTGAGTCGGCGAACTCAACAGACCAAGAAACAACATATTTAATTTAATTATATAAAATTAAATCCGTGTTTTGTTAAAGAAAAACACAAGGGAGATTTAAGAGAATCTCGAAGTCTCTTACCTCAAACGGCTGATCGAAGATTCGTTGCAGAGGAAGAGACGTCGCAGAAGAACGTTGTAGGAAGGGAACGTCGGCGTCGTGTCGTTGACTTCCACGGGTTCGGCGTTTTTCGTCGGAGGTCGGAGTTCTTCTCGTTCTCCGCGTTCTTCACGTTTTTCACGAAGGAGGATGAAGGCTCTGACAAAACGTCTCAACGAACAATCCTCCCAAAAAGACTTGTTGGTCTTATTTTATTATTACGCCAACAAACGAAAAAGGTAAGTAACGACCCATCAATTTGTTGAATTAGTTCAACAAAAGAAACTACCCATTTAATTCACGAAATAAACCGCCCAATTAAATGGTGCGTTAAAAATTTAAGAAAATGCGTCAGTTGACTTTCATAATTATGGGTTTTCGCGGGTGCGTTACTTAGCAAAAATAAACGGTGGGGCTCATGCGGGCCCCACCTCACAAATATCCTACTAAGGGGGTAGGATATTTCTGGATAGTACCCTATCCATTTTAACTCAGTTTAAGTGGCTTTCAAGTGGCTTCAAGTGGCTTAAGTGAAATAAAATAAAGTTTGTCGAACAAATTATTTTATTTCTAAACTTTAAGCCCAAAAATTAAAAACCACACCCGAGAAAACGCAACTCCCGAAGAGGCATTTCCAAGCAAATACCGGCGCTGTGAATTCATCGGTTCCCTCAGAATTCCATTCTGGGCACCGGTTCCAAAGTTAGAAAAACCCGCTCGTCCGTTCACTGAACGTACCCGAGCCAAACTTCGGAAAATGATTCCGGGCACACCGGGCCTCGGAATCAGGTGTCGTCAGTAACTGCGCTCTTGTAAAATTCCAAAGAAAATTAAGAAAAAAATTTCCTTGAAATTTACGGGTCTTTACATTACTCCCACCTCAGGGCTTTACGTCCCCGTAAATATACATCAAAAACTAGGGAAACAAATGTGGGTACTGAGCACACATCTGAGCCTCCCGCTTCCATGTGCTCTCCTGGAGGTTCCCGTGCTGCCATTTGATGCGCACAAGAGGAATCGATCGCCCACGTAGGACCCACTCATGTCGATCCTCTATCTCCACCGGGACCTCCGCAAAAGTCGCCCCATCATCCACGTCTAGCTCCCCATAGTCAATGATGTGTGTCGGGTCGTGTACGTATCTCCTCAGCTGAGATACGTGGAAGACGTCGTGTACCCGGTGAAACTGAGGTGGTATAGCCAAGTGATAAGCCACCTCGCCAACCCTGCTGAGGACCTGGAACGGTCCAATGAAGCGTGGAGACAACCTGTCGCCTCGGCCAAATCTCTGCAAACCACGTCGAGGTGAGACACGAAGAAGACGTGGTCACCATCCTCGAACTCTAGTGGCCTCCGCCTCCTGTCAGCATAAGATTTCTGCCAGCTCTAAGCTGTCCTCATCCGCTCTTGGATGACCTGGACCTTCTCTGTCGTGGCCCGGACCATCTCTGGTCCCACAAGTGCTGACTCCCCAGGGTCTGTCCAGCACAAAGGAGATCTGCAAGGCCTACCGTACAACGCCTCGTATGGTGCCATTCTGATGGTGGAGTGGTAGCTGTTGTTGTATGCGAACTCCACCAAGGGTAGGTGGTCCTCCCAGCTGCGACCAAAGTCGAGGACACATGTGCGGAGCATGTCCTCGAGAGTCTGAATGGTCCTCTCCATCTGACAATCCGTCTGAGGGTGAAAGGCAGTGCTCAGACATAACGGCATCCCGAACGCCTCCTGGAACTCCTTCAAAATCCGGGAAGTAAAGAGAGCGTCCCGATCGGAGACGATAGTCGATGGGACACCGTGAAGCTGTACAATCTCCTGAACGTAGAGACGCCCCAAGCTCTCCACTGAGCCCTGCTCTCGGATGGGTAAGAAGTGTGCCGACTTGGTGAGTCGGTCAACAATCACCCAAATGGAGTCGTGACCACTGGAAGTGCGTTGAAGTCCAGTCACGAAGTCCATAGATATCCCGTCCCACTTCCACTCCGGGACCTCCAAGGGCTGTACCAAGCCTGCCGGTACCTGATGCTCTACCTTCACCTGCTGGCAGGTGAGGCACTGCAAAACGAACTCTGCCACAGCCTTCTTCATGCCCGGCCACCAGTGTCGTCGTCTGAGATCTTGGTACATCTTCACCACTCCAGGATGTACTACCAAAGGAGAAGTGTGAAACTCTCTCAGCACCTCCTCTCGTAAAGCGACTGGCACCAAGGTACGTCCTCTAAAAAGGATGTCGTGCTCTGCTCCAAGGGAGAAACCCTCAGGTGCCTGTTCCGAGGATATCTGTGCACGCCGCGTCTCACAGTCAGCATCCTCACGCTGTGCCTCTCTGACCCACTGCAGTAGTGGAGGGGTGACTGTGAGAGACTGAAGTAAAGCCGCTCCATCTCTATCCACTAATGATATCTGCAAGGCGGCTAGTTGATCTGTCGTCTCCTCAAGTAGCTGAATGCCCGTCCTCCTGCTGAGGCCATCGGCTACCACGTTCCCCGTCCCAGGAGTATAGACTATCTCAAAGTCATAGTCCTGGAGGAACTCGAGCCATCGCCACTGTCTCAGGTTAAGTTCCTTCTGCGAGAAGATGTACCTGAGACTTTGGTGGTCAGAAAAGACTGTAAAGCGTTCGCCCATCAGATAGTGCCGCCATGTCTTCAGAGCAAAGACCACTGCTGATAACTCCAGGTCATGGGTAGCGTAGTTCTGCTCATGCGACCTCAACTGACGTGATCCATAGGCAATCACGGCCCACTCCTGCATCAGGACACACCCGAGTATGGTCCCTGATGCATCGCAGTAGACTACGTATCCAACTCCCTCCTCAGGCAACCTCAAGATAGGTGCGCTGGTCAATCTCTGCCTCAGCTCCTGAAAGCTCTGCTGACATCTGTCTGACCACACAAAGTGTTTACCCTTCTTCGTCAAAGCTGAGAGTGGCACCGCAACTCTGGAGAAGTCTGGCACAAATCTCCGATAGTATCCAGCAAGACCCAAGAAACTCAGCACCTACATCACGCTCCTGGGTGGCTCCCAAGCTAGAACTGCCTCGAACTTTGCGGGATCCACTGCAACTCCCACCTCAGAAATGACATGCCCCAAGAAGTGGACCTCACGTAACCAGAACTGGCACTTCGAGATCTTTCCATAAATCTGGTGCTCTTAGAGTGTGTCTAGTACAACCCACAAGTGGTAGGCGTGCTCCTCCTCCGTGGTCGAGTACACCAAAATGACGTCGATGAAGACCACGACAAATCAATCGAGGTATGGCTAGAATATCCTATTCATGAGGCTCATGAACACTGCTGGAGCATTGGTTACGCGGAAAGGCATAACCAAGAACTCTTAGTGGCCATACCGACATCTGAAGGTCGTCTTCTGCACGTCCTCGTCTCGAACTCTGAGCTGATGATAGTCTGACCTGATGTCTATCTTCGATAACCACCGTGCTCCCTTGAGATGATCGAAGAGGTCATCAATCCTTGGTAGCAGATACTTGTTCCTCGATGTCACCTGGTTCAGGTGACGATAGTCGACACACAGTCGCAAGCTCCCGTCCGCCTTCTTGGGGAACAATATCGGCGAATCCCAGGGTGAAACACTGGGTCGGATGAACCCCTTGCCCTGCAAGTCCTCCAACTGTACCCGTAGCTCTCGAAGCTCAACGGGGGCCATCCGATATGCTGGAGTGGATATCAGGGTTGTCCTGGGGTACAGATCAATATAAAATTCTACCTCTCTATGAGGAGGTAGCCCTAGAACGTCATCGGGAAAGACGTACGCATACTGATCCACCACTGCAGGAAAACTTGGACTCCGCACATCAACTGCTCCAAGGATGAGGCTAGACAACTGATGAGTGATGGGCTGCCCTCTCCTCTGTGTGAGTCCATCCTGTGCTGCAAAGGCTCCCTTCTCGCCGGTGAAGATGAACCTGCTCCCGTCGGTGCGTACACATCGCACCTTGCGCCTAATGAAGTCAATATGAGCATGAACCATAGATAACAAATCCATGCCCAAGATGACGTCATAAGGCCTCGACGCCGCTACAAGAATATCCCAGCCGAAGCTCTCGCATCCTAGAGTAATCTCACACTGCCGGAACGAGTGCGTAATCGTCGAGTCTTCTCCCATTGGAGTCTCTAACCGTAAGGATCGAGCCAACGGCTCTTTCGGAATCTCCGAGCTCCGAACAAGGGCAGTGGCTATGAAAGAGTGACTCGCTCCTGTGTCTATAAGAACTGCAGCAAGGGTGTAATAGACACAGATCATACCTCAAATCATCTCTGGCGCACCGTGGTCGTAGGCCTCTGCTGCCTGGAGCTGTGCCTGTCTCTGCCCGCCAGCTCTCTGTGGTCGGGGCGGACCTCCTGGTGGTGGTGGTGGCAGAGCCTCAAAGCGTCACCCACCACCTGCTGCTCGACCAGCTCCTCTGCCTCGTCCGCCTCCTCCCTGCGGACCGCCACGGTTGACCCTCTGCCTCTGCCTGGGTGGCCCCTCCACCATCTGCTGCTCCTCGGTACGGCGGGTCGGGCAGTCACGAGCCATGTGGCCCTACCCGCCGCACGACTAGCACTGTCTGCCTCTCGGAAGACTGGCTCCGCACTGTGTGCCCCGCACTGCTGAGCCAGTGTCTCGAGGTCGTCTGCCGGAAGGTCTGGTCTGCCTGGAACCATGAGTCATCTGTCGGCTACCTGCTGCCGAAGACTCCGCTACCTGCCGCCCTGCGGTAGGTCTCGCTGTGGACTCAGCCAGAAAGCTCTCGATCAGAAGGGCTTGCTCTAGCAGTCCTTCCTGGGTCGGGATGCTGAGGGAGATCAGCGATACCCTGATCTCGTGTCTCAATCCCTGCTCAAAGTTCCAAGCCCGAAAGAAGGGGTCCCGTGCCATGTCGGTGGAGTAGCGAGAAAGATCGGTGAACCTCGCCGCGTACTGGGCGACCGCCAAGCTGCCCTGCCGCAGCTGAAGAAGCTCCTGAATGCGCACCGCACGGAGGGTGGCCGGGACGAACTCTGAGCAGAAGAGGCTCTTGAATTCCATCCAGATGATAGAGGCCTCATCGTGCACCTGGAGCATCAGGCTCCACCATCGTCCCGCTGCTGCGTGCAGTAGGCTCGCCGCGAGGATCACCATGTGGTCTGCTGGTATCCTCACTAGCCCGAAAACTCGAACGACTGCCTCCAGCCAGTCCTCGGCTGCCTGGGGGTCCGTATCCCCATGAAACCTAGGTGGTCGCTGGCACTGGAACTCGTGCAGAGCTCTGAGGCGTCGTGCATCATCAGCGGTCAGCGCTGGAAGCATCGGGGGCTCGGTGGGTAAAGGTACCGCCAGTGCCTCTGCTGTCAACGAGCCTTGTACCGAGGCCTCGTCGCTCGGTGGGCTATCATCGCCCTCTACTCTCGGAACCCTAGCTGGCTGCTGTCGTCGGGCCATCCTGAAAAGGAAACAAGTGCTCCACAGTCAGAACAGTATACCTGGTGATCTGACACAAGTAATCAAAAAGAAAACATGAAACACACATGCAATCAATGTTTTCGTGCATTAAGTCAGAAATCAGAAGTCAGGGTCCTGCTGTACGGATACGTCGGCCGCCGCACCAAAACTGGACTCCCTGGACTAATAACCACACTTAATATGCTAAACACTATTGCTTCACATAGAAGAAAGATCAGAGTCTGCGGTAGAACTGACCACCTCTGATACCAATTTGTCACGACCCATCCTCGGGGCCCGTGCCGTGACTACCCCAAGCCCGCCTTCCATAGTCCAGGGGGTGGCGACTAGCACCAAGGTGTAAATACCAACAAAAAAGGGAAGTCATTGCCTTTGAAAAGTAAACAATCGCCATAGAGTAAGAAAGCGGAAAAGTAAACACTATGTAAAAACTGTACAAGCTGTGCTGAAAGTAAAAGGGGCCGAAAATACAAGCCCAACTGTAAAGTACAACTGAAAGGGAAAAACAGCAACTGAAAAGAAAAGCCACAGCGTCGAGCCGTCCTCTGGAAGTCCCACTTGAAGGGTGGGTACAGATAGCCTCCACTGCTCCTCGGGTCCACCTGACCGCTCCGAGTGCGTCCTGCCCAGTGGTCCACCTCCAGGTACCGTCCTGCTCTGCACGCCTCCACCATGATCAGCGATGTCCGTCGTCTGCAACCAACACAACGATGTGTGGGCAAAGCCCATGCAGGGGTGAGTATAAGCTACTAAGTAGGGACCCCGAGACCCCCAAAGGTCTCCCAAAATCCAACAAGGATAATCCACAAAGGAAAGATACAATCACGAAGTAACATCCGACACGACTTAGGTATATGCACATACATATACCTAAGTCATCAATTCCCATTCGGCTCCAACGTCCGAGCCCAAGCACAACCCAGTCCACACAGGAAAGAAAAACGTATACCCACATAGGATAGCACAACACAATCCACAAAGGAGAGTAAACAGTAAATCCACACAGGATAGCTCAACACAATCCACAAAGGAGAGTAACTGTAAATCCACACAGGATAGCTCAACACAATCCACAAAGGAGAGTAAATAGGATTCAGCTCACACAGGTATACTTCTTCGGATGACGATAAAGATGATCACTGATCCATCTAAGTCATCGGACCCACAATGGATCGATAGGTAACTAACCCCCGCAATGACCCACATAGGATCGGGCCCACACAGGACCTGTAGGCGCTGGCTCACACAGAACCGCTTAGCGCTGACCCACACAGGATCGGACCCACATAGGATCGGGCCCACACAGGACCTGTAGCACTGATCCATGTAGGATCGCTGAGTGCAGTAGTCATCGCAGTCCACTGAGGATCTCTGCACGGTTGTCGCTGTCGAAGTAGCAGTCGCAGCCAGCACTAGGGTTCCCGCACACAACAAGCCCGTTCGGGAGGGTTCGCTCCACGAGCCGAGAGGCTGATACATCAACGGACACAAAGTCCGAAGTTGATGTATCCAAAAGTTTCGTATCGTCAATAGGAACTCAACGTCACAGATGGCGCGTCAATCGGACGCCCGGTCTGAGAGTTATTGGCATTTTCGTCCTAGGGGCCCGGTTGGTTTCTAAGGAAAAACCAACCTGACCGTACTCCACCTGCGTCCAAACCTCGGGCATAGTGAACCAAAAGATGCCTCTCACATAGAGGAAAACAACGAAACTGACGGCACGTCAACCGGATGTCTGTAGCTCAAGATATGAGTGTTTCCACTCCGAGGGCCCGGTTGGTTTCGTGTACGAACCAACCCGGACGAACTCAAAGTATTCCGAAACCTTGAGTTCGATATACTGATACAACCGTCTCGATCCAAGGATTTCTTTTCCACTGACGGTGAGTCGTTTGGAGGTTCGTAGCTCAAGTTATGGGCATTTGACCGAAATGGTCCGAAAACGGGGGGTCCGGGCCCGGCCCGACCCCCCCTCGGTCGGCCGAACTGGGTCGACCCGGTCCGGACCCGGCCCGGCTCGGCCGAGCGGCCCAGCGACGCGGGGGGGAGCCGCCGCCCCCGCGTGACACCCCCGCGGCACCCGCGGGGTGTCGCCCTGGACGACCCGAGCGACGCGGGGGGGGGGGGGGGGGGGAGCCGCCGCCCCCACGGGAAACCCCCGCGACACCTGCGGGGTGTCTCCCTGGTCAACCGAGCGACGTGGGGGGGGAGCCGCCGCCCCCGCGTGACACCCCCGCAGCACCCGCGGGGTTTCGCCCTGGACAGCCGGGCGACGTGGGGGGGGGGGGAGCCGCCGCCCCCGCGTGACACCCCCGCGGCACCCGCGGGGTGTTGCCCTGGACAGTCGGCGGCGCGTCGGGGCGCCGTCGCCGCTTGCGGCTTCTGCGGGCCACCAGAGTCGCTCCGGTGGTCCGTTTTCCTTCCCGCATGCGCCACTGTTCCTCCTGGGACTCGTTCTTCACTGCGGAACCATCAAACTTCCATTACGGCACATTCCATCGTCGCCCGTCAAATCCACACAACAACGAAGAACAGCGGAGGGTTTTCGGGCCGTGTTCGTTTGGACCGCACCCTCCGCATTAAAGATAAAAAACAGGAGATATAAATTCAACACATGAATCAACAATTTTAAAGGATTAAAATTGTTCTTATTGTCCGGTTATTCACTTTTAAAAGAAACCATCATGGGAAAAAGGAATTAAAATTTACAACAACCCCTACCTCGTAGTCGTCGTCGCACGCACGTTCTTCGCGGAAATGCTTGTCGCGGAAGGCAGGGATCGTCGCGTCCTCGCGGAAGGGCGTTGCGTCGTCGCGGAATCCGACGTTGAGTCGGCGAACTCAACGAATCAAGAAACAACAGATTTAATTTAATTATATAAAATTAAATCCCTGTTTTGTTAAAGAAAAACACAAGGTAGATTTAAGAGAATCCCGAAGTCTCTTACCTCAAACGGCTGATCGAAGATTCGTTGCAGAGGAAGAGACGTCGCAGAAGAACGATGCAGGAAGGGAACGTCGGCGTCGCGGAACACGGCGTCGCGTCGTCGACTTCCACGGGTTCGGCGTTCTTCGTCGGAGGCCGGTGTTCTTCACGTTTTTCGCGTTCTTCACGTTCTTCGCGAAGGATGATTAAGGCTCTGACAAAACCTCTCAACGAACAATCCTCCCAAAAAGACTTGTTGGTCTTATTTTATTATTACGCCAACAAACGAAAAAGGTAAGTAACGACCCATCAATTTGTTGAATTAATTCAACGAAAGAAACTTCCCATTAAATTCACGAAATAAACCGCCCAATTAAATGGTGCGTTAAAGATTTAAGAAAACGCTTCAGTTGACATTCATAATGACAGGTTTTTGCGGGTGCATTACTTAGCGAAAAGAAACTGCGGGGCTCGTGTGGTCCCCACCTCAAAAATATCCTACCATGGGGGTAGGATATTTCTGGATAGCACCCTATCCGTTTTAACTCAGTTTAAGTGGCTTTCAAGTGGCTTCAAGTGGCTTAAGTGAAATAAA
Source organism: Viscum album (assembly GCA_963277665.1). NCBI lineage: Eukaryota > Viridiplantae > Streptophyta > Magnoliopsida > Santalales > Viscaceae > Viscum > Viscum album. Next base: position 1,389,588,543 of record OY728150.1, on the reverse strand, counting down.
ATAAAGTTTTTCGAACAAATTATTTTATTTCTAAACATTAAGCCCAAAAATTAAAAACCACACCCAAGAAAACACAACTCCGGAAGAGGCGTTTCTAAGCAAATACCGGCACTGCGAATTCATCGGTGCCCTCAGAATTTGATTCCGAGCACCGGTTCAAAAGTTAGAAAAACCCGCTCGTTCGTTCACTGAACCTACCCGAGCCAAACATCGAAAAATGATTCCGGGCACACCGGGCCTCGGAATCTGGTGCCGTCAGAAACTGCGCTCTTGTAAAATTCCAAAGAAAATTAAGAAAAAAATGTCCTTGAAATTTACGAGTCTTTACAATCATTTCCATTTTATTCAAAAAAATAGAAACACCATCCATGACATTTTGATTTCTCGCCTTCAGACGGAAGAGTTTTTATTTTCTTTTACCACCATAAAGGATGGTGTCAAACTATAATAATGGTTGAAAAATATATTAAAATTTATGGCATAAACATTTTTACGTACTAAAAATAACATATATATATTATATTAAATAATTAAATAGAATCTATTTGTTGCGATCGAGAACTATCCAAATTAATCTAATTGATCATAATTAACATTTTATCTAATGAATCTTCCTCATATATGGAAACATAATAATAAACAAGTCCAATTAAGATTATATAATTTCACTAATAACATATAATTTTATTTCTTTAGAGATATTATCATATTATATGATCTTATACACTTGTATACCATAAACCCAGTCATGAAAACCACGAAAAGAACACTCTTGGAATGACTGAATTGAACTCTCCAACTCATCATAATTGGCACAAATTAACATCATAACAATATAATTCCAAAAATAAATATATAATATGTAATCTATTTATTAATTAAGGAATCTATTTTGACTATCCAGTATATTAATCTGATGAAATAATTCAGATATAATGTAAGTGTATTCTCGAACCCAATTTCATTTCTCTAGGTTATTCCTCATTCATGCCAAATTTTATTATGGATGTCATTTATTATTTCAAAAAAAAATTCATTTTCCTTCCTTTTACCTATCTATTATATACATTCTTCAAATCTTATTTTTATAAAAATTAATTATTTTTTCAAAAGAAGTCTTCTTTTTAAAAATGGATGATTCATCGGCGTTGAGATTGTTTCTTCTTCACTCACTGTTGAAGATTCTAATACTAAGTATGTCACTACCTTTTTCTGTTGAAAAAAGGTATTATTAATTATTTTATTCATTATAAAATTCTTAGAAAAACAATTTCCATTGCAATAGTTATTTTTGTAATATTGATACATGTTTTATATGACATACATGATTAGGAAAATGTTTTGATATGATGATTGTTACTGAAATTATATAGTTCTATAATTCTTTCTGTAATGTGATTCTACAAATTATATAATTTAAAATAAAAATTTAAATGAAGCTATATTTTTACAGAAGTATAATTTCATAATTATCCACATATGATTCTAGTTTCTTCATAATGATGTGTGGTATTTGACCACTTTGACATGATGTTTCTTTTTTATGCATTGACACATTCCATTACATTTTCTGATTATTCATATCATGATTATGATTATTATGTTATTATTATGTAATTATGATGATTATTATTCTCCCTAATTTTATATTTATTATTATCTTTCTCTTAAATAAATGGGATTTTAGTTCGACCCTTTCTTTGATATATATCCTTAGCTAATTACTTGTACTAAGGAGAAAATAGGTGCAATAATATTCTAGTGAAAAATGAGTTAAATTAATTTTTTTATTTTATTATGTAAAATTTTTGTATGTACCTAATTATCCCAAAACACTAAACAAATGGATCCTAGTTTTTACACTATTATGTTGTTTAAAATTAAAATAATGTAATAATAATGTATGAAAAAGAATGGTCTCTATATTAGTAACATCCAAATAAATCTAAAACTAAATCCTAGAAACAAGGAGAGTATATTTTTTACAAATAGGGAGAGAATACCCTATATTATTTGTAGCATCATAATTATGTTCTATTATTAAAATTTTAACAAATTACAATAATACACATGTGGGAAAACAATTGAACCAACACAAACCATGATGGTCAATCAAACCAATCCATTACTCTCTATGGAATAATATTCAAATAATATATCCATGTATAATTATATATATGAAGAATGTCATGAAATTATACCCCCTCCATTTCCTATAAATTTTTAACTCTCACTACCCAATTTCATACATCCTGACACTCTTAGAGCTTCTATAACAATCATTTTCAAATATAGCTTGGAAATTGCATCATATCCCCTAATAAGCCCCTTAGGAAACCACATCATACCATGAAACCCAATGTGTAACATTCCGCCCCATCCAAATCCTCCAATAATAACTATTAAATAACCAATATTGAAGGAATTATTGAATATGATGTACATAAGCCTCATTTCATCCTCCAGTAAAGCATGACACTAAATATAAACTACATCATCCTTTCAGAAATCAACCATGACAGTTAACTATATACGTAGACTAGAATATACCATGTATAAGAATCCTAGATTAATCATATAGTAGGGGATAGTATTTATCCATCCATACATCCTCTCTATTTTAGATATTTATGAAAAACACTTACAACCCAAGACCATAGGGCATAGGTCTAAAAACTGACTTGAGGGGGCTCTTATAAAAATACAATGGAAAATAAAATATATAAAAGTAATAAAGAACCCCAACCTTGTTAATTATAATAAAATAACCATCCCCACTAAAAAAATAACCTTAAGACCCAACAACCTCTTCTGGTGTCACAATCACCCCACATAATCAAGCCACACACAAGTAACATTCCATCATTCTTTTCATGTAAACCCATTTATTTATTTTATAATTTCATTCCACCTTTATATTATCCTAGGATATTAATAAATTGATATTAAATATTTTCAGTTCAATATTCATTAAATTACAAAAACTCACACCTATGTACATTAATGGTCTATTCTTTCGAAAATATGGAATCATAAATAATTTTGTTAATAAGTGAGTTATGTCTTATCCAGCCAGGTTTTCCAATAACATTAAACCATCATAGAAACATCACTCATAATACCATTATTTATATTTTGGGTAAAGGAAACATAACAAATAGTGATATTTGATGCTCAAAAATGGTTAAACAGGGTGATATCAATTATCACAAAATAATAATATGTTCAAAAGGGTATGAGAACATGGGAATAACATTTTATGAACATACACTATTTATTAAAATACTAAACTATACTCAAATAATAAATATTAAAAATAAATAAGAAATTAATCATAAGAGAATGAAACCAATTAGAGCATAAAATTGGAGTAAGATATAGATTAGTCGAAAACACAAAATCAAAGAAAACATTATGTTAAGGACACCCCCAATACATTATTAATACATTCTTCTTAGGAAAACATCAAATGTACAAACATCAAGTTTTGGATAACATATCAGGTACCCAAATATTAGATTTCTGATAACCTTATACATACCCTTGAAGGTCATATACATTAATCATTACCTAATTCACTGGGGGAGATATTGGTCTAACCAATCACATAATAAAAATCATACATACATTTGACTCATGATCATAAAAAACTAATAATATCATAACCCATGAACGTAAATGGGGTTCATAAACATTTCATACTAACATAACATGTGTAAATGAAACTGGATTTGTAATAATTTTTTTATTTCATCCAAATATATGGTAAATAACAATGTTTCATAATATTTTTATCATGGTACAACGCATGTTAGAGGGACAAGTTATATATATATATATTGCCATCATAAATATAAATGTCTTAGATAGAGATAAAAATGGTATCATTTTATTAATAATGAATTAAATATTTTTTATCATCAAAGGATGTCATAAACTATTGAAAATAATTTTGGTAGTAACATTTCTAGAAAAATTACATGGGTAAAATAAAATTTCCTTGAAAATAAAATCTTTATAACCTACATATTCATAATGTACTATTGAAATAAATTTCCTTTAAAACAACCTTGAGAAAATATATTGGGAATATTAAATATCATTTAAAACATTTCTTGATAAAAATAACCATTCATTGAAAAAAAACTTTTCATTACATAAAAATCATAAAATATTTGAAATATTTTTATTTTAAATAATTTTTAAAAAATAAAAATTATTTCGAATAATATTGAATTTTTATGAAATCATAAAATGTTTTACATGTTAAAACAACGACTTGATTCATATATTTTATAAAATGAAAATAAGTCTTATTTTATAAAATACTTTAAGATTCAATTTAGTAAATTTTAAAAAAAAATAAAACAATGGTAAATTTTACCAAAAAACACATATAAACATAAAAACATTTTTAGTGATCAAGAATATGTAATAAAAATATTTTTTTTACTGAATTGAGGGTAAATTTAGTTTTCATTAAAATCATTATTTTGGAATCATAAGTGAATAATTAGAAGAAAATGATGGAAACAAATATATTTTAATTAAATAACTAGAGTAGAAAAATATTCATGAGATTCTTGAGAGATATAACATCAGATTTCAGAATCAGGAGCACATAAATTAAAATCATGGTAAAGGATTATATTCAATCAAAAAAAACATACCACATTTGAAAATTGAACCCTAAACCCCATGATTGAGTAAAATTAAATGATGGGTTGAATATTATGAGAATAAATATATTCCTAATGTTAATTTCCAATTTTCTTGTATATACACCACATAAAATATGACAGGTGTGTAACATAATGTATGTTCTAAAAATCTAATATTGAGACAAAAACCCATTATAACATTTGTTATTTTTTAATTCATTGGAATCAATAATGAATATCATGAAATGAAAATTTAAATATCCATAAAAATAGGGAAATATTGATATAACATGTCAAATTTGAATTATATGTACCAACAAAAATATGTGTTAAATATGGCATATGTGCACAAGAAAACAATTTGAGACCAAAAATCCCATACCTCACCTCCGAACTCCCTCTATACACATTCAAACATCATATATTATAAATATATGTTTATTTGACATATATTTATTAATAATAATATATATATATATAATATCATATATGATTAAATAATGACGTTTTTTCTACCCATTTATTAATAAGTCAATGTTAACATCACGTTTCAAAAAATTATTACTTTCTTTTTCATATATGTTCTTATTTTTTATTTTGGTACACTAATAGTGGTCATGGGTCCATAATAACCCAAATTTTTACCAGGATATAACTATAATATATATTTATTATATATTTATTTATATTAATCCATAAAACATAGAGATATAAAATGAAATTCATAGTTCATGTAGATATTTTCTTATACATATGCATTAATATTGTATCCATTTTCTTTAAATAAATGAATAAAAGAAAGGTAAATAATTTTTAAAAAATAATTTTTATTTTATTTATATCACATATATTAATAAAAATTTCATAACTTCCTTTGATAAAAAGAATCTGTGAAATTTGAATCACATCGCTTCCCATGGAGGAAGACTTCTGTAAACACAAATGATGTTATCTTATCCTCCATGGAATGGAAAAAAGGTGTATTTCATATCATAATTCAAAAATTATAATTTTTTAAAAAATATCATATATATTCATTAAATATTTCCATATTTCTATTCAATTAAATAAAAAATGAACAGCACGGTACATCAGTTCATGAGGTGATGATCATTCATACACACGATTAACAGTTTCATTTCCCATTTGATGGAAGGGCAGATGGATAATTTTTTTTAAATTATCATATTAACATATACATGTATGGGACATACTTGGTTTATTATATCACCATAATATATAAATATTTAATGGAGTTATAATAATAATATAATCAAAAATACATAATTTAAAACATTACATCTTATTCAAACAACCTCTTTTGGTTCAACCTACACCTTTCTGATATTATGTTTCTGATCACAAAGATTAATCTTATATGTGAGGAGGTATTTGAGGAAAATATATATATAGGTATTGGAATCAAAAAATTATTTTGGGTGTGTAAATAGGAGAGGAAAGTTAGTTTGTTTTTATGAATTGGGGATGGGACACAGAAGAAATTGATTACAATAATAATTCATAAGCACTTTTTCACATGGAATAATGCTTTGAAATTTTCCATTATATATCCTTATAGTTTATAAGGTCGAAATATGTCCATAAAATGGGTGTTTTACATGTTCCAAGTAATATTATCTTTAATATTTTAAGTTTACCCCGAGTAAAACATTTTTAAAAATAGTTGTGTTATATAATTTTAACATTTTTAACATTTCATTTTGACCAATAGATAAGTTAAAATTATTTTTCAAAATTGAATATGATTTATAGAAATATAAAATCGATTTTTCCTAATAGCATTCAAATTTTTTGAAAAAATTAAATTATAACTTATCATATAGATGTGACGAGAAAGAAGTTTTCCAATGAGATGATTTTCAAATGATTGAACAGTATTTATATAAAAATTTAATATGAAATGGAAAAAATTATCCACAATTGATGGAAATTTTTTTTTTAAAATCAATTAAAAAAATATTATTTAGGATTTTATCTGTTTTTAATGAAATAAAAAATCATAATAATAAAATTATTTTTCAAAAATCATCAAAATATTTATCTTTTATTAATATTCTCAAAATTTCAACAAAGTATAATTTTTTCATGATAATTTTAAAAATATAATCAATTTTTCAAATATATTTCCTAAAACATTAAAAATGAATTTCAAAAATAAGTTTACAAAATTAAATAGTACACTGTTTTTAGAATAACATGGTTTTACATATAAAATTGAATTTATTCTAATATAATTCTTATAAAAAACATAAGATGATTGTTAAAACATTTTATTGAATTTATGATATATAATGTTCATTAAAATATTAAAAAATAGAAATTTATTAAATTTACTAACACACCAACCTATCATTCAAATAAAAAAAGTTTTCTAGAAAAATACTTACATTATTTTAAATTGGTTTAAAATTTTATTACTCGATAATTAGTAACCAAGTAATTTTTTATTTAAATAAGTATAAAAAATAAATTTTCATAATTCAGTTAATCTTATCCAGACCCACCATTTTAATGGGTGGGATAAAATTAACATATTGACTAATAATATTTTAAAAATATATCATATTTATTATAAACTCAATTATGTGTATTATGAAAGCTAAAATTGGTTTGGCATGTAATTGAAAATATAAAAAACCAAATAAATTAATTTGAAAAAAAATCATAAAATCTCTAGTTGTTACATTCTACCACCTTAAAATAGATTTCCCCCATAAAATTTTTCATTTTTTTACCACCTAATAACAATTATTATACCTTATTACATCAATATGATAAGACATAGCTTCTTCAATATGGTTTTTTTCAAATACCATTGAGTATGTGAGTAGTCTAGTTTAGTTGAACTTACTTTGTATGATATCGGGTTTCCACCTATTTTTTCACAATATTAATATCATACTCCAAAATTGTGACATCTGAGTTTAGTATATGTGATGGGATAGGTATATACATCCTCATCATAGATAAATGGAACACAACATTAACCTAATATATGGTTGACAGAAGAACCAACTAATAATATTTTATTCTAAAATTCATTCCATAGATGGATTTATAAAGAGAACTTTAAATGATTGTGGAAAATATAATGTTATATAAAAAATAAACTATAGAAATTTTTTGATAACAACCACCATTGAAATATATATAAAATGGTTCTAATATATATTGTTGTGCATGAAGTTTTTATTCAATATGACAATTTGATTGAGGATGATTCCTAGTTCTGAAACCCAAATATATGTCAAGGGATTTATAATTACATTTCCAAAACATCGAGGTAAACCTAATGTCAAAATCGGGCAAAATAAAAAGTGGTACTCAATTCACACTTACCAATTTTTTAATATATATAATCTAGAGTGATAAATCTTTTGAAAGCGATGAATTTTACTTATATAATAATGTGACAGACTACAACTCATATAATACATTCCCTTTAGAAGTTTTGGGTACTTCGAATACAAAATTCATTATGATGATTTTCCACATCAATTCTTGTAGGGATAATTGTGGTAGAATCCCCTTATAATTTTGTCCATGTTCAATAACGTGTTGACATACCATGAATTAAGATATATATTAAGAATTATATCTCTTCCAATTTTGACACATTAAATAATCATTCACATAGTCTAGAGGTTGGTGGTACACCTTAATCATATCTAGATTGTGGGTTAATACCCCGCCGTCTTACAGATGTGATAGGTTGTCTCCCCACTTATGTGTTATCCATTTTCAATAATTATGTTAATAAAATTCCTGTAATTATCCCAAATGTAATAAATAATAATTAACTCAACATAAATGATATTGTAAACCCTAAATCATACCAAAACATTAATCTTATGTTCAAATAATTTTAAATAATTATTCCTCAAATATCTTCTTCACTATATCATAAACAAATCTAATGGGTTGTATCGATATAGATTTTCATAAAATTATACTTAATATTGATAAAATCCCATTGCATAAAACCTAAAAATTTGATGTATTTGAATATGAAATTATGATCAAATGTAAAATCATAAACCCCAAATGGTATCCATAGATCTTAAGTTAATATTACATGAATATATATAATATTCCAAAACTAACACAATGATTATATGTTTCATTATACTTATAACCAAAATACAATTAATATAAATACATCAACATCATAATTCATGAATCCATATATAAAAATAATTCTATCATTCCAATTAGTTCATGAACTATTAACTATGATTTTTCATCTTATTTATTAATAATTATTTACTATATTATTTAATTTATAGTATCTTCATCATCAACAACATAACCATTTCTCATAAAATTTTGTTGATTCTCTTCATGAGAATTTCTTTTATGACATCTATTTGTATAATTCTGATATGTTCAACATTTGAAAAATTCCACTAACAATAATACAATATAGAGATCATTATTATCAACCATTTCATTAAATAAATATTTAATTTTTACTCATAATTTATTTACATTATGTCCTTATTTTCCAAACATAATATATATTCTTATTACACTAAGAAATATACATTGCTTCATCTTCCCGCATTCATGAAAAATAAGAAACTTAATTTTAATTACCCCATGATATCCACCACCAAAACCCTTAGTAAACCATATCATTATATTTTTTGGTGATTCTGAGAGTTGGTTTAGGGTAATGATGTTAATCATATATCATCATAAATTATTACAACTAATCACAATATCAAACACTCCATTAATCATCCCATTTGGATTTCTCATTAAATCCTTTTCTATCACATTCAATATTCAAACTATTTTTTATAGTTATACCCTTTGGATAAAACCAATATGTAGTGTATGAGAAACAATATTCATAGTTGAAAACTAAATAATGTAAAAAAAATTGAAAATTTCTCAATATACTTAAGCATTCTCTTCAATATATGACATTTTAGATTAATCCTAGGACATCTATGGTCATAATCTATTTAAATAATTTATAGTGGTTCATAAATGGTCTTTGAATTTCTAAATCATATCATATATGTGTGTCATACTAGGTAAATATTATTTCCTATTTTCATTTATAAGGGAATTCTTTATTTATACCCAATGTGTCTTCTGAGTTACCACCCATCAGTACATCATTCCAAGAACAATAGAAAGTTATTGTATCAACATATTGAAATAATTTTTGGGAAATTATTCTCTCTATAAATCATCAACACTCCAATATATTTTCCTATACAATGAATTATCCTTAGACATGTACTTGGAAAAATCCCTTGGGATCTCACTAGGTTTTTCTCATCATAGTTTTTAAAGGATTACCAAACCCATCCTCAAATATTAACTATAGAGACTTGTGATTATCATACATATATATTAAATCTTTTTAGATGAATATTCATTTTATTACACAAACGCACACCTCGAGACCATAAGGTTACATGACTTTTAAAACATAGAAACAAAAAACCAGTTAATAAGTGATTTATGTCATATCCCACTATGTTCTTTATAACTATAACCCTTTGTTTTAATATGGAGGAGACTACTGGGGAAACCCTTATAGAGGCAGGTTCCATGTGATCTTATGGTTGATTGTGGGGGGGGGGGGGGTTGATTTCATGGACAATCATTAATTTCATGTCACTATCATCCTTTATAAAAACATAAACATTTCCCTCATCCATAACTATGTACGAACATACTTTCCAATGGTAGGTATCCAATTGGGGTTCATACCCAATAAATCATAGGGAATCACATTGTTCAAGATGATTGGAGGACAAGCTTATCTCACTCTTTTAGGGTAAATTTTCATAATTAGGGGCTCTCTAATATATGTAATATATTTTTGTGACTCCCTTCATAATACTGATATAAGAGAGGTTTCTATAAAAAACAATCATTGGTTGATTCTTATTATATAAAAAATAAGTGATAATATTAATGATGAAAAGTGGAAAAGGGGTCTCATAAGTTAATCAATATATATTTATCCATGGTTATTCATATATTCCTAAGTGATATATATATATATATATATTATTTATATAAAAAGTCTATATAACCAGGTACATTGGAATTTAATTCCAAATAGAGTGGTGGTTAATATTCAAAGGAGAGGTTTTATCCATTATGATTAGTCCTATGTACCCTCGTAATTATATGAATAAAAACCCATGTAGTTAATTAAACCTATTTGATTTAATATCATGTGGATAATACATATGTGTAGGAACTGGGGAACCAAATTAATATCATTATGTCTTGACAATATTTCATACTTATCTTGGTTATGTTTGGAATTAGAGGTACTATATTTCTATCAATCCCTCATGAATGGCCGAAAGTTTGATTCCATAATATAAGGGATATTAGTAATATGTCACTCGTCATGGATTATATACTAAGAATACCCTGATTAGTAGAGATTCATGATTCTGATGAGTTGTTCATTTTTTCTCCATAAGCACACTTGAGATATGCTCAATCTGAGAAAAAATAGATAACATCATATCACCCTCATTGCATATAGATGTGAGGCTTCAGTACTGAGATAGATCAAGACCATTTAATATGGATCATGGGCCTTAATAGGAATCCTAATTTTTGAGGCTATGGTTGAATTTTTTTTTATCATTGTTTATTATATTTCTTAGTCCACTGAGTTATGAGGCATAATGATAATCCCATGGGAATAATTTGGTCCTGATGGTGGATGTGTCAATGTAATGGGGATAACATTGAAATTGATATTTATTTGATCTCTAGCCATATGATGGAGGCTTAAAAATCTGAGTTATTGAAGGAATCAGAGTTCTCATAGTCCATTTGGTATTGGCATACACATTGATGTATCTCATTCCTTATTAGAGGCTTACAATGAAAATGATATAATCATTTAAGCTCGATAAAATCACTTGATCCATGCTCAATGTGAGAAAAAAGCAGTTTGAACTGATAATTCATAGTGCTTATGGGTGTGGGAATTTGGTACAAGGATGGTCCTTAAGAAACCTAAATGTTGGGCTTTGGCCTTGTGGAGGCATCATACATATCCTGGTTATAGAAAGAGTATGATTTCATGTATTTCATGGATTGGAGGTTACACCTTGATGTTTCCCTTGGGTCGGGCTTTACATGCCATGGGTGGGAAAAGACATCAATCCCTGGGTTTCCCAATGTCCTACCCTACATTCATGACTATAATGTGTTGATTGACCACTCAACATTCCTTGATTTCTTTCTCTACATGTCAAAGAGTGTATAAATGAAATTTACAAAGGAAATTATAAAATCATTTTTCTTTTCTGAGGTACTTTGCATAATATGAATGGAATATCTACAGGTTTCCTCATGATGAAGGAAAATATTTCCTAAGGACATATCAAGAACTTGATGTTTGGTTTTGGGATCCATCTCATGATTTGGAATACTTTTCAATAGGGTGTAAAGTGAACTAGTTGACTTACCTAGGTTCCATTGCAAGAGAATACAAGCACACATAGAGGATGTCGCAAGAGAAAATATTCCATGTCTTGGAGGGTGTCTTGTGTCCGGGTAAATTTATATAGTGGGAATCATGGGACCTTTCATGTTTTCCCAGAGAGCATTGCAAGAACTAGTTGACATGCCTGGGTTCTACTGCAAGACTCCTCTAACATGTGATGTTGTCATTATATGATTCATGAAACACACCTAAACATCATAAGAAGACATAAACATAGAATCTATATGGTATCAATAGACTTATGTGGCTTGCCCGAGGGGAACAATGTAATTTGATTCAAAATGTTCGGATGACTCCACTTGAAATAAATGGTATAAATAAGGAGTGTCGTAGGATCTAGATGATGTTTCCTAATGTCGATGCATGTCCTCAGTGGTTGACATGAACTACAAGAGGGCCATCATGTATGTCCTTCACATAATTATTCCTCCATTCGCCTTTTTTATAGTCTTTACATTGTAAATTCCTTGTATTTATTCAATGTTAGTTTATTTTACGGCTTGTATAATCTAGAAGGTGTGCATGATGTTATTCATGTTTCCTTATAGAATTCCTCTGTGACCACTGAAATTGATTTATGCTTGGATCATGAATGCTTAAACTATTTTCACATATCTTACCTAATTAAAAACATGATGGTTTCTAGATCCACCACTCTGAGAAAACCGCTCTGGCACATGGATGAAAAAGGGATAACTTTACTATTGAGAATAGTGGTCCACATTATGATTGGTAGTGATATGTCTTTCATGAAAAGTTTGGGGATTTATGGGCCTTTCCACCATGTTTTTCACCATTTTACATATATCATATCGCACGAATACTTGTTGTAGTCAGTGAAGGGCTTCAATAACACTCATCTTCACGAGTTTCTACCATTTATCGCTCCATGGGAGTGACATGATTTTAAGTAACCACATGATCATTCCATCAATGTATCTTTTATTGGATTATTTCCAATTTATGGGAATTTTTTTAGTCACATGGACATTTAAAGGGATATTCATGTAGTTTTCATAACATGCTGATGGGCTTTAACGAGATCGGGGTGCCTCTAGGAGGCCATCGCATGACCTTGGGTGAGTTTTCAGAGACATTATGAAAGATAAAGATGTGTTATCAATGGTCCTTCATGGGATCTGACATACATGTCAAGGGATCATGTGGGAAATTGTTGCAAATATCCATAACGTGTCACAAGTTTTTTATAATCATTAGAGGCTTATGCATCCTTCCCCTTTTTATTTCTATTATTTATTTTGAAAAGGTTATAGAGTTTTGGTGGTTTATTGGGAATTTTCGAAGACAGTCTCCCTTCTTATTGGTGATGTTTCACATGACAAAGAAATTTCCTATGGAGATGTGCGATAATGTTAGAGAGAACCCTATTTTTTTGTCCATAGGTAGACAAAGGGGGAATGTGAGGTCTCTATGATATATCATATGCACTTAATGTGAAGATTATGATATAATGATTTGATTTTACATGAAAATGTTGGATTTTTAAAGGGGTTTAACAGTGAATTTCAAACCACCAGAGGTGCGTCTTATTTATCTTAAAACCATGAGTAGATCTGGTATCCTCCCCTTTTATTTCTACTTTTTATTTTACACATTCTATGGTTTTTTTAGTTTTCTCAGATTTTTTGATGGACAATCATTTTCCCCAATGATGATTCACTATTAGAGTTTTAAGGGAATAAGATTCCACCTAATTTTTTATATGATCTTCATATTTTTAAAGGATTTTAGGATGTTTTGTTAGGATATAACCAATTTAAAATAAATATGGAATGTGGGAGTTCATTTGGATGTTTTCTTATAATCCCTGATTGTTTGGGGTGCCTTCTCAAGAGAAAGAGGATTGTTCAAATCGGGGTCAGGATAATCCACTGATGTTTATGCAGATCATACTGTACTATTACAGGACCTTATGATAGAAATGTGATCATTTATCCCTAGGAGGTTTATGTTATAAATGAGTCTTGTACACCTTCTATTCCATTTATTTTTTTTAAATAATACATATATCTAGGAATTTCTTCCATTGTGAAATTTGTTTTCACTCATTTGGAGGGCATCAACACCCTTTTTTGAAATATTAGAGATAATACCATTCATCACATTCGGGGAAAAGGAAACATATGAATGGGTATGATTTTTTTCATGGTAATATTTAATATGGGAGATATCAAAGATTATAAAATAATAAAATAATATTAATTGAATGATAACATGACATTAACATTTAAAAACCTCACCCTTCATGTCATAGATTATATACGTGATTCATGGGATAAATCATGGATGTTCATAAGGCTTGAAATATAATGGAATCAATGTACATAATCCATTAGATCATAATATTTGAATAAGAATGATATTTTTAGAAAAAAAATTTACTGGGAAAATGTATGAGAAATATATACACAATATATTCATTAAATAAAAGGAATGGGATAACCACACATATACCTATCATAGGATTGGGATAACCTCCCATGTACACTCTATTATAGATTTCGGTTACCTCTTTTGCACTCTCTTTTCTTATTGAAATTAATCATTATCCTATTCATTGGAGGTAGATATCCGCCCTAGCCGTAAAAAATTAAACAAATAACATTCATTTTCCATAATATCTTATATAATTTATAATATTAGAACCCATGAAAACAATCATTTTTTCTAAACATTTCAACATAGTATAATCAGCGTAAAAAACAAGTTCAAAATTATTTCATCATTTCATCATTACCCATGGAAAGATTGTAGGATCCATATGAGTATTATTGTATGATAAACCGTATAATTGAAGTTGGACTAATAAAAAAACATATAATCATAAACATAAACATCAGAGAGATATAATAAATATGGAATCATTGGATCACATCTCTACTAACCAAAAAGTGACATCAAATGTTTTCATCTTAGATAGAAAATGATTTTGAATGTAAAATCACCTGTAACATTTCTTGAGGAAAATTTTTTATTTTAAAATCACATTTTTTAAACTAGATATTTTTAAAGTACATTTGAGATTTTTTTCCTTGAAAATAACTTTTAAAACATATAATGAAATCAATAAATATCATTCAAATCATTTCTTGAGGAAGATAACCATTCGTTGAAAAATATATTTATGAAAATAATAAATCATAAAATTTTTATGAAATATGTTTTACTGAAAAGAAACATTGAATGTTATAAATGATGTTTTAATACATCTAGTAGTCATGATAATGGGAAATTATATACAAGTTAAAACAATTACTACTTTCAAATTTTTGGAAAATTCAAAATCATATATTTTTTTAAAAAACATTAACATTACTTTTTTAATTTCTTTAATAAATCATAAAAAGTAGTTTAAATGAATATAAACATTCCTAGATGAATATGAAAATAAATTGATAATAATTTAAGAGAACATGGATAAAGAAGAAAAAAGTGTTTTCAACCGAAGAGAGAGATTAAGTCTATTTTCCTTAAAAACATTTTTATGGAAACATTATTGACTGAAAAAGTCAAATTGAATAATTAACATGTATTCTCATGGAATATCTATAGAGAAAAAAAATTCATGAGTTTCTAGAGAGGTATCATACTACTTCATCATCAAAAGAATGAACATAAAAAATCTAGATAAATAATGAGACTGTAAATTAAAACCATTACCACTTTGGTAACATTGAATTGAAATCCCCATGAAGTAATAATAATAAATGAAATATAATATATCGTGGGAATAAATAAATTCAAGATATTACTTTTCAAATAGTCATTATATAAATATTATAAAATAAAATTGGTGAAAAATAAAAAGAATGTCCCAAATAAGAAAAACTGGGACATAAATCCTTAAATATTTGTTGATATGTTTAATAGTAAGCTCTAATAAAAAATATCATCATAAAAAATGTTAAATTTTAATAAAATAATTATATTCATGATATAACAAGTGAAAGTGGAATTATATAAACCACAAAAATAAAGAAACATATAATCATGGAACGTGTCCCAACTAATAAAATAGATACTAGATATCTAATACCACAAGCATATATATCCTTTGTGAACATTGAAACATATTATATAAAAAATTAATTTTTATCATAAATATATTTCATAACTATACTAACATATATCATACCATCTATGATTTATAATGAACAGGCTCAGGTTGATCTAATGTGTCACCCAATCGAACCTACATGAGGCCCTCAGGTCCACCACCTCATATGCTAGAGGATACCAATAAAAAAAGAGGGTATAATAGGTTATATGAGGAGACAAAATCCTATTGTTAGAGCAAAGCTAGAATAAAAAATAACCAAACTCATTCACATGGATCAACATCAGAGTATTCAAAATAAAGAAATGAAATATAAAGCATTATATGATAAATGATATGTAGAATATAGTCATACAGACTCTCAATGAATGAAAACATACAAAATAAAGAAGGAAACTAGGACTACCATATAAAAAAATTAAAAAAATATTATGTAAATAAAATTGTATCTACTACCAATTCTATGAAAACCCATATTCTTGGTCTCCATGATGCTTGTACTACAACAACCCAATTCTGAAACTCAATATGAGTAGCTCCACTCAATCAAGTAACACTAGGAATTGGACCTGTACACTATAAAACCAATTCTCCAACCTAAAATAAGAAATCAGGTGTGTCTGTGCACTTATATTCACTTATTGGGGATGATAATTATTTCTTAGTTGGTCACCCCCAATGATGAACATATAAGTATTCTACCATAATAATTACATGCATGCGTGATATGCCCAACCCATTCAAATACTAATACCATCTAAAATAAAATATAAAAAATAAAATAGTAGTAAACACGTGGAATAGAAAAACTAGTGGGATCATGCTTGACACTCAGGGTAAATATACCCTCAATTTGGCCCTGCTAGTGTATTTATAGCATGTGGCCCACCCAGCCCCACCCCAACCAGTGCGTATTCCAGATCTACAAAAGAGAACCAATATGACTAAATTAATAAATATTTAGTGTCATACCTGAGTGCATAAGAATAGGAATCCACAAGAATAAAACTCATATACCCGTCACTTTTAATCTATTGGATTGATTGAACAATAAAAATAAATCCCTTCCACACATCTGAGAAAACAATGTGTTTTGAATGTCCCGTAGAACGATTTGGGTTTTAAGTGAGAGTCTGATGGTATACAATATCACATGGGACACCTCTATATGATGTACTGATAGAGGCACTAACCCATATTACACTATCTAAATCATATTACCAATAGATTCACTAACATAGGGGTCCCACTCTAGTAGTTGTGGGTGTGAACAGCATTAAAGACATATAACATAATATAAGGGAGAATACTCAACTACATGGGTGTACTCATATATATCACCCTTGATCTCTATAGGCCAATATAGCCACAACATTTTAGTGTAGTTGAAAACTATATCATAGCTCCATGCCAACACACCTTCCAAGATATCCCAAGGGACTCCTCCTGAAACTACAATCCGTAGAATAAATTACCCCAAACATCAAATCTGAAGGCCAATTGAATGTTGAATGGTCCAACATAAAAATTATCATCTAAATATATAATCAATAAATTTTAGTCAACTCTATGCCTAAAGGAACATCGCCTCTCTCAGTTCCATGGATCTTACCATCCAAAAACATAATCCCACAAGATCTCCATGACCAACCTCGGGGATAAACCAAAATCCTGGTTCACATAGTCTTCATGGTCACATCATAATAAAATTTCCAGCACAAGACTCCCTTGATAATCCTAAGAGCTCAGACCACACCCAAAGATATAGTCTCAATGGTTATAATATCCATTACATTAAAAGGAAACCATGTGACGTGTTCATGTAGCTCAACTAAGTACTCAACCACAACTAACATGATAAAAACCATAAGTGGCCCTTAGTGGCCTCTAACTGATCCAAACTAAACAAAAAAGTAATGGTACATTCATTATCACAATCCCTCCCATATGGGAATTCAAAAAAATACTCTTAAACAACTCAAGACATGACCCTAACAAGGGGATCCTAAAGACGAGAAATAGTTGTGGGCACAACCAAAAAACAACCAGGAAAGGGGTACAAACTCACCCAAAAGGGTTTCCAAAATGGTCCCTCAAACTCATCTCAACATCACAATATATCTTGACCACAAATGAAATCCAAAGGAATCAACTAATCTCAAATGCCCCAACATCTCTGTTCTCCAAGCCTAAAAGTTAAACCTCATATTCTCTATCCTTAGATAACAAGTCACATCACACGGGAAAAAAAAGATCTATTTAGAGATATAACTAGATTATTTCTACTAGAATCTATCCAAATAACCACAAACAACATTTTCCAATTTCCATAATCCTCATTAAACTAAAGATCTCACGTCATCACTTGAGACTCACAGCTCACAACCTAATATGAGGATGAATCTAGAACCACCACAAGAAACCCTATTATTAAAATTTCACCATAAAAACACCATAAGTATAGAATATAATAACTGAATTGATACGAACATTATATCTATATGAAGAAACACATATAATGGACTAATCACATGTCCAATTCTTACATCTATGTAATAAAAGAAAAACAGGACAAGGTTGAAAAGTACATGGTGTGCACACCATGGTACATGGAATGTAACTCCAAGGTCCTCCTTAGAAAAGTCCCCTTGGAAAAATTGTTTTAACTTACATGATATACATGGCATGTTTCACATAGTACTTGGAATTTAACTCAATAAATTATACATCCCATGTTACCCGACCCCACTCGGCATAAACACGATCGAACTACATGATTTGTACCCCTCGAACATGAAATATTCCCCACTTGGGGTCCCAAGAACTGTATATGGCCATTTACAACCACACATGGCTTGACCACGCACCACAAGTGGGAATTGGCTATATACATAACCCAAGCTCTAGTTGTGTACCATACACAACTTTTTGCTCTTGAAAAACCATGAGCCACTGATACATGACATGTACCCCTAGTACATGGAATTTAGTTCCCATGACTTCATCAACCCATTATAGGAAGAATGAAAAGGTTGTGTTTATATATCCACATGAAATGTACACTAGTATTCCCAAATGTGAAACCAATAAAATAGCCCAAAACATGCATTTTCTCACCAGAATCCATTGATCGACCCACTAGAAGTCAAAAACAACCCAAAAATGGGGTTACAACATTAAAAAAACCACACTAATGGTGTCTTTATAAAAGAAAATTAAACAGCACAAACTCTATGTGGAAAACAACAATGATTAGGTAGGTGATGTACTCTTGTATTCTTCAATGACGGGGTCATGTTCCAACTTCACGGTGAAATGGTGGACTTAAGTCCGCTACATTGTGTTCCAGCATGTGTTCCTTGGTGGGTTTGTTGAGGTCTTTATGTGTGGGTATGAGGGTGACGTCAGGTTTGGTGGTGCGGATGGTGAGGATCGAGTTGTGTTGATGGTTTTCTATGAAGGTTTTTTGTTGATGTTTGAGATGGTTGATTTGGATATTTGGTGGTTTTGGTTGGTTTAGTGATTTGGTGGAGGTGTGGGCTGTTGGAATGGAGGTACTTCTGGGCTCTACCACATGGAACTCCAAAGAGGTTTCAGAGCTATCTATCTTTCTTTACAAACCTGTATAAATTTGGATTTTGAGAGGATATGGCATGAGCCATCAGATCGGGCATGTGCGTTACACATGACACCTATTTTCCATTCATAATTTCATCGATGGATAGCTTTTTCATGTTCAAATTTTGGGGGGGGTGCACCATGTTGTAAGTCTATTTGGTCTCTCTATACTTTTGGGTAGTGAAATTTCTTAAGTGTTGAAGTCTGTTTGGGTTTCCCCCATCATCCCTTAAAAGGGTGTTCTTGATTATAAAAAAAAATTGAAGGCCATCAGGCTGTCGGATGGATTAACAAATAAATATAATAAGATAATATATGATATCATATTTATTTATTTTCTTCTTCTATAATTTAATAACAATTATTTCACTATTATACAGGATGTAAATCTACCATATACTAAGGAAAATAAAAGAGTAAGGTGTTTTAATCTCACTTTTATTCCCAAGAGATGCATGAAATATTTTCCATTATTACCTTTTGTGTGGTGTATATACTGCCCATGATTATATTGTTTAAATAATATAATATAATTTGTGGTTATTTACATCATCAATGGATGATCCTTCTTTCATGGGGTGTGTGTTTCGTATGTTTCCAAATCGGTAAGGGAATTTAAAATGTCAATTTCCACTCATTTAGTTTTACGCAAACATCATTGATTACATAACACCAATATTAAGTTTAAAATAACTATTTATTTACTTATGTAGTAATTTCCACTCCCATTTGTTTGGATATACTTTTTATACACATAATCACTCCTTTGATAAATTCTCAAGTCATTGATATAAACTTGATAACAGCATTTCTAACTCAATTTTTATTCATTGAGTTAAACATCCATGTCATTGGTGTTGTTTTTATAAGAATATGTGTGAATTTCATCAAATTTCTTTATAGTGAATATCCAATCATATTTATTGTATTTATATTTTTCACGCATAACAATGTCATTGATTTATCCTTAACCTAAAGATAAGGTCTTTATATATGAATTCATCGCAACTTACATTCCATTGAGACTTCTTTGTTTCTATGTTCCAATTCACTTTTATTTAGTGTATATACTGAACATTGACTTATTATTTCATGAATCAATTTATTCTCATGATATTATAATGTTTTTATTACCTCAATTATTTGAATTCAAGCATCTCTCATTTGGTTAGGAACTCCCAATAAAATATCAATTTAAATGTTTTAAAATTTTATTCTTCTAAATATTTTTCATTAATTTACATGTTTTAGAAATGTTTTTAAGATTATATTTAAATGGAAATTAATGTTTTAAAATTTAAATTCCATTTAAATGTTCCAATGTGGTATTGTACACTTTGTATCAAAAATCTATTTTAAACAGCTTCGTGATAAAAAGTGAGACTTTTAAATGTTTTCTGGAAAAAGAGATAATTCTCCCAATGATTTTTACTAATCATTTTCAACTATGTCAACATCCTTTGAGAGATATTATTCTTTCTCGAGGATTATTTACAGTGATACAAATCTTTCATACTGTATTTAATGTTTTAGGATATATTTGACGGTGGATATGTTATTTTTATACCAATCATGGTTTATGGAAAAAATATTTACATTTCATATGCTACTTTTAATATGAATTTTTATGTTATGTTCAAAACATTTCATATGAGTAATTCATTAGACTTAGTAAGTGATTGGTGGAGCTTGATATAGCTCCTCGATGCATTGATAGGTCTCATTAGACAAACTAGTGTCTTGGCACAGGGCATTGACAAAAAATTATTTGTATTCTAAGAACAAGGCCTTTACTATATGGATATGATGTATGGCATTACGCATTCCATCATTATGAAATTGGATATTGATATTACATGTGATTATTCTACTAGTAGAATATCCATGTGAATAAGTGAATGCAATTATTTTATTTATCTGTTCAATATTATGATAATGTTTAAGATTAAAAGGATAGTGTTATAGTATTATACATTTCATTAAATGATTACTTTTATTTATGACAGTTTTCACTATATTATTTTCCTTACTGAGCATATGATCTCACCCCTTTCTTATGTTTTATTTTCCCCAGAATGAAAAGAAGTATATTATGATTAACCGGAAAAATATGAAAAGGGATATAAGAGTGCTCAAAGGGGACATAATGTTGTTTTTTTATTTCATGATTTTTTTTAAGACTTATGTATATATAACGTACTTACACGGTAACTAAATTGTTCTGTAATTTTGAACATGATTCCTTTTATCATAGAAATGCTATGTAATAATTCCCCGATTCGGGGTAACTATGGTCGGGGCATTACAAGCATTTTACTAACTGACAAAAGGAATGTTTTTAATGTATGTCGTGACAACGACCTCTCTACTACCATAATCATTATTATGTATTTTCCTTCATCTATAAGACTTAATATTTTTAAAAGGAAAATAAATCCCTTATTCTCTTTTGGGGTGTTTTGGTATTGAAAATGGTTTTTGAAATGGATTGAGTATTTCAATATCTTGAAATAATCTCTTGTGATTTCAATTGAAATGTTATTAGTGAAATGTAGATATTATAAATATTTTATGTATTATGATAATATAATGGTACATGAACATTTGACGGGTTGTTACGTGATAATCCAATGATGGGCGGTTATGTGATAAACAAAATTAAAGGTGGTTCTGTAATAAACCAAGGATGGGTGGTTATGTTATTACCGTCAATGAATTGGTTAT
This sequence comes from Viscum album, assembly GCA_963277665.1. Taxonomy (NCBI): domain Eukaryota; kingdom Viridiplantae; phylum Streptophyta; class Magnoliopsida; order Santalales; family Viscaceae; genus Viscum; species Viscum album. The sequence continues at coordinate 1,389,565,940 of OY728150.1, read as the reverse complement.
TGAAGTCGGTTGTACGGCTATTCCATTTAGTGATATGTTTGGATATCGACCCTATGGTTAGTATATTTATGTATGTTAATGTCCCATGTAACCTTTATATGTTATATGTTGATTTTTTTGGGATTTATAGTAATATTTTTGTTAAAAAGGGTAACCGATGATCTTATATTTAGTGAAGTATATTTACTAATTCTTAAAGGTGAAACGTATTACATTATTATAAAGTATTCATAGTTTTCATGTTATGCCAAGACTAATATTTTTCCTTCTTTGAATATCCCTTAACAATATTTTTATCACAATCCCATGTTTTGAAATGTTTTTTCACAAGACGTAAATAAGAATAATGTAAATGATATGATGAACAAAAATACATGGTGTTTAAAACATGAAAAGAAACATGTTACTTTTTAAAGTGTTTTAGGTTTTTGAAAAAAATGGATAGTGAGTATAAGTGGCTAGTTTTAGTATTCATGTTTTTGTGTATATATTATGACTTAACTCTCTAAATATCTAAACCTAAAAATATACTTGATGCGAATTAAAGTCAAATTATTTAATTACCTCATGATAATGTAATGTTTATGGATGGGGCATTGTAGTTGGTATCAAAGGTCTTTTTAGATAACTGCAGGAGTTATATTATTTTAAATAGAATATCCATAAAATATGTTTATGTTATGGTCAAATTGAAATGATATTGAATTCAAAGATTACAATGTTTCATCATCTAAGATATGTTTTTTCAAAATGGTTTTCTATATAGGAAATAGGGAATTTGTGTGGGGAGTGCATACAGAGGGTAATAACCTTCCAAAAAACATTCTGAGATGGTCAGTATTAGAACTGAATAGTTATTTCAATACTGGACCCGTTGAATCAGGCGATAAAAGGTGGTGGGGTCCATGGAATATATCAACTAGAACAACCATAAAGGCATATGTTGATCGTAGAAAATTAATAATTCAATGCCCCCTATCATTCAGAGGATCATCTGACCATGTTCAAGATGAATGGTGGATTAAAGCATTGGAAAATATTTTTGAGGTAATGGGTTGTTCAGAAAATCAAAAGGTTAGTCTTTTTAATTATTGTTTTGAAGGTGAAGTTGATCAATAGTGTTCAGTGATTAAAAATATCAGAGGAAGTGATGAGATTGATTCCCTTTAATGGGATGAATTTAAGAATATATTCCTTGGTAAATATTTTCCTAAGGCTGTTTGACTATGGTTGGATGTTAAATTCATTGAATTGAGAAAAAAGGAGGAAGATATTGTGGTTGCATATGAATAAAATATCACCAATTTTTGTAGGTACCTAACATACTTTATCCAGGATATTGTTAGTATGATAAATGGGATTTACTCATAATTGAAGTTGAAATAAAAAATGGTGTTAGCTTCTAATGGGTTCCAAAGCTATGAGAAACTTGTCTGATGTGCAGAGAAGGTATAAATGGAGTTTCTAATGTGCATGTATTACATTATAGTGAATATAAGAAGTGATCAAGTTGGAAGGAAATAGTAGATAATTCATCATAGAATCCTAGAGGTAAGAAAGAAAAATTTACAACTTCTGATAAGTGTGGTAAAAATCATCATAGAGAATGTATCTCACTATCTTGGAAGTGCTATCTATGTGGTAAGACTGATCATATTACTCGTAACTGTAATGAAGATTATCAGGGAAAAAAATGAAAACTAGTGGTAAGATGATTTAGTTGCGATGAGTTGGGATATTATTCTAATGTGTGTCCAAGGATTATTATCCAGGGTAGAAACCAGTGAGATATAAAGAAGAAGGGAATGAAATAATCATTTGCAACAACTATGATGGATGTGGGACCATAAAATGAAGTGGTGACATGTATGTTACAAATTTATTCAAAATATGCCAATACTCTGTTTTTCTCGGGATCATAACATTCATTCATTTTAGATTGCATTGCTGGTAAATTGGATATAGACTATCATTAATGTGATATAGAAATTTTGATAAAAACTCTAGGTGGAAGTACTAAAGAAACATAGACTTATTATAATCTTCTTATTATCATTAGTGGGATAGTCTTTCCTGAAAATGATGTTGAACATTCCATAGAGGAATATGATATCATGTTGGATTTGTATTCTCTTTTTTATCATGATTTAATATAATTTAATGCCAAAAATGTTTTATTCAATGGTTTCATATATTTCATAACATACCAAGAAGATAAAATATTGAATAAAGATTGCAGTGAAAGTTATCTGGATCATGTTGTTGAAAATAAAGAAATAGTTTTGATTGGTGACATTCTAGTAGTGAATGAATTCATAGATGTTTTTCCTGATGAATTTCATGGTATTGTTCCCAATTGGGAGGTTGAACATACAATAAATTTAGTTCATAATGCAAACCTATTTCTAAACCCCCTTATCAAATGCCTCATGTAGAACTTGCATAATTTAAAATGTAGTTTCTAGAATTACATGATAATGGTTTCATTCGACCTAGAATATTACCATGGGGTGCACCAGTTTTTTTTGTGAAAATGAGAGATTTTAATATGTGATTATTTATTGATTACAGATCCTTGAATAAAAACAAAACTAAGGAGAAGTATTTATTGGATCATATTGATGGTTTTTTATTATCTCTAGTGAGATCAGTATTTTTCAATGACTGATTTGATTTTAGGGTACCATCAGCTGAAGGTGAAAGAGGATGATATTCCAAATCTTGCTTTATGAATGCAATATGGGTATTATTATTTTGTAGTTATGACATTTGGGTTATCTAATTCACCTGCTATATTTATAAATCTCAAGTATGGAGTCTTTCATCAGTGTTTGGATTTTTTATTGTTGTATTTATAGATGATATTTTAGTATATTCAAAAATCCAAGAGGAATAAGAATGTTACTAAAGGATTGTTTTTTAAACCTTAAAGGAAAATACACTATATGGAAAATCTAGTAAAAGTGAATTTTGGTTGAAAAAACATTCATTCCATGGTCATATTATCTCTAAAGATGTCATAACTATTGACATTTCTAAAAAATGTTATTGAAGAGTGTACAAGACATAAAAATATCACAAGGTTTTTTAGTTTCATGGATTAGTAGGTTATTACTGAAGGTTTGTTGAAAACCATTATCAGCTATCTGGACCACTTACTAAGACAACACGTAAGGGAGTTAAGTTTATATGGACAAAAGAATGTGATGATTATTTTCATGAATTGAAAAGAATATTTGTAAATTCTCTAATTTTGGCCAAGCCATTGAGAAATAGTAAATTTGTTGTCTACATGGATTCATAAATGAAAAGGCTTGGTTGTTTCCAAATGTAGAATGATTATGCAACTTCTTATGATTCATGTCAGTTGAAACCTCATGAGCTAAATTACCCTATACATGGCTTGGAATTAGCTACTGTTGTTTTTGAATTAAAAATATGTACTAATCCATTGTATGGCGTAAATTGTGGAAAATATATTGATCACAAAATTTTGATGTACATATAAACTTAAAACGAATTAAACATGAGACCGAGTATATTTGATAGACTTAATAATGGTTTATGATTACGAGATCCATTACCATCCGCGAATGGAATATAATGTGGCTGATGCTTTGAGACAAAAGGGTAATGATACGTTAACCATGCTATGCTTGGAACCAAATATTTTGGTTTCATATTTGATGAATTTTGGATTGGATTTTGTTGGTGAATGGAATTAATTTGTTTTATTTTAGGTGGAATTGAAATCAACTCTATCAGATATCTTTAAGAAATCATTGAAAGAAGATAAGGAGTTGCACAAAATGGTAGAATTGGTTCAAAAGGGAAAGATACCTAAATTTAACATTGATAATGAATGTATTTTCTGGTTTGGATATATATATTGTGTGCCTTGGGATTCTCAGTTTAAGGAAGAGTTGTTATATAAAGTTCATACTTCTCCTTTTTCAATTCATCAAGGTAGTACTATTATGTACAGTGATATTCGTGATTATTACTGGTGGTTATTGAAACCAAGGTTGTTCCTTCTTAATAATGGAGTTTGGTTTGTGTTTGTTGTTAATATGAACATGGAAGCCAATGGAGGTTGCAAGGAATGAGGTTATATGTATTGAGTTTGAATGAAGTGTTGAAGGTGGCATAGTTTCCAAGTGTTTGACAATTTTGTGGGCCATAAAAATTGAGATTTGGGAATGTTTTGCAGTAATGGTATGCGGGGAAGGCCAGCGGTACACAGTGAAGGAACACAGTACACGGTGAAGGGTCATAGTATGCAGTGATGGTCTGGGGAACGTGGTGAAGGCGTGTGGTACGTGGTGAAGGCGTGGTATGTAGTGAATTCATGTGGTATGCAGTGAAGGTGAGCGGTACATAGTGAAGACGTATGGTATGTTGTGAAAGTATGTGGTAGGTGGTGAACGTGTGCGGTCTGTAGTGAAGGAATGGGGTATGCGGTGAAGGTGTGTGGTTCATAGTGAAGGTGTGTGGTATGTGTTGAAGACATGAAGAATTAATAATTGTGCGTAGAACCAAAAACAGTTCATAGCAACAGTAGGCAGTAATGGTAAGCGGTATACAGAATGCTGCTGAAAACGATTCACTACGATGGTAAGCGGTGAAGACATGTGGTACGCAGGATATAGAAGTTTTTCTGAATTGTTGTGGTTCTCAAAACAAGAGAGATATGTAATGGGGCATAACAGTATGTAGATGGAGTTTAGTTTACAGTTAATATTTTCAAGCATTGATAATTCAGGTAAATCTGATTACAAAAATTTCTAGAGTTACAAGCCTGTTTAGGGACAATAATCCCCTTTGTTAAGTGATGAGATTGGAGATTAAAATTTTGATAAGAAATTCGGTGATTTATGAAGTGGTATGTAGTGGAGAAGATGGTACGTGCAGAGAATCATCAGCATAAGGAAAATAGTATGCGGTAATAGTGTGGTTTGCATAGGTATCTCTCACAGTATGCGCTGGATAAAGGAAGTACATAGAGCAGTATGGTACACAAAAGAGTAGAGAAGTACGAGGAGTATAGTATTAAAATTAGAAGGGATGTTCACAGAGGACATGTAATGTACATGGACAAGTTTTATGGTACACAAAAATAGAATTGGTATGCGAAAATAGCAGCATTCCAAGGAACCCCCAAGGAACCTTGAAAATTGACCAAACTAGATTGAGAAATTAATTTTCATCACATATTTGGGTACGGGAAAATAAATTACAACTATGGGGGATTACGAGACTTCAATATAGCATCCATATAAGTTTTAGAATGCATGATTTAAAGTTAAACAACTAAATATAACGTTTAGTCATTAGACTAATTAAAGATTTTTCCAACGCAATGAACAAGGGGGAGTCAGCAGAAGTCATCTGAGGGACGCAACGTGTTATCCCTAAAACCATGTAAAGTAAGTGTAACACCCGAGACATTTATGTTATATAAATCATTAAAGGAATATTTTTATACACACAACACTTGCTTGGATTGCTTTACACGAAATCGCAACCTTCCTCGAAAGCTTGCGTCGTACGCAATACCGAGTTTCACTAAACAACGATATACTATTAAAATATTATTAAAACTAGCCATTATGAATAGTAATAACCACTTTTTGAAATTTTATAAATTTTATTTTTCAAAATGGATTTCATTTTTGGATTTGTAATATTTAAGTTAGCCTAGAGTGAAATTTTGGTATTTTTCTGAAAACTTTCAATTTTTGATGAATAGTGAAACCACTAAGTTGTAGTTAAAAAAACTGAATTTTTCATAAAACATAATTTTACCACTTCTGTGAGTGGAATTTCAAAAATCCGAGAGACACGGCTGATGTCAGTAAGTAAAATGTGGTTCAATGAGATGAAAATAGTTTTTTGGTGAATAGTAACTTTTTACTTTTGTTTACCACGGTTAAAAGTAAATAGGGTAATTAAGGGTAAAAATGATATTATTATTACCCTAACACATGTCCTAATTCTATTGGACAAGTGTAATTCGACCAAAAACACCCTTAGGAATAAAATATGACCATTTAGGCCCACTTGGATTAGATTAGGACATTTATTATTAATTTATTTAAAGAAGGGTTAAAATAGTTAAAATCAAAGTTTAATAACTAAATGATTTTTAATATGGGTTTATACATAAGATAAATTCGACTATAAATATTCATTAGAAATATAAGAAGATTTCATACATAATGGTATTTTATTTGTAATTTTTAGACATTATATAATTTAATTTATTTATCACACAACGATGATGCAGTAATTATCTTATTAATGAAATATTGACATAATTGATGTTATAAATACCCAAATAAATATAATTTGAGAATTTTTATGAATTACACTAATTTTCTAGATTAATATGATATGTTAGTTTTTATTTAAGTAACTTTTTTAGAACTAATAATTTTGTTATGAGTTTTCCAAAAATTAATTACTAAATTGTGTCAAAATTGACACAAAATAGTTTTTAAAACAAATATTATATTAGTAATTGTTATTTTATTCCTAAAAATCTAAGGTTCGTTAAAATGACTTAGAAAAGGTTACATATATTAATAATAAACAACTTGGGGTTCGTTTGGCTGCTTATAGTATGTTTATTAACCTTATAGTATAAGAACACAAGAAGACACGGTAAAAGTAAAATTATTTAACTTAATGTTAAATCTAAATGATAAGGTTAAAATAGGAACCTAAACTTGTCTAAATTATATTATATGAGAGGATTTCGAACCATCCCCACCTTAGACTCTAAATAAATCAATTTTGAGTATTTAAAACCGAACATGACTTTATAATAAAATAATATTTTTAGTTATTCCAAAGGTGCCCCTCCCCTCCCTTATAAAAGGGCACCTCCTCCCTCTCTTCCTCACACCACTTTTAGCCTTCAAGATCGGCCAACCCCTGCCAAGTTCTCCTCTCCACTTCCCTAGAGACATCCTATAGGTCCTGGTCTTCTTCAAAGACCAATTTTAGTGCCCTAAAAGAAGGTCTCAAAGAAGCACTTCAAAGAAGAGGTAATGTCTGTTACCGATTCTTTCATCTTTATTTCTTCTTCCACTTCTTCTTATTTAGTTGTTTCATTATGAAGTAATAACATCAGTATCTCTCATGTACTGATATTTTATTACAAGTATTAAACAACCCTATTTCCCCATTTATCCATCCTACGGAAAAAGAAATCACAGCGTGTGCGTACGTACAGAATATCGTCTCCACGCCGTGGTGGAATCTATTTTCCACCACCGCCTTACTTGGATAGGTATAATGGTGTAAATAATGACTATATATGACTATTATAAAGTGATACTGATTCTGAAATAGTATACATACACTCCAATACAATTCCACGATCATAGGAACGATATCACCACTCGTGCATACGTACGGAATACCGTCTCCACGATGTGATGCGACTCGTTATACATGATCTTCATTTCATAATGATTATATAAATGAATTGAATGAATGAATATGATATATATTACACTAATACCATTATGTAAATTAGGTATCTATAACCTAAAGAGAAGAATAAGAATTTATTCGACAAAACACGCATAAGAACAAAAAGTTATAAACACCCGAATAACAAGTATCAATGAAATATTACTACTAAGAACCTAATAATATGACCAAATATGATATCATAAAAATAATTATGATTCCGGAATAAGTCAATAAAATTATTTGAATCATTATACTGGAGGTTCGGACACGTACAAAGCATATTGGACCTAACGTAAGGGAAAATATCACAATCTCATTTTTATCCGAGATTGTTTATACTTTGGTATTTACTGGGGTGTATTTTATCATCCACATCCATGTTTCCTCAATATGTAATATTTATATCCTTATACAATATTTTATATCCAATTTTACCCTTCGGTGAGTTTTAGTAAAAGATATGAAAGGAACCTTTTGTCGTTTTTCGTACGAGGTACTTTTTTACTTTTCCGACAAAAGTACGAGAAGAATTTTTTTTAACTTATACGGCATGAATGGATTTTTAAAACAATATTTACAAGATTTCAAGTTTATTTTTAATCAACTTCTTTTAGTTTAAAATTTTATGACATGTTAAGAAATGAAAAATGTTTTTGAAGTAGAAAGGATATTTTCCTCACGAATGGAGTTCAAGTGTTTTATCAAAATTATTTTCCATATAAGATAATATAGGGTTCTGTTTCTATCCCTATTATTACATGAATTTGATTATGTTGTGATGGAAATATTTTTTATGAATTCCATTATCTTATATGAATTGTTTTATGATGTCATGTTGTTTATGAATCCCATTTTTACTACATGGGTTATGCAATGATGTTTGATTTATGATTTTGTGGAACACATAAGAATGGTATCATTATGAGATGGGTGGGACCTATATCTCCCTCAAATGCATTTGGTAAATATTTTATATCTCATGATATAGACATGGCTGGAACGGTAGGTTATACCGGTTCAGTGAAATAGGACTGAAACAAGGGTGACTCGGTTCAGAAATGGACTTTTTCCAATAAGATAGTCTTGGAAATGAGTCTTGACTAATAAGAAATGACTCTCTATGATTATGTGTGTATGACACAATGTTTCATGTTTTATGTTATGATTATTGGGATTACATTTCACTACTATGATTTATCCAATGTTATGAAATTATGATCTCTTTTGCAGATTAAGATTTCCAAAAGTTATGTGCTTATGTATATGATGTGATTGATATTTCTTTTGTTTACCCTTACTGAGCATTTGAGCTCACCCTTTTGTATGTTTTATTTCCCCAGGTCAGGAAGAAGGTTATTAAGTAGGATATGCCAAAAAGGGACTCTAGATATGATGAAATAAATGGGAGGAAAAGTAGATGCTTTATGAACCAGTTGTTTATGCATTCCAGTTTCTAAAGACACTATACCTATACGGTCCTTTCGTGGTTTTTTTATATGTTTTAATAAGTCTGCTTCAATTTTTAAGTATTAACAATGTGTGTAAAGTATGGGTCGTTATAGTTGGTATCAAAGGAAAGGTATAGTCAACCTTTGGAAACTAGGATGTGAAAGCCTTAGTAAGAACCCAAAGGATAATTCTAATCATAGAACACAATCTTAGTGTTTTAGAAATGGCCATGAATAACCTAGGATAAGACCTTAAGTGTGAAATTTTATTCTTGATTATGTGGTTTTCCTATTATAATTATTGTTGCTCACACTATTCTTCTTGGTTTTAGTCAATGTATGGAACCCAAAGGAACCGTGTTAATGCGGAATGTGACGGGAAATGCAATGATTGTCCCCCTGTGCAACCAAATGTTATGGGATCTGGAATGAAAAATCTTGTATCCATGCTCACACAACTTTCTCAAGATATGAATCATGCAGGACTTCCAAACGCGAAAAGGAAGGAGAAACATTCTGTTGAATCCTTCATGAGACAGCGTCCACCTTCATTCGGCGGGTCTACTGATCCATTAGTTGGGGAACGATGGATTAGTACTACTGAAACGATATTTTCAGTTCTTCAATGTTCTGACCATGATAAAGTCATCTTAGCAGTGTATCGTTTGGAAGGTGATGTTGATCAATGGTGGAATCTTATTAAGAATACGAGGCAAAGGGATGAAGTTGAGTCCATGGAATGGGACGAGTTCAAGAACTTATTTTTCAATAAGTACTTCCCTCGTATTCTCCAAAAAAAGATGGAGAAAGAGTTTCTTGAACTAAATCAAAAGGATGATGAATCTGTTGGTACCTATGAAGAAAATTTTACAATACTGGCAAGGTACGCTTCTGGTATTATTATCCAACCTAAGAGTAAGATCGATCGATTCTTTAGTGGCTTAAATCCAAGTCTTCGAAGGGCCTTAGCCATAAGGGACTTCAATAGCTACGAGGAAATCGTTCGATGTGCTCTCAAAGTTGAGATGGAGATTAGAGTAACCCATCAGTCATATGGGTTTGACAAGAAAAGGAAAATGGAATTCAATTGAAAATCTAAAGAGCACACTGAAAAGAAGATGAGCTTTACCTTATACTCAAAGTGTGGAAAGAAACATGGAGGTATTTGTCTTAAAGGGACAGGTAAATGTTTCAAATGTCGAAAGGAAGGTCATCGGGCATTTGAATGCCGCGATGATGGGAAGAAGATGTATAATGATGCAAACAAAGTAAGGGATACACAGAATGAACCTACTACACTTCAATGTTTCAAGTGAAAGGATTTGGGACATTATGCCAATAAATTCCCTAATCCAAGGGTTGATGATGATGGTTGACGTCAAAAAACTCTTAAGGCTAAAGAGAAAGGAAAGTCACCTGCAATTTCTATCAGCGATTTGGAGTACGATAACGATGTGGTGAAAGGTACACTTACCATCCACTCTAAAGTAGAAAATGTTTTATTTGATTCTGGATCCACCCACTCTTTTTTTTCTGAAGAATTTTCTAAGTGTATCACTGTATTACCTCAACAATTAGATGTTGAGTTAGCTGTGACAACACCTAATGGCACAAAAGTCGCATCAAAAGTATATAATTCTTCTCCGATTGAAGTTTGTGGGAAAGTGCTTCCTGAAAATCTTGTGATCCTTTCTATAGTGGAATTTGATGTGATTCTTGGCATGGATTGGCTTTCTCTACATGGATCTCATATCAATTTACAAAGAAGGGAAGTCACATTTCATATTCCAGATCAATCTATGATTGTTTAACGATGCAAGGATGAACATAACCTTCTAGTAGAAATTTATTCCATTTTATGGGTATTGATTCCACTAAATGAAGGTTATTTATCTCAAATGGTTGGTGAGAAACTCACGATTAGGAATATGCCCATTGTATGGGAGTTTGATGATGTCTTTCCGGAGGAATTACTGGGTCTTCCACCGAATCGTGAAGTTGAGTTTTCAATAGAACTCGTACCGGGTGCTTTGCCTATTTCAAAGACACCTTGTAGAATGGCCCCAATTGTGTTGCAGGAATTGAAGAAGCAACTTCAAGAGAATAATGATAAGTGGTTCATACGCCCTAGTGCGTCACCTTGGGGAGCACCTGTTCTGTTTGTTAAGAAGAAAGATGGATCAATGAGACTCTTCATTGATTATCGAGAACTTAACAAGATCACTATCAAGAAAAAATATCCTCTCCCGCGCATTGATGACCTATTTGACCAGCTACGCGGATCTCAATACTTTTCCAAGATTGATCTTTGTTTAGGGTATCATCAATTAAGGGTCAAAAGGGAGGATATACCAAAGACGGCTTTCCGTACAACGTATGGACACTATGAATTTATAGTGATGCCATTTGGTCTTACTAATGCCCCTGCTATCTTCATGGATCTGATGAATAGAGTCTTTAGAGACTATCATGATCAGTTTGTGGTAGTCTTTATAGATGATATTATTGTATATTCAAAGAGAAAGGAAGAACATGAAGATCACTTGAGAATTATATTGAAGACTCTGAGAAAGGAGAATCTTTATGCCAAATTTACCAAGTGTGAATTTTGGCTTCAAAAAGTTGCATTTTTTGGTCACATAATCTCAAAAGAGGGGATATATATGGATCCAGAAAAAATAGAGGTTATCGAAAGATGGTCGAGACCAACAACAGTAACGGAGATCCGAAGTTTTCTTGGTTTGGCTGGATATTATCGACGTTTTGTGAAATATTTTTCACGATTATCTAATCCACTCACCAAGTTGACTAGGAAAGGAGTTAAGTTTGTTTGGACGGAAAAATGTGAAGTGAATTTCAAGGAGTTGAAAAGAAGGTTATCCAGTGCACATGTGATCACACTGCCTTGTAGTGGAGAAAGGTTTGTGATCTACAATGATGCATCCAAGAAGGGATTGGGGTGTGTTCTTATGAAAAATGATATGGTGATAGCTTATGCCTCACGACAGTTGAAAATACATGAGCAAAATTACCCAACTCATGATTTGGAGTTAGCTGTGGTAATATTTGCATTAATGATTTGGAGGAATTATCTTTATGGAGAAAGGTGTGACATTTATACTGATCATAAAAGTTTAAAGTATATTTTCACACAAAAGGAGCTGAATATTTTCCAAAGAAGATGGTTGGAACTGATTATGGATTACGACTGCTCAATCCATTACCACCCTGGGAAAGCAAACCAGGTGCTAGATGCATTAAGTCGACAAGACCATGCCAGTTTATCCATGATGAGGATCACAAAAGATCCAATATTTATGGATTTACAAAGGATGGATCTTGGAATTATAATGGAAGGGGAAAAACAATATCTTTCTCAAATTAATGTTCAACCATCAATACATTTAAAGATTAAAGAGGCACAAAAAGAAGATGTCGAGTTACAAAAGAAGGTGAGAAATGTTCCTGAATTCAACCTTGATTGTGATGGGATAATAAACTTCAGGAATTGGGTTTGTGTTCCTCCCATCCCCGAATTAAAGAAAGATCTACTGGATGAGGCTCATAGTTCTTCATACTCTATTCATCCTGGAAGCACGAAGATGTATAGGGACCTGAAAGAGTACTTCTGGTGGGATGGCATGAAAAGAGATTTTGCAAAATATGTCTCTCGATGCTTGGTTTGTCAGCAAGTTAAAGCTGAGAGACAGAAGTATAAGGGGATGTTACAACCATTACCCATACCCTAATGGAAATGGGAAAAAATCTCTATGGACTTTGTCACAGGACTTCCAAAAACATCCAAAGGCAATAATTCTATCTGGGTCATAGTTGATCGTCTTACCAAGTCTGCACACTTCATTGCTATTAGAGAGGATTTCTCTCTGGATCATCTTGCCATGATATATGTAAAGGAAGTGGTAAGATTGTATGGAGTACCACTTTCTATTATATTTTATCGGGATCCGAGATTTACCTCGATGTTCTGGCGAAGTATTCAGCATACTCAGGATACAGAGTTGAGTTTCAGCACTGCTTATCATCCTCAGACAGATGGTCAGTCTGAGAGAACAATTAAAACTCTAGAAGATATGTTGAGAGCTTGATCTAGGGATTTCAAAGGTGGTTGGGATCAACACCTACCTTTGGTGGAATTTTCTTATAATAATATCTTTCACTCTAGTATTCAGATGACTCCTTATGAAGCTCTCTATGGAATGAAATGCAGGACTCCAACTTGCTGGGAAGAAGTTGGGGAAAGAAAACTATTAGGACCTGATCTCATTAATGAAATGGCAGAAAAGGTCAGATCGATTCAACAACACATAAGAGCAGCTCAGATTCGACAAAAAGTTATGCCGACAACCGAAGAAAAGACCTAGAGTTTGAAGTGGGTGATAAAGTGTTCTTACGAATATCTCCCTGGAAGAGGGTCATGAGATTTGGAAAGAAGGGGAAGTTGAGCCCCAGATATATCGGTCCTTTTGAAATATTGGATCGTGTTCGGAAGGTAGCTTACCGATTGGCACTTCCACCGAATCTCTCTCAAGTTCACGATGTGTTCCATGTATCTCTCCTGAGAATGTACATACCTGATCCTTCACATGTACTCAGCTCAGAAGTTGTACCGCTGGAGCAAGATATTTCTTATGAAGAACAAACAATAGAGATTCTGGATCGTAGTGAAAAATTCCTACGAAAGAAGACCACTCGATTGGTAAAAGTTGTATGGAGGAACCACCAATTAGAAGAAGCTACATGGGAGCTTGAGGTTGTGATGAGGGAGAGGTATCCTCATATGTTTGTTACAAAGTGACGAATTTCGAGGGAGAAATTGATTTTAAGGGGGGTAGAATGTAACACCTGAGACTTTTATGTTATATAAATCAACAAAGGAATATTTTTCTACACACAACACTTGCTTGGCTTGCTTTACACGAAATCGCAACCTTCCTCGAAAGCTTGCGTCGTACACAATACCGAGTTTCACTAAACAACGATATACAATTAAAATAGTATTAAAACTAGCAGTTATGAATAGTAATAACCAATTTTTGAATTTTTATAAATTTTATTTTTCAAAATGGACTTCATTTTTGGATTTGTAATATCGAAATTAGCCTAGGGTGAAATTTTGGTATTTTTCTGAAAACTTTCAGTTTTTGATGAATAGTGAAACCACTAAGTGGTAGTTAAAAAAAACTGAATTTTTCATAAAACTTAATTTTACCACTTCTGTGAGTGGAATTTCGAAAATCCGAGAGACACGGTTGATGTCAGTAAGTAAAATGTGGTCAAATGAGATGAAAATAATTTTTTTTGAATTGTAACTTTTTACTTTTTTTACCACGCTTAAAAGTCAATAGGGTAATTAAGGGTAAAAATGATATTATTATTACCCTAACACATGTAATAATTCTATTGGACAAGGGTAATTCGACCAAAAACAACCTTAGGAATAAACTATGACCATTTAGGCCCACTTGGATTAGATTAGGACATTTATTATTAATTTATTTAAAGAAGGGTTAAAATAGTTAAACTCAAAGTTTAGTAACTAAATCATTTTTAATATGGGGTTATACATAAGATAAATTCGACTATAAATATTCAATAGAAATCTAAAAAGATTTCCTACATAATAGTATTTTATTTGTAATTTTAGACATTAAATAATTTAATTTATTTATGACAAAACGATGATGCAGTAATTATCTTATTAATTAAATATTGACATAATTGATGTTATAAACACTAAAATAAATATAATTTGAGACTTTTAATCAATTCCACTAATTTTCAAGATTAATATGACATGTTAGTATTTATTTAATTAACTTTTTTCGAACTAATAATTCTTTTGTGATTTTCCCAAAAATTAATTACTAAATAGTGTCAAAATTCACATAAAATAGTTTTTAAAACAAATATTATATTAGTAATTGTTATTTTATTACTAAAAATCTATGGTTCTGTAAAATGACATAGATAAGGTTATATATATTTATAATAAACAACTTGGGGTTCGTTTGGCTTCTTAGAGTAAGTTTATTAACCTTATAGTATAAGAACCGAAGAAGACACAGTAAATGTAAAATTATTTAGCTTAATATTAAATCTAAATGATAAGGTTAAAATAGGAACCTAAACATGTCTAAATTCTGTTGGATGAGAGTATTTAGACCCATACACACCTTAGACTAGAAATAAATAAATTTGGAGCTATTTAAAACCGAACATGACTTTATAATAAAATAATATTTTTAGTTATTCCAAAGGTGCCCCTCTCCTCCCTTATAAAAGGGCATCTCTTCCCTCTCTTCCTCACACAACTTTGAGCATTCAAGATCGGACAACCCCTGACAATTTCTCCTCTCCACTTCCACAGAGACATCCTAGAGGTCCTGGTCTTCTTCAAAAACCAATTTTAGTGCCCTAAAAGAAGGTCTCAAAGAAGCACTTCAAAGAAGAGGTCATGTCTGTTACCGATTTTTTCATCTTTATTTCTTCTTCCACTTCTTCTTCTTTAGTTGTTTCATTATTAACTAATAACATCAGTATCACTCATATACTGATATTTTATTATAAGTATGAAACAACCCTATTTCACCATCTATCCATCCTACGGAAAAATAAATCACCGCATGTGCGTACATACGGAATACCGTCTCTACGCCGTGGTGTAATCTATTTTCCACCACCACCTTACTTGGATTGGTATAATGGTGTACATAATGAGTATATATGACTATTATAAAGTGATAATGATTCTTAAATATTATACATAGACTCCAATACAATTCCACGATCATAGGAACGATATCACCACTCGTGCGTACGTACGGAATACCGTCTCCACGATGTGATGCGACTCGTTCTACATGATATTCATTTCATAATGATTGTATAAATGAATTGAATGAATGAATATTATATATATTACACTAATACCATTATGGGAATGAGGTATCTATAGCCTAAAGAGAAGAATAAGAATTTATTTGACAAAACAAGCATAAGAACAAAAAGTTATAAACACCCGAATAACAAGTAGCAATGAAATATTACTACTAAGAAGCTAAGAATACGACCAAATATGATATCATAAAAATAAGTAAGATTCCGGAATAAGTCAATAAGATTATTTAAATCATTATACAGGAGGTTTGGACAAGTACAAATCATATCGGACCTAAGGTAAGGGAAAATATAACAATCTCATTTTTATCCGAGATTATTTATACTTTGGTATTTACTGGGGTGTATTTTATCATCCACATCCATGTTTCTTCAATATGTAATATTTATATCTTTATAAAATAGTTTATATCCAATTTTACCCTTTGGTGAGTTTTCGTAAAAGATATGAAAGGAATCTTTTGTCATTTTCTGTACGAGGTACTTTTTGACTTTTCTGACAAAAAGTACGAGAAGAATGTTTTTTTAACGTATACAGCATGAATGGATTTTTAAAACAATATTTCCAAGACTTAAAGTTTATTTTTAATCAACTTCTTTTAGTTTAAAATTGTATTACATGTTAAGAAAGGAAAAATGTTTTTGAAGTAGAAAGGATATTTTCCTCAAGAATGGAGTTCAAGTGTTTTATCAAAATTATTTTCCATCTAAGATAATATAGGGTTCTGTTTCTATCCCTATTATTACATGGAATTGATTATGTTGTGATGGAAATATTTTTTATGAATTAATTTATCTTATATGAATTTTTTTATGATGTCATGTTGTTTTAGAATCCCATTTTTACTACATGGGTTATGCAATGATGTATGATTTATGATTTTGTGGAACACATAAGAATGGTATCATTATGAGATGGGTGGGACCTATATCTCACTCCAATGAATTGGGTAAATATTTTATATCTCATGAGATAGACATGGATGGAACGGTAGGTTATACTGGTTCAGTGAAACAGGACTGAAACGAGGGTGACTCGGTTCAAAAATGGACTTTGTCCACTAAGATAGTCTTGGCAATGATTCTTGACTAATAAGAAATGACTCTCTATGATTATGTGTGTATGCCACAAAGTTTCATGTTTTAAGTTATGATTATTGGGATTAAATTTCACTACTATGATTTATCCCATGTTATGAAATTATGATCTCTTTGGAAGGTTAAGATTTCCAAAAGTTATGTGCTTATGCATATGATGTGATTGATATTTCTTTTGTTTACCCTTACTGAGCATTTGAGCTCACCCTTTTGTTTGTTTTATTTCCCCAGGTTAGGAAGAAGGTTATTAAGTAGAATATGCCTAAAAGGGACTCTAGATATGATGAAATAAATGGGAGGAAAAGTAGATGCTTTATGAACCAGTTGTTTATGATTTCCAGTTTCTAAAGACACTATACCTATACGGTCCTTTCATGGTTTTGTTATATGTTGTAATAAGTCAGCTTCAATTTTGAAGTATTAACAATGTGTGTAACGTATGGGTCATTATAGTAAGTGAATTTGGAACATGGTGACTCTGGTAAACTATTTTAATATAGAAATTTTTATGGTTATTGATTTTTGGTATAACCGACACACTATCAGTGTAGGCTCCATAGACCTAACCTTTACTGGTGAACCAAGTAAAATCGATGTGTCATTACTTTGCATGTGATTGTTTATTTTCTACACATCCACTTTAGGCAGGTTCAATAGGTTCCTTCCAACGTGGGAACAAGATCCCTAGTATTAAAAGAAAAATGTTAATCTCTGATTCACCCCTCCCCTCTTACGGTGTTATGGGGTCCATTAGTGGGAGGGAATGAAAAGAGATATTGTTGAATTTATTGTGTAGTGTTTCACTTTTCAACTTGTTAAAGTAGAACGATAATTACCAAAAGGGATTCTTCATCCTTTACCAGTTCTAGAGTGGAAATGAAATGAATGTGTCAATGGATTCTATAGCGGGGTTACCAAAAAAATCTCATGGTAAAAATGTAATCAGGGTTATTTTGGATTGATTGACAAAATATACTCAATTTCAACATATTCCATAAACTCTATATCAAGATTAAATTTATATGATTTATATAAAAGATATAGTAAGGTTACATTGATTTCCCCTCTCCATTGTGTCTAATTGTGATCCCTCGTTCACATATAACGTTTGGAAAGGCCTTCAGACATAATTGGGAGATGAAATAAAATTCAGCACAACTTGTCATCCCCAATAAAATGGGTTGTTAGAACTAACAATTTAGACCATGGAAGATATTTTACGTGATTTTTCAAGGAATTACAAGGTAATTTGGGACCAAAATCATTCTTTGGTTGAGTTTTCATATAATAACAGATTTTATTCACAGATATATATGGAACCATTCAAGGCATTATATAGAAATTGGTTTCAAACTCTATCATTTTGGATAAAGTAGGTGAAAGGAATTTGATGGGACTAGAATTGGAAAAGATATGGAAAAAAAGATATGTTTATTCAAAAGCACATGAGAAAAACTTAGAGATGGAAGAAAATTTTTATGAATAACTGGGGGAAGGATATTTTGTTGAGGTAGGTGATCATGTATTTCTCAAAGATTCTCCCTAGAAATATGGTATGTGTTTTAGTAAAAAGGGAAATCTATGTCAGAGGTTCATTATCCCCTATGAAATCCTTGAGAAAGTTGTTTCAATTTATTAATGTGTGGATTTACATCCATGTTTATCCCTAGCACACAATGTTTTTCATGTATCAATGTTGAAAAAAGTATATTCTAGATCTAAATCTTGTTTTGAGTCAAGAGGTTGTTCAGTTGGAAGGGAATCTTTCTTATGAGGGACAACTAGTACATATTCTAGACATCATATAGAATGTATTACAGAATAAGGTGATTCATAAGGAAATGGTTTTGTGAAAAAACCCATATAGTTAATGTGGTAGCTTGGGAATATTAAAATTTTGTGATGGTGAAATACCCTCACTTATTTGATAAGTAATTAAAATTTTGGGGATGCAGTTTCCAAAATGGGGGGAATAATGTATCATCCTAGGTATTTATAAAATCATACCTTTTCATTTATCTTAATATTTATGAATAATATATTAATTTTATGATAAAGGGGATACTTTTTCCAATATCATACTACACACGCAGCAACCAGTTTCTTCAAAATCTTACATTGTACACAACATTGATTTATACTAGAAAATAATACAATAATATTATTAATATTTTAAATGGTAGTACACGCCTAGTCATTGTATTGGATGGAATGAACAGAACAAACTACAATATGATTATACATTTTTTATATGTTTTTACAATTATCCAATAAATTTTATACGCTTAAAATGAGAATGAATCAAAATTTAATCATTAAATACTCTAATATTTTTCTTAAAGGTTGTTTTATCACTTTTTAATGGTGAACCCATTTTAAATCTAGTTATTGAAAATTTTATATATTAAATTTTAAAAATTGAACTACATCTTTATAAGTGGTACATCAAAATTGACTTTAGGGGACATTTTTTTATTTTTCAGATAAAAGTCATATTTTAATGAAAATTGAAAATATTGCATTTTAATTCAAAACTGCATTTTCCTCTAATTTATTTTTATAGTATGTTTTTTCATATAATTATTTGTAAAGATTAATTTGATTAATTTTTTATCATTTAATCTAATTTTGGTAATTATAAGTTAGTTTACATTTTAATTGGTCATAAACACATGTTAATCTTTTGGTAGTTTTTACTTCCTAAAAACACGCTTTTTTGGTTTTGACAACAGGAATTAATTTTTTTATCAATTTCTAAAATTTATGTGTTTTTAATTTTTAAAAATATAATACAATTTTTGAATCCTAGTATTAATATAATGTGAATACGTACTTTTTATTTTTGTACATTATGAATATTAACATCAGTAAAAAATTTTTTAGCATATTTTGAGGGTAAATTAGGTAAATAAGTATAAAACTATTATTATAATAATATAAATCTACCAGAAAAAGTGTCATGATCCTATTTTATGAGTTATTTACAACCATAAATATCATCTGGTTGAACTTTTGGTATTTGGGAGCCACATGGGTGGGAAAATGACATTTTATAAATTTTAATTTAAAGAAAAGTGAAATATAATGTAAACATGTATCTTTTTTAAAAACAATTTTTATACAGGGTTATATAAGTTATATATTTTACTATGAATAGTAATTATTAATATAAAGTTATTTCAAAGATCAAGATATTCTATTTATAATTTTTGGACATTAAATATATAAATTTAATTATGACACAATGACGAGGGATTCATTACTTCATTAATAAAGGATTCAAATAATGATATTATAAATAGTAAAAAAATATGAAATATAACTATTTTAATGTAATAAACTAATTATATAGATAAATATGAAATGTTATCTTTTAAATAATGAAGTTTATTCAAATGAATCATGTTGTTATGGATTTTTAAAAAGTCATGTTTGGAATAATGTCAACATTGACATAATTCATATTTTAAAATATTAAATATTTTATTGAATATTATAAAATTTAAAAAAACAATTATTATTTAAAATGGTTAATATAAGTATAAAATTTAATAAGGACTCTTTTATTGTACATTTTTCATTTTTTTATTACTCTTTTGACTCTCAATGTGTTAAATTCTTGATAAATGGCAAGAGTAAAAAATGGCTAAATCAAAAATATAAGGATTAAAAAAATATCTTAAACCTATCTAATTATTATTTATTTATTTTATTTTGACTCATATTCATTTCATCTTTAAAATAAAATTCTTTTTACTAATTTTTAATAAAAATATAATTCAAAATAAATTTATATTTCAATACATTCCAAAAGTGTCCCTCATCCCTCTTATAAAAGGCCACCACCTATACCCACTTAGTCACACCTCTCAAGTCCCGTAGATCCTCCAAATAATTCTCAAATAATCTTAAAACAACATTCCCTTATTCATAAAATCATTATATTGGGAATAAGTCAATTCAATAAACCCTTTTGGCTCAAATCAAAAGAAGATACGTGTTTTTGTAGGTAGTGTCTTCTCTTAAGTTCCTTTCCATTATTTCACTTATCCACTCTCTATGATATTCATATTTTTTGAATAAATAACAACTACAGTATAATAAATATACTATGAATGTTTTAATTGAATTATTATAACTACACATAGACACACCATTATCTAATGGATGCAAAGATAATGTTTCTGTGTACGGGGAACTACTGTCTCACGAAACTCTGATTGTTCAATTTTCCCCTACCACATCTCATGGTGGAAATTATGATGGAAATATATTTTTATATGATATATATTATATTTATATTGACTATATTATTCTTTAATTTCTATTTAAAACATACTTTTATTCTTTTCATAATGTGTAAATATGGTAATTTCATTTGAGAAAATCCGGACTATCGCCACCTCAAAGTGACATGACTCATTCATTCCATACATGGAACGTATAAAGGATGGAATTAATGAACATATGTAACATATATAACATTTATATTATACTGGAATTATAATAAACCTATGTATCATTTATTTTCCATTCAATTAATTTGAAAAATAAATGAAAGTAGCGTTCATGCCTACGTACAGCCTACCATCTCCATGAATAGTGCATTCATTTCTTATCTCAAAATGTTATAGACTATTATAATTACATATATTCTGGATATATGTGAAATTTAAATCATTAATATATTTATTTATATGATTTAATTTTTACTACATATACAAAATACATCAAAACGTGTTCATTTTCAACTAAAATACCGAATATTGACAGAACAAACGATATGAACCTAAATAATTATTTAATTTTTTTAACACGGTGATAAGTAATATAAAATTAATAATAAGCATGAAAAATTTTCTCAATAAATTAAAAAATTAAACTATGTTTATTATATAGGAATATAAAGAATAAACTACACATGTTAGACTCAAGGTAAGGGACTTTGTCTCAATCTCATTTCCTTGAGGTATATTTTGATAATATAAACCTTATTCTTTTGTAGGTTGTTTAATAATTCCCTTGGACTTTTAATTTTATTAAAATGTAATATTTTTCTATAAATATTTTACTAAATGACAAAAGGAATGTTTTTAACATATGCGGTGACAACGACCTCTCTTCCACCATAATCGTTATTTGATATTTGGAATCCTCTTTAAGCCTTAATGTTTACAAAATGAAATGAAATCCGTTATTCCCATTTTGGGTGTTCTTTTAATGAATTTTTTTTAAATGGATTTAATATTTAAATATCTTGAGATGATTTGTTTTTATTACAAATTAAATGTTTTTTGTGAAAAGTGTATATTTTTAATATTTTATGTGTTATGATTATATAATGGTACTTGGACATTTTACGGGTGGTTATGTGATAAACCAATGATGGGTGGATATTTTATAAACCTAATGACAAGTGGTTCTTTGATAAACCAAGGATGGGTGGTTATGATAATACATCTAATTCATTGGGTAAGTAAGTCGGCCATATAACTATTCTATTTAGTGGTATATGGGGATGTCGAATGTATTGTTATTTCATTTAAGTATGTTAATATCCCATGTTACCTTTATATGTTATATGTTTCATTATATTGTTTATTTGGTATTATTTTGGATACAAAAGGGTAGTCAATGATCTTATATTTGGTGTAGTATATTTACTACTTATTAATAGTGAAAAGTATTTCTTTATGATAAATAATTCTGGTTTTCATGTTATCCCAAGACTAATAGTTTTCCTTCATTGTATATCCCTTACATTGCATTATATTCTCATTACATGTTTTGAAATATTTTTTATTGGACATAAAGAATAACAGAGTCAAGGATGGGATCAAGGAAATGTCGTGCTGTTTAAAACATGAAAGAAAACGTGTTTCTTTTTAAAGAGTTATTATTTTAGGAAAAAAATGTATAGAGTATATGTCTCTACTTATAATATTCATGTTTATATATATATATA
Source organism: Viscum album (assembly GCA_963277665.1). Classification (NCBI taxonomy): domain Eukaryota; kingdom Viridiplantae; phylum Streptophyta; class Magnoliopsida; order Santalales; family Viscaceae; genus Viscum; species Viscum album. The sequence continues at coordinate 1,389,543,029 of OY728150.1, read as the reverse complement.
TATGTTATGACCCAATTCTATAAATATATAAACTTAAAATTATCCTTGATATGATTAAATTAAAATTATCTATTTATATCAAGATTGTGTAATGCTTAAGGTCGGGACCTTACACACTTCCTATATGGGGATCTTATTAATTGTCATGTCCCCATTAAAATCGAAACATTTACATTTAAGCATTATGTTGATCATATAAATATTGAGAAAAAAATTGTATATATAATGAAATATATAAAAACATGAATTACGGTGGTTGAATGTAGTAATATATGAACTCTTTGACCCACTCTATAATCTAAATGTTTCAATTAACCTCAGTGATAACTTACTCCACTTAAATAAACTATATTAAACCCTACCTGAATAATAATTTTTGGGGAACATGATCACCAACCTGAAAATTGAAAAATATATTATTAGGATCATCATATTACATCTTCCAACTCTAATTTTTCATTATAATATTATGATTTTTTCAAACATTCTATACCATGTGCTATGAAATTAGTAACAAAAAAGATAACTTTCTATCCGCGACCTATTAAAAATGATATACACATGATTATCTTTATATTTTATAACTTCCTAGACAATAAAATCTTGTAAAAACATATATGAATTAAAATATAACACTATAATTACCATTAATATTTTTATTTATATGTTTAGATAATTGGAATATAGAGTTAAATAACAAAATAGAATACTTATTCAACAAATAGACATTTTTCTTTCCTCTATGAGAGCAACCTAATATTAAATAAAAAGTATTAAAAATATCCACCATATCTATATCATAATATATCCTTCTAAATACTACATACATATGAATTTTCATCATAATCTATCAAAATGAAAACATACGAAAGGGATAAAATCGGATTATCAGCAATGTCAAACATAAGTAATAAAATAGAATATTCAATAGTGAGAATAAGAGGAGAATACTTGAATAATAAATGTACATAAGAAAATCATACCCCCAAAAAAATATATCATAAAAATTTCTATAATCCTAAAATATTGATTTGTAACATCAAATTATCAAAAAATTACTATAAAATAAGAAAACTATTCTTGAAAAATAAATCATGTGTAATTGATAATAATAAATAATGTATCGTAGTCAACAATATTGTATATATTATCATTTTGAACGAGACTAATAGGAAATTTTTTCCTAGGTAATTTTGTGATTAGAGGAAAATTCTAGCACTGTACTACATTGTGAACCTATGTACAATCTAACCAATTCAAATGTAAAACATGGTAAAGATATATTATCCATCACAATATCCATTTTTTATCCTAGATGCTATCTAAACTATTAACATAATATTTAAATATGATGATATATACACTTTTAACCAATGACTTAGAGGAAGGTATAAAACACACTAGTCTCAAAATACATATATTTTCATGTCATAAGAAAACAATCATCACATCCTAAAACAACCCTTGGAGATAGAGTGGGTGTCATGAAATTTCAAAATCAGAATATAAAAAACAATTAGAAGGATATTGGGATTCCTTTCATTTTTCACATTTCATTAATTAATGGAATAATTCTATGTACAATCAATAATCATGAAAAACCATAGAAATTAATTGGGTATCTAGTTAAATAAAATGGCGTTCTTTGAAAATATCCTTCAAATATGATAATTCATGGTATTTACACTATATAGTTAATTGGTATATTGTTTATCCAAAAACATCCCTTATCAATTGATGTATAAGTGATTTGAAGAATATACTTAAATAAAAGGATTCATGAATTGGGTATTCATAAAAGAATATACATCGAGTGAAACCCATGACTCAATAGATTGGATGATTAGGGAAAAAAGTATTTGATGAATACTTTATTTATATAATGGAATATTATATATGTTTTCCATAGAAAGAATTTGGATAGTATAGATTATATAATATCCAAGATTTCGCATATGATATTTTAAAGGCATAAAAAATAAATGAAAAATGATATTATAGAGAATTATATAAATGACTTTTGAAAAAAATAAATATACATTATCTAATGAAAGTATTTTTATATAAATATTTTAAAAAAATAAAAAAAAAATTTCCATTTTTTTATAAAAAAGTATAGAATAGACTTCAAAAAACAAAAAAAAAGGTACATGAAGATTCATTGACACAGATACCATAAAATGAGATAAGTTTTATTTTTAATTTGAAATTTTCATGTATGAAAATTTTAAAAAATATTTTATTTTAATTATTTATTTATTAAATTTTACTTCATTGGAAATTTTATTTCACAATTTATTTTTAAAAAAATAATTTAATATCTAAAACATGTTGTATTTTTGATAAAATTAAGGGTGAAAATTATGTACTAAAAGTAACTTTGTTGATATCAACCTCACATACATGATTTTAAAAAATAAAATTAATTATTAGTTAGTGAGAAATAAAATTTAAAAAAAATGAAGATGATAATATAAATAGAGAGTTATTATAATGAATGACCATTGAAATTCACCTGATATACTTTCATATTTCTTTGATCTCGATATTTAAACAGATGTCCAAAATAATTCCATACATCCTAAGTAACATTTCAATAAAAAACCAGGAAGGTGAACAAAAATTATATTTAAATAAAAAAACAATGTATAATAAAATTATGATATAATTTATAAAATTGGAATTATAAAGACAATATGAATATGAAATTACAATATAACAAGTAACAATGTCTCAATGAATAGAGATTTATATGCCGAAACCTTTCCATGAGTTTCAACTAACATAGTCGTGCTTTAACAACCAATAAAATGAGAATAACTAAATTAATTATATAATGTAGGCCCGTGTTAATGTTAATTATTCTTTATTAATGTCATTTATTATCTCTCATTTAAAATATATTATTATATATAGTTACTCTTAAAAACAAAATTTAGAACGATCATTTATATGTCTCAATCAAATATCAATATAACAGAGTCAATTATAACTAAGTGATTTCATTTTTAACATACCAAAATAATTTATTAAAAAATAATATTTTTTTCATTTATTACATAATACTTATTTTCATTATGTTTTGGAAATTAATTTTTTTGTGAAAATGGAAAATGAGATAAACTAGTTTTGAAGAGTTTAATGATCGAAAAGTGATAAGTTAGTAAATATTTCAAATTTTGAAAGAAACGTTCAAAAATAATTATTACAAATTAAATTAATAATATTTAAATTTTATTATCATTATAAAACAATAATTAATCATTAGTCAATGAACATTACACCATCATCTAGGCATGTAATAAAACCTACCGAACATCAAAGGCTCTATAATGTTTTCATGCTTAAGGGAATGTATTTTGTTAATGATAAAATGAAATGTTCTTAATCACAAAAATATATTGACTATCATATATCTATAATCAACCCTTTATTAAAACCATCCATTATTGGTGTCGATGAAAAATAAAATATATTATGCATGGAGGTTATAGTTCACTGTACAAAAAATAAACAATTCCATTTCTCTATTAATGATTGTATTTATTTTATATGAAAATGATCATTTTATAATGATATTTATTAAATATAAATCATATTTATTCGCTAAATCAATCCCTTAACCTTGCTATGAATTTTTATGGAAAAAATGAACAACATAAATTCATTGAGGAAGTAATCTACATGTTTTCACAACCGATATTATTTTATTTTCACATTGGAATAATGGATTGGTTATTTGTTGTTAAAATAATATAATTTAATTTAATTTGAATAATTATAATTTTTTTATATTAATATGGTTAGATAATTTTTGGATATTAAAAAATAAAAAGGAATTAATATGATGATGTAGATTCTTACACCAGAGACATCAATTTTCACTACGAATTACCCTTTGAAAGGAATTAGTTTTGACGAATTACAGTAAACATACACTTTTTCAATATGGATACTGTAATAGGTGTCATAATTTAAAATAGTGTAAAATATAAATCTGATGGTATGGAGAGTCGTGAAGTGTTTTAGGTTTTTTTTTATTATAAGTTATAAGAAGGTTAAATTTTTATGTCACCCCTAAATTTTAAATTTTGTATCACTGCTAATGAGGTTTAAATAGAAAAAAATGAATAATATTGGTGGGAAATGTGTTTTTGGATGAAAAATAAACTAATTTTTTTTGATAATATTTTTTGATATGTTTGAGAAATTTATCTTTAGTAAAATACCTTTTAACATATTTATCTTTTTAGTGATTTAGGTAATCTTTACATTATCAGTTAATTTTAATGGCTAAAAATTAAAATATGAAAGTATTAATTTATGAGAAACTTCTATATTAAATTTTTAATATATTTTTATGTTATATAATTTTTAAGTAAATGAATAGTTATTTTTTAAATAATCACACATAATCACATAGATTGAATTTCGAAAAAACTGAATATTTTATGACTTATATTTTTTTATAACATAAAATTATTATTTTTATTAATATTTTTTATATAACATGATTATTTATATATAAAATAAATTTTATGAGGCTTACATGGAATAAAAAATAATAATATTACCGTGAAAATATATCATTCAATGGAAATACTTAAATTTATTTTCACTAAACTAGCATTTTTATCATGATCTAACTCTTTAATATACTGGATCTATTAGATCAAAAAATATATTAAAAAGAATAATTTCATTTGTGAAATACATAATTAATTAAACTAAATGGCTATTAGAACTATTTCATTCTTATATATTTCTATAATCAGAAAAGTCATTGTTCTCATAAATTATATTTTTAGAACAATATAAAAATTTATAATTAATTTATTTTTAATATAATTATTTAGAAATCAAATTTATTTTTTAAAATTTAAAATATATAATTTTTTTATATTTTAAATAAAAATAAATTATATAATAAAAATAGATTCTATTTAAAAAACATTTTTCAATATTAGGTTATATTAATTATTTACCTTATAATGGTAATGACATTTAATAGCTTACAATATAATTTATTATTATAAAATTATTTATATGGTTCATATAATATGTTTTGGTACTTTTGAACTATTTATGGCATGTAATGTCTATTAGGGAACATAACATCTATTTTTCAATGTATATAATTTCAATAAATTATATATTTCTACACAGGGTTTCAAAACTATAGTGTAATGATGAATATTATTGTTGGTTGACTTCACCAATGGTCAGTTGATATACCATGAACCACAAAAATCCCTATTTATTACTACAATATAAACTATAATTTAAATATAATCATCTCAATAATACTATTTGTGTAAAAATGGTATGTGGTACTCAGAAAATATAATATAGTTAAATCATGATACAATAAATTCAATAATCTCATTTTAAATCAATCATCATGATCTAGGGGAATAATTAATGGTATTTCATTCAAATTTATTTTCGGATGAATATAAAACCCCACCAAATGATAAATTATAATCTATACTCAGAAATGTATGATATGTTTTGATATCATTAAACTATCAATAAAAAATTGTATAATCTCATTTAACATGGGAAATAACTATTTAAGAATCCTGAAATTTATTATTATATCAACCCAAATCTACAATTGTGGCTGAGCTATGGGCTATGATCAAATCCATCTCCTATACGATTCATAATAGTTGATGCTTTCTTTGGCAACAATCAGATTAAACGGTGGTGACTAACATTCTTTGAAGAAGATCCAGGAATGTCCCATGGGTTATGTTGTTCTTCTGGAATGGTTGTAAGTTATTTCTTGATGGTCTCATGCTTGATGTGAAACATGCATACAAGGAGAATAATCAGGTGGTTGATGTGTAGTTAAATAAGGCCACAGTGGAGTCATGCTCTGAGTGGTCCTTTGTGGTTCCTAAATGCTGTTTGCAGATAGTTGAGTATGATGCACGTGTCACATATGTTACTAGGAATTGTAAACCTTCCTTAGGATTTCGTGAATTTTACTTTTATTTTTTTAATAATGATTTGTAGGAGTGGGTGTTACCTATGGGACTTTTGATCTATACTATATAAAAATTTATTCTATCTCTATTAGTAAACTGGGGCATGAAAAAAATAACAATAATACTTCATATCACGTTATAGGAAACCATTATTTTAGCACCCATCATTTATATAATTATTTCATAATATTTTTTTAATGAAAATATTTAATTGAAGTGAAAAAAATAAAAAAGAAATCTTTTATCTTATGTGGGATTCACTTTATTTTTATATTAAATTTTAATTTTAATTCGTTATTTATATCAAACTAAATTTTATTTAAAAATACTAATATGAAAAAATATATCTACCATCTATTTTATTTCAAAAAAAATATAATCTATTCTTATTAATACATATTTTTTTCTAGGCCTTAAATATCATTTTTATTTAAAAATTGAATATATTTATAATAAATTCATTTGATAATTAAAGTGATATGGTGACTAACCATATATTTTGAATATAATTTCTGAGACATTACTCTAGTAAGTATACACTACATCTATAAACTCTAGTTTAGTTCACATTCTAATATTATAATTGAAAACATTAATAAATATATACATATCTATATATAATTAAAATTTCAAATTGATATAGTTATAATTTATTAAATGGATTTCATTCTTGATTTCATAATGATAAAATTCTCATTGGGATATTTTTTTCTAAAATGGGCGATGTTCAGGTGAATAGTGAAAAATATAATATAATAAAAAACATTCACTTTTGTAACATCATAATGAAATAGGAATGAATTTAATGCACGTGAAAATTATTTAGAAAATAGAAATATTCATTTAAAATGTAAAATAAATAATTGGGTAATATTATGTTGAATTAAGACTCATATGTTCTATATTTTATAACCCTAATGATGTTTGATTTTAATCAAATAACCATTTTTTATAAATTTATTTTATAATTTATTATACAGTATAACTTAAGTTATTACATGTTTTTAAATCCAAATATATCTCATTTTTTATTATTAATTTAATTAATGTTTTAAAAATTATTTATATTCATTATTTTCCTGTAAAACCATTTTAAGAAAATATATTTTTTTTGAGATTTTTGTATTTATGTTTAAATTAATTTTTACCATATATTGTAATTGAATAATTTTAAATAGATTCTATATTTGTAATCATAAAATTTAAATTATTTAACAAAATCTACTATATTTTATATCATAAAATAAATTTATTATGGTAAAATCATGTCACCGTGATAGGGTTTAGAAGTTTTAAAGTAGTGATAAAACAAAGAGATAAGGCTTAAAATATCCCTAAAATATCAATAAATTTAATGGATGAGTTAGGTTATAATATATGGATGAAAATATTCCAAAATATTTCATTTTTCACTTTCCCATGAAGATGAAGTTATATTATTTTAAAGTTTAAATCAATTATAACGGTATCCAATGTCCCACCTAAAAAATGGTCTACTCAGTAGTTTACTTTTCCAAACTATTTTCGAATTATATATATACAAAAATATACTAAAATTATTTCAAAAACACATATTCATGATGTATAAATTCTGTTGTTACTAAAATGACAACCTAATAAGGATGAAGAATAAATCCAAATGAGAATACCAAATAAATTGGAAGTCATATTTATCAAGCTTATTATGTTTATTTCATTAGTCACCAACTAAATATAATCTATAACCATCCAAAAATAATTATATTATTATTATTATTTTTAAAAAAAATTATTATGTTCAATTAATAACAATCATATACTTCATTACTATGTGTTTGTAAATAAAATTCCCACTCATGTGTTTCTGTGGACTACCACCTCCATGTTTTATGTATTTTAATATTAATCACCACTTAACCAAGACGGTTATATAGTTTATTTTATCAAATAAATATGATATCTATAAAATAGTTATTATTATTATATATATATATATCAGTATATTCCATCCTTTCATTCTATCCATTGAAATATTAATATTCCTATCATTATATCTTGTAGACTACTACCTCCAAGAACATATCTTTTCATTTTCCTTAAAAACATACATTTAATTTTATAAAATATAATACAATGTATAAATATTATATATACGACATTACTAACACTATGTGTGAGGTGGAACAGTGACAAACGTTCAGTAACATGAACTATGGAATCAATACAAGCATAATAGTTAACAGAAAAATAATAGATTTTAACATTGAATTAAAAGTTTAGGAGTGAAATAATTATATGAATGAATGATATAAAAAAATATAGTAATATGTTTTGGAAAATTTATTTGTGAAGAATTAGTTAAAAATCAGTACGAAAGATTTTCCAATTCATCTGACCAATCAAGAATCCAATTTAAGTGCTTATGTTTCAATCCCAAATTCTATCTGGATTGTTCATGTCTGAATTTTTTTTAAATGAATGTTATGTTCTTTGTAATGAGACAATGTTATGTCAATGGAAATTCCCTTATTATAATTATTTCATATAATCACATGATATAATAACATAATGAACTACTTTGTACTGTGTGACCATTAAACATAATATTTTCACTTACGTGTTTGGAATTTAAAAAATCTGACATACACGGCTGTGTTCAGGGTATTTTTTGGGGTCTAATGGAAGAAATATAATTTTTTTGAATAGTAACCTACCATTATGAATAGTAATATTGTCCTTATGGATAGTAAATCATACAAAATAATATACACCCCGTCCACTAATGTATAAATAAAATGTAGGCATATTATAAGTAGTAATATGACCATAGTAAAAATATTGGTATTTTGGTAAGTCAAAAATAATCAATTAAAATTAGTTAATTAATTTAAAATAAAATTTATTTTCCTAAATACTTTTCATAAATTAATAAATTTATGTCTTCTTGGTTTATGATAATGAATAATACCTTATGTAATTTTTTAATGCATTATTAAATCCATAATAGTATTAAAATCTATATTTTTCAAGAAAATTATGATTTGAATTAAAAATTAAATTAATAAAATATATAAAATTATATCTGAAAAATGGACATCATTTTTTGGATTCTACAGGTCGAAAAATTGATAGGGTGTATTTTTTGGATTTTTCTAAAATACTCTAATTTTTTACTAATAGAAAAATACGATAATTCACAATTATTGCTAAAACATGAATTTCCGCATCACACTTGAGTCATTGATGATGTCAATGGACATTGGTTCAAACTCACATAAACATATTAGTATTTTTTGTCACAATAATCATTAATATTTCTTGTCTAATCAAAAAATAATAAACTAATGATTAAAATATTATGAAAACCCTCTTCCCACCACTATAAAAACCACCCACAATCCAATATTCTCTTCAAAAATATTATGCCTTGTTCTCACCTAGATTAATCCAAAATCTCTCCCCATGCTCCTCTCCCGCATCCATAAGCACTTGTTATTATAAAAATGTGAAATCCTCTCCTCTTAAGAGGCTCTAAAATGAGTTAACTCAAGAGATAAATTCCTCTTTCTGATTCTTTTATTTTCATTCATGTTCTTTTACTTTCTTTTTTATTTCCTCACCTCCATTCTCCCAAATAGTGTGATAACTCCAGTAACATACATGTACTATAATTATATTTTTCCAATGGGATATTTTATCAAAATATATACATACCTCTCCTTTTATACTATAAATGAAAAAATCATCTGAGATGTATTGATTTACCACATTCAAGGACAATGGGTTTTAAATTCGCATTAAAATCGTTAATTGTTTTCATGAAACCATTTTTATGGTTTATCCAGACTATTAAATATTAATTTTATCTTTTTTTGTAATCTTTTTTCACACTTTTTGTAAAATAATAATACAAAACATGTTAGTTGTGAGAAAAAATCACCTGTTAATCCAAGAATTTATCATTAATGTTTTATATAATGATTCATCTTCACTCAAAATATCCAAATTAATTTTACAACCATCTGACCTTATTTATGATCAATAATAAAATATAACTTAAATTCTAGACAACCACCCTCATCATAACTGTGTATATGAACATGAATATAAGTGAACCGATCATTAAAATGAAGGAAACAAAAAGACCCAAACAATTAATTTGAGCCTCATAACCAATAAAAAAGGATATTAATGAACTCAAATAGGTTATAATAAATATATTAAATTTGAAAGATGTTATTTAATTATTAATTAATGAACCTAATTTTATTATTCATGTAATTAAGTTTAATCAAATATCACCATTGTACTTAAGGTAAAGGATCTTATCTTTCTCACAATTATTCAAGAATCTCCTCTATGTTATTCCCATTAATGTGTAATTAATAATGATGAGTTATAATTTTAAACCATCCCCATACTTACTTCATGGTGTATAAATGATGATGATTCCCTTTCTATCTCATTAATCCCTTCTAAGTACACCTGATACCATGTCGATATCATGTAAGTGATTCTACCAGAACATCCTTTATTCCTTTGGGTTGCTCTATCTTTCATTTATCAAAATTTATGTTGTCTTTTTATTTTTATGTATAAATTTTACATAATATATATATTCTCCAAACTCATGTTTTAATATCCATCCCTCATTTTCTTTTGGGGATATACATGCTTTTGAGTGACTCCCTCCTCGATTCTCCCCGATTAGAAAACCCCATTAAAGAGAGATTCCCAAATTTTTATCCCATTTCAAGTGAAGTCTACAATTTTTTAGTTCACCACGGCCTTCATAAAATCAAAATACATATTATGAAAACCATCTTGTTTCACTTATGGTTTTATATAAATTATTGTTCCTTTTATGATTCTAAATGATCTTCGGTATTTTCCTTAAAATGCCCTAAAATGTTTTAATGCTTAGAATTTCCTAAATAATTTTCTTACCTGTTTTCACATCTATTTTACATAAAATAACATGATATATGCTTATTTTACCATATTAATTTCCATGTATGTTTTAATTCCCTTATCTCATGGTCACTTTTATAATATTTCCATTCATTATGATTTGTGAGACGAATGTGTGGCCCATTTCTATCCATGGGTTCCCTTTTTGTTATGTATGATTGATTATGTATGATAATTAATGTGTAATGAATGTTCATGAACATGTTAATATGGGTGATCCCAAATAACTCTCCAATTTATTGGTTAAAGATGACTATAAGGAAATATAATGTGCAACGTTCTTAGCGGTTAGCCTTGACTCATGTCACCATCTGTAATAATCTTGGTGGTTAACCTTGACTTGATCTCCTCAATGTGAAACATGATTTGACTCATAATAATGTTATGATTTATGATAATACCACATTAATATGAATTTATTTTTATATGATTCCATGTTTATATGTTATGATTCTGTTTTCCATTTTATATCATTATATCAGGATCTCTAACTATTATGATAAATCCTTATTCTTATGATTATTTCCTTACTCGGCTTTGAGTTCATCCCTTCATTCATGTGATCCCTAGGGTACCTTATGAAGATGTGAGGTCTTAAAGGACGTTAGGATATTGGTTTTATGATAAAATAATGAATTTGTTATGTCCTATGTTTTTTTGTTTTATATATTTGTTCTTCAAAGACACTAGACTTCATGATCCTTATCTTGTATTCTGATGTATAATTATGTTTAAATCATGTTTTGTTATATGTAAAAGGCTATTGTTTATATAGTTGGAATCATAAGATAATCTAGATTTGTTTGTAGAATATGAATATTGAACTTTAGTAAGAACCTAATGTACGATACTATGATTAAGGAAAAACCCCTAAATATTGGTAAATATAGAGTAAGTGGATTATCGACCAAATACATCCCTATAGGGATACAAAGAGGTAGAGTTGGATCTGATATAGTGGTATCTTGGGGTAAAAACCCAAAACACCTTATTAAGTTATACTCTAGCAGGAACTAGTACACCACAATGAGCCTTACTACACTCTTGATTTGGCACTCCTAAGAGATATGATTTGGTAAATTCATGAGCTCGGTATAAACCATTATTAAGGGAATGAAGAAAATCCCATAAGAGTAAATATTAAGAAATAGATCAAGGATACCCTTGATTGAAACATAGGGAATCCCAAGATAGGATATAATTCTCATTTATATGTTTATAGTCTTATTTTAAAAGAATCATTTTTATGCACATTGGATTTGTATTCAATAAAATTAATTGTACATTATTTTTCTACGTTAATTGAGGGAAATAATGGGATACATTCCAAAAATCAATTTGATAGGTAATGTGAAGATTTTCCTATTGATATGCCTGATATGATAGGAATGGGTGCTTAAAAATTCAGGACAATAATTGCTTAGCTGGCTCATGTTATGAAGAATAACTTGAATCACGTGGAACACCATCCTCCTCTATAGAAAGAGAAATTTTCCATTGAATCATTCATGAGGAAATGACATCCCATGTTTTTTGTGGATCTTCAGATCTCCTCCTCACGGAATAGTGGATTAATCCCATTTAAATGATATTATATCTCCCCTAGTGCACAAAAAAAGAGAAAGTCATACTTGTCGTCTGTCTTTTTGATAGAGAATCTGATAAGTGGTGGAAACTGATCAAGAATATGATGCCCCAATATGAAATTGATCCCCTAGACTAGGAAGAATTAATGAGAATGTATTTCAATAAATATTTTCCTCGAACCCGCTGTCAAATGGAAAATGGAGATTTCCATGGAATCAAGAAGAAGGAAGGTGATTCAATCTGGGAATATGATGAATTCATTGATAGGATTTCAAGGTATGAAACTGGATTTGTCTGGAACACTGAAATAAAGGTGGATCTCTTCTTTATATGACTATATATGGGTCTTCAAAATGTTCTGTCGATTAGAGTCTTTGACAGCTTTGAGGATATTTTATGTTGTTCTCTTAAGGTTGAAATCGATATCGGGGGATCTATGTTGTATCATGGGACTAGTGAAAAAATAGAGGAAAATGGAATTTAATGTGGGCGGTTCCACAAATAAATTCTATTATAGAATGAATCTCGGTCATCCCATGGTTAAACATTGTGGGAAGAAGCATCTTGGAAACTGTCAAAAGTGAATCAGGACTTGCATAAAATGTGGGAAGATGAGACATATAGAAAAACATTTATGATGGGATATGATGAATCCCAATAATGTGGAAGAATAAAATAAGGTTCTGAAAAATTATTATCCAATGGCGTCGTGTTATAGCTATAAGGAACATGGTAATTATGCAAACAATTACCCTATGCTAAGGGCTGTCGGAGGAAATCAGCAACAACCTCTAAGGAAACAATGATGGGCATATGATATGACTACTACTGGGGTGGATCTAGACAATTATGTTTTTATAGGTTTTCCAGTTATCCATTCAAGAATAGAGATCATTATATTTGGTTCTACTTATTTACATTCTTTCATATCAATTCAGTTTAGTGGAACTATTCAAAAACCACCTCAAAATTTAGAGGACTAATTATCTGTGAGAACAACTAGTAGAAAAATTATTACATAAATGTTTTATAACATTTCCTTAGATATTTAATCTGTTATTAACCTCCCTGAAGATAACTTATTACTTATTTTAGTGAAGTTCAATGATATCTTGGGCATGGATTGACTATATTTAAACAAAGCCAACATCAATTGTCGAGAATTGGAGATAACTCTTCACATTCAGAAGCATCCTATAATTCATTAAAAGTGTAAGGAGGAATATAAACCTCCTTTAGAATCATTTTATAATATGTGGATATTATTTCATTTTGAGAAATCATGTATGTCTCATATGATTGAGAAGAAGGAGAGAATCTTGCTCTTTGATATGTCAATTCTGAGGGATTACATTAATGAATTTCCTGAAGAGTTTCCTGGTCTTCCTCTTGACTGAGAGGTTGAGATATTAATTGAACTTATTCCTAGATATATTAATTTATCAAAGAAACCTTATAGAATGTCCACCGTAGAGATGGAAGAGCTGAAGAAGCATTTATTGGATAATCCGGAGAAGGGTTTTATACACCAGAGGCCTTCACCGTGGGCTGTGCCAGTCCTCTTCATCAAGAAGTAGGATGGATAATTTAACCTTTTCATTGACTATCATGAGCTAAATAAAATCACAATAAATAAAATTTATCCCCTACCTTTCATGGATTATTTTTTGGATCTGCTTTGGGGGGATAGTTTTTTCTCGTTTGTGGCCCTTCATTAGGGATATCACAAATTTAAGCTGAAGAAATAGGATATTCTCAAGACTGCCTTTTGAATGAGGTATGGACACTATGATATCAAAGTGATTCACTTCATACAGAATGAAGTTCAATAAATTTTCATGGATTTAATAAATACAGTCTTTAGATATTACCATAGATATTTTTTGGTAGTCTTTATCGATGATATTTTGATATACTACAAGAGGAAGGAGGAAAATGAAGAGAATAATAATACTATGTTAATGAATTTGATATAAGAAAATTTATATGAAAATTACAATAAATTTGAGTTCTTTATGGAGGAAGTATCATTCTTGGGGCATGCTATCACCAGTAAAAAGATATCTTTGGACCTTCCAAGACAATGACCATTAAAGAGTGTCCCGGGCCAGAATCTGTATTAGTGATCTATAGTTTCCATGGTTTAGATGTGTATTATCGACAATTTGTGAAGAAATTGTCATAATTATTCAACCCAATGACCAAGATGACATGGATGGGAGTAATGTTTTTCTCTACTCAAGAATTTGAGGACTGCATTAAGGAGTTAAAAATCAGCTTATCACTATACCAATACTAACACTCTTAAGAAGTGGAGAACTATTTATGTTTTATAATGATGCTTAATAGAAGGGATTAGGCTACGTGCTGATGAAAAATGATAAAGTGATATCTTACACCTCAAGGAAGATGAAAATCCCAGAGCAAAATAGTCCTATGGAAGATCAGGAGTTATCAGTTGTGATCCTTGCATTAAAATTCTGGCACCATTATCTCTAAGGGGAGAAGTGTGAGATAAAAAAGGATCACAAGAGTATCAAATATATATTCACCCAAAAAAGCCTCATATGTGCTACTGAAGATTGATAGAGCTCCTCAAGGATTATGAAAACTCAATCAACTTCCATCCCGATAAGGAAAATAAGATGGCACATGCTCTGAGTAGAAAGGATCTGGCATCATTAACAATTATGAGAATTTAAAAGGATATGATCTTTTTATATTTGTTGAGGATGGACATGGGGATCAATTGAGGACGAACAAAATCA
Organism: Viscum album; assembly: GCA_963277665.1. Taxonomy (NCBI): domain Eukaryota; kingdom Viridiplantae; phylum Streptophyta; class Magnoliopsida; order Santalales; family Viscaceae; genus Viscum; species Viscum album. The sequence continues at coordinate 1,389,527,731 of OY728150.1, read as the reverse complement.
ATCATTTCTCAAATGATTGCTAAACCATCCCTCATATAGAAAATAACAGATGACCAATGAAAAAAAGTGGAAATTAAGATAATCATTGAATAAATTTAAAATGGGAAATCTTCTAAGTTCATGATTGATTAAGGATTTTCAATATTTGGGGCATGATTATGTGTACCATCCAATGTAGATATAATGAATGATCTTTTTAATGAATAACATAACTCAACTTTCTCTATTAATCTAGGGAGAATAATTATGTATCATGATCTCCAAGGAACATTTGGGGGGGAATGTGAAGATGGAGATTGTTGAGTATACGTCAATGTCCCTAGTATGTCAATAAGTAAAGGAGGAAAGAAAAAAGTCTAAGGGGATGATGCAACAAAAACCCATACCAACATGGAAGTGGTATATCATCACTATAGAATTTTTCACTATAATTTCATGGAAATATTCAAGAAAAATGCTAAATGATCCATTTTTGGATCATCTTACAAAGACATCTCACTTTATCACGATTTGAGAGGACTTCGCATTTGATCAACTTTCACGGATATATATCCAAGAAGTGGAAAGGTTGTATGGAGTACAATAATCTATTTTATTAGATAGAGATCCTATATTCACCTCAATGTTCTGAAAAAATCTCCAATATGATCAATGAACAGAACTGAAATCCAGTAGGGTCTATCATCCAAAAAATGATGTCCAATTTGAACAACCAATTCAGAGACTAGAATATATGCTGAGAGAATGTTCTATCGACTTAAATGTAGGATGGAACCAACATCTTCCAATGGATGAATTCTTTTACAACAATAGTTTCCATTCAAGCATCTAAATGGCTGCACTTGAAGCCCTTTATTGGAAAAGTTACAGAACACCGGTGTGATGTGATGACTTCGGCGAGCGTAAGCTGTTATGACCAGAAATGACTGAACAATTGGTGGAGAAGGTAAAAATAATTCAGCAACACTCCATGGATTTTGAAAGTCGAAAAAAGAGATATGCAGACAATCATTGACAAGTCCTTCAGTTCATATATGGAGACATAATATTTCTTTGCATATCTCCATGGAACAAAGTCATTAGGTTTGGGAAGAATGTAAAGCTACGACCCAGGTACATCAACCCCTTCATAATTCTTGATCGTGTTAGGGTTGTGGAATATCAACTGGGACAACCACCTACCATGTATAATGTACATGATGTCTTCCATGTATCCCTATTTAGAATGTTCTATCCAGATCCTTCACATGTACTCTCTTTAGAGGTGTTACAGATGGAGAATGATATTTTCTACGAGGACTAGCCAGTGATGATCTTGGATCATAGATATAAATTTATACATAACAATACTACTCACCAAGAAAAAGTACTATGGTGGAACCATAAGAAATAAAAGGAAACATGGAAACTCTAATAGGTAATGAAAGAAAAGTACTTGCACCCGTTAATGGAATAGAATGTAAATAGAGAAATTTAAAGGGATAAATTTCATAAGGGAGAATAATGTAATGATCCAATGTTTTGTCAATGGAAATTATCTTTTTATAAGTATCTCATATAATCACATGAAATCACAACACAATGAACTAATATGTACTATGTTACCTTTAAACATAATATTTTCACCTCTATGTTTCAAATTTCAAAAATCAAACATACACAGTTGCGTTTAGGGTGTTTTTTGGGGTCTGATGAGACAATCATATTTTTTGGTGAATAGTAACCCACCTTTATGAATAGTAACCAATAATATTGAATAGAAATATGACCCTTGTGAATAGTAAATCATCCAAAATATTTTAAACCTAATCCGTGAAGGTATAAATAAAATTTAGGCTTTGATAAGGGATAATATGACAATACAAATTGTATTGGTATTTTTGTATGTAAAAAAAATTAATTACAATTAATGAATTAATTTAAATGGAAATTTATCTTCCTAAATTTTGTTCCCAGATTAGTAATTTTATGTCTTTTGGTTTAATGATAATGTTGTACAACCTTATTTAATTTTTTAAAGCATTATAACATATGTTATAGTATTAGAATCCAAAATTTTCAATTAAATTGTGATTTTCATTAAAAATTAATTTAATAGTATTTATAAATTTATTTTTTACCAAATGGATTAAATATTTTGATTCTAAATGATGAAAAATTGTTAGGGTAAATTTTTGGGATTTTTCTAAAATACTTGAATTGCTGATGAATTGTAAAATATGATAATTCACAAAAAATCATAAAACCTGAATTTATGCATCATGCATGGGTCATGGATGATGTAAATGGCCATTAGTTTAAACTATCATTATCATATAACTATTTTTCACATGAATCCTTACTATTTATAGCATTAAGGAAAAATAATTAACTAATTATTAAAATAGTATGAAACCCATCCTCCCCATGAATAAAAAACCACTCACAATTCCCTCTTTTGTTCACTCCTCTCAAGCATTGTAAAATCCCTAAATTTTTTCCAAATCTCTCACCAAGATCCTCCCCCATGTCCAACAGCCCTTTTTCTACTAAAATTATCAAATCAGATCCCCTTAAGAGGCTCTCACAAGAGATAAACTCAAGAGGTAAATTCTTTTTTCTGATTATTATATTTTAATTAATGTTCTTTTCTATTCTTTTTTTTTCTTTCACCTCCCTTCAGCCAAATGGTATGATAAATCCACTAAAATACATGTATTGTAGTTCTGTTATTCAAATTTGATGGTTTATCATAATTTATCTTTACCCCTTCATTAATACTATAAATGAAAATATCGTCCGAGATGTGTTGATTTATCACATTCAAGGACAAAGGGTTTTAAATTTTTCATTACCATCTTCAATTGTGGACATTAGAAAATTTTATGGTTGAACTAGACTATTAATTTTTTATTTTATCTTAAATATTGTTCTGGATTTCTTTTTCACAAAGGATGTAAAATTATAATACAAAAAAATTTAATTGTGAGAAAAATCGCCATGTTAATCCAAGTGTTTATCATTAATGTTTTAAATAATGATTCACCTTCACTCAAAATAAAAAAATGAATTTTAATACCATGTTACCTTATGTATGTTCAATAATAAAATGTAACTTCAATTCCAGGTAACCACTCTCTTCATACATGTGTATCCGAATACTAATAAAATTGAACCTATCATTAAAACCAAGGAAACAAATGAACTGGAATATTGAATAAGAACCTAGTAACCAATAAAAAAGGAAATTAATGAACTCAAAAAAGGTTACAATAAATAAATTATATATACCATAAGTTATTTAATTATGAATTAATGGACCTAGTTTGATTATTCAGGTCATTATTTTTAAGAGAATATCACCATCGTACTTAAGGTAAGGGGCCCTCTCTTTCCCACATTTATTCAAGAATCACATCTATATTATGACCTTTCAAGTGTAATTTCTAATGATGAGGTATGATTTATCACCTTATCCATACAACCCTCATGATGTATAATTGATGATAATTACCTTTATCTCTCATTAATACCTCTTAAGTACACCTGATTCCATTTTGATATTTTGTAATGGATTGTACCTGAATCGTCTTTATTCTTTTGGGTTTCTCTATCGTTATTTTACCAAATTGATTTTTTCTTTTTATTTTATGTAAAAATAATACATACTAATTATATTCTAAGAAATCATGTTTCATGATACATAAATTATTTTATTTTGGGGATATACATGATTGTGAGTTATTCCCTCCTTGATACATCCCAATAAGAAAACCCTTTTTATGGGAATATTCCAAATTTTTACCCAATTTAATGTGAACTCTACCATTTATTTGAAGACACCATTTATTTTACAAAATAATTCTATTTTTTATGATATAATTATTATTTCACTTATGGAATTATATAAATGATTATCTACTTTATTATTTTAAATGCTCTTTAATATTCTCCTTTAAACAACACTAAAATGTTTTAATGCTATGAATTTCTTAAATAATCTTCTTAAGAGTTTTCACTCCTATTTAACATCTCTTACCATGCTATATTATTATTTTCCCTTATTAATGTCCATTCATGTTTTAATTACTTTCCCTCATGGACACTTTTATGATACGCCCATTCATTATGATTTGTGACATGAATGTGATACCCATTTCTCTCAATTGGTTCCCTTATGTTTATGTATTATTGATTATGAAGGATTATTTGTAAGGAAATAATATTCTAGAACATGTTAATATGGATGATCCCAGATACCATCCAATGTATTGGGAAATTTTGATTCTCATCAGATGTTATGTGCAACGGTCTACGCTATTATCTTTGAATTATGCTACCATGTGCTAGGTATTGGGGGTGAACCATGACATGTCCTCCTCTATGTGCAATGATCCTTGACTCATGATAAAGTTATGATTTATGTTTACACCACATTACTAATATTTCATGTTTATGTGATCCCATTTTTATTTGTTATGATTATATATTCCATTTTATATCATTATGCTATGATCACTAACAAATGTGCAAAAGTTTTATTCTTACATTTATTTCCTTATAGGGAATTTAGTTCGTATCAAAATTTATGTGATCCCCAGTGTACCCTATGAAGATGTAAGGGATCAAAGTATGTTACGAGCTATCTATGAGGATTAAATAATAAAGTTTTTTTTAGTCCCGTGTTTTTAGTTTTATGTACCTGCTCTTCAAAGACATTAGACTTCACGATCCTTGGCTTGTATTCTGATGTATAATTATGCCTAAAATCTTGTAATGATATATATAATTTCATATTTAAAACGATATGTTTACTATATTATTAATATCTTAAATCGCATATATATTATATTCATATACAGTTATTTCTAAATTTTATTTTTATGATTCCAATTTTTCCTCTCTTTCTTACTCAATACCACTAAATGAATATTTTTAGAAGAAGCATACATTTTCTTCCAGTTGGTCAAGAATATTTCTCTTACATTCCATTATTATTAATGTATTTTTGTAATGAAATATTATATAGATCATGTAAATTTAAGGGAAAATTTATATAAACATGTATTTATTTTAAATTTTTAAATCGATTCATCTTATTGTTTTCCATATAAGTGATTTATGAATTTAATTAAAAAAGTGTTCAAAAAAATTCATCATAACATTTCATTCAATAAATTAATTTTTGGTCATCATGACCATTCCCAATTATTTAATGTACATTTAAATTTTTTAATTTTTTAGAAGTTATTATTTGTTCTCGTTATTTTTGAAATTTTTAATTTTCTTAATAAAAAAATGATATTAAATTCATAAAAACATTAAAATAGGTTTTTTTCACTTATTTATATTTTAATATTCGATTCCACATTATAAGCAACGATTTATTTTTCCAATGCATTATGTAAATTTTGTTAATATCTAATCTCCCAATACTATAAAATTATTTTATCATTTGGCATTTTATATATTTAAAATTATAGAATTATAATAAAGTAACCACGAGCACTAGGTTTCCAATGATAGAGTTATTACATTGAAAAAAAATCTCACCCTAAATTTGATGATTGAAGTGATAAAAAATTATTACAATTGAAAAAATGAATAAAAACACTATATTTAGGGTCTTAATTAAGATTCATATAATTAGGGACCAATTTCAAAAAAAATATTCCTTTTAGATTTTGTGTAGCACATTACGTTTTAAATTATACACTTCATGCTCATGACCGTATCTTAAACCCTTCTCCCTTAACCTAGAATACATGGATAATTCAATGAATTTATTGTATCCCCGCGGTAGTTGGACCTAATTACCTATAAATTCAATGAAATAGAATTATTTATGTATCTATTAATGATTATTTTCTACACATGTTTTATAAAAGGAATGAAGTACCCTCTATGGGTTGTTATATAATTCCTAGCTTAGAATAAAACCATGGACACAACATCAGAGATTAAATATTGATCACCTCTATCTATCCCAGATGAATATGGTTTATTGATGAATGATCATTTTTCATCCCACTCCCATGTTCTAGTCCATATCTACAGTCCTTGAAAATAGACTCATCGTGGGACTGGAATCCCATGTTAATTTTATCTCAAATTAATCTAGCTTTTCAAAAACAATGTGGGAGATATCTAACCCTAATGCAGTCATGGATGGGCACCTGATAATGTTTATTTCTATGTATGATTCCAACTCAAAATGATAATAATATTATTCATGGAAAAATATGACACATTCAGAATTTTTCTACTATAAATACAGTGAACTTGTATAAATGTTTAACATAATAGTTATTCATAGAGAATAATATATAAAATTATATTTTTGTGATATGTAGAACCTCATCAATATTTTTAATTCCCCTTTACCGATGATATATAGAAACATTACCCAAATTCATTATCTATAAATAAGGGAGTTCATTTATCTAATTCTACTTAGCTTACAATCCTTTCAATTGACCAATTAGTTGGTTCCAGACATGGGAATTAATAATTAATCTAATTCCCACAGATCACTAAATCATGGATGAACCCAAAATAAAGAGAGGCCCATTATATAACTCATTCATCCATTTAAAATACAAAAAAATACCATTTATTCCAATACACATATTTGGCCTTATAATTTACATTTTTGGGTATTTTGGAACCCATATTTACCACCATTAAATTTTATTTTCTTTCTATATTTAGGTTCCCAAATATTGTAAGAGATCTCCCACTTTTTCATCCTAACTGATATGATCCTCAGTTTACAATAATTAATGTATTCACATGAAAAAATATCCATTATCCTTTGATGACTAGTGGATCTTTTGTAGTCCTCATCACTCATCCTTCATATAAAAGACTATACCACCCAACGCATTTTAAACCAATGAGTAACCTATATTAAGGCAATAATACATTGTCATCAGAGGGCCTATAATAGAGTGTAATCAAAAATCAAATTAAGATTTAGATTTGTTATAATCCCTGCACATATACAACCCAAATATCACTTGTTTTTAATAAAGATTTATTTTTATAACTCCATATATTTCTTTCCATTTACAGTGTATATCCCCACCCTGATTATAGTCATCGATAAAGAATATGTCCTAATAAAAAGAGACTCTAATTCATAATCATCAAATTCATTATTAGTTTGAACATACCACGTAGTATTATGTCTTGTATAAATCTAAACTATATCAATTAGGTAGTAATCATAAAAAATTAAACTATAAGAAATTTTTTTTGTGGTTGTATGACCTTAAATGGAACCTCAATGATCATTTTTATATGACATTAAATGGTATAATGTGCCTTGATTAGTGGAACAAAACTATTTGTGAATCGATTCCCTTTATTTTTTTACATAGGAATCCCATATCGTGGGATAAACCCAACATCAATGTAACATTCCATTGGGGATGATTTAATAGACCCATTAAATTTTAGTAAGAAAAAATGTAGATATGATCTAATGGTGATAGAAAAAAAACTATATATTCAGTTTCTAGTTATGTGATTGAAATGTACATAAATTTGTTAATTATAGGCTCGTGGAATCCTTTCAACCACTGGTGACAGGTTAGTGAAATCCACCCATCCACTTTTTACAAAAGGTAATTACCAAAAAAACATTCAGTGATGATCTTGATCGTCGAAATACTATGTGTCCTTTATGATCAAACTAATCGATCTTCCCATATATGGTGTAAAGTTTTAGAGTTCCCATATTACATTGACTTAAACTATAGGTCATCACACACATGACCAATGATAAATATTATTTATTTATGCCACTTGATCATTTTATTAATCAATTATCTCCTTTTAAAAAATTTCATCATTCTAAGGTTAAGTTTGTGTGAAATAAACCTATTTTGTTACTCAGAAGGATTTATCATATACGAACTAAATATCTAAGAGATTCCCATCCAAGTTAATAAAATCCCTCACTAGATTTTCTATCCTCCCATTGTATCCATTTTGGTGGATAGTGTAAACATAATTTTTAATACACATTATTCATCCATGAAACATTGGAAATTGTACCTATTATGGAGGATATGAAAACATTAATAAAAAATGGTAAACCTCACATGAAATACTACTCCCAGGAAGAAGTGATTGATTTATTTTACAATACCATTTAATAATGATTAATTTATTTCCCATGGAATGAAAATCACTCCTTTGGTGAAATATAAAAACTTATATGTCCCCTAAAACATATGTCATTTTAAAGTGGCCACAACTACTATTTCATTAGATGGGAACCATGACCCACTCACCCCTACTTTAGACGCATGTTTCAAGATGATTACAGATTTGGTTTAACCATATATTTATAAATTTATGATCCAAATTCAAGATACATATTCAAAGAAATTGGATGGGATTATGATATTATAGCCATCACACAATTCAAGATCTATCAATCATTAATTAGTTACCAACACAGTCTCAATCCTCATTGGGACACTTTCCACTTTGAATTAGAATGCATTTCAACCACACAAAATTGATTCTATAGTGGGTTTCAATAATGTTCAGACTACTACCATGGAGTGTCTTTGGTGGTCACTCATCCATTATATCTATGGTAAACATTTAATGTCCCTATTTTATATAGAGGATTAAAAATTAACTGATATCCCAATTGTAAGAACATGATATCTATAATGTATATCTTATTATGGTAACATCAACCCTGTATAGTAATGGGGTAACAATACACCTAATGATGCATCCACAACCTAGGAAATATGAAATTCTATCAATGTGGTGAAATAAGGATAACCTAAGGTTATGGTAGCATCAAGGCCCTAATAGAATATATATACCATTTTTAATACCATAAGAAGAGAAAAAATAAATCGTCAAGGCCCTAATAGAATATATATACCATTTTTAAATATATAATGTCAAATATATGATCCTCCTTCCCTAAATATTAATATTATTATTTTATATCTCCAACCAAAATCCATCAAATGAATTCTCTAACATCTGCGAAAAGACCTACATACATAGATATACTCTTAAAAAGAATTTAACAAGCCTCCAATCATCATCCTATGATATCCTATCATAAAAAAATACATCTCAAAAAACTTTAAGTCGTTTATTCATCAATTGGATTACATTACATTGATAAATCCAAAATATTCCATAAGATGATTGTCCCTTATATATAAATCGACAAGGAAGAATTCATTCTGCATGATAAAATCCGATGAACTAGGAGTAGAAAATGAAGAATTAATGAATGAAATGTGGATGGAACTTGTTTAATATAAGATACTAATTATATACTAGTCATTCATCACAGATCGTTATTTTAGGACTAAATGAAAAAAGAAGGTTATGTTTACCATCCCCCACTATAATATATGGAAATCATTGAATCACATCACTGTGTACTATATATCAATTTCTAGTAATATGGTACGTTTCATCAGGATTATTAAATATTGAAAATAGTTTATACTTTATTTTATTTCTATAACAAGGATCCCTAGATGAAGGTAACATCATGAGAATCTACAACATTCTTGTATCAAAAACACTAAAAATATCCATCAATTGATGGAAGAGGTCCCTCTCATTGTATGAACACTAGTATGTGGAAAGTATGTGGCCCATAAAATCATATTTATTATTTATTTATATGAAAAGTATGAAAATTTTATGCAATATCTCTCATCATAATAGTAAAATGGAATGGCATGTGAAATCATGATGTATCATGGTTTCCTGAATAAAAGTGAGGTCATTAGTTGGTCACCTTCTATAGATTATCCATCCACATCATCTAAAAGATAGGTCATATCAATGATATAATTAAATTTATATTTCCATTCCATAAGGATTAATGTTTCAATGAGTTGAAATTTCCTATTGGAGAACCCTATTAAGTCGACACCGCCCAGGATTTCAGTCTCACTATAACCAACATTGTGTACGTTAATAAACCCACTTGAAAAATCACTTAATCAATATAAAGATAGAATACGTGCTCATTATATGAATAAAAAAGTATCCAAAATCGAAAAATACACCACAAGAAAGAACACATCCTAAAAGGCTGGTGGAATCGTTATCCAAACATATAAAAATGTACCATTTAATGGTGGGGGTATTTGAATGCGAAACAATATCACCACCTACACCCCACATTATAATCATGGTAGGATTATCAGTGACACCTCCTTGGAGGTAATTATTGTTCATTAGGATCTACACTTACCCTCCAATAATTGATAGTCCTGAGTTCATCCTAGTATTTCATTCATTGAATTAGTTAAAGTAATTCTTTAGGATGTTTTATAAATAATCCTCTGAAATGTTGTAAAATATTCAACCTAGCGATATCTAGAACCTATATTGAATATGAAATGTGGTAAGTTACTCTTACTTACCATGAACTTTAAAAAGTCTAGATAATGAGTAAAATATGTATTTTAATCATGAAAAAGTCTCATACATAATTTATGATAATGATGATATATTATGCTTAGAGTACTAAATAGTATATTTCCACTTGGATGAACACATTGAATAGAACCTTGTTAATTTTCCATGATAGGAAGACCTAGAACATGAGGATGTTGCACACACTATGGAAGATGAGTAGGGAGTGGAACCCTTGCGTCAATAGTATATCCAAGACCCATGATCCACATCAGATATTGCATTACCAACTAATTAGGTAATTTCTATAAAAAAATAAATGAAAAGGGAGTGTTAATCACGCATTTCATCATCCTCCCAAGACCATTGATATTCTCAAAAATAAATATGAACATTATATATTAATTTTTGAGATATAAATACATTCGTTAGCCAATGATTATCTTTTCCAATAAAATGTCCCTAATAATGTTAATTTCAATAGGGGGATCAACCCATTTATATGAGGGATCCACTATATTAGGATGAGAAATCGAATCCATATTGAGAGGAACTAGGATGAAAAATCAATTAATAGACACACTAATATATCCACATATCAATATCCATTATGGAACACCAGAGGTTTCATCTATCTGATTGTTATTAATCAATATAGTAGGTAGTTTTAGGAGGATTCATGTAGATACAAGCTATAAAAAAGGTGAAAAAAATTATGTATACAATACTACCTGTTTAAATTACATGGATGAAAAATACTCTATAATAAAAATAAATAGTTAGATATATATGGAGTGGTTTGATATCATTACATGTGTGTTATCATTATTTAACCATATTTTCACCCTAAAATGGGACATGGAATTAGTAGAAGAATCTCACTCACTTATCTTCCTAATGTTGACCCATGTAGAAAACCCCTAGACTGTGGGACACATCCAAACTATGTGTATTCATCTAAAAAATAGTTGTTAAAAACCTATTTTGTTATAATAACCATTCATTAAGAATAGTGTCCTGATGGGAATACCTTCTATTACTATTCTTATAATAGTTTTATATGATGTTTATAGGAAAATTAACAATTACCTCCCAAAAATCATGTATTTGAAAAATTTAGTGATTTTTTACTTTATATACCAATTGAATATACAAAAATACTCCATAATAATGAAACATAACTAGGTGATAGAACATAAAATATATAGGGAGAACATACATGTTTAACTATTCATTGTTCTCATCCAATTAAATTTCCTAATATGATTTTAGGAATTCCATCAAATGGAATAATACATTGAATATGTATTATTACAATCCAATTTAAATTCCCGATCAGTACCACCACTATAAAAGGGTGATAAAAAATAAAAAATGGATACTACTTAATTGAAAAAATATTAATGAGGGACTAGACCCTTAATCCTGGTTGGTCACATGAGGAAATTACACCTAAACCCTCTAAAACAAAAATAAAATGCATTCAAAATATAGATGACACAAGATAGCTATTGGAATCAATAACTCTATTAATTTTTGTGTAAGATAAACAAGATTAACTCCCTCTATCCGGAGAATTTTTTTGTCTATTTATATTATTTGTGAAAACTGAATAGATCTTGAATCTGGAGACTTGAAAACCCAATATGGTGGACCTCAAAAATCATTCTAACTATTTCATCATTTATTGGATGTTGGGTTACACAATCATATAATTATTTATTTTCAGTGACATCCTTCAAAAAATTTGGATGATTATGAAATTAAATTTACTCCACAAAGAATATGTGTGACCCATGTTGATTCCATTAATTTTTTGTATAAAATGAGTGAAATATAGTTCCAAGTAAAAAAATGATGGTTAAAAATAGTGTTGAATAGAATTATGTTAATCATATACAATATATTATTAGGGAATGAATAAACCAACAAGTAAAAAACCACATTCCCTAAAAACTTATTGACTAAATATTTAGTTGTTGGAATTTTCCAAATATGATGGAACTACTATAATAATAGTAATAAGAAATAAAAATTGCCCCCAAGGATTCCAAAAAAAATTCCAACCGTTTGAAAATCTATGTCCCTATTATTGGGAGGATGACACATCTTCTTGAAATGGAACCCTCTTCCTAAGTAAAATTTAAATATATTTTGATAAATTTGATTTACATATTGGATTTATATGAGGTGTGGATAACTTGTATGTGGTGTATTATCATCATTATACTAGTTTTAGTGGATAACATGATCAATTGTGACATAAAAAATATTGTACCTATCATAGGATATGAGATTCAACTGTGAATTATATCATCAATGTAGAAAATTAAACATATATGGATATACAACAAGCATGGCCAAGTGAGTGGTAAGAAATACTAGGATTATCAATCTCTTATTCCAGAGGTTATTCATTTATCTAGAGTTTCATCCATGATATGTCATAGAGGATAATGATTCCCTACTCTTTTGGCTCAAATTTGATGAAGACATTATTGCATAGATTTTGGTCATTCATATTTTCAACCCTAAAGCCAATCTCACTTAAAAAATGAGCAGATGTTTAGAGTGGGAAGCTGATACAAATATCCTTTAAATATAATTTGATAAAAACATTTCCATCATCCAATAATGAAACTGAATATTATATTACATTATCCTAACCCAATATCTATGTGAATAACAAAACTACTAGAAACATACCATATACCCACAGTTGGGAATTGTGGGTATAGCCTATAAAATTGTTGGTATAGTATATACCCAAAGTTCATAGAACCAAGGGTTCATAATCCATTGTTAGAACACTAATCTAATGCGATGATTTGAAAATTCTATTATCCTGGTTATGCACCATAGATTTAGGTGTATAGGAAATCGTGATATAGTCATTTTTTCAGTCATGGATAAAAAAAATTCCATGGTGTATAACCTTAGAAATTTTTCTATTTACATTGTACAAAATTGAAAAAATATACCTCAGAGTACATAAACCTAAATCCATGGTTTGAAACTAAGAATTTAGTTTTTAATAAGATATATTCTTCCAGGTTTGTTCCTTGGACCACCTCTATACAATCAAAGGTGAAACCCACTACACTGCATATTAATATCTATATAATAATATATATTTACTTATATTTCATTAATATCTAGATATAGGTAGAGAATTGTTCAATTTGGTTTTCAATGGGAATTCTTTTCTATTCTTATGTGGGAATGATATTGTTATGGTTTACCATATTGGCGACTATATGTCTTATCTATATTCATGGTTTCAATGAACTGTGGATATAGCTTCTAAAATAAAATCTATATCCACCTAATTTGAATAAATGTTGGACTATGGGTGACCAATATACATTGTTTTGGAGTATTATAGCTATAGGTTTTCATACAACATTCTTATGGAATTTCCCCACTCAAATCCTATTCCAATGGTTTACCAAAACTATGGCTATAGGTTTTGAACAAAACACTATATCCTTGGGTTTTGTAAAATATTGGCTATAGGGGTGACATATATAAATGGGTTTTTAAAAAAAATTGTCTATAAATTATTTTCATGAGTTCTTGTAAAATCACTAAACAATACTCAATGATTTCTACACATTGTGATAAAAACTAATATTGATCATAATGGGAATGAATTTACTAACAGTGACATGGTGACATTATTAAGGGAGAAAATCCAAGGAACTATGATTCAAGTTCACATCAAGACACTATATGTTTTATATCATCTCAATGAATTATATTATCTCTCTGCATTATTTGAAAATGATTCTAATATTAATCATATCCTTTAGATAACCCTTCTATGGATTTGAAAGGAAGATGTGGATTTGACTATTTATTGACCAACAATAAAATAAAATTACACAGAAAACTAAAACTATAAGAAGTTTTCATACTGGAAACCGAATTTTGGTAAATAGTCTCTAAAATTAGATTTATTATCATTATCCAAGACTAAACATTCATTGTTTTTCTATACCGACCCTGGCTCTATATACATGTGGTACTTCCATCATCATATCACCAATTCCAAAAGTATTCCTTTAATAGATAAAGAGTGTAACTATTGTAATTGTATTAAATTTTATACCAATGAAACTCAATATTTTGATGTATGCTATTGAAAAGGTTTGATAAAATATAATCAAAATAAGAAATAAACAACAGTGGTGGCATTGAACAGATGTGAAATCTCCCATGAAAATATATGGTATAATATGGAAGACATGTTCCTATTAAAAATTCAACATATTGAGGAAAAATTCCAATTCCAAGGAATCTAAAAAGTGATTATTAAAAAAATAAATTATTTTAGTATAACCAATTCCCCTATAATGCATTTCTAAATGAAATAATTAAACAACATATAGTACTTAAATAATTAATCATCTCATTTCTCTATGTAGCTGACTCTCCAATGATAATAACTTTTGGTAATGTTAAGATTACCAATGGAAGATGGACACTATATTTTTTTCTTATTGAATATAATAGCCTCTGAAGAAGAATTTTCGTGGACTGGTAAGTGTTACTTCAATCCATATGGTCTCTGTATAAGATGAAAACCATCTTTTTATCCAAATGTAAAGGATCCATATTAAAATTCTACTAATAATGAAACTAATAAGGAGACCCCTTTCTAGAAGAAAATGTAAAAGATCATTCATCAAGTAATCCTAACCTCCGTAGGGTGGAACAAAAGGATGATCCACATATTTTTGTACATGGTGCCCCAATATCCAATAATTACCATATAAATATATATATATATATATATATATATATATATATATATATATATATAATTCAAGGCATTACTAAAGACCTAATTCTCACTCCAATAATAGAGTATATGACTTATAATTAGTAGAATAACTATATTTTACATATTAATAAGATTCAATATGTGTTTACTTAGAATTTAATTGATATTTTGGGAACATGGCCCCCTATTTTCAATACATCTTCTAAATCATCCCTCGACACCATCTAGTAAAAAAGGATCTAGATGAATTATTCATCCTTCAAATAGTTTTATAGTTAATGATGATGTGGAAAAACTAATAAATACTTTTTTTCTTCAGGATATTAGATACAAAAATGTTACATCACCATAATTCAAATTAATAATATGAATATACAAATGGATATTTTATCCAAGTTTGGGACCATAATAAAACTACCCAATGATGAATTCCCAATACCAATCATGGTACTTTTGATCAATGAAATGAAGGGTTTTGATGATCATTCCTTAATGGATAAAAATTCATTGTAAAAAAATTATGTAAATACTAAAAAATAATGAATCAATGTCATTATAAGAAACCAAAATTGTATACAATTATAAATTGATTCCCTTTGGTTTGATGAAAACTATATAAACATATCTTTATTCGATGAACCTAATATATAATCCCTACATGGAAAGACTGTGGAGTATTACATGGATGATCTGGTGATGAATTCACACCACCTTTACAACCACATTATTAATTTACAAATACTATTTGATTGCCTATAAAGGATCATCCTATAAATGAATATATAGATTTCCACATTATTAGTCACCTATATAATGTTACCCATTATAATTTTCTACCATTTAGATATAGAGGTTATTCCAAAAACGAATAAATCTATTCTTTAAAGTCTTCATCATAAGAACCTCTGAGAGTTGAATTTCCTTCAAGGGAACATAGAAAACATCTAGACCTACATTTTGTATCTCTTTAAAAACTTTATAACATTTAAATAAAATTATAGATAAAGGAACAACTCGTCAATAGGATGATGAGTGCCCAAATTTATTGGCTACATGAATCCATATCTCTCATGTATAGTTTAGACATCTCACTTATAAGTGAACCCTTTTATCCTCTAAGTGTTAGCCCAAAATAAATATCTTTAGAAATAATTGGCAAGATAATATGATGATGTAAATGAAAATAGACTTTGTTACCTCACTCACACAACACTATAAACCAAGAGAATAAATACAATAGTTAAAAAACTATAGGTATTTTATTGTTGTGTTACAAAATATACACTACTATGTATTGAATCTCATTGTCTATATATCCAACAACATTGATCGAATATAGTACATCATCAAGAAGTCTAGGTTGAATTGGAATTTTTTACATTTGTAATAAATTCTACAATAATATGATATTAGGTTTTTCTATTATAATGTAACCATTGTGTGGGTTGTTTCTTATTTTTTTTCGCAGACTGTTTATTTGATGTATAAAAACATTAAATTTATTTTAATGATGAAGATATTTTTTACATTAATAAATTTTTCTAATATTTGGAAATTCACATAAATTAAATATAGAGAATCCCAATAAGAAAACACATATGGGAACCCTAATTTTAGAATTCATTTTCTATAGATAATATTAATTTATATGTCTAATTCATTATTTCAATAATTTTTTATCATTAGATGAATTCACCAATAATGATTAAATATATCATACCATGATCATAGGTTTTGATATTTCCTTGTAAATATTGATCGTCAACTAAATGATTAATGGAAATATGTTTTTGGTAATTAAACATGTTAATATATAATTTTACATTAGAAAAAAAAGTTTAATAATATCTCTATTTTATTGATAAGGAATTGATGTTTTAGTTTACCATAGAACCTATGGTATTATATGTTATATAGTCTCAAAATTCCCTCTCAGATTTATTAGTGAACTTGGCCTTCACTATCACTTACCTAAGTAAATGTAATGTAGTTTTCAAGATATCACATGAAAGAGTAATGGATAACTTCCATATTCATGAATTTATGATAATAGAATAAATGATAACCTATCCACCATTGGTAGAGACGTTTCCACCCACTCATGATGGTGTACATAATTTTTGGATTTATAAAATATGGGATTATCTCTAATCATGGGAGCTCTTTTATGATTGATATTAGAAAGAAAAAATCCACAAGTGATGGAAAAATCATTCTATTTGATATCCAATGATCCATAAAAGTGGTTTAAAAGTGAAGTCTTTATTGAATCATTCTCAAGTGAGTTGAAGGAAGAAAAACTTATAATTTCTAATAGGACATATATATATAGGAACATACAAGTATCAAAAAATAAAGACCAAACTCAATCACCAAATATAAATGATATGGTACTACTGGCCTTTGATGACACAGGATTGAACAAGGATCACAAAAAATTTCATTCATTCTAGAGTCATGATAATTTCATACACTCGATCATTGGGCTTCTATATGTCACTCAGTAATCCTACCCATTCACTATAATGGGGTCATATGTTATAGGAATATTCCTTTTAGTAACAATCGTATACTATAAGAACATCCGAACAAAAATGGAAATATTCCCCTAAAAGTTTGATGAATAATATAACTATTTGGGGAACGGAAGAAGGGCATGATTATATTCATAAAATACATTATAATTAGTTAATTTTAAATTAAACATTTTATCAACCTTGAAAATAGAATAAACTGTTTTATGCATGAGTTAAATAGATTATATGAAATGTAGTACATTCTATCAAATCCATCATCCCTCTTTAATTTTTAAATGGATAAATTTAATTATTTAATACAGTACTTTCAAAAAAAATAAAGGTTTGTGGAAAAGGATATATGTTCAAAGAATGTAAAAATTTTGGTTGTATTATTGCATCACTACACCAATATATGTACCACTTTAAATAAGACTTTATATTAATTATTATATAGGATAGATTAGTTATTCCAATAGAAATTTCAGCTTCCATCACTCAAAAATACCATCAATGACCGGTTACCTGAATATGATCATTCAGAATATTCTCTAAATTTGTGGGAAGGTTTTGATTGAAAGAGGCTAGAATCCCTCCATTATCTATAATTTTATCTTATTATAATGGATCCATCCTTTATCAAAATAGTTTGAATAAAATAATATATTCAAGGGGAATTATTTCTAGTTCCATGGATGAAAATGATACTTATGAGGAAACCTCCAATGATTGAACCCAAATATGAGGTTCCTTAGATCATATAAATGGTTAATAAAAATATTGTATATTACATAATCACCATGGATGGTGATTATATCACAGATCTAAATAATTTTTTGTTTTGAGAAAATATTTCATGTAAAATCATTGGTACAAAAGTTCATGTCAAAACACTATAACCTATATGATTCTTGGTCCTAATATAAAGACAATAAACTATAATATTTAAATACTTTATTTATTGGACTATATACTTCTAAAAATATATTCTTAATATAAAAAATATATACTATATGACATTACATACATATCGTATAAAAAATACTATGTCGAACCCATGGCTCCATAATATGACTGTATATTTCAGTGAATATTATCTCTATCGCTTGATGTTCAACTACATGACATGAAATTATGCCATATAAGAATGTGAAAATACTTTTACAATCATGTTAATATGACCTTATTTTCTAACATGATAGCTATAGAAATGTAAACTTCTTTAAATGATGGTTTTCTCCATGAATAATCATATTAATGAAAAAAATCTTCTATATCCAAGAAAAAGGAGTAGATTGATTCATATCATCTTGGTATACATATATATCTCTCTTTCAACCATAATGTCCCCAAATAGAAACAATTCTGTCATCTCAATCCCTATCATTATATCACTATGATTTGGTTTAATTATCCAAATAGGGTCTAATAACGGCTACTTAACTAGATAAAAAATAATTTACAATGTGTGTCAATTCATCATGAGTTTATATTACAAATCCTATAATATGGTGAAAATATCCTCTTCTCATACGTTCATTTTTTTCATTACATTTGTATTTCTTCTTCATGTAATTCCTATCTTTGCATAGTATATCTTATTAAATGCTATATATCGATTTATTTTTATTTTCAAATGATATATAGTGATGTAGTTATTTTCTATATTGGCTCTAGTGGAAAATGTTATCTCTTTCACACCCATATCCCACCATATGGTCCCACCATTCTAGTCTGGCACTTTTCCACAATTTACCATATTCTATGAATATATATTCACTCTATAAAATTATTTATGTATTGATTTAGGTTTTCACTAAATACAACATATTTCTTTAATCCCCTTTTGTGGACCTATTTATGTATTTCAATCCCCCACCCAATCCAAAATTTTTAATCTCCCAAATATTTATCAGATTTTTTCTTCAAATCAATTTACCTAAAGTAGGATGAAACTGAAAAAAAAAATTCTATTCAAGGTCCATATCAGTGAATAGAATCTTTTTGATTGTGAGTTATCAGGTGGATAATACTTCATGTTTAACTATTTTTTATAAAAAAATACCAAGTAACTTATCATTATTCCACCATCATATTCATAGTATTTTTTGTGTCCTTAAACATTATTTAATACTTCTATAATTTACACATACAGTAATATATTCCTTCATTGGCCTTTCATTCATATTCACGATGATAAGTGTGTATACCACTCTTATTTTAGTCTACGCTCTATGAATAAAAACAATGAGGCTCGATTTAGTCATAATTAAATTTCATTTAATTTTTTCCTCATAAAATTTTCCCAAATTTGTGAACTAGAATTAAGGAAAAAAATTAAAAATTATGTCCTTATATTTTTACCACTACTTTTCATCTGAAAAATATGATCATAAACAACGATATAATTTTTGGTCATATGAATTTGACCTTATACTATCACAACCCACGGTCTATGTTATATGACCTAAAAACAACACATTATGGTCCAAAATATATGACCTTAAACTATGAAATAACTAAAAATAATAGAAGTACACACTAAAATTTTCTGGTTGAAAACACTAAAAGGGATAATTGATTAGAAGTGGAGTATCCACTTCCTACGATAATTAATTTATCATATTGGAGAGAATTTATTTTTTTCAAATGAAGAAGATATATATAACAAACGAGAATAACACCTAGACCAAAAAAATATCTTCATCACTAACAATTTTTAATAAATATTTAAAATAGAAAAATAATTTTTGATTTTTGATTTTCTCAACATGGGTTCATATGAAAGATAACATAACTATCAATTCGGGGTTCATGTAACACTATTGAAATATTAATTCCTCCAAATCCATATTTTATAAAATAAACATCCTTAGGCCTTAAAAATTAGTTTATAAACAAATAATACATGCCTCAATTTGAATTTATGGTGAATGTTCACATTAAATAGAAATACCCATTCAGGTTCTTTCTTCCTTAAGGGATCCCTATTCTTTTTCATTCCAAATAATTAACCATGGAGTATAATGATTATATAAGTAAACATGGTCATCCAATACCGTCTAATTTTAAAAAATCACTGAAGAGACTAGATTTTAATTTCTTAGACCATCCTTGGTTTTCAATGATGGAATAAGTGAACCTGACCATCCAATTGGATTATGAGGTGAAAAATCTGAAGGAAAATATGTGTTATATCACATTTTATATCCCTAAATCAAGATATATTTAAGAGTAATATATGACCAAAACCATCACCACTAATATTAGAATATATTATTAATAATCCCATATGATATATTATGTAAAACCCATTGTTTATAATGATGAATTTATTTGTGGTATCATAAATCCAATATTTATGGACAATTAGAAGGTTGATACATATAAATAACCACAACTATACATTTCTTTCTTGATGGACTAATTTCCTTACAATATTATTGTGTATCAATGTAAAAATGAAAATAAATTATATTTAGATTAAATAATTTTATTAAAAGTAGTTTAGATATAAGAATATGAGGTTTCATTTTATAAATACAAAAAATATCATTTATATTTCATTCAAATATGTTGATTATTAAAGTGAAGAATCAATTTATGCTTGTGGCCTTGACAGTTGGAAAATAGACAATCATTCATTTTCTTGCAGTTTGGATATATTAGTTTATGATTCCATCATATAATTTTAGAGGTTTTATTCCTAGAATTATCCTCATTAGTATAATTGTTTTAATTCAACTTGTGATATTTGTAATAATTTGACTTGGTAAACTTGATTTTGGATCCTAGAATAATTTTGAGATTCATCCTTCCCAAGTTGATTCAGTTATTGGAAATCCTAGTATAATTACTCTATGAGTGTATCATAAATTAATATTATATTTTTAGGATCACTATGCCTTATACTACTCTTGATCAATCAAAACCCTTTTAATAATTTTTTAATGTTCTAGGTAAATATTTCCACCATAACCTATATCTTGAACATTTATTAGATAGAGTCCAAATTTCTCCCAATTTTAGCTACCAGATTTTATTTGGCTAGGGTGTAAATAATATTACAGGATCATATTAACAATGCTTGGTTCGTGGTGAATGAATGAAAACACAATCATGATTCATATTCAACTATATGAATATATTTGGGATTAAATTATACTATTTATAGTTCCATTTACTTCAATAGGGTTGTTAGAGGTAACACATTGGTGCCCATAGTTTTCACTGAATCTAGAGGTTTTATTGTATATGGTATATTTTTCAAATAGGTGTATACTTCAAAGAATATAATTGGAATTGATCTCATAAAGAACATTAATATCACAGCATCTACTTTCTAATGTTCCCTTTGAACATAAGGAATATATATATGAAAATAAATTTCCTTGATCTTTAAACACATTAAATATGGATCTTCATCTTTAAAGCATATTTCTATAGAATCCTACAGACATATGACATGAAAAATATGTTGTTGAGGTTTCTAAACAACTATTTTATCTACAATTCTATAGGGATAGAATCTTTCCTAACATTATACATATTCCAAAGATTGAATTTTTAAATTACCTAAATCATATAAGGTGGCCTATATGATTATCCCCTCATGACTAAAAATAAAAATTAAGATTCACAAGATCAAATGAGATTTTTATTAACAATGAAATATTCCAAAAATACCTAGGATTTTCTCTATAGAAATTTTAATTATCATAATAATTTATATAATATATAAATCCCATGGATTATAGAATCATAATTATTAACAATAAATAACTCATCAATATAGAAGAAGGTATATGAGAATAGTTCAAGGGTTCTGAGAGAATAATCCACAAGTCCATCCAAATACATCCCATGTGGTTTACACATAAAAAATACAAGGTCTCTCATCGTACTACTGATTCCATGAAAAACCAATGAAATCATTCATAAACTAGATATGATGATAATGAAAGTGTGGAAATTTGGAAATAAGGATCAATGGTGTTAATGAATTAGTAACCACTAAAATATTCTTATATCCACTTATTCATTTATTTTGTACTAAGAAATATAATGAATTCATTCTCCTAATTCGAAATTACTTAATATTTGATAGATAAGATCATAAGTTGGAACTAAAAATTTAATCTATTATACATCCCCTAATCAATAATCCATCAAAAAGAACACACCCATATTCATAAATTGTTTTTTAATAGTGGAAGAAACCAACTTCTGAGGAATATTTCTAAAAGAAATGCTTGTTAAAGATCTAAAGTAACCACCAAGGTTGACTCGATATATCAATGAAGTGATGTGTACCTCCTTATAATGGACCACAAGACCCATTAAATTCAGGGGCATTAGGTCGATCGTGGTCTAAAATGTGTATATGTTATATTGGAGTTTTAGAGATTTTATAATATCTTGATCATAATGATAAATGGGAAGACTAAGTTTAGAAAAATAAATCACTCAAGTTTATTTTTGGTTCCCAATATCATATAATATACTAGAAAATAAATATTCTTTTAAAAATCTAACAAATTTTATAATGGAAGAAACATGTCATAAATCTCATAGAGGATTGTGTAATAAACATCCCAATATATGATCATGATCTCCCTATGTTAGAAATTGAAAGTTACCATCTCTAAGTACCATTGGATTCCTGGTTCTAGGATGAGGTATTTCTACAAATATACCATAAATTTGATAATAAAAAATATCATAGATAGTTTAATCAATTGAAATTATATAACGAACTCCCCACCTTTATTTCAAATCATATAGGACAAGGTACATTAAATAGATAATTACACCCCATGATAGTGGTCCAATTATATTATCTATATTATACTAAGAGAATTTTTAGAATTCATGAAAAATCATATAGGAACCTTATGAAAATTATCAGAACACATAATCCTTATAATTCATTTTTTTCATATAGTGATTCATATTGAATAACTCTGTATAACTTTCTACAACAATGAAAATATATTTAAAAATGATCACATGATCATATTCTACCCCAATTTAATAATGGATAGGTTGTGTGATTTGGTTAACGGTCTGGATAACATGCTCAAATAAAAGGAATAATAAATAAAATGATAACCTATATAAAACTATTAATCCTAGATAATAATATCCTAGAATATAGGGTAAAAAATTTAGAAGAATTGATAATCCATAAACTAAATAAGACACAATGAACAATCACTGATTTTACCTCTCACGGTGTTTTAATAATAGTATGCAAAAAATATGTGATCATTTTCTATAAAATGGTATGTGGAAAATTTGTAAAATATTATAAAAACATGGAAGTATTGAAATTTTGAAAATGTAAAATATTTATAACCATTATTGAATTGAAGTAATACCTATTAAGAACGCTACAATACTTCATTAAAATATTATGTGTAGTAGAACTAATGTTGAATAATGCAATATATATTTGAAAAAAATTCCTAAGAGTATAAGTAAAACTAGAATTAATTATCATGAGCTAAAATCCATATATTTTTTTCTAGAATATAAGTAAGTGATTATATGAGACAGAATTTATATTTATAAAGGAAGGAGTGATTATTTGACATACTATAGGAATCATTGATGACATGAACAGTTCCAAAATAGATGTATTCTCTTAGAAGTAAGATCCTTTTCATTTTAAATGAATTGAATTAGATGGGGTCAGTTATTGGTGTTTAAAAATATTTTAAATTTCTAAATTTGATGATATAGATGATAACCCTTAATAAAATTGAAAAAATATTAATATAATGAGAATTTACGTCCCAAAATTCATTCCTAGAATAAGGTTAAAACATCAAACAGGACTCCACCATCAAAGTATAGCATGTACTATATCTGAAATGATGCAACACCAAGTTAAGATCTTTCCAACACATATTCATCCAAGATCCTGTAGTCATTCGCAAATGGTTAATTGAGTTCCCATATCACTATCATGGAATAACCAACCACAATTTCTAAAAAATACCATATACTACCAACAAATGAGGATCCATTGAATCCCCTTAAATGAGTCTACCATAAAATGAAATAAATACTCTCATTGTTCTATACTATACTTCTTAAAATTATTTTATTTCTACTTTGACACATCAGAGCTCAAAAATAGAACAGCTTCATCACTACCTCACTTATATTACTGATAAATGAAGTTTCATTTAGTTCATAGTGTGTGTATGATATAGAGTAGTTTCCAAATATATCCTCATCATGAGTCCTGATTACCATTCTCAATTCATGTTAAATAAGGACATTTTTTTCAATGAATCCAATAGATCCCCCCCCCCACACACACACACACTTCTCTGAGAACCAAATAATGGTTACGATGAGCCATGCTTTTAGTGTACCTTGAATAGAACCCTAAACTCTCTCCATTTAACATTATCAAAATACATATGCCATTCAAAAGGATAAAATAGACTTGAATTGAACATGAAAGGTATCCACTAATCATAATAATTAATATTTATCACATTCAAAAGAGAATTCCCCACACCCACATGTATAAGCCTAAATTTTTACTCCCATGATATACCCAATAAAAATATCCACTAGTATAGCACACATATATATTGGATAATAGGTACATAATTTAATCTTTCATATGATGAGGTAATATCCTATTATCCTTACATGGACTATGCAATGTATGATTAATAAATTTATATGTAGCTATCTATACATAAGATACCCATGGAATACTCGGTATATAAGTCCAACAGGCATCTATGTGTGCACATCTTGTGAATTCAAATCTAACAACATGAAAAAATCATTTTTAATAGTTTTGATACATATTGTGTAGGTCAATATCATGAAATAGTTTTACTTGATTACATTCCAATTTATTTGGATTCTAGATAGACTATATATTACCCAGAGACACATGACTTGTGATATTTAAAAAATAGAGAAACTATAGTGTCAATGCTCTGGATGTACATTGTGTTAACCCTAACGAGTAACATGGTTTGTAATCTATATTTTTGAATACAGTGTTCCAAGACCACAGTGTAACATGCCACTTCTATTATATCGGGATGAGATAATGGTGTACCTTATACCATTTACCCCGAACTCCATAAAATAAAACACTACCACTATTTCTGATCATGTCCCCATTTTCACTCAGCATGTCTCCCATAGGGTAATTTTCCACACCTCACGAAAATAATTTCCACACATCAATTATATTATGATATTTTATCATCTGTATATCCTTCAGAATGGTCCCAAAACTTATCTTTTCTTCTATTTCATACACCCAAATCAATAAATTTTCTATTTTTCCTCAATTATAACATTATAAAGACTAAATTTCAATATTAGGATAACAATATTTGATATAGTAGTGTCAAAATGCCACCTGTAAACCCATAGATGGTTTAATATTCATGTTCAACATGAAATGTTAGCATAAAATAACAATAAAATGATTTTTCAAGGTGGAAAAAATATCTAAATGAATATGATTATCAAATTATAATTTTATTCTAAAAAATAATTAATATATAAAATAATTAATTTAATCATTTATAAATATTACTAATTAATTCCAACACCATAAACACCAATAATTAAGAAAATGAAAAATATAATCCCTGATTAAAAATTCATAATGAATATTGAGGTTTCATCACCACGTTCATCTCAAGGTGAGAAATAAATTATTAAATAAATAATATATCATGGAAATTGATGAAAAAATATAAAAAAAGTGTAAAATTATTTTCTACATGTGTTGAGAAAATAATTAAATTCAATTATCTATCCTAAAATAATTTATAACCACATCCTTTTTATTTATTAACATTCTCTAACAGCTGGGTTCACACAATGAATAAAATTTCAAAATATGGAATTTTATTTTTGTTCAGTGATTTATTGTAAAGAAAAATAATAATACATTAAAATATAATAAATTTTCACGAACCATATTTTTTATATATACTCCATCACATTATTCATGTTTTTGTTAAAAATATTATTTTTTATATTGTAACATCCTTGAGATTATAAATAAAATTTCATTCCATATAATTTTGTGTTATTTTGTGTAATATTATACAAGTTAAAAATATATAGGAATATGAAAAACCTAATAAAATTTTTAAGTATCATGACATCAGTCATCTACAAAAACAATTGAAAGTCCAAAAAGTACCATCAGATAAAAATATATAATATATCACAACCTAAAATTGGAAAAATATGGATTTCCCCAATATTCTAGAATATTCTAACCCACAAATAATTATAGAAATGAAACAAAATATTACCAAAAAAATCCAATATAATAAAAAATTAAAACATAATATTATAAGTAATTTTAGTTGACATTGAATGAAAAAATGAAGTGGTATTTTTAGGTAGCACTGTGACATTTGGAAGAGTAATATGATTGTTGGTCAAATATGAACAATGGAAAATATAAAAATTTTTCTATTTGACAATTTGAAACTATACCATTTGGTAATAATTTTTCCATTATAATAAGTCTCTATAATTTTTATTGAAAAATTATAATTGATATAGATATGGGAAACAAAGTCCCCAATGAGTAGAGTCATTCCAACAGATGACCAATTGTTATAGTAAGGTAGGTAGGTATTGTCAATGTGGTTTACCCTTGACCAATTCCAAACAAAGATTCAAAATGTTATGGTTGAATGAAATATATTATGAGGGGAGATGATGTTTTTGGAAATTACCACTCATTTAATTTTTTCCAAGCCACCCCATAAAACTACCGCCATTGCACACCATACACTTATAGAGTACACAAGAGTAAAAAAATGATACATATACAGGACATAGTCAAACAAAGTAAAATTTCATTTGTATAAATAAAATTATTCTTTCGTAAATCTCATTTCGAGAATCTTTTTGTTAAATAAAATTAATTTTTACGAATGACAAAATTTAAAAATTTATTATTGTATTCTAATAATATATAATTTTATTTCATGAAAACTTAAAAAAAATATAATAAAACTATAAATTATGAATATTATTTTTTTAATTAAATAGTCTATTAAAACAAACATATTTTAATAAATATGATAAAAAAATATTTATAAAGGCCTGATAGGTATCTTTAAGTGTCAATAATTTTGTTATGCCTTAAGATTTTCAATTTTTTAATAAATAAATATGATTATATTTAAAAGTTGTATTTATCATATAAATATTATTATTTTGATAAAATGAAGATTATATTTTACACCAACATGTCAAAATTTGGAATTTTTGTTTTTTATAAAATTTTATAAAATAACTTACTTTTCAGTGAATATTAAAAAATCCTCGGTTTTTATTTATGTTTTACTAATCAATATTTCATTAATAATGATCTAATAATTAATTAATTGCAATCCATGACTGAAAACATGTTATTTAATTACTTTTATTTATTTAAATATATTTTTATCCATTTTGGATCTGTTAAGTGACATTCCAAAATACTAAAACAGGATATTTCATTGTAAAAACATTATTTTGTAAAAAAATTATTTTTCAACATCCAGAAAAAGTATTAAAATGGTGTTCAGTTATAATTATTTAAAATTACATAAAATGTGACTCAAATGTAAAATAAAAATAACTAAAAACCATGGTTAATCATGGTTTTCAATTTCAATAACCTAGATTTCCAATTCCTATAGTTGGATCTTATTAGTCATTTCCTCCCTTCTTTCTATAAATATGCACCCATTTAACCTTTTAACATTCAATCCCAATCTATACTACAAATATTTATGGTATTTTTTCACCCATTGTGTCCCTTAATGTGTAATTCATCCCCCAAGGTTACATCCTCATTATTTAAAAGCAACCCTTCATGGTAATATAATTCACACCATCTTCTTTCACATTCATGTAACTATTTTTTTGTACATCTTCTATGTTGTATAATTCTTGTATTGTCACTATCTAGATTGACCATAGAGTTGGGAGGGGTGAATTAATTGTTTATTTTTATGAACATATTTTCTTTAAAATTCAACCAATCAAACTTTTTTAGGTTCTTGTTCTACATTATATTATCTCTAAATCTCATATCATATGCAGTGGTAGTAATAGAGACAATAAAACATATAATTTAAAAGGGAAAAAATATATATATTTCATTCAATGTTATTTCCCAAACATGGAATAATAAACTTCAAACATGTCATTACAAATCTCTATATCCAATTGAGAAACTCTTTTTTTCATACAGCTCTAACAGAAAGACTTCTACTCTGGCTCCAACTGAGAGACTACATGTCCAAGATCAAACTATAATACTTCAACTTCTCCCCAAACAAAAAAAATACATGACCTATGATGAAGGATTGATCCACTGTAGCATTATATTTAATATTAATTGACATGTTGTATGATCTAACTTTCTCATGAACCTATTTAGGTACCTTTAACAGCAGCAATTCAGTTATATAGGTCTTTCTCAATATATTATGATCAGCTGTATCTAATAATTTTCCTCATTGTTATAATTCATGAGCTATGCATCCTTATGAATGTATTCCCACCCTCCCATTTAATGTGGGAATGTTGTGCACACAAATATTCATCAATATTTAATGGAAGAAAAAATTACTAACATTTTCAAACTTCTTCTTCTTGAATTATGAAGTAAAAAATAAAATAAGTACACATCATGCATAGATTTCATGGATCCCAAATTTTTTTCATATCTCAATTGTCCATGTATGGATTACTTTACTACATGTTTTTCATGAAAAAATATTATTAAACATTTTTCACTGTATAATGTGAGCTACATGATAAAATAAAGGTAAATAAATTTGGTTACTCCATTCACAGGACCGTGGTGCAACTCCTGGGTTATCCTCCGACCATCACAAAAAGAGAACATGAAACCTTAATTAATTTTTTATGTGAAAAATTTAGGTTCATATGAGATATTATTAATCAATTAACCTTTCTTTATTTTGAACAGGGATATAACCATGGTGTCATTTTAAACTATTCTCATGACATTGGTGTTTCATGGTGTTTCTTTTCAATCCCTTCACAAGATATGCAACACACTAAATGTATTTTTATTTATCATTATGTGACAATGGGTGATGACCGTGACTTTTATTCAAACTCCGTACAATATAAATATTTTTCGAGTGTTCTTATTTTTTATGACTAAGGTTGGGTTTATGGTTGTGCATCAAACTCTTCGCAAGATCAAATAGGTCATGTGAATATACTTTTTTTGTCATAGGGTTTGACTATGAGTTCTCCCTAATCTCATTTCATGGTCTAGTGTTTATAGTATTTTTATTATTTTTTGTGAAAAGGGGTTTCTCCTCATGGAAAAAACTCATCCCAACAATATATAGGGCATTTGTCAGTTCTCCACCACCAGCTTCACGATCCAAGAGGCAATGTCTATGGGATTCATCCTTTCTTAATTTTTGTAACAAGACTTGTTTTTCATGATGTTCATGATGTTATCAAATCCCATAGCCCTGCACTATATTGAGATCTTCCCTAAAGTTTTAAACTATAAATAAATATAACACTAATAACTCACCCAATATTTATAAGTGACGCAGATACAAAGTTCAAGCTGTGTTGAAGATGCCTGAGAATATCAAGATCAAACGAAAAATGATTTTCTCATCATTTTCTTTTATATAGAAGATGGATCGTGTGATAAAATATTTAACTGCATATTGTTCACATGATCACTATGTTAATCATTTTATTACCTCAATTGGTATCGGCTCAAAAATGATATTAATTCATTTGATATTTCATGTACAAGATAGAAGGTTCATACGATCAGAAATATTATGTTAATGCATCTGGGATTTTTTAACTCATTCTTTTGATTAAGATATCATCACTTGGTTGATTAAATTAGTATTGGGGGTCTATATTTACTTTCTCCCTTCTGACTCATTATCTTAAGATCATCATGTGACTCCAAAACTTGATCTTCGATGGTTCATGTGACATATTCTTATGAGTTGATATCTTGTAATTTTAATCTTCCATGACATAAATATGACATTTATATTTCTTTATTCACTTTATTCTTCATTTCTCACGCCTTATTCTTGTCAATAGAGATTATTAATGGTTTTCTTGAGCTCAAGGGAGTATCTTCTATATGGATAAATGACAAGACAAGTGGAGCTATTTTAATTTCACTACATGGGATATTTAAGGACCCATTATTTCAAATATGTTGTCTGCATGATTAAATTGGATGGCGAGTATTGGCCACATAAAATGAATTCAATTATATCCTTATTTGTTACTATGGTTGAACAATAACTACACATAACCAATCCCTCATTGAATTCAAATGTGGAATCCACTATATGTTATAAGTGATATTGTCTCTTGGGCCTGACAAAAATCCCAAAACCCTTTGGTACCCCCCCTGTATCGGTTCCACATATTGACGTGCCACCCCATGTGACTGTCTTTCCTTTCAATCATATTCACTCTGCATGGTGTACTCTCATCTTATGCCCCTATAATAGACCAACTCTGGTACCCCCAATCATGGTCGACATCAATATCCCACATGTGGCTGGGGTCATGTTGTCCTGGTCATTCTCAGGGTTCAATTATTTTTTTATTAATTTATGGTATAATTGTATAATTAGAAAAATATAATTATCATATGAATGAAATTCAAATCCTACCTCAATTATAATTCTAAGATAAATTCTTCTCAATTCAATTTTTCATCCTAAATTTATTCTTCCTGAAAAATATTATCACCAAAATAATATTCCATGAAATTTATCATTACATTTTTCATGTATTTCTCATTATGTATATAACATATAAATTATTTATCACATGTGTTTAAATATGAATTATAGGTCAACGAATCAATATATTTAACATATATAATTTCTCAAGCCTGGGATCCAATTATATTTATCCATAAGAATTTTCCAGGTATCTCCACTTCATCCAATCAAACCAAAAACATATTGACACATCATTGTACAAAAATGAGACACCATGCCCAAAATCCCCCCCCCCCGCCATTTTATATTATTTTCAATACCTACTTATCACACTCTATAAGATTCAATATGTGGGGTAAAATTTTATCCCCCTTAGTTTTAGTCAAATACAATAAAAAGATTAATATTTCTCAAAAATAGGGTATCTTATTTTTAAGATGATTTATTGAATACCTTAGAGAGAGGGAAGATATCACATGTTTCTCTTTGAAAAGATCCGATAGTTAATAAACTCTATGACTATATGGGATAAAAAAATATAAAAAATGTTAGATATATCTAAGGATTTAAAATGAATACATAAACACCATTCATGTGAAATCTTCCTCAAAATATCTAAATTATCATCCAAGGAGATACAAAATAAATTACAATACTAAACATATATAAAAAAATTCATCAAAATGATATTGGGAAAAAGATAAATATACCCTTCATGGAATTCAAATATTTATACCATTTCATTGTTGTCATTGGAATCTATGAAGGAAATTCTAACCATGTTGTCCATAAATGACATCCTCAGACATCACCTTCAATTCCATGCATTGATAGTTCAAAAAACATTAAAATATTGAATAATGAAATATCTATTTCATTCAAGAAAAAGTAACATTAACAATGATATATTCATCTAAATCTGGGGAATTATTTTCTAGAAATCTCAATGTGGGATTAATTATATTGAATCATTATTTTGATTTGAGAATCATCAATTTTAAAATCACCATTCTTCCATTAAACATTGTCTTCAGGCTGAATAACTAGTTCAGCTTAAATTTTTTGATTTTTTAAGATTACTATTTTGGATAACTTCTATTAAAATTCCACATATTTTTCATATATTATATTATTTACTTCAGATTTATCATGTTTATTATATTCCACAAATTGTTTATTTAGTTTCAAATGAATCATCCAAACAACTAGATATTATTTCTTGAAATTATATATTTTTTCAAAATACCTACATGAATATTCATAGGAATTATATTGAAACATAACACCTTTCATAGTATATGATAATTCTCCAACTAACTAGGTCACGAATACCTCATCCTTGTAAAATTTCACACTAAAAAAACAAAAACAAATCTTCCAATATATTAAATTTTTATTGTTTAAATTCATTTGGAATGTTTCTATTTATATTTTATTTTCATATATATTTTTTCCTCGGGTGATCATTGAGAGACCCCCTTGATTATTTAATTATTCGTATTAATGAAATTTTGATCCCACATGAGTATTCTGTATGACCATTTTTACCACAACACCAACAAAATACATGAAACATTATATTCACCGATCTATTCTATAAGATTTCATGTTTTTGTTTTTGTAGTCTTTTCTTTGGGATTTGTGAACTTCTTGGAAAAAAATTTCCTTCCCAGATGTTGGAGATTGTCTGTCATTCCTTTAATAACATGTAATATCATCTTTTAATTTCAAATCATCTTTATTTGAAGTATAATATCCATAAAACTTTAAATGTTCACTTTTCCCTCTATTCTCTCCATCTTGAGTTATTTCTCCCTTGATCTCAAAATATTTTTTGAAATATTCATTAGACATATTCATCAAATGTTTAACTATGAAACATATAGACTGTGTCTTAAAAACTCATTTCTAATAGTCAACTTATCTTCAAGATAACAAAGCATTTTATCTTTTACAGAAATTTTTCATTTTTTCATCTTGATCATCGTGAAAAATGCTACTTAATTCTTCAACAAATCATTATTTCATTATAAACAATAACTATTTATTACTTGTTCTTTTTAATAGATTTTTAATTTGATTCTTTATCAATATTATTCATTTTCCTCTTGAGTTATTTTACCTTTTCCATAAAAAAATAAAATCTTTCTATCAACATAAACTCAGGTTATATTAATTCTTATTCATCATCACTACTTCTTGATGAATCACTTCTTCAATTTGATTTGAAACAAAAAAGAAACATCATTATATGAAGAAAAAAATGATGATTAATATTTCTTATGGTTTCTTATCAGAATTATCTTCTTATTACTATAGGGTCTTCATCTTATCACATTTTTTATCATGATATCATTCATCAACTGATTTTGATTTAAATTCTTCAAATATATAATTTGGAAACTTCTTGTAATGATGAATTTTATTCCATAGTATATTTTTTAGGTGGTTTATTTTTTATTTCTTTTCAATTTAATTTTTGAAAATATTTTCATATAAGGGAAAAATGAGATTAAATTCAAAATCATCCTCATCACTATATGAATCTATAAATTATTTATCCTCTTATTATATGAGTTTTCTCTTTCTCATTAATTCAAAATCGATTTATATTTTATATTTCTTATTGAAATCTAAATATTTTCTCATCTCATAAGCCCTAATAACATTGAAAATTTCACTCAAAGATAACACATTTATTTCAGTCAGTGATAAAACCTTTTAATCAAAATGATCCTGAAGATTTTTCATCAATTTTGTAACAATGATTGAGTAACCGATCTTCTCACGAAATCCTTGATGTTGATGACAATTTAATTCAATATATTGAATTAATCATCAATTATTTCACTATAATTAATTTTAATATTCTCAAACTAACTGCTCTTAAAATTTAGTTTGGGTTCCTTGTCTTTTTTTTCACTTCATATCTTCTTATGAGTTTATAGAAAATGTACATAATAGTTTGGAGACATACGACATTGGTGTATAAATTTTCATTTAGAGACTTAAAGATTTAATTTTTATCCTTTCCATACACTCCATATTCCCATTATTATATTATTTCATGGAATCGTCATCAATGTGTGGAAACAACACTATTTCAACATCTCTCACTTCTTGGTTGAGTTATTAGAGATAGGGTAGCATCATGTTCCTCAAATTGTGATAATTCATCCCATAAAAGGATTGAACTCCTTGGATGTTCACCAAATTAATATTTTCCTTCTGTAAAAATGGTTTTTGAATATTTTGAAGGAACCTAAAAAGTTGATACCTCTTATAGTGCCCCAATATGGATTGAACACTGACATGGGAGTTGTTAATAATTATATTATTTTTAGGAATTAATTTTAAATAAAATTCAACCCCTTGAACTTGTTATGGTTCACAATTGACTTAATATTATCTCTCAATATAAATTTGTGTGTATGAGAATTAATAGATAGAGTAGAGAAAAATATTTATTACGTTTAGTAAAAACACATTATTTTTTAATATTTTCATCCCAAAATGTATTCTTCACTTTACAAAATGTTATTATGGTGCTCTGGCTCGAACTAAGAGACTCAATCTTACCATAGTTCCAATTAAAACACATATACTAAGGCTCCAATAGAGAGATACCTTCTTCTCCTATCTCCAGTAAGAAGACATCAAATAATACAAGAGACAATATTTATAATTCAAATTTTATGAAGGAATAATATACTATAAGATGATCAATAATATTCCTCTGTAATCTAGTCAAAACTGAATTTATCATATACCAGTTCATAAACCTTCAACTGCAATAGGTCGGGTAACTTGGTCCTGATTAATTAATTCTTCTTACTTAAATTTGAGCAGTTTCCTTAGTGAAACAATTCTCAATATCGTCTAATTTTATAATTAATAACTTCCTCACACATAATTTTTTTAAAAGTGTTTCAGAGAAATATTCTACTATATTTTATTCCACAAAGAAATCTTATACAATATCATACAACTTATTATATAATTAACATCTCAATTCAATCAAGTACACATCATGTATGGATGTCATGGAATCTAAAATAATTCTTGTATCTCAATTATACATTCATGGATTGCATGAAACATTTTTATTCCTCTTTTCATAAGTGTATCATGTTAATCGCATGATCCAATAAAAGTTATGTAATTATTTTACTAACTTTTCATGAACTTGGTGAATCTAATGGGCTCTCCTCCTTAATTTCCTTAAAGAGATCATGAGTCCTCAATTCCTCCATCATTTGATCAAGTGAGGTTTACCTAAATTAATATTCATCAATAAAAATTTCCTTAAAATGAATAGGCTACCTTCCACAGTGTCTTTTCAAACCATTGGAAATACAATTTTGGTACAATTAGTTTCTCTTCAAATCATTCTCAATATGTCAAACAAATTTTATTCCATAATTTTTATCATTCTCATTATATTGGGTGTTTTTTGTGGTTTTCTTATCAATGTCATCACAAGATCTATATGTCTCTAGTGTTCTTATTTTTCAGGATAAATATGGTTAACACAACTATCTTAGAAACCCATTTGTATCATCAAATATGTCTTCCACATCTACTTCAGGTGAGATCGGTCCTTTCTAGGACTTGTCCCTAATATATTCAAAATATATTTCTTATTAATATATGATTCTTCATCGCCAAGAAAAATCAATTTTGCATAATCAAATCATTCGAGGAACCACTATATCATGAAAATACCTATATTTGTCAAGAATTCTACAACTTAACTAATTGAACTCATTCATTTTATATAGGTGATGGGTCACTAATGTTTAAGGTGTACTAAGGATGTACCAGTATCATTAGATAAAATGATTGATGATATTCATGGAATCACTATTAATATGCTTGGTCAATCATTTGATCCCTTATATCACTTATTATCATTCTCATGATCACTATAAAAATCTTGTGATTTCCTTAATTGATAAAATATAAAATATTAAAAATATTCATTCGATAATTCAACTAAAATATGGAAGTTTTTTGTTGTCAAAAATCATATGCGAACACTTCAATGATTGTATCTAATCATTAAAATGATTAATATATCATCGTTTGATGGATTAAATGGTTGTTTTAATACCATATTATTTCACTCACTTGTTTTTTTGATCATAGGATCATTAAACGACACCATAACTTAATCATCGCTTGTTTGTGAGACAAATTCTCACAACAAATACTCTACTATTTTTGATCATCGAATGCATGAAATGAAATGATATCATGCCTTTATTTTATTTTTACTTATTATATATATACTTTTACATATTGATAGATATTGTTCGTGGTTGTACCGATCTTGTGTATAAAAATGTTAGGTGTCCGAAAGAGGATTCGAGCGGTGCTATTAGAATTTCATTGTGAGGGGAATAAGATGACACATTATTTCAAATATGTGATCTACGATATTCAAATGGATAGTGAGGACTGTATGCATCAGAAGGAATCAATTATATTCATCTTTTTAACAATGGGAGAAAAATACCAATTAAAAACTCATCCCATATCATATTAACTCACAACATCCCCTCCACTTTTTAAGGAAATTTCTTTTATGTACTAGCCAGAAACTGTGAACCAATCTGGTAAAACCCTATACCAGTTCACCCTACTATCGTGCCACACCATATGTTATTTCCACATCTCATATATGTTATCTGCATGGTATGATATCCTTTTATACCCTCATGTGGTTCTGAGGCTGGTTCACCAGTTGTGTTTGACCTTTAAGCCCCTTCGGTGGCATGGGACAAGCGGGTCTAGGATTAATAATTAAGATGACATATTTTTAATAAGTTAAGGTTTAATTTTATAATTAGAATAAATATATGTGTCATATGAATGAAATAAAAATCCACATTTAATGATTATTTCACTCAAAATTCTTCTAAATTCCCATTATCATCCCAAATATATTCCTTGCAAATAATATTTTCTTCAAAATAAAAGTCCACGAATTTTAGAATTTCATTTCTCATGGGTTTCACATGATGTAAACAATGTGAAAACAATTTATCACATGTGTTCAAAAAGTGATGACCAGTACAAAAAATCATCAGATTTTACATATAGAATTCCTGAAGAATTGCATCAAATAATTTGAATCCATAACTTTTCTCTAAGAATATCATCATTATACAATCTCACAAAAAACATTTAACACATCATTGATAACAAATGAAACACTTTTCACAACATTATATTATTTTCCTACAATTTTGAGCATACACATACTGTAATAATAATGTATCTTCAATCATTGATATTTGTTTTCTATATTGTTACCTTTTCTATATCAATATTTTATACTTATCACATTCTCAAATTTTTTTTATCAATTTTATAATTTTATATAAAAAACATATATCGTGCATAACGAAAAGATTTATTTATCCAATGGTATTCACCGAGATGTTAAAATAATTTATTTGATCAATCATTTAAATAAATCACCCAAAATTCCATTTCCATGTGTTACTAATTGTGTTGTGGTAAATACATTATGAACATATGGACACAATGATTTTATATTAGACACATAAATTATTCTCCTTGGGTTATTTAAAAAATGATTTATTATGATCAATGTGGATCACTTGAAATTAATAAATTTTATATTTTATTCTTGATAGTAATATAATTCATTGGGTAATGAATTATTCTCTATATAAGACATGTTTTATGATA
This sequence comes from Viscum album, assembly GCA_963277665.1. NCBI lineage: Eukaryota > Viridiplantae > Streptophyta > Magnoliopsida > Santalales > Viscaceae > Viscum > Viscum album. The sequence continues at coordinate 1,389,489,536 of OY728150.1, read as the reverse complement.
CCTTGTTACGTAAACTTGGTAATTATGAATTATGAATCCTTTGTGACATGCTAATGAATGTCACATTTAAATGGTGTATCCATATTTCCAGGTTATGATTCATCTTCCTTTTATTATGATATACATAATTTACTATTGAATATGATATAGTGTTATACCTAGTTTTCATATTGATATTCCTCAATAGCACATGCTAAAGGACTCACTTTTTTATTCTCTTACTGGGATCATGATCACCCATTTCCATTGATGAATGTCCCACAGATATGATATGTAGTAAAAGTAACTTAGGGTGATCCCATGAAGAATCATTTCACATGGATTAGAAGATTATTTTATTTTCATATGTATTGTTTTCCTAATTTCCAATAAAATATATTTAAAATATAATGTGCTTTCTTCCATTTATGGAAATGTTTACATAATAAAAGCAGGATTCTATAGTTTCTACCAGTTGACAATTTAGTGGTTTATGGAAATGAGTACATTAAAAAATAGAGAAGCATGTGGAAAATTGGAAATATATAAATACATCAATTTTTTATGTATTAAGTCATTTCCAAATAATTAAATCCTAATAAAGAAAATATAACTGGATGTGGCACTAGACCATATTAACCAAGGGGTTAAACCCCCAAAACACTATACTAAGATACACTTGATCAGAAACTGATGCATGATAATGGACCGAGATGCACACATTTTTTGACACTCGTGGGGGATATTTTTGGATAATCATAATATTTTTATGAACTATTATGATGGATATATAGAAAATATAATTTTTATAAGAGGATATTAAAGAATACATTATATTTAATCATGATATTTTTATACATAAATTCCATTTAGAATCATAGGATTCCTATATGTTACACTTTTCTCAAAAGGTTTTTCTTATTTTAAAAATATGAAATAATTTTGGTGGACTATGTAAGTAGTGAGGGTAAATGACGACGTACTGATGGAATTCTAAAAGAAGTTGGAATGCAAAACATTAAGAGAATGAGTAATCATATATCTTGATTTATTAATAATAACTAGAATCATTTTGAATTAAAAGATTCACATCAAAGGGAACAACGTGTTTTTGATTACTTCAAGCATTAAACACACATTCTTTTCGTGGATCCACTGACCCATTGACTGTTGATCAATGGATTACCTATGTAGAAAATATAATTTCTATACCCTGATGATAATTGATAAAAAAATTCACTGTTATTTTATACAACATAAAAGGATAATCTGATCATTGGTGGACACTGGTTAAAAAATGAAAAGTTATAAGGTAGATTGATGATGTGTAGTGGGAATAGTTCAAGGGAATATTTTTCAGTGAATATTTTCCTTGTTAAATTTGAAAAAAATATAGAAATAATTTTTAGTGATGCATAAAAATTAAAATGAATCAGTGGTAACCTATGAATTGATCATTATAAGACACGATCAATAGGCCTATATTAATTTTATCGATCCTAAGTAAAAGTGTGATATATTCCCTAGTGGATTGAGACTCTATCTAGTGTGGAATTTAGGAAATAGATACTATTAGATATATGATGTGATATTTTAGATTGCTATAAATATGGAATTTTAGTTTGATAGGCATATTTCTCACAAAGGATAAATGAAAATTCAAGATAAATTGAGTCAAAGTAAGGGAGGAATTTTTATCATTATGGAAGTGGAAATAATGTGAAACTTTCTACAATGAAAAATATTTTGGAAGAAGCCATTATGTAAATTATATCATGGGAGTGGAAACTAAAAATACTACATTAGAGTATAGAATAGATCTCGTAATTTTTATAGTGATATGATTCCTAAACTTCTCTATACAAATGAAAAAGGGAAGATGGTGAAAGCCCAACATGATGTTTAATTATCCAAGAGTGGATAGCTAGGTAACTTTTTCAATCAATTTCTAAATCAGAAGATAATGGATGAAAACTGTAATCATGATCAATATTGGACAAGGACTCATTCATTCATTTTTTATCAGAATGGATAATATATAGTCTCAAAATTATGTTGTGAAAGGTACACATATTGTTCTCTCAAAACATGAAAGAGATTTCTTTAATTTTGGTTCTATGATTTATTCTATTTGATCAATGTTTTAAAATGATATTTAATTAAACCCTAAACTCATAGATGTGGAGTTATTTGTCAATACACATTAAGGGATTATCCTAGCATTGAAAATCTATAGAAACTCTAGTATTAACATTGGAAGGTATAATCTCATCACCAATATAATATCCATTCCCATGGTTTAATTTGACACTATGGTAGGGATGGACAATCTCTAAAAGTATAATGATATGATCAGCAAAAGGAGGTATGATATTTTATTAGTCTTGAATACAGAAACTAGAGTAATTTTCAAAGGATTTAAATCCCAACCTTATGTTTTTATTGAATCACATCCCTTTTCCATGAATAAGGTGATGACTGCTGAATATGGTATGAAAAATAATGTAAAGGTATTGAAAAATCACCCATCATTCATGAATATATTTATTTATTTACAAAACTGATACATAGACCACCCCTAGAAAAAGAGATATAGTTAAATCCCTATATATATCCATACCAATATCAAATACTCCATATATAATGGATGTTTGTAGATATAATAATTAATGAAATGATTTTAAGATGGTTTGAAGGTCAGATTTTATCCAACCATGTGTGTCTCCATGTGGATCACCTTTTCTCTTTTCAAAGAAGATTGAGGGACCCATTAGGCTCTAGATTTATTATAGAAAACTTAATGTGGTCCTAGTAAAGAACATGTACCCTCCCCCATGTATTGATGTTTTTTCACCAGTTTTACGGGGCCTAATTATTCTTCAATATTGTATATCGAACAAGGCTTCATCAACTGTGGGTGAAGAAAGAATATATTCTAATGAATTCCTCCCAATAATGACATGGAAATTATGGTTACATAAAGTTTCATTCTTGGGTCACATTATAATCCAAAAATGATTATCAGTTTACCCTACAAGGATAAAGGCTATAGAGTAAGGTCCTAGTCCTACAACAATAACAAATAATTGTAGTTTTGTTGGTTTACAATGATATTATAGGAGATTTGTGAAATACTTTACTTGATTTTTATAACAAACATACCATGTTAACTCGAAAATGATCTAAGTACATCATGAAAATGATGTGTGAATAATGTATCCAAGAACTGATGAAGAAGTTGGTTTTTGCACCTATGTTAACTTGACCCATTAAATGTAAGGATTGTATATTTATAGCCATGTATCTTTAAAAGTGATTGGGTATGTCCCATGAAAAATAATTGGGTGAACACTTATGAATCATGATAATAATTATCATATTAATGACCTAGATATCGTTACTGTTATGTTTTCTATGACCATATGGTGAAAGTCTACTAATAGTCAAAAATGAAATATATATATATATACCATGATATTTGGAAGTATATATTTAGGAAAAAGTAATTTAGCAAGAGGAAAAGGATGGGGTTTGAGCTTCTTAAAGACTATGAAAATTAAATTCATTATCATCCTTGAAGGGTAAACATAGTTACTGATACATTATTTGGGAATGGCCCGGTTGTTCTAGAAATCACGAGGATTCAATGAGAACCATTAAACAAGGACATTGTAAGGGTGGTCCTGGGAATCATAATAGAAGTGAAATCAGCAATCTTATCCCAAATTATTTATCAACCATAATTAAGATATAATATCAAGATATATCATATAGAAGATCATTTATAAAAAATAATATAGAGGATGTGAAGTATATGATGTTTCCTGAATTTTTTATTGATCAAGAATATGTACTAAAATATCTTATAGGGATATTTTTCCCATCTATCCTAGAGAAAAAGGATTTGATGAATGAATCCCAATGATATACATTCTATATATATCATAGAAGAAACAAATTTATGGGGACTATCATGATCATTATTGTTGGGATAATGTGAAAAGGGATATTCTTGACAACACAATAAGTTTCTACTTGTATCAAATGTAAAAGTGAAGCATCAAATTCTGAAAGTGGAACTGAAACCACTCCCCATAGAAACATAAAACTGTGATAATATCACTATGGACTTCATCACTAAACTCTAGTTAACATCCAAATAAAACAATGTGATATGGGTGTTGAGGCCAAAATATATGTGTGGGAAAAATATGAAATGAAAAAAATGATGACAAAAGGGTATACTTCATAAAACACCTTCGTGAAACCCTTCAGAACCATGGATGGCACAAAGCCATTTATCACCATGGCCAACAAAGTTTTGCGGGATCCTCTATGACCACCAATGAAGAAAGATGTTGTAGACTCTGTGGTTAAATCAAAATTGATGAAAGTCTTTGGTACACAGAGGGAAGATGATCGACTCTGAGATTCCATGGAAATTGATGGAATCCTCTATGATTTCCAAAGAGGGAATGATGGAAGACGTTGTGCTACCATGGGGATGACATTTGACTTCATGGTAATGTTAAACTTGACAGAATCTTCCTTCAATAGAGAAGTGCAAGAGTCTTCACAACACACCCTCAGAGCATTACGCCCCCTAGCTCCTATAAAGACCCTTATCCCCTCATTATCTGAGGATCGACACAAAAACATTTTTCTTTCCTTGCTCCCAAATCTCAAAGCACCCCTTTCTCTGTGAACTATAAAAACAATCATTATTATAAGGTACTTGAGCTTTGTGAAATCCATTTCTTTTCACTCATGATTACCCCCTCTTTCAAGAGGTATGCCCTTTGCGGATCTTATATTCCATCCCAGAGAAAGGATACCACATTTGGTACTCGAGACTTTGTGAAGAAGCCCCCCAAAAACATGTGTAATCTATGATGAGGTCGAGACAATATGTTTTGCGATGTTATTCTATTTCAAAGTCACAACTTTTGTGAGCCATTTTTCTTTAAGAAACCATATTCTTGTCGAAGTCATGTGCTCTACAAACTCTTATGCTTTGTGATCCCATGTGATTTTTGAATCCCTTAGATCTATAATTCCATGTGCTATGATATCCATTTTGATTTTAAATGAACCTCTCTATAAGGCCTCTTGCTTCTCAAACCCTTTTTCTATGTGTCCCTCCCATCTTGTACGAAGTGATTTCAAGTTCCCTTGGGAGGTGTTTCATGTAGTGTTTCTTTGCCTCATGCTTCTTCATATAGGCACACTAAGTGTTATTTATTCTTCACATAGCCAAACTAATGTGATCCCTTTAATGGATCACTCAACAACCAATCATGGAAAAACATTATTGGTGCCTTACCTTCACTAATGGTTAATGTGCACTAGTTATATATGTCTAAGGAGGGATGAGTGAATCCTCGCAGTCCGAGCAGCATGGTGTTATTTTTTCATGCACCCACTTCTTCAACACAAGATGTTAAACTATAATCTCAACATAAGAGATGGTTCCAAGAGGATAAGATAGGGGATGGCCACATGTTCCCTCATTCTACCTCATTCCATTTGGCTCTATCACCAAGCACACCTCAGGAAACCTCCATGTAAGCCCCGAAACCCCCTGACAGGATGTTCTAGGTATGGTGGTCATATCCTCCACATACATCTAGACCACACTCTAGAATATATCCCACTGTAATCCCATGTTTCCAAATTAAGACGAGAATCACGTGTAAGCCGCTCTCTATTCCCCATAGACACACCTTCCGCAATGGGATCATCTGGTCTTTATTGCCTCTTGTTTCTCACATAGAGAAAGACTCGTGTGGGCTTAGAGTAAGCATTGACCATGACACCCTCCTTGGGCCTCCGTAGTGTTCAAGACCATCACTTATTGGTCCTGAATACTTCACGTCAATTCATCCTCATCCCACATGAGATTAAACTATATCCGTCTTTTCTCCCCACATGATTCTAAACTGTATGCTTATGAACTACAAGGGTATTGATCCCTATCTCCTAGACAAGTTATGTAGGAATCCTCCCTGAGGTTTAACCCCAAACACTTTTAGTCTTCAGTGTCTCCTTTTCTGGGACCCATATCCTTGGTCTGACACATTGTGGCGTCATACCATCTCCTGGGAAGATAAACATGCATAATCCACACACTCAATTCATACTCCTCCAACCAAGAGTTTCCCTATTTGGATGGGCTGCTAACAACATGTATGTCCAGCATATCTCTAGGACACTGTCCTTTGTGTACACACAGACTCTTGGCCCCATCCCGAACAACATGGAATTTAATTCCCTATCATGGGGATACATAGGAATACTCCCTGAGGTTCAAGACCATCATCTATGTCTCATACTTCTCTCCCACTAAGCATTTTTGTTTTAGGAAGTTCATGTTCCGATGTAGAGGTTATACTTCCTTCGAGTATCATCCATGTGTCCATTCTTATGGGCTTCCTCCTCAGATGTCCCATCGCCCCACTGAAATACATGGACTTTTATTCCCACCCACTTTGTTATGTATGAAGCCTACCTATGGTTAACTCCCAATAACACCATTATCTTCGCATCGGTTTTATCTCATTCCTCCCATTCTAATCATTCAATAATCAATCATCTATCCTGATTCCTACCCATGAAAAAACATCTTGGTGGGATCACACCATTTCCTTTGGAAGATAACCACACATATTCCCTACAAGATCCATAACCATCCCAACAAGAGCATCCCTCTTGTGATGGGCTGATATCCATGAATAAGCCACAATATATATCTAGGTTTTTTTCCTTTCTGTACACCCTGATTCATCACCATATCAAACTAAGTGGATTTTGATCATAGACCACTATACAAGGTACATAAGATTCCTCCAAGAGGGTCAATCCCAGATAATGGTAATCCTTGGTGTCCTGTTTATTGGTACCCAAGAATCCTCATATCCGTCTTCATTGGATGTTTTGATTTTTCCATCCAATAAACCCATCACGTGCTACCTCGTAGGGTTATACCCATCTGATCCACCCCAATCAGTGTTTTGATCATTCTGGTTTATAATTTATAGATGTTAAATTCATGGATTACCCTATGATAAACATGGTAAATTGTGGAAAACCTCAATGAGATGACTATAGCGTATAACTAAACACACATGACATGGGATTCCTCGAGCATAAATTCCCTTGAGATTCCATATTATAAGGGAAAGATATCCAAGTGTACCATTGTTTCAGAAAAAATATGTGCAACACTTTCCAACATGACTACTTCCCTGACCAAAGGTTTCTACCCTAACGTGACCCCTTGTAATGTCCTGATTAAAGCAGAGTAATTAACTAGCTTCCACAAAGATATGGCACTGGGAAGAGTTTCACGAACAACATCTTAATCATTAAGGGAGACCCATACTAAGAAAAAAATTCAAGAGAGAAATCCATAGAAGGAGATATTAAATCCCATCATCCCATTATGAACGTGGAGGAAACATCCCTCAAAAAGTGACAAATGTTTCATGACCCTCAATAAGTGACAAATGTTGCCTGCAATCAAGGAGGTAATTTCCCTCAATGATGTGACAGAACACCTTGTACAGTTTGTCTAGCACCGGGACCCACAAGATAACACACTCTACCATTTACAAACCTAATTCCATGATGAATGTTCTTGGTCGCACACTCGTATTTGTTTCCAAAGCCAACAACATCCAACCAAAGATGAGTTCTGAAAGGAACCCAGCAAGCCTAACCATTAGAAGCTGGTTGTTGTTGATGTTGTACCCCCACAACATCCATTGGCCATCTTCCATGGTTTTCCCATAAGAGTTATCTTTACTGTAGTAGGATATTTTGGGACAGTTGGGAGGCCTGACTGTTAGCTTCATGGGTGATTCCACCCCTTCTAGCATTGGCCATGATGGGAGGTTGATGACATGGTTAAACCAAAACTTGAAGTGGATGTCCCTCACTGGATTCTTGTCTACGTCTATCTCCAGATCCATCACTGCATTTGATAGTAGGGAAAAATGATTCAGATCCTCCCATGTATTCTCCATAGGGAGGAACTCATCATACATCACCCCCAAAATGGGAATTCCTAAGATCTTGTGAAGGTCCCATATGCTGATACTGACCATGCCATGGTCAAGATGAAAACATGTTTGTCCTTGATGACTTCATGTTCAAAAACTCGATCATTCGGTGATTCAGCTGAAAAATATTGAATTGTGAGGCCCACACAACTTCATATAGCCCTACTCCCTTCTCTCTACCAGGAAATTCTCGTAGGAGGCACAAAATCCGTAAGCCCTCTTTTGAAAAATATCCACCCTAGAACATGTCCCAATAATTAGTCCACCCCTTATTTGGGTTCCCTAGACTCGCCTTTAGGATGGTTTCATACTATAGGGGAGATACCACTTGCTCCAACACCTTGCCATCAACATTGTTGACATGATTATTCAACCATTCAGTGCTGATAGGTGTGTGATCCTCCCATATATAACCATCGACATCCCTGAACCACTGGCACTAGCAAGACATACTCCTAATACAATAGGCCAGTTCATCCCTACATGCTTCTAGGATGAGAACTTCATCCCTTAAACCAAATTCATACAGAGTAATTCTTTTTCACAGAGGGTATTTCTTCTGGATTTACGAAAATAGCTCCATCAAGGATTAGTAGTCTGAATAGATCCACACCCATTTTCTAATTCCTTTTTTATCCTCCATCTCTTACCTTATGTAATCATTAACAGGGACCTCTAGAAGCTTCTTGGTGATCCATTCCATCCCATGAAATTAGAAACATTTTGTTAGGGATCACAATGTTCGACCATTCATCTCTATTGGAGATCTATATTAAAGAGACCATTCACAGTTCTCTACTACATACCTCATAGACCCATCTCATGGAGTGAATAATCATAGTGTTTGAAGACTTTGTGTGTATCACATAGTAAAATATAGCCCAGTTCATAAAGACTGATCACATAGCACGTGGGGCTTCGCAAATCAAGATCTAAAGCACAACAGTTGTGGAGATAGGTAAGGAAACAATTTGGGTCATCCTACACTATTTATATGCGATGACCCCTGAGCTTCACGACACACCTATCCACAGCAAGTAACGTGGTGTTCTCAACCCACGCAACCCCCATCAACATTTTGAACCTAATTTGAAATCTCACTTCGTGGTCTACCTTAAATGTTGGTGAACTACAGTCAAAATGTGACGCTCATTTTATCTTCAGATCCTTTTCTCATGTGGAAGGGGATATTTTTGGTGCCAAAATATGTGCATGGGAAAATATGTAATGAAAACAAAAATACCAAAAGTGAATCCTTTGTGAACCCATTCAGCACCACATCCGTCATAATTCCCTTCAGCACCATGGTTGGCGCAATGTCAAGGCCTCTTCTACATCCAACACAGATGAATGATATTGTCAAATATGCAGTTAGGATGAAATATTTAGATGTATTCAATCCACATATAGAATAATACCAAATTTGAAATTCCTTAAAGAATTCTACATTCCTCTGTGAGCGCCGCAGAGTGAATGGAGGATGCATCTGTGCTACTGAGGGGATGATGGATGACTCTGCAGTTATAATGAAATTGACACAATATGAATCCAATGGAAAAGCGCAAGAAACTTATCCACATAACCTAAGATAATCACACCCAGCTGGCGCATATTAATACTCTATGCATATGTTGAGACACTATTCTTTGTGAAGTTCCCATCTTTTCAAAGCCATATCATTTGTGAGCATTTTTGATTTGTGAAACCTTGTTCTTTGAAAAGTCAAGTGCTCAGTGAGCCCTTATGCTTTACGAGCCCATGAGCTCTGCAAATCCTTGAGCTATACAATTCCATATGCTCTATGATCCCTTGAGATTTGTGAAGACCCTATCTTGAAGGCATATTTCATCTCAAACTCTATTTTTTGTGCAGCGCTCCAGCCTTGTACGACATGATTTCAGGGTCCCCTGGGTTGTTCTTCATGTTGCATTATTTTGCCTCCTACTTCATTGTATAGTATTGCTAACAACTATATCTTATTCACATAGCCTTTCTAACATGATCCCTTCAATGGATCACTCCACAACCCCATTCCACCGTGATATTGATGGTGCCTTACCTTCGCCATGGGTTAAAGTGAAATCGTTAAGTTAATCCTAGGGGTGAGGAGTGAATCCTCACCATCCGAGATGAAGGAAATTGAACTACAAAGAACCCAAATCCTTGACACACGATGTTAAAATGTGACTACTACATAAGTGATAGTTCCAAGATGATAATTGGGGGATGGGAAAATTTTTCCTCCCACTATTTCATTAACTCTAGGTTTTGTCTCCATGCACAACATGGAAAGTGTCCATGTATGCCCCGACACCATCTGATGGGGTGTTCCAAGTACAGTGGCCATATCATCCTCATACATATAGTCCCCAATCACGTTTTTCTCCTTGATAAATCCCATGTTTCATCTTTGGTCCGCGAACTATATGTAACCCCCTCTCTATTCCTCATGGAATCACCTTCCATGATGTGATCGCCAGGTCATTGTTGCCTCTTGTTTCTCAAAATGAGTATGAATCACCTATTAATTGAGTTACAATCTACCATGATACCATCGATGGGCCTAATTAGTATGAAATCTGCATCACATACAATGGAAATACGTGGACTTTGATCCTTTCCCTTTTCCAACAAGGTATGTATAAATCCTCTATGAGTTTCAAGCCCATCACCCATTAGTCCCGACCACTTCATGTCAGTTCACCCTCATCCCACATGACATTAAACTATATCTCCTTTTTTTCCTACATGATATTAAATTTTATGCTTAAGAAATAGGTGAGTTTTGATCCCTATCACCAAGACAAGGTATGTAGGAATCCTCCTTGAGGTTCAACCCCAAACACTAGTAAACATCAGTGCCCCAAAAATTTGGACCCACATATTTGGTTCATCCCTTAGTGGTGTCAGACCAACTCTTAGTATGATAAATATATGTAAGACCCACACTCAATTCATAATCGTCCAACCAAGAGTTCCCCCTTGTGATGTGCTGCTAACCTCATCTATGTCCAAGAATGTATATGGGTCACTATCCTTGGTGTACACCCTGACTGTGTGCCCCCTCCTGAACTACATGGAATTTGATTACCTTCCACAGGGATATGTAGGAAACCTCCCTCAAGTTCAATCCCTTCATCCATGTCTAATCCTAGTCTATCCCTTGATCCATTGTTTTTTAGGATGGTCAGGCCCCAAACATGAGGTTATACTTCCTTCGGGTCCCATCCATGCTCTAATTCTCATGGGCCGCCTCCTCAGCTATCCCATCAACCCACTGAACTACATGGAAACTGATTCACATCCACTAGGATATGTAGGAAGCCTATATAAGGTTCATACCCAACATCACTTTAATCTCCATGTCAGTTAAATCCCATTCCACCCATCCACATCATTAAACAATCCATCATCCATCCTGATTCCTACCATAGTCGCCGCATCCCGATGAGATCAAGCCATTTCCATGGGCAACTAACCATGCATAATCCCCACCCAATCCATAACCATCCTACCAAATGTGTCCCTCTTGTGATGGGATACTATCTATGCTTACTGCCTAACACATATCTGGGTCGTTTTCCTTTATTCACCCCTCGATTCATCACCCTCTCAAACTATGTGGTTTTTGATCATTTTCCTCTTTATAGTGTATGTAAGAGACATCCATGAGGTTCAATACCAATCAGTGGTAAAACATGGTGTCACCATTATAGGGACCCAAGCATCATCATATCCATCTTCATTGGATGTTTTGATCCACCCATCCCGTAAACCCCTCATGTTCTCAATCTAAGGGATGTACCCATATGATCCAGTCCCATCTGTGTTAAGATCTGTCAGATCCATCTCTGCATGATGTTAAACTCATTATATAACATATGTTAAAACATAGGAAGATGAGGAAAACCTTAAAGATGTTACTATGGAATATAATTCTCTTTACTAAACGTGGGATGCCTCAGGATATCGCACCCTTGAGAATACCTATCATAAGGTGATGAAATCCAGGTGTACCAGTGTTTTAGCATCGAGACATGCCAGTAATGTCCAACATGACTACTTCTCTGGCTAAAGGATACTTCCCTCACCTGACCCCTTCAAATGTCATGATAGAAGAAATTTAATTTACCAACACCCACAAAGATATGACATCAGTAATAGTTTAATGATGAACTTTTTAATCTTTAAGGGAGACCTAGACTAGGTGATGAATTCGGAGGAGGAATCCATTGATAAAGAGACAGAAATCCCATCATTTTATTTCAATCAAGGACAAAATGTCCTTGAATAAGCATTTGATGTTGCACACCATTTAATGGAATCGGTTTCATAATAAAATTTTAGTTATAAAATATAATATTATAGACATTAAAAAATAGATAAACCAATAAACCTTATCTCATTAATAAAATTCATTACATTACATACCTACGAATCCAATGAAAATGATAAAAATTATAATTGGAAAAAATATATAATATAGAGAATATAAAATGTAAAAATAAGGATCACCACAATATTTTAGAATCATATCCCCCATAGAAAACACTAGAGACATAAAACATCATATTATTAAACCAATAAACATATTTTAAAAATAAAATATAATCTTTTGATTAATTTTTTTGTATATTATGTTAAATAATTAAGTGGTAATTATAGAGATAAATGCAGTGGTTCGAATAATAATACAACAATTGGTCAAATATGATCATTGGTCAATATAAAAATTGATCTATTTGACCATTGGGAAGTATATGAATTGGTTGAAAATTTACCATTATAATTATTTTTATAAGTAGTAATGAAAAATGAAAAATTAATGCATAAATCAGAAATAGTGTCCTCAACCAGAAGATTCATGCCATTTGATGCCCATTTTTTAGAACATGGGTGGTTGGTAGCATCACTTATGTGAACCCTTGACCAAGAAAAATAGAGCCTAAAAATTACAACTTGATATAACAATTCATATGGGGGATGTTCATGTATGTTGAGATTACCCCTATATAATTGTTGGAAAAACTAGCCCATGAAACTATCATGATCACGCATCTTACACTTGTTGTGTACGTGGGGGTAATAAGGGGTTACATTTTGAGGTAGTAGATACATAACGTGTAATTTCCACTTTATAAATGAAAAATTTTATCCATGAATATTATTTTCAGAGTAAGTTTTGTAACAAAATATATTTTTAGTAAGGCCAATTTGAAAAAATTTCTTTTCGAAGAAAATAAAACGTTATTTTATTTTTATAACTTATATAAACCTTAATAATATAATATGGTATTCTAAATAATATTTTTTAATTAAGAATATTTTTTAAAAATAATTTTTAAATAGAAATTATATAAATATTTTAAAATGACCTAGTGATTTCATATAATTGCTAGAAATTTGATAGTGTCTTAAAAATATCTTTCTCATCAAATAATGATTTTTATATTATAAAACTGAAATTATCATTTTCAAGAAATTATATTGATAATGTAAATATTATATCAGACATAAGCATAATAAAATCTGCCCAGAGTTAATTTTTTATAATTTTCTAAAATACATTATTTATAGTTGTATATTAAAACTATAGTATTGTATTTTTGTTATGTTTTATGACGTAAATATTTATGTCATAATGATGTAATAATTAATCAAATACAACATATGATCCAAAATATTCTATTTCATAAATATTATGTGTTTTAATATATTTTAATACATTTAAAATGTATAAGTTTCTTTTCAAAATCTAGAATAGAAATTTTGATTTTAAAAACATTATTTTGTAGAGAGTATACATTTTCATCTCAGAAGAAGTATTAAAAAAATATTTCCAATTATGATATATTAAAATAACATAAAATATGAATTGAATGTCAAAAATCATGAGAAAAACAAGGGGAAAGCCATTTTTTTTTTATTTTCCACAACCTATACTTCCAAGACCTATATTGAAAAATTATTAATCTATTACTTCACTTTTCCTATATATATAGACACATTTTACCTTTCCTCTTCACTACCAATCCTTTCTCCATGGTTTTCGAGTACTTTTTCCTCCAAAAGAGTCATCTCATGATTTTTTGAAGCCCATAAGGTTTCATCATCATGATATACGGTCAAAATTTCTAGGTAAGGGGATTCACATCTTATTCCTTACCATTAAAGTAATTATTTTTTAGTACATATTTAAAAATTTATGTTACATTATTTTCTTATTCTATTGGTCGAACCCTTACATCTAAAATAATATTTTATAAATGGGGTGGATTATTTTTCACTTATTATAAAATTTTCTAATCCCATGTTTTACACCTATCATGCTTCTGAATTATTGTCTAAATTTCCCTCTTTTAAGTAAGACTATATTATATTTTTAATTTCTAAAGAGTTATATTATCAATATTTATTCACTGATATGTTAATATAATTATTTTTTTAATGGATTTACATAAATTAAAAAGATATTCCATTTACATGGGTTAAAATTATGATATAGTATTTTCCTTAAGAACTTATGTACTTAATAGTTTTATATTAAACCAATACTTTATTCTCCCCGGGTTGTTGAAAAATTATTTATTTTCGTCAATGTGGATAACAAAAAATTCATATATATAAAGTATGCACCCTAAAATCACTCCAATGTAGTGGGAAAATAATTAGCCTCCATATATGACATGTATTATTATACCTTAGTAAATAACTATGGTAATTATGATTTATGAAACCATACTGATAATCATTAGTGATATGATTATGAATGTATCATTTAAATGTTGTATCCACATTTCAATTTTATGATTCACCCTATTTTAATTATGATATATTTCTTGTAATCATGATAATGTTATATAGTTATACCTCATGTTCTAATTGATATGCTTCATGATCACATTCTAAATATCTCCCTTGGTTATTCCCTTTCTAGGCTCATGATCATCCTTTTTCTTTGGTATATGTCCCCAAGATATGATTTTTAGTTAATGTTACTTAGGTTGAATACATGATGAATCCTATTACATGAATTGTGAATATGTTGTATGTTTTTATGTATTATGTTAATAAATTCAAAGAATATATAGTTTAATAAATCATGTTTTTTGTTCTATGTATTAAA